>OU342440.2:2447926-3078640 GCA_910589575.2 Carcina quercana | reverse complement strand
TATTGTATAATAATTATGAATAAATTAACAGGATAAAATTTTATGTTTAAAAATAAATTGCCATAACTGAAGACATGTCTGTATGAGGTTTGATGTGTTTGCATTCATTGCATATAGGTTGCTTAAAATTTACAATAGACACTGACATTTCCTTGAATTCTTGACAAAGACTATTAAAATATTAATTTAAATCTCTTTGTTGCTAAACATACATTTTTATTTATTTCTTCTCTCTCTCGTCTTTTACTTTTCTCACGAGAAAGTATCAATTGCACCTCGGTTCGTACGGGCACCATAGATATCTCGGGATGCAATTTTCATCCCTTGTGTAACAATACTATTAACTTCTTTTTTCTACAAATGTTTACAAAAAAAATTAAATTAAATATAAAATTCACAAATGGATCACCTCCTTCCTTCCATTACAAAACACAATATTCTCACAACAGTGGTGTGCAATTGACTAAGGCCAATCATCCTTACAGCCTCAATCTTGGCTGACGATGTAGAGATGTTTGTCAAACAAAAAATTATGAAGAGATTAAGTTAGTCAGCTATTATATCACACTTAATACTGTAAATGGGACACATATTTTCCCTTTATCTCTCTTGTCGTGATTGAATTTAGCACGCCCAGAGCTCGTGAAGAGAAACATACGCTATTTTCGTCGCAATAGCCTTAAACTCACTGAATTTCAAGGCAGATGCAGTCGCAGCCAAAAGCCAAAAGAAAACATGAAATTACGACGGTACATTTCTAAACAAATTATTATGTTGTAAGGATTTAACGACAGTCCTTTTAAGGGCAACATTGAATTTCTTACAAATGGCCTCATGTGCTTAACCTATTGCGAAACTTGAATGACCCTAATCTTTTAAAGTTAACCCTTTAACCTACCGTGACATTTTAACTCTTTTATAGGCACGCGTTTCTTTGTCCGTTCCCTTCGCAGGCTTCGCGGTTAATGAGGTCCATCCAGTCGTTACTCTTGATTTTCCTTTGAAAATTGACGTTTGAAGGCTGATCCATTGTGTTGTATGTTTGTTTTAGTTTCGTCGCAAAGTTCTGGACGAAACAGTGTCGTTAGCCAATTTTGGTAGTTAGCCTTATTAGATAACAGAGTGACAGTGAAGTAATGGCTAAGGAAGACATTAGAATTATTTGTTTAGTTTTGGTTTACAGTCGGTTGTATGTCTTACGAAATGACTACTAAGCTTTACTGCGAAGTACGTAATTTATTTGGAAAATAACATTGGGATTTTGTATTTGTACCTTGCCTTCATAAAACTAGATGGAAAGCGTGCTCACGCTAATGAGACACTGTCTCTGCTGCCTTTCATACCGGAACACAACTGTGCTATTAACACAGCTGTTTGGTGGCAGACTTAAGTAACATCATCATGATCAGCTAGCCAGGTGGACAAAGACAATGCTCTACAACCAACCAAGGTACCTATTTACCCTCACTGGGAATCGAACCTAAACCCCCGAATTGTAAGTCCAATCATGTAGCTACTAGACCACGGAGGCGATAAAAGCAAAGGGTAAAAACGGGACCCTATTACTGAGACTTCGCTGTCCGTCCGTCCGTCTGTCACCAGGCTGTATCTCATGAACCGTGATAGACAGTTGAAATTTTCTCAGGTGATATATTTCTGTTGCCGCTATAACAACAAATGCTAAAAAACAGAATAAAATAAATATTTAAGGGGGCTCCCACACAACAAACATGTTTTTGGAGACGTGCGATGTAACATACTACTAGCGCCATCTAGTGTCGTACTCGTCTACTACTGCTACTGCAAAACTAAATTCATAACGAAAATCAAGGCGCATTCGTTAGAGGATTGTTCGGTGCATATTATTATTTAAGGTTTTCAATATTTTAAATATTCTGTACGGAACCCTTCGTGCGCGAGTCCGACTCGCACTTGGCATATTTTCCCTTAATTTAAATGATTTATTAAATTAATGACACTGCAATTCAAATCGCAAAATGACAACCAATTAATAAAATATCTACTCCTCTGAACTCACGTGAATGAATGATGGTTAACTCTACAGCGAAAGTAAAAGCAAAGAGATGTTATCTTCAACATGTCTACTGCAAAGTGAACGTGTAAAGAGTATATAAGTCGAGATAGATACGAGTATCATATGAAAATGATCCAGATCAGTGATTCCCAAAGCGGTCAGGCTCAAATATATTTTTTGTGTGTTAATTGATGCTGTAATTGTAATTGTTTTAAACCTTTTTTAAATTTAAAGTTTTTTTTATATAATGGACAACATACACACATCGGGTTGTTATTAATTTTACACGTCATTAAATAAGCCTTACTAATATTATAAATGCGAATGAGATTTTGTTTGTTTATTTTTGATTTGTCATTCCTGTCATAACGGAGAGCTAAAATGACTATTCTATCCCGATCGAGCAAGTAATTCCCGTGGGATACTTCTCGAAGTCGACCCGGTCCAAGTCTCGGGCAAAAGTTAGTACATATTTACATAAAAATATCAAAAATAAAACAATAAATGCTTTATCATATTATCGAGACAGATATTCACTAACAAATTAAAAAAAGTTTATGTTAAACAATTGTGCAAAAACACGTGTGAGCTTAAGGTTCTCTCTAACGACTTATTAAGGTTAAACACACAAAACAGCAATGAATTCATGAAAATTCAAAACAGAAAGAAAAGCGATGAAATAAACGTTGTGTACGAGACTAAAAAGTTTGGAAACCTCTGATCTAGATGCAACAGGGCAGCGTTTTGCGTACATTGACTTCACAATGGAGCGAAGGAAATCGCACAAAGATGCGAAATGTTCACGTCAATTTGCTTTGAAAAGATATTGTTGTTTATGCTTACCTTTGAAAATATGATGTTGCCTTTTGTATGTCTGTCAGTCTTCCTTCGCGGACATTGTACGCCGTGACCGAAAACAATGTTACTAGAAGAATACATCTTGATGTCACTGGGTAAGTATATAGCGCTGACATTATTAAAACGGTCAAGACGATATCAAGAACGAATATGAATATTAGTATCTCACAAAGGGGGTAGCGGGTCTGCACCAATTTTGTTAACAAGTTGAATTAAAAAATTTAAACCCTACGCAATAAAATTTTCCATTTCATGCCGGAAATCCCTGACATTAGCTGATACTCTTCAAATCGATTTTTACATAATATAGCTAAATCCACCGCAATGAAACTGGCTTTCACGTAAAAAAACGCATCAAAATCGGCCCACCCGACAAATAGACAGACATTGGCGACAAACTTATAACACCCTCTTTTGCGTCGGGGGTCAAAAACGATCTATATGAAAATCAGGCGGGTCCAATTGTATCCACGTACTACGAAACCTGCAGCATTCGTTATATAGGCAAATAACTTACAAACGTATTTTTTGAGCAAGTTTAACGCATTTGGATCTAATTATTGAAGTGATGTTCAAAGATAGAGTGGCCAAAGTGAATAAAATCGTGACCCTAATTTTTTTTGCCGCAGGTAACGAGTCACTCATTATGTTGTCACACCATGTCACGAGCTCGTGCAAAACATTTTACGAACTGTTGAATTTCGAGATCAAAGTTTTTTGTTTGATTTTTTTTGTCTGTTTATTTTTAACTAGCTTCTGCCCGCGGCTTCGCCCGCGTGGACTTTATTTTTCGCATTAAAAATTAGCCTATGTCCTTTCTCAGGGTCTAAAGATTGTCTGTGCCAAATTTCATCAAAATCGGTTGAGAGGTTTAAGCGGGAAAGCGTAACAGACAGACAGAGTTACTTTCGCATTTATAATATTAGTAGGGATATTTAGAAAAGCTTCTGTAAGAAAGGTATAGAAAAGGGTCAGACGCTCACGAAACTTGTCGGGAGGCACTTCCGTGCCCTCTCATTATATAAACACCGTATGGTTACTGTAGGTAGACTATTAGAAAATAACAATGTATTTTCCAGAACAAAGAAGGGTAGAGAGAGTACTTACTTTCAAAAGAGTTTTCATTCAAACTTATCCATAACTTAACAACTTAGTGCGTAACACTATGAAGTTATAGCTCAGCGTAACGGAATATGAGTAGCGTAAGAATTGCCGTGACCATCGTGACGCGACGGCGGGCGGAAGGCAGCTGCGCGTGCGCACGCGATCGCACAGCCGGCGGCGCGGCGTCACAAGCTTTTACTACCTTTTATAAAATTAATTAAAGCGGTTTTGTGAAAGCCCTGTTTCTAAATTATATTTAGATATAATATTTAATGATGAAGAAGGTATTTTGCCAAAGGCCAGGACAAATTTACTGAAATAATCTCCGTCGACCACAGGTTTATGTGTACGATATGTTGGAGTTGAAACACAAATAGATTTATTTAATTTCTCATTGACCAAAGTCACAGAAACAACTTAACAATATTTGTGCACCAATGACATTTAAATTATTACATTTTTAGCCGCCGACGCAAAAAGAGGAGTGTTATAAGTTTGATGACAATGTCTGTCTGTGGCATCATAGCTCTCGAACGGATGGACCGATTTAGATGCGGTTCTATTTTATATCATCACCGTCAGCCAGGAAACGTCCACTGCTGGTATGCACACACACACACACACTCACAGTGTGTATTAACAGCGCTTCTAGCAATTAGGTTAGGCTTACAAACTGAAAACCAGCGCTTGTTTCCCCGTGGAGCAAGCACTTGTGTAAACCAATTGTGATCATTCTTAAAGAAGCAGGTTTTGCTTTATTTATTTTAAGGTATTTATATAGGTCAGGAGCTAGGTAAGATAAGTAATTATACACCTGTTTGTATCGCTCAATATGACCACTAGAAATACAATATTTACATGAATCATAAACAGTGCAATGACAAGTGCTTTCATACAATTAAAGCCTTTTAAAACATTGAGATAAGGGTACTTCACACGACTATAAAGAAAGAGAGTTCTTAAAAGAGTTATTTCAATTAAAGTTTACGATTGGCCTACCGTAGTGTTGTGCGATACACCGCTATCGTTAGATCGATATCAATGAAAGAGTTCATTTGTAACCATTAAAGAGAAAAGATCTTTACGCTACAGTTTATCGATAAATTTATTTGGCCTGATTTTTGATAACAATCTTTTGTGAGGTTCTTAAATGAATAGCGTGTTTAGTTTCTACTTTCGATACACTGAAAGAAAGAATGCTACTAAAGTAGCATCCAAATTTCTAATTGCAGATTTTATATGCAGTACAAACACCTATGTTTTAATATTCGTAATTTACAGACTTACATTGGAATAGTTTTTTTTTTAAATATATTTTTTTTGCCTCATAAATCAAATCACAATAATATTAGTAGTAGCGAAAGTATCTCTGTATGTCCATTGCCTTTTCACGAATAAACGGCTTAACGTATCTCGGTGAAATTTGGCACGCAGTTAGCATATAGAATGGAGACAGACAAAGCCTAGTTTTCATTGCGAATAAAGATTCATGGGGGATTATTTCTGAAGTCCACGCAGACAATGTCGCTTCTAATCTTTGCGTCAGCAAATTTCACGTTGAAAAGACACGTTCCCCAAATGCATGGAGACAAGATCTGGTCTTGTTCACTTATAATTTTTATCAAATAATAGTGATTTAGTTAACATTTTTGTGTATTTGTACAAAAACATATAAAACGCACGAAACAGGCAAGACTCAACGTTGAAAACAAAGATGGCGTCGATAAATTGACATTTGACGCCGTCACACACAGTACAAAAAAATGATTTTGTACAATTAAAATAAATGCCAAAACGTAATTCTAGTATTTTTCTATAAATATTTAGATTATGACTTGATTTTTTAAATAGTGTACAAGCGCAGGCCTAATTTGAAGCATGTCTTTTCATGTCGCTTATTTTATTGATAATATTTTGTTATAATGTAAGCATGACTTTATAATTTGATAAGCATGACGTTATACAAAGGTCATTAGATGTTCACACCCCCCCCCCCCCCCCCCCCCCCCCAATCAAACAAGTAGTTGACGTGGGACTATTTCTGGATTCAACCAATATGAAGTCACGTTCAAAAATTAATTTATTGTATTTTACAGTACCTACTGCTGGCACTTATTTCTTCTTGAAATAAAAGTGTACATTTCTCACAATTCTCAAAGAATGAATCATTGCATAACACATATTGCAATCTCCCAACAAGAGAAACGTCAATTAAAATCTATTTCTCATACCTAAAGTTAAATAGAAAAAATTCAATTGAACCAATAAAACAGATGTCCAATAATACATCCAGTAATAACTGTTGTAAAACAATCAGAGGTGCTAGTGTGCTTTGTAATTGGCTTAGAGATGTACGCACGGAAATCTGACTTAAAGACAATAGAAGTGCCGATCGCGCTAGTGACGCAGTGCTGCGTGTCACTGTGTTCAGCAGTTGAACTTTATAATGACTCACAAGCACTACTTGGTGTTAATAGCACTGTTGTGTTCCGCTATGAAAGGTAGTAGAGCCAGCACATCATTAGATTGGAGCTTCTGGGTGCGCACGGCTTTATCGTCACTTACCATCAGGTGAAATGTACCAAGTACAAATCCAGCATTCATTGAAAAACCGGCCAAGTGAGAGTCGGACTCGCACACGAAGGGTTCCGTACTCTATAAAAACGGAAGTCCCCTCAAATAGGTGTTTTATTTTATTTTAATTATGTATTTTTCAAGAGAATAATATTATCACTAAATATTTTGTGAATATTTCAAGCGTCTACCTGTGACCGTTATCAATATAGAGCAAAAACGAGCAAAAAATCTCGTTTGTTGTATGGAAGCTTAAATATTTATTTTATTCTGTTTTTTTTTTTTTGTTATAGCGGCAACAGAAATACATCATCTGTGAAAATTTCAACTGTCTAACTATCACGGTTCGTGAGATACAGCCTGGTGACAGACAGACAGACGACGGACAGATAGCCAATCTTAGTAATAGGGTTCCGTTTTTTTTAACGTCTGGGTACGGGACCCTAAAAATAGTAGCGTAGAACAAGTGGTTTAACTCTGTTTCTTCCCTTTAGATTTGCAAAACGCTTTTTTAAAGTGACAATAGCTTCACTTACGCCTTACTTAAGCTACACTTATAATGAGATGAACATTACATATTTTTTCATTGTTTTCGTGGCATTACTTAGGGAAAGCCCTGTTATTTAATCAAAATAAAGAACTAGACAAAACTAGAATTAATCAATCCAGGGTGACCTTTAATAAATTTACTGTAGTATGTCATTGATTTAATTAAATTGTACTCTTTTAGATGTTAAATAACAGAAATGTTCTCTTTCTCTTCTCCGTTCTGAATTATCTGACAAGCATCGATAAGTTGACAATATGACGCGCTAGCCATTTCTATTGGCGTGTTCTAGTATTCGGAGTCTGTACAGATGTATTGTGGCTGTAGCAGTTGCCTCACTAAGTGTTAAAAGTGAGATGAGATGATGTAATGGAGTGTAAGATTACAATGAAAGGCATGGACAATGAACATCTAAGTGGGAATACAGACGCGGGCGGACTGTCATTAGTGTGACGAAAATAAAAACAATAAAATTAATAGTGGGTCTGATTACACCATATGGTTGTATTCGTAATAGAATAAAAACCGTTTACAAATTGGTGCAATTTACTACACAAAAAATACTAATGATAAAGACGGACGTTCATTTGTTTTTTGTTTTATTTTGACATCTAAACGACCGTGATGCACATAAAAAATTGGAAAGAGACAGAGGCTACTTTCTATCCAAATCCATATACATATTTTCACGTGGGATAGTTGGTCCTCATAGACGAAGTCGAATGCTATTTACTATTATAATTTTATTAAATTATTTAATTTTACCAATTATTTAACCCATATCCCAGAAGATATATGTGTAATATAAAATGTATGGTCATTAATTATTATTTTTTAATAAATCTAAGCCAAATTAATAATGACATTTCAACACTTATTTTTAAATCTTTTTAATATAGTCTTTAATTCAATCCTATCGAAATCTCGTTGATGTCTTTCGTATGAATTCACGAAAACATTCAAGGGGACACATTTTATTGAGTAAAACATTTATACCGCTTTCATATACAAACGAATACAAAAACTTTCCTTACCTTATTAGTATTTGTGTACTTCAGAACGCCACGGGAACCTACTCAACGTTTGAGCGGGATATAACGTCACGTCTGCGTCGCCTCTAAGAACCATCCATTAGCGCCTCACGTGCGTTCCTCACATTATGTATGACGGACGTTAGATCGACATTATGACATTGTAATTGGCGTTACTGTGTTTAATTATGCCACAAGATGTTTTATACAAAGTTTAATACTGGCTATCTAAAAAACACGTACGATTCGAGTTGTAAGTGAAAATAAGGCCGAAGCCACATCATGTGTAACCTAGAGTGAAACACGTGCTTGTTTGTGACAACTTAGTTCTCTAACAGCACATCAAATCGTTACGAAATTTGGCATGCGTTTAGTCTATGGCATAGAAAAAGATATAGTAAATTAAATAGTTCCCTTAAGATTTCTCCACGCAGTCGATGTCAACGACAATGTCGCGAGGTCTAGTTTTATTACACACACTATAATTTTGTACAAAATTGGCAACACTTAGCCAAAAATTAGAGATGGCGTCAATGAAATGACAGTTGACGTTTTCCACTTGTTACTAGTTAGTACTAAATATATAGTGATCTGGTGTACTAAAGAAGATGATTTTATACGAACAAAATGATACGCTACCAATGATATTTATTTAAATAATATTGATAGTTATATATTGACTATAATAACTTCCCTTCGGACACAAGATCTCATACACACTGATGTAAGGAATACACGTAACTGCTGAGCGCCTTTTGAAAAACAATGAGACCGTTAAGTACCGTTGATGGTTCCGCAAACGATTGTTCTTTCGTGTTAATAATTACAGTATTAACCTTTAAAACAACATTTGTTTTCCGTTAAAAGTTTTATGTAACATTTTGAATGTACGTAGATGCTCCAACTGGGATCGGATTGCGTCATCATTGGAAATTGTGTTCCGGTTCTCATGGTTTCCAAATTTCCCCCAATAAAGATAAAGTTAAAAGATTGATTTATTGTACCAATGTATAATTTAAGATTCTTTTCAATACTATAGAAATTACCGCTAACAAACAGAAACGTCCGATATCTGTAATACAAACAAAAAAGGTATCACCTAGTTTTCAAATTGTAAACTTCACTTCAAATACTATGACATATGGTCAAGGCAGTCATATGATCTTGTTTCGGTTTACAGTCATGTTATTTCTGATTGAAATGAACTTTAAATAAAAACTGGTACACCGGTACCCTAAATTAAAACAATGGACTTTCCTCAAAGTTTTTGTAAGTAGGTCATTCGAACGATTACAGTGCAGCTCGCCATCATGTATTTTCAAATGAGTCATGATTTTATGTCAGTCTCGAATTTAAAACATTTGCAATTTTATATTGTTTTTCACTTTACGCGTCGTTTTATGACCAGTAATTTATATACTTAATTTTATTGCGTAACCCCAAAACATTTGGTTTCGAATTGCAGACACTTGAATCGATCGTTAATGTTCTGATAAGATTCTAATTACATTTATTTGAAACGGAATAATACTATGTACGAGTATATTACAATGTTTAGTGGAATTTTAAAATGAAATTTAAAAAGTATTTATTGAATTATCTGGACTTAATTACAATGCAGTTCCTGGAACACTCCTTTTCTCCCTGTGATGTACATAAAAAAGTTGTGCCTATATCTAAGTTAAATTACATTAATATTATTAGATAATATTTCCGTGAGAATAAAATAATGTGATAGTGTGATAATTTTTGCACCGTTAATTACACAAAATATCTTTCTCAAAATCTTGTTATGTTATTTATTAGGCAACTGTGGCCGTGTTAGTCATTATTGTTACATACATTATTTAATCGATGTATTCAAGTTGCAATGACTTTCATGTTTAGTAAAATGACTGGACTCTTTTACATTTACAAGAATGTGAAAATCCGTGAGCAAGCAAATTATTACTTTTACACATCCATGTTTTTGTTTATGTACACCAGTTCACCATAATAGGTCCCTAAACTAACACATGATAAAGCAGCAAGGGGTTTATTACAATGAAAGGCCTGTACTTTAACAACTTTTTTACATCCTTATCTGACTGCTCTCAATTTCAACAAACTCGTGATACTTTAGGGGTCACTTGTGCAAACACTAGATGTAACAGATACGGGCCTCGATTAACATTGACGCATACGATACATTACGTTGTCAATCTGTCAACCTGGATTGCAGCACTATTTAGTGAATGTAGTATCTGCGATATGTATCTCAAAACATATTTTACCAATGAAAGTGAATGCTCTACTCTGCATAGTTTGGTTTTTATCTCAAGTTACGGCTCTAATCTAACCACGGGTTACTTTAACTGGTCGTTTTGGTCGTCCGTCCGTCCGTCATTTTGTACGTAATACTCTGTAATACGAGCGGCTCGTCTTTGATTAGTGTTATTTTTAAAGATGTTACGCTGTGATAGATATTCTAAGTATTCAACATCCAATTTTGTCTGTCACTCGGCTTTTATGAAAGTTATTGAGATTGAATGAATGAATGAATGAGTGAGGTTTCTAGAAGTCGTGCCCAAAAAAATATCCAGGTTGCCTTGAAGAAATCGCAAAGTTTTATTTTTTAAATTTTTTGATTGTAATGAAAAATGAAAAGACGTCTGAATAACAGTATCCATATTATTATAACCTAACTTTAATTACCTATATCTACGTGATACACTCTCTGTAGAAGAGTAGGCCTGAGCCCCTACAGTGGGGACGTATATAGGCTGTTGATGATGATGATGATCTACGTGATAGAATCCGGAATGAGGAAATCCGTAGATGAACTAGGGTCACCGACATAACTCGACGAGTTAATGAGCTGAAGTGGCGATGGGCAGGCCACATCGCTCGAATAACGCATAACCGAACCGATGGCGAATAAAAGTTCTGGAGGAGTGGCCCCCTGCTAGATGAACCGACGAGTGATAGACCTAGACTACATCGCGAGGATTCGCTGGATGCATATATCTCGAGACTGGTCACTGTGGCATATCATAGAGGAGGTTTATGGATGGTAATGACTCATATAAGTACACATATTATTATTACCGTGCACTAAAGGCTGTGATTTCCAAGTTTCCTAACATCATTATACGTCCCCTGCTAGTTTCCACGCAACAGTTTCCCCTCTTTCCCTAGCAACTCAACAACTCTACATTGTTACATTGAATCCCCCTTTCCTCGTCTAACCACTGACCACGGCACGCTAATGCCATATTACACTAGCTCGACTTGCGCATACGCAGCCCACGTTGCAATTTGCGGCGTGGGAAATGGAAGCTCCGGAAAACGCGGCGTAAACATTGTTTTGATGGGACTGTGATGCGGTTTTTCTCGCGGTCGTTGAATCGCAGTTGTTTGTCATTGATGCTATTTATGTCGATGAACCGTTTGTATCAGATCGGTGTTTATACCACACACACGTCGTGGCTTCGATTCTATGTAGTTCATTGGGTGAATGATTTGTTTACAATGTTTTTAGTGTAATGATTGTAGCTTATTTGGGACATTTGTGAATATAGAAAAATGACATCATCAGCCGGGAACTGCTGGACGTAGGACTTCGCCCATGATATCCCACAATGACCGGTCCCGAGACACTTGAAACCATAGACATTTACTAGTTCATCCGTCCATCTAGTAGGGGGACGGACCGATACACGTTTCCCGGTACGTGGTTGCTACTCGAGACTATCACTCCCCATCGGATATTCGTGCTTCGAGCGATGTGGCCTGCCTATTTCCACTTAAGCTCACTGACACGTCGAGCTATCTCGGTGGCCTTAGTTCGTCTAAAGATTTTCTCTTTCCGGAGTTTATCTGGTAGATAAATTGCGAGCATACTACGTTCCATTGCTCGCTGAGTGACTCTGAGCTTGTTTATTCGGCCCACAGTAAAGGACCACATTTTGGTTCCGTATATCATCACTGGCAACACGCACTGATGAAAAATATCCTATCAACAACTAAACCTAGAATCAGAGATACTCTCTGAGAATCGAACCCGTGCCCCTGAAACGTCAGCCGAAGATATTTGGATCGTCAGATGTCTAAAAACACAACAAAAGGCACCTGCACCATATTTTTTGATGATGTTGCACTTGGCCTTGCTCACCCAAAAGCACGTTGATGATGAACTGGCTCCTTTTATACCGGAATCATCCGGAACATAAAATTATTTACTTAGGACTAGTATTTTCCCATTACTTCGACCGCGTATACTTCATAAATTATTCCACGGGAAATAATTGTTCGATTGGAATAAACAGTAGCCTTTTTTTTTCTTCGCCCTTTCAACTATCCCTACACAGAAAGCGATTCATCGATCATTCATATTCACAACTACGATGTGGAAAATGAACAAACAGAAACTCAAACAAACAAACTCACCTGCGTATTCAGAATATCAGTATGAATAAAAAATTTAAGAAATTCTCCAAACTTTTATCTTACTCATACATTTTCGAATTCCGAATGCAAAAATATAACATATCTCGAATGTTAAAGCACCCATCGGTCCGTCTGGACACACCTCTCGACATTTCTACAAGAAAGTTACGTCAAATGACGATCTGCACTTTCACACGCTACTCGACCGTCGACCGTCATCCGAGCTTGGCTGTACCTCTACAAACCCACATAAAATGATTTACACATACATATCCGAGTCATCTTGGTAGATCGGTATTTTTTACAGCTTCTGCCCGCGGCTACGCACGCGTGGATTTTAGGATTTATACGATGGGAACTCGTTCGATCGAGATAAAAGCCTATGTCCTTCCTTGGCATTTCAACTATCGCTCTACAAAAAAGTCCATGTATTGTCAACGACACCACTGAACTATACGATACCACTGTGGTATCGTTTACAATTTTTTAAGGTAGCTACACCAGCATAATGAAGTTCTAATCCAAAATTTATGTATGCATTTATCGATATCAATTGTTTATCATTGGTAAGATCACGTGATGTAGATGTCTCTTTAAAACGAATTGTTTTTATACACGTTACACGTCACGAGTGGTGTAGTTACCTAAAAAAATTGTAAACGACACCGCAGTGGTGTGGTTCAGTGGTGTCGTTAAAATATACGTAAATAAAATACAATATAGGTAAGCTTTTCTTATAATTAATTATGTTTCAATGACGCCAAATCTTTTCATAACACAGCAAGCAGTGCTATTGAGTATTTTAAGCAGCAGTTTGAATAGAACTAGACAAGTGGACATAATATACCACCAAACCCAAAAGGAGAATTAAGAAGGAACCGCTGTGAATTGAACTCACGATCTCCGGTGTAGCGATGTAACAAAACAGTTCACACAGATGGTCTTTTTAGTAGTAGTTATATATGTGTGATATGATGTGAAGTAATAGGTACCTACTAAGTATACTGATCTCAGAGTTACACAACAGATAGGTTTTCTAAGATCAATCATTGCACCGGAAAAGTCCACTTGTAAACTTGAGCGTAGAGTCAGATACCCAGACATATGGCTCTACAAACATAGATTGATTGTGTTATTGAAGAGTTTGTTGCTAGTCAAAATAAGTTAGTTTTAACCGCCTACGTGGCGTTATGGCTCAATCCAGTCCCAGGTTCGATTCCCAGTACGTATCGGTACTCGGTTTAGTTGGTGGCATTTTCTATGTCCACATGGCTTGCTACCACGATGTTAGCTAAATCTGCCGCCAAAGAGCAGTGTTAATAGCACTGTTGTGTTCCGGTATGAAAGGTAGCAGAGCCAGCACCTCATTAGGTTGAGGCTTCTGGGTGCGCACGCTTACCATCCAACGGCCTTATCATCACTTTCCATCAGGTGAGATGAAGGCCAAGTGTAAATCCATCATACATTTAAAAAATGTTCAGTTTGACGCTCGAACTAGAACCGTAAATATCTCGAGACGCATCATCTGTTTCATCAATAAAATAAAAATCGTTTTTATTTAGAAAATTCTAGAGTAACAAGTCTAAAAAAGTTTAAACGTCGGCAACACATACTACAATTATATAAAAACAACGAATTCTCACAGTAAAATAATTACCATGGCCGACAAACAAAGCCTACAAAATACTACGGTCATACGTTTAGTACAATTTGCTATTCAAATTAACGAACGCTTATCTAATTTAAAATAGAAAAGCTCCAATCATCGCCAGTTATCCAACTTTACATAATATGTAATGAATCGCGATTTCACGGAGTCATAATCGTTTTGCATACACGATAATAAAACGGAAACCGATACCCATTCGAATAGCCGACTATTCTTACAGAAATTGCCTTAGCATTTGCTGAGTGTAGGTGTTCTAAAGATTTTGTGCTCTATTTTAAACTGTATAAGATGTAGTGCTTCTTGAAATGGAAAGTAGAGATGGCATGTAGTGAGGTAACCTATTCATTGTGGTTTTTTCTCTCACGATGAAGATATCAATTGTTATTGTTGAGAATAGACACATTTCACGGTGTAAGTGAGAGGGATGTAGCTGATAGGTCAGTTCTGGTTGCAGAATTCTGAATTGTGTTTTGATTATATATTATGTTCGCGCCTATATTTACTACATGTTTAAGTTCAATTATTTCTTGTAAGTGATTAGTATAATCTTTTAAGAAATAAATAAATCTCAAACCGTATTTGCTAGGTGATATCCAGCTCGTTTTCTCATTCTCAAAGTTACTTTTTCCTTTTGTTACTTTTTTCACACAAACTGAAACATGGGGAAAGTTAAAAACTAAAACCAGATTACTACTAGAAGATTATTTAGCTGTAGTATAAAAATTATGTAGTATATTATGTATAATTGAAACGTCGGTGGCGCATTGGACAAGGCGCGGACTCTCAATCTGAGTGTTCCGGGATCGAATCCAGCCGTGTACCTATTAGTTGTTTTTCAATTCAAGTACATTATCCGATTGATTAACGGTGAAGGAAAACATCGTGAGGAAACCTGCGTGTCTTGAACGGGCATGTGAAGTCCGCCGTTCCGCACTGGGCCCGCGTGGTGGACTACGACCCATACACTCTCTGTATGAAGGTAAGCCTGAGCCCCTGCAGTGAGGACGTATATAGGCTGTTGATGATGATAAAAATAATAATTTGCTTTTTTGGATTTTATATGAATCTCATCATCAGCCGGATATGCCACATTGACTGGTCCCGAGCCAATTGCATCAAGTAACTCCACGCGTCCTTTTTAGGTCTTCGGTTCATATAGTAGGGTGACGGCCCGGTACACCTTTCCCGGTACGTACAGAACTCTTGCTCCCCATCGGTTATCTATTCTTCCAGCGATGTGTCCTGCCCATTGCCACTAGGTTAAGCTCTGTGACTCGTCGAGCTATGTCGGTGACCTTAGTTCGTCTACGAATTTCCTCATTCCGGATTTTATCACGTAGAGAAACCATATATCTTATACATTTTCGGAATGTTCACTTTGATTTGATACCAAGCATGATATTTTAATTTTTACATAATATTCTTAGCATTTTATGTTGCATCTACAATTTTACATCAATCACTAAAATGACTAATTAACAAAATCCCCAAAAATGTGCAGTTTCAAAAACTGAAAGTAGCGTCAACTTATTATGACACTTCGTCGAGGTGCCAGAATCCGTTCCCAAAAACTCAACCGCGCTGTACTTCTGTTGTTCCACTTTTGTTCTTATTGGAATGCCAACTGACAGGTTCCTCGAATTTCCTTACGCGGTCGGTCCAAGCGAGAGAAGCGTATAATATAAAAAGCGATGTTTCGATAAATTGGATTGGAGTACATGGCAATGTTTACAATTAATTACGTATAATTACTTAAATTGAAATAAGTGTGACAGATTGATGTCCTCAAATATTATACAACAGTACAGTGGGTATTTCAGAGATCTATCGTTTTGATGCACTCAGAAAATAATAACAATACACAAATACAGATTAAATTACATATTTTTCACGGCATGCCATTTACTTCAAATCATTCGGTTTTAATTTCATAAATTGTGTATATAGAAAAAATAAACCACATCATGTGTATAAAAATCCCGTTTCTTTGTCCAAATGATGACATTTTTGTGTTCATGATTCAACCTGTCAATTCTGCTTTGAACTTGAACTAAATAGCAACAATGCGCACAATTTTAAAATTGGAAGTATAATTTATTATATCGATAAATCAATCAATCAATCAACGTGCAACTGACCTAATGATCTAATAGTATTTTATACTCATGGATTTACAATATATTTAGAGTGACAAGAAGATCATTTAATAGGAGCGTGGCCACCCCTAAATCCTCAATTTAATTGAACACTAGGTTCTCGTATCCGGGTCATCCAGACGCAACAAATTGGCTACTAATGTAGTTTAATCATATCGTCGGGTGTAGCATGTAATATGCATACGTCAAACTGTAACGAATCTCATGCTACGCGCGCAAATATGTTTAAGCGCTTCACTACTTTATCGCTTACACTTTGCACCATGTTTCACACCGCGGCGGCGGAACAAGTGACATCTCAAAGTGTACAAATATTAACTCGCGCTAGTGGTTCCACTTTAACATCACTTTCTCCACAAACATACATGTTATCGTAATATGACGCTCTTCTCGTGAAGATGCGCTGCACATTAGTATTGTCAACTTATTGGAAAAGTATACATTGTGTAATTCGAAATACAGTCAATTTGGTTCGTAGAAAGACAAGATTGTGTGAACATATTTTTTACTGAACAAGTACATTTGTAAATACGTACAGTAGAAGTTCTTATAATGTACTTCGCATCAGAAAAATGCAAATTTGTATTTTGTATGGATTATCAGAAAAACCTATAAAAATTTAATTTGAATTTGGAACATTAAAATTAGGATTTGAAAACCACGTATTATTCACTATTAAACGACATTTGACATATATTCCTAAATATACACATTTTCCTGATAATCCTTAAAAAACTTATAAACTTGTAAGGTGTTTCGATTTTTCTGATGAGAAGTATATTACGAAAATTGTAATTATCACACAGAAATAAAAACACCTTTATCAAAGGTGATTCGATTATCTAAAGTATTCTGTTTTTATTCCGCGACGGGGAAAAACGAAAACGTGACTCCTCTACCATGAAATCGATTCACTTTCAGTGTCAAGGCTGTACGTAAATAAAATAACAAACCTAAAGTTGTCTCAGAGAAAATATACACGAGAAAAACAAGTCAATGGACGTAAACCAAGCGTCATGAAAGCAAAGCACACAAAACAATGAAATTTTATTTAGGGTAAAGAAATGATTTGCATGACTAATTTTGTAAATATTTTCAAGTTTAAAACGTGTGGACTTTAGAATTTCCCGCTTCTTGAGTAAACCCACAAGTTTGGTAGCATTGTCATTGGGTTGCTAGTAGCAAAAATAGATAGATGCGAGTGATTCTAAACTAAATCGAATCAGTGCTTTTCGAGTCGATTCTGTACTAACCGTCCTTTGTTTTCTTGTTCCAGGTCACAGCCTTGGCTGTGGTCAGCTCAACATGCGCCAAGAACTCGACTGCGAAACCGAAACCGAAACGACAACTTGAAAGCATACGAACACCTCAGAACTTACAATATTCATTGGTACTTCCACACTCAAGGGTGACACATTTTAGATCACTGAACACTGGCAGCGAGAGACGAATTTCTAATGTTGGTTCAAGAGCAGGCAAGCTTCCGCCATATGCGGTGCAAATGGAACCAGTGGTACAATACTCCCAGAAAGATCCCCTTTACGATCCGTCACTAGATAATTTAGACGATGCCGTCATTAACAAAAATGAACTCTACGCGCAACCTAAAATACTTAACATTCGCGATCAACTGTCCGAGAATGCGTATGGACCTCCCTATGGTGCTCTACCTACTGCACCTTTATACAGCCATGAACCGCACCCCCAATACTATGAAGCACCTGAGCCAATTATAGAAATCATTATAAAGGAGTCAAATGAAACTCTACCAGCTCCACCGCCACAACCAATTCAGAAAAAAAAGAAGGAACCAGTTCATGTCTTCTACGTGAAATATAGCAAAGATCCCCATAATAAAGACAAGGTCGTGTATGACAAACCAATCCCAGCTATTACTCCACCATCTAACGAAGAAGATGAACATCACCACGAATATGTAACCGTAACACCGGAGCCCTACATTCAACTACCATCAACAACACTGAGAGCTATAATTAAGCCAGATTCTGAAGTCTATCACAGTGACAGCACGGTTAAAGTTACCTTTGGTAATGAGGGTCATCATCACTACAGCGATAGGAGAGAAGGAAATTTCCACACCGAAGATCGTGAGGAGACTGCTCCAAGGCCCGCGATAGCTTTTCCACAACAAGGTCCAACACATCCTCCACTAGAACGTTCGGCTTCTCCGTCCGCAAAGCCACAGCATCAACAATCTCAGCATCAGCAACCACAACATCAACAGTCCCACCAACAACAGCATCAGCAACCTCAGCACCAGCAGCCCCAACATCAGCAGCCCCAACATCAACAGCCTCAACATCAAGAATTTGGTCTTAGAACATCTCTGCACCACCCTTCCCCAAGCCAACCTATTCCTCAAAACTATAGAACTATTCCCCAACACGCACAAAGTCGTATACAATTCCAGCCTGCATTCCTAGCCAATGAACAACAACTTCCCAGACAAGGTCCATCTGTATCACCATTTAGAGGCCAACCACATGTTGCTCGACAAAACCCATTTGGTCCGTCACCATCACCTAGTCCCAGTTTAACAAATGGACCACCAGGATCAGGACCACATTTTGGTAACAATGGTCCTACAGTTCCCGGTCCTATTGGGCCAGCTTTTTCCACTCCATTCCCAAGACCAAACTTACCAGCATTCCATGCTCGTCCCAGCAACCAACCTCCATTCGCTCGACCACATTTCAATGGCCCGCCAAGAGCAAATGTCCACGGTGGATCTCAAAGACCCTTCCATCAAGGTCAACAGTACTTTGACGAACCTAAGTACTTGGCAGAAAATTACCACACTATAACCACGGAACAAGTTGAGCCTCCGAAAGAGCAACTTCTTCCAACGAGGCAACAACAAAACTTCGTCATTCCTAGACCTAGTCCAAGCTCTACCCCTCAGTTCCAAGAACAACATAGCAGACCTCAGCAACTCATTCCTCTAAATCAACAATTGCCCCAACAAAGGCCACCTCTGCATTTTACTGAATCTAAGCCAACTTTCACTACCTCCCCAAGTAGAGCGCCGTTCTTTAATCTTAAACCTTCTCCTCCTCAAGTAGAAGACAATAGACCACCTTTTCAGCACAACCAACCACAGCAACAGCATGCTCCACAATTCCAACAGTTTAGTTTTCACCAAGGTCCACAATCTTTACCTAGACCATCCGTTCAGATACCTGCCCAACATTTCCCACAAGCATCTCCATCAGTTAGTCCATCTGTAATTCCACAAACCCAATTCTTGCCACAACCATCTTCTCCAACCCTTTTCAATTTCCACCCTCAGCCATCACCTGCACCTGAGCAGCACTTTCAATTTCAACAACATGGACCATCTGAGAGGCCACAATACCAACAAAGTCAAGGACCATCAGAAAGGCCACCATTTCAACATGGACCTTCAGAAAGCCCTGCTATAAATCATCAGAGTGATTTTCAAGACCAGATAAACTTTCAACATCAGCAAAATGTTGGACAATTTGTTCCACGTGGTGGTGAATTAGTAGCTGCTATCCCAAAGTATGAACAGCATATCACAGTTAATGGTCCTACTGTTCAACCAAACTACAGTGAATTGAGTGAGCCTCAGCCTACACCTACTGCAATCAGTATTGCTGAACAGCAATACCATCAGCAACAGCGACATCAGGAGCAACAACAGCAACACCATCAAAAACAGCAGCAGCAACAAGAACAACAGCAACAACAAGAACAACAACAGCAACAACTTTACGAAGCTGAACAAGAACAAGTGAGACAACAATTGGCTGCTAATGTACAGAAACAACAAGAAGAAATACAGCGTTTACAAGCTCAATTACGTTTTGCTCAACAACAACATCATCAACAACAGCAGCAGCAGCAAAATTCTAATTATGAAGATGCATACAGGCAACAACAACAATCCCGAATCAATTATCAACAGCAAATCCAAACGTCATCACCAAAATATTCATCGCAATACAGTGAAGAAAAGCAGAGACTGCAATTTGGTACCAGTACACCATCTCCTCAGTATTATCAGTCAACTTCCAGAACTGTTGAAATCAAACCAACTACGCAAAAGTATGTTTCATCTACTATTAATTCAATAAGCACTACTCCCGAGGCGAAGCAGGAAGAAATAAAAAAAAGACCTAACGTTGAACTTCCTGACGAAGTTCCGGATGATCTTCGCCAACAGCTGCTTTCATCCGGTATTCTTGACAATGCTGACATTAGCATACTGGACTATGACAAAGTAGGAGACACTCCCTTAGATTCTTTACCTCCAGATCAGCTTGCTAATTTCTTCAGTGCTGGAGGTGGTCAACAAATAGCTTCAAGTGAACTCAGACCTATTGTCGTTAGCTCTAATGGACATCGCATTCAGTCCAGGATCGATGAAGAAGATGAAGAAGACCAAGAAATTGCCGCCTCAGAAAATATGCCAACATTTGTAGCTCCACCCCCACAGAAACAGGCCGTAGAGATGAAAGTTGTTCATTTTGATCCCAAAACTGCTGAAGGACTAAACATAGCAAAGGAATACGTTAAAGAAGATGCCACGCAAGTTGACCCTGTCGCTTTGAACGACAAGAAATACAACAGGTATTTGCCTTTAAAAGTAAGTGGTAATCAATTTCCATTGCCAGACATATTGAAGGGCCGGAAAGTAACTTCAGTTGTTGTTCTTGCTCCTGTGGAGACAGAAGCATTAAATGGAGACCATACAAGAGCAGAAAGAGCAGCGAGCAACAGTTTAAAAGGGATTAAATTTGTAGCCGGGGACAGCTTACAAGATTTACTGAAGCGTCCGTCTAAGGATAACTTCGAGAAATGGTTGGAAACTGAAAAAAAGACTGCTACTGATTTGCAATCAGTCGTTCTGCTAGTAACCGGGTAAGCATAACAGACATGCTATGTAGGTACTTGTTGATATTGTTAAATATCAGTTTGACGTTACCATGACGTCCTAATAAAAATTGGCCCCAGTGATCAATTGTAAATACACGTTTTTGTAGCAACTATCATATTAATTTTTATACAAATTTGTCTTTGCTTACTTTTATCTTATCAAAACTTACCTCAGTTTAACGTCATTTTTTATTTTCAATTATAAAATTCACTTTTCAAATTTAACAAGATCAGTTAAATTTGTTTTATCTTTTCAAACATTGCAAGTAATCGTTCCAAACTGAGTTGTACTCGTATATAGATGGATCAGAATTTAGGTATGGATTATTACATAATACAAAATAATTTCCCCAAAAGATAAATTATAACAAACAATAAAGACATTAATCAACTTAATTTGTGGTTAGCAGACCTATGTTCGCTTTGATTGCACCCCAAATAAAAAAAGGTAATTTTAGATAGAATTTTAGATAAATAAAAGTTAGTAAAAAAGATTACAACTTTCTTACAACGTTATTTTTTTTTCTTTTGAGAAAACAATTTTTAACAACACTCATACGTAATGTACTTGAAATTTCAATTCAATGATATCCATCATACCCATCATATTCGCTTCTAATTTATTTCACCCCACGGCTAAACCCAAGCAATTCAAACACAGACCAAGGTCAGAATTTTACTATTTAAGAAATGACTATATTCTTGATCTAACACGAGGGTATGAGTAATATATTATAACGAAAAATATTTCGTGCATCAAATCATTCTTGAAATCTATCTAGCCATAAAACATTTCTAAAATCGGTGACTTTAACTAATCATAAATTGTTTATTTTTCGACAAATAATTTTTTATATCACTAATTTCTAATCTACCTACATCTACACGACGTAACATTATTTGATTATTATTACAACTAATTAGTACTTTGTTTCTCAGGAATGAAGATCCATCAGCGGAAAGAGAAATCTACATGTATGACATAGCATCGGGTAACGTGAACAAACTAAGCGGAGAATTATCAAACGCTTTCGTTGAGGCAGCAGAGAACAACTCGCTTAGTAAAGACATAGAGAAGCTGGCAATTGAAGGAGACGGTGTCCCAGAAGACTTCAACAAGGACACAGAAGATTTAAGCAAAGATCCAGAAG
Organism: Carcina quercana; assembly: GCA_910589575.2. Lineage (NCBI taxonomy): Eukaryota > Metazoa > Arthropoda > Insecta > Lepidoptera > Depressariidae > Carcina > Carcina quercana. The sequence goes on along the minus strand of OU342440.2, from coordinate 3,056,167 downwards.
ACAGAAATGCGGAAGCATCGGAAAACGTGCCATTTTTAGTAGACCTATCGGGTGTTAACTTTGACGATGAGAGCAGCAACCATGTATCAATATCGTCAGGATACAGTAAAACAAAACACGGCAGATCGTTACGGAAACATTGACGAAAAAGCTAGCGCCGAAAGGCGTCTGATCCTTGTAAATAGCCTAGTGTAGTATTACTAAATTAATACGGCGTGATGTTGCGTATTTTATAGTCGTTATATTACGAAAGTGATAACAATGTTGTACAATATTAAAGTACCTTTATTTTTAGTTTTTAGTTTTTATTTCCCGTTCATCGTATCATTTACAGATAAAACTTTCTGTTATATTGAAATTTTGTTTATATGAAGTCGATTAAAAATCATTGGATGTTACAGGATATGTAAATACCAAACTACCAAAGAGGATGTTCATACAAAGATTTTTAGTTATTATTGACAGTGGAGGTTACTTACTCAGTGAGCAGAAGTAGAAATATTTATTTAAATTTAATAAACACGAGAATAAAAATAAAATACAATGGTTAAATCGTGGCTACTACTCGTTTTGAAAGAATCGAATCGAATCAAGTGAATCGATTCCAATTTTAAGATTTTCTGAACTGGTAACACAGTTAACTAACTGTCAAACATATGGATTATTTATGGTGGAGCATTTTTGCCGCAGTGATAAATTCGCCGTTTCTGTTTTTCATGTTCTTTTGATATAAATTTTGTGTATAACAATCATGATGGAAGGTTCACTGAGCAAATGGACAAACGTAATGAAAGGGTGGCAGTATCGGTGGTTCGTTTTGGACGAGAATGCTGGCCTGCTTTCATACTATACGGTGAGTGACGTATCATATTATTGCCTTTTTACAGCTTTCTAACAGATTTATGTGCCGTAATATCTTCTCGGGTCATCTTTAATGTTTAATATTGTGAGTATGACGCCAACACACTTAATTCGATGACCCGACTACAATGTATTTCCATTGTTATCAGCCCAACTTAAATTCTTAGACAAATAGTATTTACGTAGGAATACTAATTCTGTTCAAGGTAAATAACATTGTAAATATTTGTTGTTTTATTTAGACTTGCGTTTTTTTAATAAGACACCACATGGTAACATATTAGATACATTTGATTTGAAGATTTTAGAGTTGCAGTCATTGACTTTGATAAGACGAAACTTTTCTCGGGGTTGTTGTCGTGTCGGTCAATAAAACAATATTTTAATTCCACCTTTATCAGCCTATCAACATGTTAAATTTAACACTTCATCAAGAAATTCGTTATTGATAAGGAACTTTACACTTTGTATCTTTAATTCTCATTTACATTAAAGTGAGTCATGAATTTGTTCTGCATTTTAAAGATTATATCTGCACAATTTTTTTAAATATGTACATATATATTATTTAATAAGTACATTTAATTTTATAAGGTTACCACAAACAAAGATGAAGATTTTAGTCTATAAAAATGAAACAAGTTTTTACACTTACAATTTTATTTTTTATATTAATTGAATCAATGTACACCATTAACTCTGTTACTGTTCAAACGGTTTGGAATTAAATGGTCACCATTCAGATGGTTACCATTGTTGTCATTCAGGTCACTTTTCTTTTGGTTCTTAATGCTTTGTTTCCTCTTGTTATTATAATTCTTTTTGAAGAAATCATAGAACATGTAGAAAATAAATATGACATTAGGGAAGTACATGCACATGATGCTCACGGGAGCTTTGCAACTGGGTGAGAACGTTGGGGTGGTGTACACTAACATTATCGTGAACTGGACCTGAAACAAAGACATGGTTTTTCTATCATACACAATGGTATTATAATAATAAAAGATGTTTAAAATAGGTGTGTAGTCTCAACTTTAAAACCTTAGCTTTGTATTTTGTGCAAGGCGACTAAGAGAAAAATTTCAGAAAATGAGCAGCAACATTTTCTTAGAAAGTGGTCTATGGGGGAGGATTGTGGTGTCCAGCTGTGGACATATGCAACCAATCATGATTATAAAATTCATCCATACAAAATACAAATAGTTTAAATACAAAAGTGAGTTTGTTTGGCCTTCCTTCGTGATGAAATGGAAAGTTCGAACAAGTTGACTTTTTTAATTTCAGCCACTTTTGTCACCTTTGAGGTTTCATCAATGGTGTACAATTATGTTTTTAGTGCACTTTTCTCATACTTAAATTTAATTAAAGTTAGTTTCTGGCATTCGTGTCAAGTGTGAACTGAAAACAAATTTGGAAACTTGAAACATTAACATATATGGTTGGTGAGGATCACCCTGGCTCATACCAATGAGTTCCAATTTGTTATTTGGAATTTATGTACGAATCATAAATAATGAGGGAATCTGCACAAGTGCACACTCCTGAGAAGAAATTCAAAGCTTTTTCAAAGTTCGGTACTGGTCCCACATGGTGGGCCTATACACTCTCTGTATGAGAGTAGGCCTGAGTCCCTCCAGGGGGATATAATATAAGCTGTTGATTGATTAGATTGTGTGATCTTACCATTTGTATAATAGTTATCCACTTTTTGTATTTGAACAAAAACCTCTTTAGAGAAGGGCTTCCTTCTGATGACAACAGGTAGTATGTGTACATGATGACGTGGACAATGTTGTTCAGCATCGGCGGGAAGGACGCTAGGCCTCCTGCAAATTGAATTATTGCAAAGATTTATTTCTTACTCGATTTTACCCCTGAACTCTTCACTCTTAGTCTGAATTCTCCATGGGAACTTTTGTGAAAAATAGACCAATAAACCAATCAACACATTTTCTAATTATTAATATTTTGTATTGTGTGGGTGATAGTCTAGAGCCGAGGTTAGTAATAAATGGGAACTAAAACAGTTACCGAATATATTTAAATGAAACCTAATCAATAATTTTAAAACAATACCAACATTGGCTTTGTGGTTTTTAGAGCCTAATTCAACTAATTCTTGTGGACGGCTATGATATGACGTAAATGAAATACAAACAAACTCACTTTCACATTTATAAAAAAATTGGACCTTTTGAACCTTATGGATTTGAAGATTATTTGGAGTTGTGGCCTCAGCATCTGTTTCAAAATTCTATTCCAACTTTGGATTTGTACATTTCAAAATCTGAAATAGACTAGGAACCGAGGATGCTGGCAGTTTGGTCTTTTTGTTTACAAGTACATATTACAATTCCTACAAAAGTAATGTTATTATTATTTTACTTAAGGTAATTGAATTATTTGTACTAAAGAAAGAAGACAATGTGATTAATTCTACATATATAATAATTTTGGTTTTTTTACACCCACTTGATTTTAATCATGCCAGGCCCTCCCTAGTATCTATTCAACAAAGGTGCGGGTCACTAACAAGAATACAAATGGGAAGAGAAGCATAATTTATAATTAATCATCGTCTAACACACTATGGCATATATTGAATGTCGCAACTAGCACGTCATGTACAGAGCAATGCACGTAGTTTCCGCATACTGTCACCGCGCCGCGCTGGCGCCACCGTCACGCACCCGACCGTGCCGCGCTATGATTGGTCCCCGCAGGAATTCTGTTGTTTCTTTATATTGGCAGTAGGAAGTGTACTTCAGTGTGTCTATTTCCAAATAAATGATGATCTCAAGATATCAATAAATTTTGTTTTACTAAAAATACAATTACAGATACCAAGAAAATCGCCATAAGTAGCTTACCATTTACCATCGTTACACCATGAATTCGTTGTATGTAACACCATTGGTTCGTAGCGTGATGGCATCCCAAGCCTGTGGCATTCGGGTTATTAACAAGAATATTAATATTGGATAATTTATAGCCATGCCTTTTTTAACTGGGTGATTAGGATAATGAGTATCAGAGTAATAAAGGGTTGTGACGTAATAGAGCCAAGAGCTGGAATGGTGCGTTAATTTTGAGCTTTTTAATTATTGAGATGGAATGTTGGGTAAGAACCAAACAGACGGTATGACTGATGGAACATTTTGTGACATGGAACATTTGTGGACTCTTAGATGAGACTTTTTCTCACAGTTTTTTTTATATGCTATAGGTGTGGCATTCCGTTTACTTCTACCTGCAGAACTTTTCCGATAATATTCTATTCATTATCGTCAAAAAAAACTATATTTAAAAAGTTTTTGAACAGTGCGGTCGAGATTCGCTCGCTGTCATGAATTATTTTTAAGGACAATGGGTTTGCTCTTGGCCTTCATCTCGCTACACTTGGACTGTCATTCCGGAGGTTGCGAGTTCGATTCTCAGTCTCTGATACAGAAACAGAAACAGAAAAATATTTATTTGACTAAAACACACACAACACAATACAAAATACAATTAATACATACATTACTATTATTAGTTAATTACAAATAGTACATTATTGATGTACATAGGCATTGTGTTGTAATGTGTCGTCAAAAAGGACTGATCTCAGCATCTGCTATGGCAGTAGCCATAGCGCTGGTTTTCAGATAAGCCCTATAATATGTAAGGCATTAAATATATGTGTAAAAGAAGTGTATATGGACGTGTTAACATATAGATACGTGTGTTTGTATGTACAGTGAAAGTATTGAGCAAGTGTGCAGTGTAGGTGACGTGTCGGCAGTTAGAGACCTTGCAGATATGTTGAAACAACACGGCGACCGGGAGGGAACTGCTTCTGATAATCAGTTAGATATTTTTTAAGTTTCATTTTAAATGTTTTTATTGAGCTAAGTTCCCGTAACGGTGGCGGCAGGTTGTTCCAACATTTGGTCGCTGCGTATCTAAAACTGCCGCGGAAGGATGCGGAGTGGTATTTTGGTCACATCAATATTGTATGACATGCACGGTTTCGTGTTCTCCATTGCAGTTTTTCAAACAAGTACTCTGGCTTTTCTGTTTTAATCACACGGATTAGTTCGAGGTAGACCACGTTTGTATGGCCATCTGGTATGGTAACTGCCACTATGATATCCAAGACTGACGCTGAATATTAGTGTTAAAATTAAAAACACTACGGTTTTGTTCGGGCAAAGAAAATTCATAGCCAACGCCCTATTACGGGGCTTGATGAGCACGCTTTCCTTCAGAGTCATTTACATCGCAACACAAAATTGTGCATAAAGGTATGTGCAAAATTAATCAATACGTTGAGGACGTAAGTATCGATTGTACTGTATATAGAAACATTGACGTACGTATCGTTAGGAAATTGTCGGGATTGCATTACGTCAAATAATTAAATTTCTTGGTATGTCAAGAAAGGGCAATGACGTCAGTTGTTTTCCAGTTGCTGCCTGTTGGTTTGAAATAAGACTTGGCGGAGATGTACGTAATATTTTCATGTATTGTACATACTTGACTACCAAACTGGTTTGTGTTTTGACGAATAAAGTTTATGATCTATCTTTTATAGTATGACGACCGAGTAAGGTTTCCTTCTTTACGCAAACCTTCGCCGATTTACTGAACAATGTTTTTGCAAAACTCATCCATCCAAACTCATTTAGAAATAGCAATTATAAACACAAATTTTATTAATATCGAAGTAGCTGTCAGTCCCTTTGTGTCTTCGCCTGTTTGCTACTTTTTCAGGTCTAAACGGCTAAACCGATCCTGATGAAAGTTTTGTCGTTACGCGGCTGGCATGTACAGAACGACTAAAGTCCCCAAAAATAAAAGATTTAAAAAAAAATCTCATTGGAACATAATAGTATGCCTTTTTGACAAGAAATGTTTCGTACTCGTTACGATTCAATTTAGGAATATTTTATTATATACTTCTTTCTTTAACATATAAAGTAGAATATACAATTTTACATTAGTATAAAAAAACACCAATACCCAGATGGATTTAGTTGCAGTAAGAGGTGTATACTCGTAGTTTTCGAAACAGTTGCACGCGTCGGTTTCCACACTTGATGTAGAGACCGTAATGAGAACAATAAAATCATTCGTCACGTCACATTTATAACAATATGAAATTGGATTGTGTAAACAGATAAATGAATTCATTTTAATATAATTTTGGAACATATGGTACTGTATAAATGTAAAATGTAAATAAGCGTATCGTTTCCTAGACTAGACGCTCAAACGGCGGGAAAGGTCAAATGACACGTTCCGACCCGCGCGTTGTGTAAAAGGTTATTATCAAATAAAAGTGGTTTCATTACCATTTTTGAATATTTTGGTCTAGTTTATTTGTACAAAAACATTGAAAAACGCACAAAACAGGCAACACTTAACAAAAAAAAAACAAAGATGGCGTCAATCAAATGACAACTGACGTTTTTCACTTAGTACAAATAAGATTGATTTTGTTCAAACAGCCTGCCTCTTTGGACACCAGATTTTGGCAGAATTACCATGAAGTCGGTAGTTGCCATAACTATCAAGAATTGAATTGAATTTGTTCAAACAAAATACCAAAAAATGTAATTCTAATAATTGCTATACATTTGCATATGTTTAGATTTATTCATTAATTTGTAGGGTTCAGTACCTCAAAGAAACCTTTATTGGAATACTTTGTTGTCTGCCTGTCAAGACCCTTTTTCTCAGGAACGCGTGGTGTTCAACAAGTCTGCTATCCCTCCAATAAAAAGATATAGCAGTATTTTAAACCAGTTCCGTACAAAATACAAGGGAACCAAAACCTATAGGGTATGTTTTTCGTTCACACTTTCATCGTGGTGGGTCTACCATATACTACTTCGATAAATCGATACTCCTGCAAAGGAAAACTTTGCTAAAATTACAAAAATAACGTGTAATTAGGAAACATTATATGTTTTGGATCAACATATAAGACACTTTTTATTATTATTCCGGTACTGAGATAATTCATTCGAATAATTTCATTAGTAAGGTAAGAATTTGAACACTTTCTCCAGATTTTTTCGATCAAAATCTAAATTTCCAATACACCAAAGTTAATCTGGGAAATAAGGTCCAGTTTCAAAGGCGGTTCGGCAAAACCTTCACTTATGTGTCTTGTGTTTTGTGAAGAAACAGTGAGTTTCTTTAATCTGATGATATTGGTGGAATTCTACTGTACTGTCTTTGCCCTGCAAAGGCTGGGAAAGTTATATCGCAAGAAGTTCTCTACGCAATCAACCCCAGCTGCACCTCCTCATTTATTGCTCGTAAAGTTTAATGTTATTCCTATTTTACGAGCATTTGGTACGGACGATATGCTATTTTTGCGTTGCAAGACTTTATAGGAATGACGTCAATTTCTATATTATTTTATGGGTTATTTTGCTTTGTACTAAATGTAATTAATAAATAAAATTATGTACCGAATTTTTTATATGCACGGATAATTTAGTAGCATCAATGTACGCTCAGCTAAAGATAATCTTTACTCGCAGTAACTAACTGAACAACCTTGTCGCTATAAAATAATGCTATAATATAATAATAGATTATAGTAGATTTCTTCGATCGCTTCATCACAGGGCAACGCCGTAAGCCGAGGACGAGCCCAAGCGGACGCCCTTAGGCCTGTTGCAATTAGTAATAATTCTACCGGCTGAGCGCCCTCCGCGCTGGCCGGGTGAAGCTGTAGAGGTCGCAGGACCAACAGCATTAAGTCCATTCGAAAAAAAAAGAAGATTATAGTATAAATACCAACAGACTTTCACAACGACATGAAGATTGCTAACTAAAACAACGTTTTACGATATTTTTTTCGTCTCATTTGACCTGCACTTTTTTCTGTTCGGTTTTTGACAGATAGTGTAGTAACAAGGTTGAAATCGAGATACTGGCAAAAGAGTTGCAGTCTTTTTTTTTTTTTCATTTCATATTTAGGGCTCCGTACCCAAAGGGTAAAAACAGAAACCTATTAATAAGACTGCGCTGTCCGTCTGTCTGTCTGTCCGTCTGTCACCAGGCTGTAACTCATGAACCGTGATAGTTAGACAGTTGAAATTTCACAGATGATGTATTTCTGTTGCTGCTATATCAAAAAATACTAAAAAGCATAAGAAATAAATATTTAAGGGGGCTCCCATACAACATACGTGATTTTTTGCTATTTTTATAGAGAACTAGCTTCTGCCCGCGGCTTCGCCCGCGTGGACTTTATTTTTCGCATTAAAAAGTAGCCTATGTCCTTTCTCAGGGTCTAAAGATTGTCTGTGCCAAATTTCATCAAAATCGGTTGATAGGTTTAAGCGGGAAAGCGTAACAGACAGACAGAGTTACTTTCGCATTTATAATATTAGTAGGGATGGTACGGAACCCTTCGTGCGCGAGTCCGACTCGCACTAGGCCTTTCTCTTCATTACACGAAAGCAGGATAGGCTTGCAGTCGTAGGTTTGTGCCAAATTAGCTTTTATCTTTCGCGTGGCGGAGCGTAGTTCATTAGTCTAAGGAATAAGGATCATTTCGAAGCCAAACTATTCTCATTAGTTCGCATTAGTTCCATTGCCTAGTTCCATGATGGTACTACAGCGAATTTATTTTCGTACTAGTTCCATTTCTCCAGTACCAATCGATAAAGTAATGGAACTGCGGAGAATACTTGTATCTCATTCTGTCCTATGACAATTCAATGACGTTGGAAAGGGATATAGGGATCCAAATTTTTGGATCCTGGTTCATATAATCTACGTTTGATATACTATATTTATGACTCCGTCGACTGTAACCCAAAATACCTGCTAATTTAATCTTCGAGGTCTGTAAAATCGAGCCTCCCAAAATCCAGTCTAGTCGAGCTTATCCCCATAACCTAATCAGTTCTTTCCGTTATAAATATACTGGCGAATCAAAGCCACCCCGCAACCGTGCTGAATTTTGTATGAACCGAGACATTGGTATGCGGTATTAGGTTAGTATACATAAAAGAAGGCTTTCTAAATCCGTACGGCTCGGTTTAAGTGTTTTTAGGGTTCCGAAAATCAGAGGAAAAACGGAACCCTTATAGTCTCACTCCAGCGTATGTCTGTCCGTCCGTCTGTCAAAGGCGATTATCTGAGGAACTACTAATGCTTTTAACTTGAAATTTTAGTGACCCACGGGTGCCGCAATTGATATAATAATTTATTATAAAAGGTGCCAAGATAAGGTTCGAAATTTCGAAGTGGAGTAGGTCTTTGTTTTCTTATCATTTTTCTTTGTTGCATCGTGTTTGACTTATCACGACTTGTGTAAAATGCCCCCACCCTCCTCTATATCTGAAGTTTCCCAAAAACTCAAATTCACACTAGTCAGCACTTTGTGTAAAATATTACAAGAAATCGAAACCTAAACGAGACTTCTATCTTGTATAGTTTTCGAAAAATTATCTAAAATCGTTCGGAACCCGACGAATCCGACTCGCACTTGGCCAGTTTTTTTGTAACCACTATCTCTGCGGTTTAGCATTTTACTCATATCTTTTATGTGGAAAACCTTATCCGCAACTTTTACAGTTTTCTCGTGAAGAAATCGAATTTACGTGCGGTTTGTTACGTCGCGTCGCTGGACAATATCAAGTTTGCCCGATTGATGAGTGTTTTAGGGGACTTGGACGAATGTGTAGTTACGAATACGAAAACGAATAACGATGTAGTTCATCTGTTGATGGAGTGTGATCGGCACAAGTCGGGGTGACAGGAAGTGATGGCGACCCTAACATAATTTTTTAATTTTATTTGAACAATTTATTGTACACGGAAAATATTTACTTAACACAAAAAATATTTGTAAAAGGAACAGCTAATTTCTAAAATACATTTCTTACAGCAGTCCTAGGTCAAGTGACAAATAGTGAAGAGAGGAGAGCAGTTAGGCGTGTACGTTCGATATAAATAAACATAGATATAATAAACAATTATATAAATACGAAATAAAAAATATTTATCAGTACTAATAATACATACTTATTTTTGGAGATGACGCCATGTTGTAGGTAACCATGACAACAGTGTAAAAAAAGATAAACAACATTGTTTATATGTGTGCGTGTGGTGTATAAAGTTTGCAAGTGTGTCTAAGCGTAAACGTCAAAATTGTTTTTATATAAATGTGTCAATGTCACGTAAAAATGGGGTGGAAATCGAGCCCGGGATCTCCATATGGTTGGGCCAACGTTTTGCCAGGCCACGGAGGCTGACAAAATCTGTGAGATCATCAATTTATCTACAATTACATATTAAAATTGCGAGTTTGACGTGAACCAAGCCGTCACTTCTAATCGACGGCATCTTCGTCGAGAACAAAACGCTCCATTGTTAAATTTAAACGAGTACACCTCACCACAAAAGCCCGTCGCAAACAAAGCAGTCGTTGTAAACAAACCGCGGTCTTTACTCTGACGCCGACAGTACCACGCCCAGTGTAAACATGGAAACAGATTGATAACTGCGGCTCAATTAAGTGTGAAATGGTTGCGTGGGCGTTTATCATTAGGTGAACAGGTACCAGTAAAAACTAATAGCATATACTGTCGTCATATCATATAAAGATGTAACTTTGAGGAAGTTTCAACGGCCTTTGAAGCGAGTTGGATGCTGTTTAATTGCGCTAATAAAAACGGCTAAGTGCGAGTTAGACTTACGCGCCGAGGTTCCTTGAATGTGAATGAAACATACTGAAAATCATAAATAATAAGTAAAAACGAACGAATGTGCCGGACGAAATCACAAGCGCTAGCGGTTTGTAATCATAAATTGTTGATATAGCGGCAACAGAAATACACAGTCTGTGAAAATTTCAATTATTATGGATCATGAGAAGAGCCTGATGACATACAGACGGACGGACAGCGGAGGCTTTGTGATAGGGTCCCGTTGGTTACACTTCGGATACGGAACCCTAAAAACCTGACTGTTAAGAGGCTATGTTGGTAAGACCACGTGGTCGGTTCCAAGGTTGCATTGTTTTGTAGCTGTCCCTCTCCGAGCCCTATCCTACCCGAGCGCGTACGATGAGACAGCATACATTACGCGATGTTATCCACCCGTTATTTGGATGTTTCGTAGTCCAGAGATCATTTGAAGGATGCAGTATATTATGTAACCATTTTTTTAATACAGTATACTAATGAAATTTCAGATGTCGGTGGTTTTTCCAAATTGTTCTAAATTGATTCATACTCTTGTAAATCAGGTTCAAAGTTGGGGCTTTTTATTACCGAAAAATACAATACTTTGACGCCCTGTAACTCTGGAAATATATATTTAAACGAAAATCTGACTCACCACCGACACAGATATTTGTTTCTAGATTGTGTCTTGAAAATTTCATAGATTTTCATAGCTTAATACTCAAAATATGACTGGACTACGTTTGTATGGGCGCTTTGACAACAGCATACCCTCTTAAAAAAGACATATCTAATGTTACAAAATGTCATAAGGCGATTCCATATTAATAGCGACGTCACATGTGAAACTGACAATGATCAGAGCACTTCTTTATAGAAACACATCTATAAAATAGGTAATTGATTATGACGTCATATTTCTATTGCTTCCAAATTGTAAAATTTAAATATTTACCAAATCCTTGCATCGTTATGAAACAGATACATAAGTCTAGACTTGTAGATGAGCCATCTTCGTAGATTATGTACTTTTTGAGAGTGGATTTCTCTTAATCACCTAGCTTGTTTTTGCTGATTGGTGATAACAGCACAAAAGCCGAGTTTTCCCCTCACGGGGTGACTAGAGATATCCTATTCCACAGAATTAATATGGACCGACGACCTGGTTAGAGTCGCAGGGAGTCGCTGGATGCAGGTGGCTCGGGACCGGTCGATGTGGCGTACCATGAAGGAGGCCTATGTCCAGCAGTGGACGTGTCCCGGCTGATGATGATGAATATGTACTACGTATAGAACAGACGTTCACCGCCTCCGAATCGCGATACCTCACCTCTCCCCGCAAGAAAGTAACTCGCTCAAAGATAGGTAAAATGTCGCCCGCATATTCACATGCGCGTGTATACAAACTTCATCCGTTCGATGTATAGGAATAGGAACCTATATCACGATATTTGCTGTGCTTATTCTAAACCCGAAATCACGCGTAAATGAAAGAGAGTAAAGCAATAAATCTGCAAATTCAATGAAAGAAAGATTTTAGCCGTTCGAATGACATCTTTTATAAACAAAATAATGTTCCCAGACTCGGGACTAAAATAGTAACACCCAGAGGCTATGAATAGCATCAATTGAACGTTTTGTAAACAATAGCTGTATATCAGCTTATCGTAAGATGAAAACAAAAGGGCAGTCACTTCCATTGGTTATCTCGTTGTTTTGCCGTCTGTCATACATTTCTCTGACATTTGATTTGATGGGCTTTGCTGTTATAGAAAGGAGAAATTAATATTGACCTTACGTAAATAAATAAAAACATTGCTCTTTAGTACAATTTAATGGACACAAGATTTCGGTGGATATCTTTCGAACTTTTTGATTAAATAGATTATAGATTAAATCTAATTCAGCATAAACCTGCGTGTGTAAATCCGCAAAATAAAAAACAAGACATACACATTTTAAAAATACTACAAAATTGTTTATTGTTTACCAGATCTGCCCTAAGCTAGGAACAACTAGGATCTGATATTCGAATTAAAAAGAAGTTCAGGTAAAGTGACGTAAGTTGTCTTTCATGAGCTTGATCTGGATAGTTGTAATTTTGAAACATTGATACCGAAATTCTCAACCTAAAGCAATGAAAAAGAATGACAAGTTTTATGTTACTATCGATATACACATCCAGGTGAAACCTAGGAATTTAAAACATCGTATCGATCCGTGCCTCGATTTAGAGAACCGCAGAGGAAATAATTTAAACGCAGCCGCGGGCGACCTACTTATACTGGTCACAAATAAGTTTCATTGATTTATTGTAGTATTCCAAGTACGTAACCGTCAATTTATCATTGCTTAAATATTTTGACAGAAATAAACTGAACTGAGGGAGGGAGTAGCGCGATGCAACTACAGATTACACGAGCGGGAAAACTGTGGAGCCTTTTTTTCTCTCTCGATTGGACTTGAAGCCATTTGTCCTACGGCGACTACAGCTTCACCCGGACAATTCCGCGAAAGCGGAAGGAATGAGTTCCAATTTGGAATTTATGTACGAATGATAAAAATCATTACCATTGGCTTTTAGATGAAGTAAAACATCGTCAGGAAACCTGCACACTCCTGAGAAGAAATTGAAAGGTGTGTGTGAAGTCTACCCATGGCCCATACCTGCTCTGTAGGAGTGTTAGCCGCCTGTGTAGTGGAAACATAAATAGGCTGCTGATGATTATGTAACTAGCCTAAGAGCGCCCGCGCCCACATTACCTCGGCTTAGGGATGTCGCTTAATGATGAAGGGATCGGAGAAAATCGGCCCGGAATGAGCCGATAGTTGCTATAAGCGCTTGGATTATTATTAGAAGCGATGGTGAGTAATATTCGTCTCCGGCGGACTATAGAGCGCTCAAACATACCACTCACCACATCATCGGTGAGGTTTCAAAGAGCTCAAATCTGCTGAACTACGAGTATGACAGAAGGGAACTGCTTCTTAACCTAGATATACTTTATTCAACTAAGCAGGCAAGCATAAAACCCATACGATAATAATAACAAATTTCAATACTTTTATGTCAGATTTATCAACACTTATTTTGAAATGAAATAGTGGACTAATCAAAATCGTGATCTTCATGATTGTGAATCAATTTGTTACATTTACACGTAACATCTTTTGCAAAATCCAATTGTAACATAACAATGTAACGCCGATAAGTTGAACAACTGCATCACGAATTCTGAATCAAGGAATGATTCACATATGGACAGGTTGCCAAATAACGGCATACAAGCGATTGCCTGTCGTGAAATAAACTATATGGTAACTTTATGAAAATAACTAGCTTTGCAAACGCGGAAATTATGCCTTTTCTAAACTCTAAATCGTCGAATGGATTGGTATTTCTAGTTTCCCGACCCACTTGGGCTATAAACATTTTCCCAATAAGAAATGTTAATTTTTCATCCCCCAAGAGGTGAAATTTATAAAAAATAAAAATTGAACAGCATAAAGGGGACAAATTTGAAAAACCATTGGGGCGCATGGTCTTTGTTCAGAAGACGTGAATTTTTCCGGCTGATTATATATGATATGCTTAATTAATAAGGGACAATGTTGTCGACGATGTGCTACGGGTTCTTCTAGAGTTCAAAAATATATTTAATGGGATTGTTGGAATTATTGTGAAATGTGTTCTGTACCTAGATGTGAGAGGTAGATACTTTTTGCACAACAAGTGAGTGGCAACAGAAGTTTTGCATCTCGCAAGCTTCGTTACCAATGTTTGTTCTAATAGACTAGTTGACAGGCTCTGCTATTACCACAGTTCCGTGCCACAGTTCTTCGCTGTTTGGTCTACTCGAGTGATGTTTTGGCAGCGTTTCGATAATGAATTGTTGGTGTCGTATTTCAAAACTATTTTTATTTGCACTGTTTTTGCCTAGTTTTTTTGCTCGCGTCTTCGTTCGCGTTTACTTCAGAAAGTATCCCACGGAAACAAATTGTTCGATCGGGATAAAAAGTGGTCTATGTCCTTAACCGGCCCTTCAACTATCTCAATACAATCATTAAAATATTTCTGGCATTCAAAGAAAAACAAACAATCACACATTCGCATTTATAATATTAGTGTGGATTCTAAAGTGAGTTTGTTTGTTACATCTTCGCGACACAATCACGTTATTGATGTTTAACTCGCGTTGCAAAAATCTGTAACGAATCGTTGCGATATAACTTTGGTACGCATTATAATGCGTATGGCTGAAGAAGCTTATAAGAAGATTATATATGTACATACGAGTGATAAATATTTGCAAAGATATCTTTACTTCTGATAATTTAGAAAATACATTTCCCTTAATTATGTAATTATCTATCAAAACAACTGAAGAAAATTAAAGATTTTTGCTCGTATCTTGTTTGATTTTGGACTTTGGGACCCCCGTGCCAGACTATGCCTAGCCGTCCTACCACGATCCCGAGAGAGCAATGGAAATGGTGTGGTCTCCTTTCCGTTCTGGACTCCGCTCTATAAGAGTGCAAGGGATGGCGCATCAGCCCGTGAACAGCGAAATGCATCGCGCGAGGGGAGCACTGGCGACGTTCCTCTCGAGGACCCAGAGCTCCTTGAAATGCAGCGTATGGACATTGGAGTGTGGGTAACAAACAATCTCAAATAACCCGACTCTTCCCCCGAAGGAGTGCGGTATCTTTCGAAGATTCCCCTTGGTTTAAAAAAAGGGACGGTGTTAAACGTCTGTAAGACTTAACATTAGCGACTTACGACTAAATTTCCACAACAGTAAATACATAATATAGGGTCTTAAAACATTAAGAATAATGTGTCTTATTCGCTTATGCAGCTCGTTACACAATATTAGCACTAAGATTACGTGAGCGCTGCATATAACGCGATTATGTGCGGTCGACCATTCGCCGACATCCGATACAAAACCTTTGATGTTCTAGCCTTGCTAGACGGAGCTCAATGCATGCCACTTTCTATAGACGGCTCGCAAACTGTTCGGAGATAATTCTAACATCTTTTGTGGTTAAATAGCGTGTATAAACAAACTAATAGTGGTAAAGCGAACGTCACGAGGTTTCTACTTATGGTTATGTACTTCCCGTATCGATTACGTCATGTCTTCGTGAAAAATCTTGATGAGATCGGCAATATGCAATGTCTTTAACAGGCGTAAAATGCGGCGAGGAAATTTTCATTGAATGGGTAGCGTGGGATGTCTCAGGCACAGAAGAAAGATACCCGAAAGATACTTCATAGACATGCCGTGCCATGTGGTATTCTTACCCACTGAACCATTCCAGTGCTCTCTATCCTGAAACCCACTGACAAAGGAATGTTGTCGACGACATGCAAAGCCTAACATGTCACTACAATGTTCTTCAACGGTTCTTGTCACAATCACAAAGTTAACATATAACCAGTTTCATTTCGTCAAAACATGTCATGGGACACAAAAGACACATTGTTGTTTATCAAAGTCCCTAGAAATTGACCTACCAAGGGTAGTAGTGATTGTGGTATAACCCTACGAGGAAAACAACTAGTTGTGGAAATCTGTAGAGGAGAGACTCATGTCTAATGTTGATTTGCAATTGCTGACCAGAATAAGATATCAGACAGTGGTACAGTGGACGAGGCTCCAATCCGAAAACACAAAGAAAAAATTTGACATACGATTGAATCCCTGTTTTGCATATATTTTTGTACAATCATGGCGCACTAGTTTTACTGAATATCAAGCATATACTTGGTCACGAAATCAGCATGTTGTCTGTGGAAATTTTGTATAAATCACCTGCCGTAAATAGCAATGTAACCAAATGTAACACACCCTAAAACCACGGGCTCACGCGATACCCAAATAAACGTAGCCTTTGAAATTGTATCAGATTCAGGAGCCGTTTATATATTACGTAACCAAGTTAAAGGAGGAAATCTCCAGGCCCCATGTGGTCTAACATTTCGGTACAATTTGAGCGTTCGAACTTCGAATAGAACTGTTTATAATGACTACAGCTGTTGCCGCTACATCGCCTGCGTAGGCTTCCGAAATTTTACGACATAATCATTTAATCCGGTTAAATATCAGCTTATGCCATCCCGAGCCATTAATTTTATCGCTATGCAAACAATTACGTTGATCTGTTGCCGCTCCTTTGCCGCGTGTAAGAAGTAAAGACACTTTTTGTATAAACATTATTTACAAACATATATTTTGTTAACGAAGCAATTTTTTGCATTGCATTTGCATAGGGCACAAAGTAAATCTATTTAAAATCTTGCGAAAATTATCAATCTTCTAAATCACGTACTTTTTTAAACTCCATTTTGTAAATAATGACTGGTTCTGTTTATTTCGATTGCAGGATCCGAGGTTTTTTGTCGTAATGGTGTTAGACGAGTGCGTAATGTTTAAACACTCCCTCAGAGGCTTCATGCATTCGATGACGTGACATAATGTCACGCAAGAGGTAGAGCATTAAGCTTTCAGTGAAAATGAACTCTTTATTGTCAGTAAATCATAAATAATTATTAAGAAGTGTTCCTTTCTGTTCTGTGTCTCCCACAGAGAATTCAAACTTAGTCCGGTCCTATTTTTAACTGACTTCAAGACACGATCTAGAAACGAACTGTCTGCGGTATTTTATCATCATCATATTCACTCGGGAACTCTTATTCCCCATCGGTTCTCCGTTCTTCCAGCAATGTGGCCTCCCTATTGTCACTTCAACTCACTGACTCGTGTCGCTATTTCAGTGACCTTAGTTCGACTACGAAATTCCTCATTAAAGTTTCCCGGATAATTATGAAGAAGAAATATGTAGATATAAGTAACTCACCTCCCACAAACTTTGTTGCGATCCATATTATAATAAAGGAGCTGACGTGATGGTAGGTGTGTAAGAAGGAAGCCTGCTTCTCCTTCTTCCTCAGAATAAAGAACGCCGTCTCGCACAGCTCCAGCATCTTGAGTATGAGTGTCCACCACATGAACCGAAGCATCCTCATCGGTTCAGGGTTGGTCGAGTAGTCGGGCAGCACGCAGCCGAACCACGGATACGTTGTGGTCCATCCTGATGTTAACAGCTGCCGACAAAACAACAATTCATCCTGAGGTTACGTGGGACATTCTGCTTTTAGGACGTTCTGCTTTTGGGGCGTTTTGCATATTTATTTATAGAGCGGACGGACATCGAGAAAATTTTCATAGAACAATTTTAATCTCGACAATTAATTGTTCGCGTAATGTTTTGTTCTGTCGTGTGACGTGGTATGGTTACCAATGGTTACAAGTTTCAGGATTACAAATTGTTCGCTTTGTTGCGCCTGTCGCTACCAATGTAGGTCTTGTACACTTATAACACAGAGTATTACTTACAATGTTAAAAAGCCATTATCAAATACAAGGGATTTGGTTACCTTTTTTGTATATTTTGGTTTAGTTTATTTGTAAAAAAAGAAATAAAACACACAAAACAGAACGTTGTAAACAAAGATGGCGTCAAGAAAATGTCATTTGAAGCTGTCACTTAGTACAAAAAGAATGATTGTGTACAATTACAATAAATGCAATAATATAATTCTAGTATTTTTCTATACACATTTAGAATATTACTTGATGTTTTATTAAGTGTACAAGTGCAGGCCGAATTTGAAACATCGCTTTTACAACATATTATTTCGTTTCAGAGTTTTTTATCTTCCTTGTCATGCGATACCTGTTGTGAATTTTCTTCAATTTCTACATATTTTTGATTGGCTGTCGACTTCTCAAAAATACTAAATAAATATTTAAGAAGGCTAAGCCTTACGTCCATTTCCCTGTATTGTAATGAATGAGTTAAGTATTTCGGAAAATTCAATCATTCTTTGAGTGACGCATATCCGCCAGGTAAATTGTGCATAAAAAGCTTTCCTCAAAAGAATCCCGATGTTCCTCTACAAAACAACATTAGAGAGCCTCGAACTTTGACTTTTCCTCCAAAAAAATATACTCTTAATGGCATCTCTTCTTCATGTACCCAAATGGAACCTTTTTATCTACCCAATGATTTTGTTACAGATTTTATCTTGAAAGGCTTTTTGGCACTTCAAGGTTTAAGTAATTGTGTTTATTACTTATTATATTAATTATTTTTAGATTGACGGTTCAAGATAATATTGAAAGGGATTTCATTTATCGACAGGCCTTCAAAGTGAAGCTTAACTAAATCTTGGAGTAGTACAAGTTGAAGGGTTTTGTAACTTGACGAACACAACAGGGGTAATAAAACTTTGGGAATGGTATCTCAGTTTGATTGCCAACGTAAAGTTTCTGACAGATATTGTTTTAAAGGGTGTCCTTGGAAATACTAGGCTACTGGCGTTTTGCCCGGGACTTCGTCTGCATCTACGAAATTATCTCGCGGGAGTTACTTGCTCGATCGGGATAAATGTAGCCTATGTCATATTCGGGCTCTTCAACTATCAAAAAAACACCATCATGACGTAAAGGAAGAACAAACAAACACTCTTTTGCATGTATAATATTATAATGCAGATATATGATTGGTTTGTGCTATAAGAAGGTCTGAGACCCTGCAGTGGTTACCCTTTGAGTACGGAGCCCTAAAAACTACACAGATATTCAATTGGTTTTAATATATCAACGACCTTCTCACTTGTGGCATAAAATTAAGCATGAATAATGGATAATAAGCTTATTAGTAACAGTATGAGGCGTATGAAAATACGAGGTTAAAGTATCATCAAATTACGCCTGATAATTCTAGTTAATAGGTTGGTTAGATCAAGGTAATACTGTATTAGAGCTTAGACAAAACTGTTTATAGATACGCCACCATTACTGTATTGGCCTAGTAGGCACAATTAGGTCTCTACGAGCTCTCATTAGGTGTCCCATACTTGCAAATTGAATGTGGCTGCAAAATGACAGTCTTGCATATGATTTCATAGATTTCACGGCGTACAATCGACCCATATGTGTGGCACAGAGAGATTTAAACATAGTAATAGGGACACAGTCAATAGTACGTCAAATGTATTGTATGAGCGTTTGACGTGATGTGACACTAGACTAAGAGACCAATTAAGTTTATGATCAAAATGTGTGTTTTGTCCGGTCTATCACTAGTCAAGTTAAATATCTTTGTTGTGTCATCGCCTGTAAAGCGTAGCTTATAGTAGGTAAAAAGAACCTACATTTCCTAGTCAAACTTTCTTTGTATTGCCACATCTACGTGCTAGTTATTAATTTATAAGTCGGAGTCAATTAAACGTCGTAACTCCAGTCAGTCGGAACGTCCTTACGGAGAATCGGTTAATTGATTCTCTTTCAGAGTCTCCTTTCACAGAGCATTAAACAATTATTAGGCGGCCATTGAATACGATCGAAGGATCTACTTGCAAACTCTTTAAAATTTTATGTCATGGTTAATTCATATATGATGAAGATGCCAGCAAAATAATTGAAAATACAGATTTGATTTTGACGCGTAATTTGACCTTCGTAGTGACAGATATACATCGTGTGATCCTATCCTACTAATATTATAAGTGTGAAAGTTTGGATGTTTGGATGTTTGTGACGCTTTCACGGAAAAACTACTGAATGGATTTGAATGAAACTTTACAATAATATAGCTTATACATCAGAATAACATATAGGCTATAATTTATAATGATATATTGTGTAAATTGTCCATAATTACACTTATAAGTGAAGAATAAAAGCGAAGAAGAATAGAAGCGTCGGTGGCGCAGTGGATAAGGCGCGGACTCTCAATCTGAGGGTACCGGGTTCAAATCCAGCCGTGTACCTATGAGTTGTTTTTCAATTCAAGTACATTATTCGATTGCTTAACGGTGAAGTAAAACATCGTGAGGAAACCTGCATGTCTTGAACAGGCGTGTGAAGTCCGCCGATCCGCATTGGGCCCGCGTGGTGGACTATGGCCCATACACTCTCTGTAGGAGAGTAGGCCTGAGCCCCTCCAGTGGGGACATATATAGGCTGTTGATGATGACACTTATAATATTAGTGGGATTACATGGGCAATTTTGGCATAACAAAAACGCGTTGCCTAGCAACCGACCATAGATATGTAAATTCGTATATACAAACTTTCGCTTTGATAATATATGCGTGAAGACTATTTGAATGTACTACGTCAGTTATTGAAATTTATTTTGTTTCTTTAAACTATTAGACTACGTAACAGAATAATCACTATTTTGTACCTTATGCTGTATAATAATTTGTCATATACGTCACCTGTGCCTATCGAACAAGTAGAATACATCCTGAAGTACACGCGGACAAAGTCGCGGGCGGAAGCTAGTATAGAATATTTGGTTATTTCATGTGTTAAAAAGTTAGAAACTATTCAGAATTGTTTTGAATGAATAATGGCAAATCCCTACATGGGAAGGCAGTTCGACGTGAAGAATAATTTTTATAATAAAGAATTAAACACTGCATATGTGGAGGTTTAATTAATGGCTGGTAATCTTTAAATTAGTCATTAATACTATTATTCTTAGCTAAAAGCTACCCCCTAACTTATTTCTCAAACATTTTGCATGCCAATTTGTAATGCTGTAGATTTTTACCTACCTACCACCACATCCATCTCCCATATGTCTCAACAGGCTGGAGTCGGGACTCGGCAATGTGAATTGCTACATTAATTAAACTTTATTACATTGGCAACTTAAAACGATATCGCCTTCGTTCCTCTGTGACTTAAGACTATTGGAAGTGATTAATTCTACTTGAACACCGGGAATTTATATTACATAAGACATTGGAACACGTATTTTAAGCTGCAAAGTATTTGTTTTGCCCCGGAATAGAATTTCCTTTATCCTAAGGTACAAGACACTGCCGCCCAACTTCTAAAATCTCTTATAGATGTAATTGAATAAGTAAGTAAGAGTAGAATTTCATAGATAGCAGGGGAATATGTGAAATCCACCTATATTTTTTGGTCTCGCTTATTTTAGCAGTGGTGACGGTGTAACGTGTTGGCTCATCAGAAGCACGGGTCAGAAGGTATAGTCGGTTTGGATAGGTTCGTTAGGAGTTTTGGGTCGGGTTTTGGCTGAATGTGGTTAAATGCGAGATGCATAGAGAAAAAACGGATGGGGTTGCCAGCCGAGTCACGGAAGAATCACAAGTTCCAATGACTCTGCAAACATGGCGAGAGAGAGACACCGGAGGGGTCTTAGCTGATGGAAATCCAGCATATTTTGGGCGATATTTTCCAAAACGCCGAACAACTTTGAAAGATTTTTCCTTTGTAAAAAAGTGACTCGTTACTTTAGGCACCGTCTTTTTAATTTTTACAAGTTTTTTTTTTAAATGAGCTGCAACATTATCAATGGAAATCTAGAAGTAGTGTATGTGCCAAAGCATTTGTCTCGTGTGTCTATGGGTTGGTTTGCTAATCGTCAGTGAGTGGCAGTTGCTGAGAGCCGCGGGCGAGTGCGGACGTGTAGTACCGAACACGTGGGCATTGCCTTGTGAAGTCGTAGGGATCAACTACTACACTATCCTACAGTGAACATAAATCTAACGATGAGGAAAATATCACCCAGACATGAACCTTTGTCTTGTTAATTAGCGCCTATAGATGACATGAACATCTAGTTCGCTCGTAGTTTTAATGATAGCTCATCGCACAATGTTCGCTATACCTATCATTAACGGAGCTTTTATTGTTTTACAAACGTTACAAATGTCTAGGCACGCCCTTTTAATGTCTCACCTGAATAGCGAGGGCTCTGAGGTTCACTCACAATACCAACATGCTTGTTAGGGGACTTAATTGATTTCACTTCGTAAATTTAGTGAAACGGACTTCATGTGTAGATCGATATATAATAAAATACCTCAAATGATAAGAGCAGCCTATTAACAGATTCAAAACGGCGTTACATGTGTGGCTTCTTCTTAACAACTTTTATTCTGTTAAGGAATTTTTCGAGCAAGGACAAAATATGTAGGATTTAATTTTAATTTGGTTTACGATTATAATTTTATTATGTATAACATTTGACTAATATTAATTGACATAGGTATAGATATCAATTAGGCACGTGTCTTGACATCATAGAATTGTTTAATTTAAATGCTAGATATTATTACTTTTAATTGCTGTTTACATGTCAAAACATTGGTTAAATGTGTCATCTACAATTATTTATTTGAACATCTGAAATGTACCACATTTATTGCAAATAAAAGTTTATCTTACATCTCGACTATTTGTTATTTGGGGTTAATATTGCTTTAAATTTTTCAGAAAAACAAACAAAACAAAAATACCATTTCGCATTTATTATTATACGGGAGGGCGTGTCGGACGTCGTTTGACGTTCCGTAAACACACCTTTAAAAGCGTCGGTGGCGCAGTGGATAAGGCGCGGACTCTCAATCTGAGGGTACCGGGTTCGAATCCAGCCGTGTACCTATGAGTTGTTTTTCAATTCAAGTACATTATACGAATGCTTAACGGTGAAGGAAAACATCGTGAGGAAACCTGCATGTCTTGAACAGGCATGTGAAGTCCGCCGATCCGCACTGGGCCCACGTGGTGGACTATGGCCCATACACTCTCTGTAGGAGAGTAGGCCTCAGCCCCTCCAGTGGGGACATATATAGGCTATTGATGATGATGAAACACACCTTTCCTTACCGCTCCCATACCTCAAGAACAGACTCAGTTTAAATGCGTTAGACCTGTAGCATTTATACTAATATTATAAATGCGAAATTGTGTTTTTGTTTGTTTGTTTTACAGAAAAATTTTAAGCAATATTTACCCACAAATAACAAAAGATAAAGGCTTGTTTCAGAACGGCAAAACCAAACGAGCGAATTTCGCAAGTAAACATTACACGTGAATTATTTATTGTGTTGAGCAAACACGCAGTTATGGAAACGCACAGTAAATTACGATAGCTCAGGAGCAACTCACACATTGCTACGAAATAAAGATTTTTTACAACAATAACCAAACAATAGTGGAAAACCGCATTAAGTTGCGGGTATTATCAGTTAATGAAATCTCCTAAAGAGTTAGCTCTAAAAGATGTTTTACACAATTATACTTGACTAGTAATCTGTTCGCGGCTTCGCCCGCATAAAACATTTGTGTTTAATACATATGCTCAAAAAGAGACACGTTTCGTAGCTGTTTGGCGTGCTAAAAGTTTGTGATTTCAGAAGGTTGTCTAAAAATCACAAGGCATGCGTGCGCATTTTTTTCTTATTAACCAGTTATATACCCCATGTCTTCCCGTTGGTTTCGTAAAAAGCGACTAAGTAATCCAGGAGACGGAAGTAGCGACTATCGCCAACATATTACAAATATTTAAAAAACCCGGTCCTTGGTTTGAATTACGTGAGAGGCTATGTTCTAAAGTGTACAGCTAGCATCATATGTATATACGCACTTTTGTATTATGTCACACTCACTCTGACTTGATATTATTGGGTGCAAAATTGCATAGATATATGACGCTGACTGTACATTGGATAGGTACTAAAATGTTTTTCTTTCTTATTATTTGTGTACATACTGTATGCATTCTGTTAGGGGGTCAACAAACGATTTACTACAAAATAATATCGTATTATATAAACTTCCTTTTTGCGGTGGTGTCCCGGATACAGCTCCGACATTTTGTCGTTAGGATGAGTACCGTACTCACGCATGTGGTTTGTGGGCTTTCAAATTTTAATATTGTGCCTGCCTTCTTTTTATGTAAAAAAAAAGAAGAGAAGTCTTCTTGATTCCCATTAAAGGAGGTACTTGTGTAAAAGATGACTGACAGGTAATAGCGGTTACTTGAAGAACGTAACGTTGTCGGCATTCCTGCGATGAGTTGTAACGGCGGTGAAAGATACCATCATGTACACCACATCATACCACACCTACCACTTTCGATGGTCAGAATGCAAGCAATGATGTTACAACATTGGATTGGACTATTAAGACATATTGAAGCCACTTCAATGTCACCTATGTTATAATATTATTAACAGTCTCTTATAATTTTTTTTATCAATTTTCAACTTCGTTTGTTTATCATATCGCGTCCGATATGGTACGAAATAGTTATTGATGATGATGATCTGATCGTCAAACATTTTTTATTGTGTATTTACACAGACGGGAGACTTAGATAATATTGTTCTAACTTACCAGGCAGCCAGAGATAATGTTGTTGCAATTTATCTTATAATCAGAAATGATAATCAAAATTGAAAATTATGTGAACAAAAAGAGTACCGCAACAGCAAACGAGCAAAGGTTACATTTTCAAGCAAGCACTGGAAACAAATTGCGCATGCTGGCGATTGCTTATTATGTTTACCAGCTATTGTCAAAGTCAAAGTCGACTTATAGACTCGAGTAAAAATATGTACAAAAGTGGATACATATTCTTGTACTTGAGTGTGTACGCACACATTCAAGACCCTCTTTGTACACTGAAGTACCAAAATGTGTGTCCACTTTTGAACCATGTCACATTCACTCTTGCTTGATCCTATTTAGTGAATTAAAGGGAAATGTCAATTAAAGATGAATGTGACATGGTTGAAAAGTGGATAATTTTTTTTTTGGTAATCGAATTAACCATTGCATGAAGACAGTATACGTGTACATCTATACTGTGTCTAGTCTCTCCAGATGTAATTATCTCTATGATCAATGATGATGGTCGGTAGTTCCGCACAGACTGCGTCTCACCACAAATCGCAGCACTGTAATGTCCGGTGAGTCAGTGACCCGGTTGTGATGCGGATTCACTTCGTTAAAAAACCGGTAATTGTAATATTCTCACTCTACGCTAATATGTATGTTGCGAGAGTCGTACAAGTGTTCGAGTCAATATTGAATAAGATCCTGTTGGGTTAGATCGCTGATCACTGATGGTTTCCCGGCCATCATGCGCAAGCGCGTGGCATCCCTGATGCGACGAGTGCTTTATGACGCCTCCAGGAACCGGGTGGACGGACCCATCAACAGGCATTTAGACACAGACACATATTTATTCGGCATTTTCACAACACGACACACACAACAACAAACACACAGAAAAATATTATATACTATAAACATGGAAAAATAAACTAATTAAAACGATAGTAATAGAACAAGTAATTTAGATCAACAATTATACACAAAAATTCAATAAATAAATAATAAAAATGTGATGTCAGTTTGCCGCTGCCCGTGTCGCGCAGTGAGCGCCGAAAAGGTCTTCACTCAGCATGAGCTGCACTTCCACCGGGAGTGGATGAAATTCGCTAAAATTCACGTGGTACAACCGTACCGCTAAATGACGTATTATCTTTGTGTATTGTAAATAGTTAGATATACTATCATTATTATTATCACTAACATACTCGTAGTATGTAAGATGACATATTGTAACTAACAATCACCTCTCACCTAATTAGAAATAGTTTAGACATAAGTTTGCACAACTGTAATACTAGCTGTAAGATAACTACTATAATATAAATTGTATTTTCTCTAGTTATAAGTGAAATGTAAATTTCTTTTTACAGAAATAAAATTCTTTAAACCTAACACCATGGAGACATCCGAAAAAATTAACGCGTTCAAAAATAACTCAAAACCGACTTCAATTGCCTTAAAAATGTTCACCCTTAGAGGTAGAATGATCTGAGTACAAAACACTCAATCAATTTCAATAAAATTTATATGGGACCACCTCTGTAGTATGCTCTTCCAAACAAAAAAGGAATGATCAAAATCGGCTCACAATTGGCGGTGTTATCGCGTAACATACATACCACAAAAAACAAACAGTCGGATTGAGAACCACCTCCTTTTTTGAGGTCGGTTGATAAATTAATTAAAATTTAATAACACTAGCTTTTTCTTTCCCAATTGACTATTTTAACCGCGCTAGAAAGTAACCTACGTAAGTGATGCTTGGACCCGTCACTTAACTCGTGGCTCTGTTTCTGTTTTAAACAAGGGCAAACCAAACAATGAATAAAAAATAATTATGTTCTAAAAACACATAAAATGTTAGCTATAGCCACCAAAGTGTAATCAAACCTGCTGCAGAACAGTGTTAAAAGCATTCTTGTGTTTCGGCATTTTAAAATCCTTGGAAAAATAACATTGTCTTATTAACTGGGGGCTTCTGGATAAGCTGTGACCTTTAGTTGAGATGAAGGCCAAGTGTAAACCAATTTAGGTATATTAAAAGCTTGTGCAGCTTCACCCGCGTGGACTTTAGATGTAATCCGTGGGAACTGCTCGTTCGATCGGGATATAATGTAGCATACGAGTATGTCCTTAATTGGTGTTTCAACTATCCCGCTACAAAAAATCTAGTTATTTAAAACTTTCTGTTAGGTCGTGAATGTACGAGAAAAAAAGTATGTTTTAATAGTTATTCTGCTATTCACAACGGAGACAAATAAAACAAATCAAAAACCATGAAAATCGGTCCAGCCGTTCTTGAGTTATAAGTGTAACAAACCCGACTTTGTTTTATATATATTAAGATGTGTATTATAAAATCTATATCCACTCACCCCCCAAGCGACAACAGCATTGGCAAAGATTTGTATCACGTTGTACCATTTGAGGATACTCCTCAGGTTGTAGGGCTTTCTATCTTTCATGTGAGCTGGCAACACCCGCTTCACCAGAAGCAGATAGCTGGCTGTGATCACCAAGATAGGCCATGGTGACCGCATCAGCGTCCAGTCTTTGACACGCGCATCTGGAAATAATTAGAAATTGACTTTAGATAAATAAGTTATTTAGGGTGACTTCACTTCGTCATTTTTATGAAAATATCGTTCAAGGAGACAGATAGCCTGGCTTGCTATTATAACTCTAAAAAAGCTTTTTACCTATGGATAAGTTGTGGAACTCGCTTCCAGCTTAAAATTAAGAGGCTATGTTGGTAAGACCACGTGGCCGCGTTCAAGGTTACATTGTTTTGTAGCTGTCCCTATCCGAGCCCTATCCTACCCGAGCGCGTACGGTGAGACAGCATACACTACGCGAAGTTATCCACCCGTTATTTTGATTTTTTGTAGTCCAGTGATCATTTCAAGGATACAGTATAATAAGTAGCCATTTTTTCAATACAGTATATTAATAAAATTTCAGATGTCGGTGGTTTTTCCAAATTGTTCTAAATTGATTAATACTCTTGTAAAACAGGTTCAAAGTTGGGGCTTTTTATTACCGTAAAATACAATTCTTTGACGCCCTGTAACTCTGGAAGTATATATTTAAACGAAAATCTGACTCATCACCGACACAGATATTTGTTTCTAGATTGTGTCTTGAAAATTTCATAGATTTTCATAGCTTAATACTCAAAATATGACTGGACTACGTTTGTATGGGCGCTTTGACATACCCTCTTAAGGTTAAAAAGAAAACTCAGGTGAAATTGTGGTCAAATGTTGAATTCTATTAGACAAATGATACTGTTTACCCAAACAAAATTAGCTACGCGTTAGCAGAAAAGGAAAATTATTTCGAAGTAAAAATATCTGTACGTTTCTTTAGGTTGTTTGGAATCCTTGGTGCGCGAGCCCAACTCGCCTTTGGCCGGTTTTTAGTGAAATCTGTTTCCATGCGTACATTAACGTAGACTAAAATGGCCTACATCATCATCGTCAGCCGGGAAACGTCCACTGCTGCACAAAGTCTTCCTCAATGGTATGCCACATCGACCGGTCCCGAGCCACTTGCATGCAGCGACACCCCGCGACCTTACTAGGCCATCGGTCCATCTAGTAGGACGGTCTGGTACACGTTTCCCAGTGTATTCGTCCTTTTCAGTATATACTTAAACCTTCAACAGTGTATAGTAAACTGTGGTATCTAAGAGGGAATTATCCTAAATGTAGCGTGTAATAATGTCACCCGCGATGTATGGTGCGATATTTACGCTACGACGATACCCCAAATGCCAAGTAGTCTCGTAAAATTATGGAATTTATCTATCGCCCAGTAGGATTTATCTGAATATATTATGTTTAATGTTTTCTTATTAATTCAATAACAATCGTAAAAAATTTAAAGGTTGTATTTTGACAGGACTATAGGGGGCTGCATAGTTTCTAATTGGTTAAGTGATTTGCTAGTATCTCTTTCACGCACATAGGGTTTCTATAAATATCGCTATTTACATTCGCGCGCATTTCGTATATGTGCTCATTAGGACCTTTAATTTGATACCAAACAATATATTTTAGTCTTGAGTTGTTTTTGGTAGCGCTTTACGTTCCCTACAGGCCGCCATTTTGGATTTTATGTGATTGCTTCCAATGATATAATAATTTGTCAAAATACGATGATTAGTTTAGGAGATAAGAGAGAACAGATCAACATAGTACAAACAACGGTACTTAAAATCATAACCCTTCTTTTGATTGTGCCGTAGTCGGGTAAAAAACGCCTTCAAGATTATACTATTACACGTAATAGTGTATAATAAACATCTCTAATCATTATGACTGTCACGATTTTAATTCAGCCTCGGAATAGTATATAATATACCTACGCATAAATGACGCTGATTCTATAATACAACACTTTTCGCGCACTATCATGAATTATTGAACAGTGATTCTTGTTTCACGATGAGCAAGGTTTTTATAGCATTTGCGAGTACAACTTGCTAATACAACAGCTAGAGCCCGCGACTTTGTTTGCGTGGACCTCAGAATGTATCTATATAAACTATTTTATCGATTGGGATAAAGAGCCTATATCCTTCTTCGACCCTTCAACTATCCCTTTATAAACACAAGTCATTATGTGCATCTACCATGAGTTTCCGCAGGCGATAGCGTATATCGTTAACTATCGCTCTGTCCTTGTCACCCACATCTCGACTGAGCAGCATTTCTGATAGTATTCGATATACGTTACCGCTTGCGTAAACTCATGGTAGACGCACTGGAAAGACGAACCACAGATGACCAAACAAAGGATATCGATTTGAAACACCACCGTCTATTAGTTCTTGGTCAGCCGGAAGGTCGGTGATAACCATGAGCCTCCCCATAGATCGCCACAACGAGCGGACTTTAATGGATAGAGAGGATCGTTATAGTCACCAGGCATGGCAGTCAATAAAGAGCATCTAACCTCATTGGCACAATTACTCTCGCATGTACACTCCAGTACAAAAATATGTATCCACTTTTGAACCATGTCACATTCACCTTTAATTGTCATTTCCTTAAACACACTACACAGGAACAAGCAAGAGTGAATGTGACATGGTTTAAAAGTAGATTTTTATACTCGAGTGTACAAAAATATGCACTCGCTTTTGTAATTTGTAATTGTAAATTCCTTTAAAACACTGCATAGGGCACAATAATGGTTGACTGTGACATGGTAAAACTGTATACTTTTGTACCTTAATGTACATAAGTTGCTTTTTCGTGCGCCCGTCAACAGAGGAAATTAATTACAAACAACAAATACTCTTCGACAAAATGTCGTCAACTATAGACAAGTTCTCTTCCATTCTGAAATGGCATGTCGTCAAGACAACTAAATGAAGCATTTCAGGAGATGGGCAGCAGTGTCTAACATTGTACTGCTATCACCAACCCGCCTGCCAAGCCAAAGTCCATCGTGGCCATACTGAGGGAGGCTCATGTCCAACTGTGGACTTTTGGAACGTCTTACCTGCAATCTCATAGAATAATGTGTCGTAGGCCTTGACTATAGTGTCCATTGTCACCTCGCCCGCTCGCCCGCTTGACCGCTTCGACTGGAGTTTGAACCTGTTGTGAATTAAACTCTGTAATATATTTATATAGTTTAATGTTATATATCGGTTGTATACAGGACTGAATAATAAGAACTTAAATTAATAACGTGCGAAAGTTGACTTTAATTGTGTATTCTAATTTCACGCCTTAAAGGCGCAACCAATCCTGTGAAAATTTGCCAGGCACGTAGCCTATGCATTCATCATGCAATAAACATGACATATTTAGCGACGTAAACTTTTTATCGCCTCGAATGATAAACTCACTTTTATAGCTCTAGTATTTGCATAATTAATTTGTTTCTCAAAAATATTTGGGTTATCCTACTAATATTATAAGTGTGAAAGTTTGGATGTTTAGATGTTTGGATGTTTGTGACGCTTTCACTGAAAAACTACTGAATGGATTTGAATGAAACTTTACAATAACATAGCTTATACATCAGAATAACATATAGGCTATAATTTCTAAAGACACATATAGTGTAAATTGTCCAAAATCACACATATAATATTAGTGGGATTACATGGGCAATTTCGGCATAACAAAAACGCGTTGCCTAGCAACCGACCATAGAATATGTAAATTCGTATATACAAACTTTCGCGTTTATAATATTGGTGTAAAGACTATTTGAATGTACTACGTCAGATATTGAAATTTATTTTTTTTCTTTAAATTATTAGACTACGTAACAGAATAAACACTATTTTGTACCTTATGCTGTATAATAATTTGTCATATACGTCATCTGTGCCTATCGAACAAGTAGAATACATCTTGAAGTACACGCGGACAAAGTCGCGGGCGGAAGCTAGTATATAATATAAATGATTTTAAAAAAAACGTTTGTTGTATTTGAGCAACCCTAATATTTGTTTCATTTAAAGATTTCTTTTTAATGTTAATATACAAATAAATATTCTGTGAATATTTCTTTAAGCATCTACCTGTTGCCGTTATCAATATCGAGCAAAAAAGTTATAGCGGCAACAAAAATACATTGTCTGTGAAAATTTCAACTGTCTAGCTATCACGGTTCATGAGATACAGCCTGGTGACAGACAGACGGACGGACAGCGGAGTCTTAGTCATAGGGTCCCGTTTTTACCCTTTGGGTCAAAGAGCTTTGGGTACGGGAGCCTAAAAAGGGCATGGAGAAAAACTTCATCCGCGTACCTCCCTTACTAAAGTTTGGATTGATGAATGACTTACGAGTAGTAATGATGATAGATTTACTTCAATATTAACATCTACATTTAATTGAACTAAATTGGTCCCCCTGTATATTGCTGGAATTACGTAGAGCGCGGAAAAGCATTATGTTTAAACACAGTTAACACGTTTGCATTTCCATAATGTTTACAAGGTTACCGGTGCTGACGGGCAAAACTGAAACTATTCACAACACTATGGAAATTATCTACATTTCGTGACAAGTAGCGACGTTCTCTAATGTTACATGTAAATTTCCTAATACGTAGGTGCATATGTCATAAGGTCAGACCGCTAAACATATCGAGCCGTCCCCTTGGGTGCAAGTGTCTCGGAACTGGTCAATGTGGCATGCCGTAGAGGAGGCCTATGTCCAGCAGTGGACGTATCCCAGAGGATGATGATATGTTAGTGCATTGTCATATTGTAATGGTGTGTACACTAGAGACCACAGCGAGTTAACCTTTTTGAGTGGAGTGAGAAAATGTGCGTAAAAGATAGGTGTATGTTTGTCGCGCAAGCTTCGTATTGTGTTCCAGATTTGTAGGACTTGATTGCTCTTACTAAAGCATGCTGCAAAAGTTTTATTAAAACATCAAACAAATAATTTAAATATCCAACAAATTCAATAACAGTTCTTTACATAATTTTACAATTAAAATAGTGAAGTGTGTCGATTAATGCAAGTAAAATTATGACCTTTAAAACAAAGTTCATTTCTGTTTTAACTGAAGTAACTGTAAAATATAAATTGAAACCACGATTTTTCCTTAAAATGGTATCTACTGATAGTGCCAAACTGGCACTGTTCTTTCGGTAATGATTGATAACAGCCAGCCATGGCCTGCGTCTCATTCGTTTGAGGCTTCAATTCCATCCTACGGCATTATATACAAGACAGTCACTTCCAACAGTTGAGATGGATGACTGTTAAAGTCATTGCATAATAACATAATAACATGTATAAAGAAATCTGCTACGAAAAATATCTTTTTGGACGTTTATTTATGTTGTGTATGCTTTATAGCATACTCACACTGTCTCGTGTGTCTATCGGTTGGTTTGCTATTTTATTTATTTAAAAATTAACAGCTTACAGATGTTACGTATACAGACAAATATAGAGCACAAGATATCAAAGCCTTTACAAATTTTCTCGAATAGTACAGTTAAGTAGAGCTAGTATTACGAGTTAACAATTAA
The DNA here is from genome assembly GCA_910589575.2 of Carcina quercana. Lineage (NCBI taxonomy): Eukaryota > Metazoa > Arthropoda > Insecta > Lepidoptera > Depressariidae > Carcina > Carcina quercana. The sequence goes on along the minus strand of OU342440.2, from coordinate 3,023,349 downwards.
AGCAAATATAAACAAATAAAAACCTATTTCATTAACAAGCGTTATACATTGTAGGTTGTAAGTATGAATGGTCTTGTTATTACATTTTATTAAATAAGAAGGAAAAAAAGACATGAGCCGAGAGCGGTGGGCGAGTGCGGACGTACGACCACGTGCGCATTGCCGAGCCAGTGAATTGATACTTAAAGGGACCAACCAAGGACCAACACAAAACAAAAATGTTATAAGTGGTCATGAATCATGACTTCTTTAGATTTTCACGCATTGTTTTGAGAGATCAATTCTTGTTTCTTTTTGAATCAGTATATGGAAATGAAATTGAACAATTCACGGCAGAAATGTGTTGCAGTGGATTGGCCCATCGGTTGGTCCAATAAATTGTATTTAACAGATTACTGAAATACATATGTAATAATAACCTTTTAGTACCGTCTAACTTAAATGTCTTGTAATCTGAACTTCTTTTTTCTTCGTTCTCTGAAACTCATTCGACTTGAGCTTCTCTTGTTCGTTTTGTGTCACTACTATTAGTGATTTGTTCCCAACGAGTCGCAGTGTTACTCGTTGGGAATAAAATTCCCAACCAGTCACACCAAGTTTACAGTGTGACTAATTGGGAATAAATTAATTTTTGCCAGTGTATTAAGAGACTTTGTTGGTTAGACCACGTGGCCGCGTTCAAATTTGGATTGTTTTATAGCTGTCTCTATCCGAGCCCTATCCTACCCGAGCGCGTACGGTGAGACAGCATACACTACGCGAAGTTATCCACACGTTATTTGGATGTTTCGTAGTCCAGGGATCATTTGAAGGATACAGTATATTATGTAACCATTTTTTTAAATACAGTATACTAATGAAATTTCAGATGTCGGTGGTTTTTCCAAATTGTTCTAAATTGATTCATACTCTTGTAAATCAGGTTCAAAGTTGGAGCTTTTTATTACCGTAAAATACAATTCTTTGACGCCCTGTAACTCTGGAAGTATATATTTAAACGAAAATCTGACTCACCACCGACACAGATATTTGTTTCTAGATTGGGTCTTGAAAATTTCATAGGTAGAACTTCTCTTAACGAGGTAGAAGTAGACGTTGCAGTCTTGTTTGGTAGTGTGGTACGGGGTCATTCGGCGTATTACGTGGGAGGATAGATCTACAGACGCAGGTTTATGCTAAATTATATATTATCTACAGCGGAGCGTAGTTCTTTAATGAGTTCTTTAATTTTTAATGAGTTTGCGTTAAAGGATTGTGACAATATCTTCATCGTTTGTTAATAAATCTTTTCTGATGTATTGTGTTGTATTTTCCAGTCGAAAGAAAAGATGACACGCGGCGTGAGACGGGGTTGCGTGCGGCTTCGAGCCGCGGTGATCGGCATCGACGATGAAGATGATTCCACTTTCACGATCACCGTCGATCACAAGACATTCCATTTTCAGGTAATTACACTCATGCTATTATTACCAAACACCATAGAACCTGTCCGGGATAACAAAAAAAATTGAGTAGTAGTCACGAGACGCCTGGCAGATGTGAAACCTCGACATTATTTTGTTAAAGTAATATACAGAAAATAACAGATTACAATAGTAACTAAATACGGCATAATGATTAAATAAAATATTACGATGTTTTTCGAGAAAATGATGACTATTTATTTAATAAACATTTATTTCCATTAAATAAAAAAAATTAAATTTAAAAATTTATTTCATATCGTGGTAACTTAATTCGTTTAATCAGTGACTTCGGTAATAGTTATATTATATAATTCAGTACATTACAATACGAATCGCGGATCGCGAAAAAAAGTATATATATATAAATTGGTTTTACGTGCGGCTATGTTTCACTTCAAAATCGCATGTTATGATTGTTCCAAGATTACCATTACCATTAGGCATGAGCTGTGTTTAACTTAAGTATTTTACTCGACTCTACTGTTTTGAAGCGTGAAGTGATCATAGGTGTAGCATGTACGGTATACTACCACTAGATTGACAATTAAAAAGTTAAAAGGCATGATTTATCCTAAACTGATCTTTTTATTATATTTCAATGGAAATAATCTACACATTGGTGGTCATTTCTAAGAACTCCGCCTGGAAAGGATTCAAGGGAGTGAGATAGTTTGCTCCGATTAATTCTACATTGGTGGCGCATAAGTTCACATCGAAAGCTATAAGATAAAGCTGAATCCAAAATGTTATGTATGCTTGGCTTATTTTGACGTGTACTGACGTATACAACAAAGATGCCGCGAATCCGGAATATTTAGCATGACAATGACATGATTATACTGATTTATTTAGTTTTTCAACAACGTTACTAGTTCAATGTGTTATCGTGTAAAAAAATTCGGAGCGTGGCGATTACGTCAAATCTGGCTACTCGGCAGATCTAAAGCAATTTTCTTTTGTGTCCGACAAAATAATTACATCCATCCCTTTCCCTCTTTCAGGCGCGCGATGGTTCGGAGCGAGAGCGGTGGGTGCGAGCGTTGGAAGACACCATATTGAGGCATGGCAGACGAGAGAGGTGGTCGAGATCCGTCCCTGCGCCGACGCATCGACACGACGACCTCGAGCGGAGAGTAGCTGAGGCTGATGCGTATCTACAGATCATGATTGAACTAGTTCAGGTATATGTTCTTTTCCCGAATACGATGAAGCCCATAAGATAAGATAGGTCATGATTGAACTAGTTCAATGAGGTTATTTACCAAACTACGATGTAGCCAATAGGAAAGTAGTCAGTTTAACGTGAGTGTGTTTGTTGTAGTTCACAATTGTACCTTATGTTTCTAATAGGTTCTTATGAACCTGGGGAGTGTCATAGAGTGTCATTATAAATATAATATGGTGGACACGTAAAGTTAGTTTGAGAAGTATAGAATATCAAGCGATTTGAAAGAATGACATCGGTTGGTGGTAAAGCTTTTATATCCGCCTGAATAATAACCACAATGTTACCTAGCTCTGCTGTATAACATCAATGTTAATAGATAACATTGCATAAACAAACGAATCGTCTCGTCAGACTTCAAAAAAGGAGGAGATTATTATCGACGGGTATTTAAAAAAAATATGTTTGTTACCTCAGAACTTTTGACTGGGTGAACCGATTTGGATGACCCTTTTTTATTTGACCCGTGTGGTCCCATTTCAATTTGGTCCAGTTCTGACAACGGCATCCATCCATCTATATAAATCTGAAATTTGCCTTAGTAAAAGTAGACTTTTAGGGCAATTGAAGTCGGTTTCCATTTCTTTTTGAACGCATTTACTTCGTTCATACAAACGAATCGTTAATTTAGGCTGCCTATTGAACACCATGTTCAAGCCAATATCGTACATCCAAATTTTATGAATATTATCAAAATTATATTCTATTCTTGTTTGTATCTTGTACCTGCATCGTTTTATCATTTCAGAAACTCTCGCTCCGGGTGTCGGATCTGACGGACCAGCACGAAAAGAACAGAGGTCAAGTCATCCTAGACCACGCTAATGTAAGTTTAATTGTACTCCATCATTAGCTCCATTAGTTCAATACTGGACATGGGTGTGCCTCAGGTCGACACCATACACTGAGTTACCTAGAGAGGATTTATCGTAATCACTATGCGGCACTATAATACGGCAAGAATTCTCTCAGAATGCTTCCATACAGATTTCCTTTTTTTTTTTTTTTCACCAACACCTTATAAATAAGATCGGATTATAATAGCGGCAAATGAATTACAGTAATGTACAATTTTAATGGCTACAATAGCCATTGCATAGCTAATGGTCTTTAGATGGAGTATTTTGCAATCACCATGTGTAAAAAAAGTAATTTACTGTGAAGTTTTATGTAAATGATACTCAATCCCGAAAACAGCGATCCTACCTATTGTGTTTTTTTTTGGGTAGAATACATTTATTCGGCTGTTTGCCGCGAAACTCAGTATAGCTATCTAGGTCGCAGGATGAACAGCATAACGGATCCTCGCTAAAATTGGTTTTGGCATTAAGATGTAAGACAACATTGACTTTGCTGTCCATGTAAAAACTGCCCAAGAAGAACTCTAAGAAAATATAAGATCATTTAGATATATTATAGATAGATTTAGATACCTTTACAGAAAGTACAAGTCGAAAATTCTCCAAAGCTCGATTTGATTCTTAACACTCGAATTTTAACATTGTATTTTAAGTTATTTCCGTAACTGATATCACTTGTATTAATTTTTACCTTCTGATCGCCGCTTTGTTCGCAACAGATTACCTTTCTTTTTTTACCATATTTCCTTTCTTTCATAATTTTTATTTTGTGACAACACTTTTTCTCTCTCATAATGGATTTAATTCGAAACCGTTTCGAAACGTAAACGGTCCGCTTTATTTTGTAACTTATTGTACTAAGCTGTACTGTTAAAGCTGGAATCCACACGCTACGAAACATAAACACTATTGCTCGAGAATTGTTATGCAACACCTTCAGACTTGTATTATGGCAAATAGACAATTTGATTGATTGAACTTAAAATTGCTCGCTATCCCTCTGTATCTTTCTGACCCGATTCGGTATCCAATCTGTATCGGTCATTAAACTGAAAAGCTCACGAAACGCAGAAAGTAAGAAAGAGACAGGACACGAAATGATTCGCAGGTTACACGGGGTCAAAAATTTTAGTGTTCTACTGATTTATTAAGACTATGGCTTCCATACAGAGTGGCTTAAATGTCTATACGATTTTACGTTATAATGTGACAATAACTCACTCTCATGCGTCTCATGCTACCCCGGTAGCTTTACTTTTTATTTCGTGGTAAGCTTGCGAAGTTTTATTTAATCAGCTTTACGTCTCTTTATTTTCAGGCGATGTTGGATAACATAAAACATTCCATAGTGCTTCTTCAAATAGCTAAGGTATTGTTATTTTTTCTTCCTTTATTATTGTAAAATAATCGTTTTGCTGAAACTTTGTACCATATAGGAGGCTTAAAGAAATATAATAATGATTGATTACACTCTCACCGGATTTAAAATGATATGGTCACAGATGCTACGCGTTGGTTTAAAGTCGACGCTTAAAGGTGATGTTTCAAATTCGGCCTGCACTTGTACACTGTTTAAAAATCAAGTAATAATCTAAAGATGTATACAAAATACTAAAATTACATTTTTGCATTTAATTTAATTGTACAAATTCGTTCTTTTTGTACTAAGTGACAGCGTCAAATGTCATTTTATTGACGCCGTTTTTGTTTTCAACGTCAAGTCGTACCGGTTTCGTGCGTTTTATACGTTTTTGTACAAATAAACTAAACTGAAATAGACAAGAATGGTACCTAAATCACTTTTATTCTATAATGTCTTTAAAATTATAAGTGTACAAGACCAGGCCTTGGCTCCATACATTCGCGGAACGTGTCATTTCACGGACTACTTTCACAGTGCATGAGACACGAATGCTGGCACAGTTTACCCAGTGAGGTTCTTATTGATAGGCAATTTTCCTTACGTAGTCTAAAATTAATGAAATATTGTCATTGGTCATGGTTATTTACCAATTTTAGTCACACTTTTCTTGTTATGTGCCAAATTAGTCCGTGAAATTCTCACGTTGACATTCGACTAGAAGGTAAATACCTTAGTATTTACTCTCACTGTACTTTGAAAATCCCGCCGCCTCCAGATCTGTTAACTAAATGGCCTTTTACCATACTAGTGATTTCACATCACATCAACAGCCTATATACGTCCCCACTGCAGGGGCTCAGGCCTACTCTCGTACAGAGAGTGTATGGGCCATAGTCCACCACGCGGGCCCAGTGCGGATCGGCGGACTACACATGCCTGTTCAAGACATGCAGATTTCCTCACGATGTTTTCCTTCACCATTAAGCAATCGGATAATGTACTTGAATTGAAAAACAACTCATAGGTACACGGTTGGATTCGAACCTGGAACACTCAAATTGAGAGTCCGCGCCTTATCCACTACGCCACCGACAAGCCCTGTGATATGCTTGCTCCCTTCTGATCTGGAAATTATACATACATAATGCTGAACATTTAGTCTTTGCCCTTCATCTAGACAGATTTGCGCCGGCCCTCTTTCCCCTTACAACACCCACGGAAAGACAAGGGTCGTTCTATTCAAAAGCCGAAACCAAACGGCCATATAGGCTTCTAAATAACAATGAATGTGAGAATTATCGCAGTACTTTTTAATATATAAACACGAAACGCAATTATGTAGATTGTAGGCATAGCTCAAGTGCTACTGAACAGTTATCGGGGCGGCTCGGATTTAAGGCGATTTGTGATGCTTACATATATCATATCGCGATACCCTGTCAAACGATACGATGATATACTAATGGTAAACGCTCTGATTCATAATGATGATGGTTCATGAGAGATATGAGAGATTTCATTGTATATATAGATAATGAATCTGATTGGTCTGTTTTCGTGCTATTAACAGCTTAGTGTTTTAATAAAAAAATTGATAGGATAGCATTTGAGAACGATGCCTATTATATGCAAATTGTTTGATTTTTTTGTTACAATGAATTTACTGACACTTTCGGACGTTTTCTCTCTATAGAAGAAGGTACAGTTAAATGTAGAAGCATCATAAGTGAGACGTTAATATGTAATTTTGTTACAGAATACTGTTAACCCTGTGAATGGACTATATCAAGGACCTACCCCTAATTCTTCTCAGCAACATTTCAAACAAGGTAATTTAATCGCTTTAGTTTTTGATGCTGGTGGTTGAACCTATCAAAAACTGTGCTTGTAGGGTGGATTGGTCATCAACAGTACAATATTGTACCTTATATATCTGTACTCCATTTTTTTTACGAAATTAAGTAATCAGTAGGCGTGCGCAATGGCATGGCTTAAAGTAATGTGATATGCATTTCATACCAAGCTATATTGCATCGTACCATTACATATCACTCTAAAAATCACCTGAAATACCGGAGTCTTTTCTGATCTAGGTCATTCTAGGTAGATCAGTACATAATCGGTGGGTATGGCGAGTCACTTAGTCTTTTACACACTGGTGGATCCTATTACAAAGTCAAAGAATAGAGTTTACATAATATTAAATCTATTGCGTAGCTAATTCTCAATATGTACTAATTGGTGTAGATGCGGAGATAGTGCAGCGAGTAGAGCTGGGCTCCGAGTGTAGAGAGCTGACGTCATCTACTATGACGCAGTTGCCATCTATGGAACACATCGACCCAACACGTGAGTATTACTACATCAATATACTAACAAAACGATGGTATTGTATTATATGGGAATGAATTTTTGGTAAAAAAACTAAATATTTTTTAAACGGCCAAGTGCTAGTCAAACTCACGCATTAATAGTTCCGAACGATGGGAATGAACCTACAGATGTTATTTACATTGAAATAAAGTTCATTTTCTCGACCGCATAACTAAGTTTGTTGGTCTAGGTTTTTTTGATAATTTCTCATACATTATACTAGATGGAGATGTCACTTAGGTTTTACTGTAATATTTACTTATGAATATGATGCGCAGTTTGCGAATTCATGTATATTATGATTGTTTCACTTTGTAATCTCCAGTGGTAGATGGGTTCATCTTCATAGTATGGGTTTTATCGAGTCACCGGAGTGCGAATGCAGGGCGCAGTCGCAAACTGCGCATTATATCTTGTGGGAATGTAATTTTTGGAGTCAGGAACGCGAGTTCATGCTGGACGGTATCGATTCGGGTGGTCATCCGGCGATCTCGTCTCAACGCGCCGCAACTTCCGAGCATTCAAGCGCTTCTGCCATGAGTCCTACTGGTCGTCCTACTCAAAGTAGCCCTCAGCTACCCGCACTCACTGCATGGCGCTGGCCGTGGTGTCCAAAACCGGGCGGTCGGGCTTCACTCGACCGTCCTCCCATTAGTAGGTGACCTTATGGTTGATTTTCCATTTTGTGCTACCTCCCATTTACAATGGGGGGAAGTGGGAACGTCTTTACCACTCCACCCGATTTCTTTATTCTAAACGATTCGGGGTCCCAATATAGCTTTAGAGTTCAAAAGCGTTTCAAGTTAAAATATGAAAAAACATTAATAACAGTGGGAGTGGAGAGGAGGTGGGAATGTCATATACTCCTTGACCTAGTGGCCCGATTTTCAAATATCGAAACCCCCTAATTTTGAATAAAAAAGAGTGATTAATTTTGTCACAGGTCGGACACTTCAAACAAATGTCGTGATATCGTTACCTATATACTGATGACGTTTGTATACACGCACACGATACTGCCGGCCACTTTCTTGTAGGCGAACGTCCGTTCTGTACGTACTTATGTGCCATAACTGCTTCAAATGGACACTGTGTCCCACAGGGCCTGCCATGTCTCTCCTAGTCCCGGACACGTCGTACTCGTCATCTGAAGGGGAGGATGACTTCTACGACGCGGACGATGGGGTCGTACTACAGCCGGGGACGAGGTGAGTGCTATAGATAGTTTGGAGCTCACGTGACACACAAACAAACCATTTTATTACATGTATAATGAAAAAAAACGGCCAAGTACAAGTCGGACTCGCGCACCGAGGGCTCCGTACAGAATATGAATGATTAATATAATGAAAATCATAAATAGTAGTAAGGTAACCACCAAACAAAGCTCTAAAGTGTCACAACAAAGCGTCGGTGGCGCAGTGGATAAGGCGCTGACTTTCAATCTGAGGCTTCCGGGTTCGAATCCAGCCGTGTACCTATGAGTTGTTTTTCAATTCAAGTACATTATCCGATTGCTTAACGGTGAAGTAAAACATCGTGAGGAAACCTGCATGTCTTGTACAGGATGTGAAGTCCGCTAATCCGCACTGGGCCCACGTGGTGGACTACGGTCCATACACTCTCTGTAGGAGAGTAGACCTGAGCCTCAGGTCGTTTATACTATTCGAGTAACTTAATATTTTTTTAAGTTATTCAAATGTCAGTTATGATATTAAGTGGTAATAAACAAATTGCAACGCCAATGTTGTGTCAACTACCTTTTTGCTCTAAATAAAGTATTAGTACGTCATGCATATGAAAGCAAGTGCATTTGCTATTCACTGAAGTAGGTCACAGGTCATCGACACTAGAGCAGATCGTGAACCGCTATGGTTTCCACTCGTTAATGCGGTATGCGGACGTTTTAGTGTGAAATATGGCTGTAGTTATAATTCTTGATGGTTGATATCGTTTATAACCACAGACATAGAGTTTATACTAAATATTGCTACAGAAATATATCATATCGTTGGGTTTTCATATCTAGTATATGCGCTATCCGCCTCCGTGACCAAAGGGGTCGTTCAAGTATTACGTAAGCAGATTGACTACAATTATTTACCCCCCGCTTCCCCTTGTCAGCAAAAGTAATCAAAGCTCTTACTTCCAACTCAAACTTCCACACATGCTTACGTAAACATTGGTATATGCATTTTTATTTTAATGTATTCTGTTTTAACAATAAATAATTACCTAAACGGGTTCCTTATTTGTGGGAATTCCCGAAAATGCGTTTCGTTTTCAAGCATAGACAATGTGTGGGTTGCCATATGTGTAAAAAAACTACTGCTGACATAATCCCCCATCTAGACCCCCACCCCCATGTCATCAAAAATAAGCAAAGCAAAGACCCATAGTGCTTACGTAATACTTCAACAGCCCCAAAATGGCTAATTGTTAGATTCACAATCCGGAGGTCTCGAGTGAGTGTACCTGTTGGTACTCGATTTAGTTGGTGGTAGGGCACTTTCTATGTCTGCTTGGGTAGCTACCACCATGCTACCTAAATCTACCGCCAAACAGCAGTGCAGTGCAGTTATAATAGCACTGTTGTGTTCCGGTATGAAAGGCAGAGCCAGCTCCTCATTAGGTTGAGGCTTCTGGGTGCGCACGCTTACTATCCAACGGCCTTATCATCACTTACCATTAGGTGAGATGAAGGCCAAGTGCAAGCACACTAATAAATGCGTGTTGTTATTATAAATGTGTGCGTATGTGTGTATCTATATATGTGGGTTTTCTTACATTAGATAGGCTTGTGTTTGCCAAAATCTTACCGGGTAGTTTCGAGGTATTGACGTCATCGAGATAGTAGAGGTCGGGAAACTGGGAAGGTAAGTTGCAAGCAAGACATAGTAACTCCAGTACAAGGCACGATGTACATACAGACTAGTGACGAAGAGCGTACATGACAAAAACATAATAATTATGTTTTAAACAATTATTGTTTGTGCTACGAGAAATACGGCTTGTTCAAGACGGTGTAGTTGAATGAATAAAGCATTAATAAATTTGATCTTTCCGTCACGTCACGTCACTTCCGCGACCCATCGCTTATATTTTTATCGCATCTAAAGTAACTTTCGACCGTAATGTTTTTTTGCAAGGTCACTGTCCCAAGACATGATATGTTTTGTGTCACGTTATATGAAAAGTCAATACCAATCGGTCTGAGAAGCGTGGTGATTATGGTAAATCCCCGCATGGAGAGTCTGGCGTGGTATCGATAGAATTATTTAAGGCTATCCATCAAAATTTCTGTTGTCATAATCTTTTAAAATATTTGTGGATTTGTGTAACTATCTAAAAATAGTACATCAGATTGTGATGTCGCGAAATGAGTATTTTACTTGAGTACTTTTTATTATGATTGTTCAAAGCACCATCTAGGAACCATTAGCTATACTATAAAATTGTAAATTAATGATATTTATTTCGCGACACTATAATTTAGTATCCTATTTTTAAGTAATTACTTATCAAAGCCAGCTGTTCTATTTTAAAAGATTATGGCAACAGAAATTTAGTATGGAAGCATTAGGAGACGGATAATGTTAACGTAAAATAATCTACGGTTTACGGTTTAAGACATTTATTTCACAAAAAAGAATAAAATTCACTTGTATTGTGAAATACGAGATACAGTGGGTATTATTGCAATTATTATTTACATTAAGATACAGTGGGTAGGTTGGATATTAAAATCCACCTATCTTATATATAAAAACAAAACACATGAAAAAATGCTACACTATTACATGTCAAAACAATAGTCGACAGCCATAGAGATTTCAAAGACATTAGGTGTGGGTTTACAAGTCAGAAAAATCTTTAGAAATATGATGTTTCACTACGCGTTTGTATAGAAGAAATGATTTGATTTCCTTTATATCGTTTGGTAATTTGTTGTATAGCTGTGCTCCTTCAAATAGTATGTTTCTCTTTCCGTAGTTGGTTCGAGGCGCACGCAAACATATGTGGTTCGCTCGTCTAGTCGATCGTTCCTGGACTTGTCCTATCTTCGTAAATGTCACCTGTGTGTGTATTTGTTTGTGTAATATTTTTCTTATTAATAGGCATGTATTGTATTTATACATTTGTGACAGTGACATTATCTTGGTTTCTCTGTAGACTTTTTCTGTAGGGGTGAGAAAATCGTAGTGAAATAACAATTTAATTACTTTATTTTGAGCTATTTGTATAGCTTTTGTGTGTGTTTTCGCTGCTGAGCCCCATATTTCTATCAGATAGTCTAGGTGTGGTTTTACCATAGAATTGTAAATAGTGTAACGCACAGATCTTGGGAAACAACGAACGATACCACGAAGGACGCCCATGAGAGACTGTAACTTTGATTTTAATTTGTCTATGTGCGGTTTCCATGTCAATTTACAGTCAAGATAAAGGCCAAGATATTTTTCAGATTCAACTTGCGATAATAATTCATTATTAATTGTCAGCGGTTCATAAGTTCCTATTCTTTTGTTTTTCGCACTGAAAATTATATAGTTCGTTTTGGATACATTAATCGTTAGCAAGTTGTACTGTAACCATATGTTCAGGGTATTAAGGTCGTGTTGAGCTCGTTTGACAATAGTTTCAATACAGTCGCCGAAATAAAAAAGGCTAGTATCATCTGCATATAACGATATACTCCCGCTTAGACCTATTTCGTTAATGTTATTTATATAAACGAGGAAAAGCAGTGGTCCTAGAATAGATCCTTGCGGGATTCCACAGGTAATTAACTTGGGAGTACTTTTAGTATTACCAATTTTGACAATTTGATATCTATTTGACAGGTATGACCGAAACATACTCAGTGCGGTTTCTTTCACTCCAATGGAGAAAAGCTTTTTTAACAGCAAATCATGACTAATCGTGTCTTATATCTAAATTTATATTACTGTACAGTTCGTGACAAAACTAGTTTGTCAACGTTATCGTAAAAATTTATTTATAATAAGGTATGTTTATTAGTATGTGTGATTCGTTTATTAGGTACAACTTGAATAAACATATGAAAATACATTTTTATGTCGTTTGTAATTAAAACCAGTAAATGCATTCAAAAAGAACTGGAAACCGACTTCAATTGCACTAAAAGTCAACTTTTATTAAGGCATATTTAAGATTTATATATCGTTTTAGGAATGGGACCACACGGGAAGCACCACCTTTCAAATAAAAAAGATCATCCAAATCGATTCACCCAGTCAAAAGTTCTGAGGTAACAAACATAAAAACATACCCGTCGAATTGAGAACCCCCTCATTTTTGAGGTCGATTAAAAAGGCTACACTTAATGTAAGACCGTAAAAGCCGAAAGACTCACCTTTTAAGAAATCAATATGATCTCTACATATTTGTAGGTCAGGATCCTTCGAACGAAAATACGCGGTCATCGGCCGGAGTCGAGCGATCCAGGGTTCAATTAGAGTCGGGAAAATTGCTCTTTTTCGCTAACGTTTCTGGTAAATTGGAAACGTGTTCGCTTTAATGATATACGGCACTTGAAATAATACCCTCAAACGGTTCGGTTAGAAAGGTAAATTATAAGGGCATGCGTGGGGCTGTAGGGTCGTAAATATTGAGTTGAATATCTAAACGAGTGTGCGGGTTGTAGGGGACGAGAGACTAGATAGAACGCGAAACAACCTGTTTGAAGTGATATCGTTTTATAAATCGATGAACGCCGTCTGCACGCCCGAAAAGTGTCACGTTCCGCCTGAGCCCAGCATGCAAGCGAGAGCGCGGAACGAGCGATAGAGAGGCACGATCGTCCTAAGCGTTCAGCTAGTGACGCATCTATTCTTATGACGTTATCACGTAAAATTATCGTCCGTAAACCGACTTTATAAACATCCAATTTTTAATAACATTATGCGTCTATAACTTAAACACAATGAATCAGATTGTATGTTTAACCAGGACACAAAAACCTTTGTCTCTCTCTCTCTGTCTCCTTTTTGTTCGAATGTTGGTACTTGCGTGCGAAATAGTGTGTGTATATTTCAACGTCCGCTATAAAATAACACTGCAAGCAATATAAATACAGAGGCAATATTTATCACATTCAACAATGAGTAAATATAGAAATAAATACATGATCAGGTGTTGTGTTTGTTCTTTTGCCACAAAAACAAATATCTAATAACGAACATTCGCTAAACTATCTGCTTAAAATAGTTTGACATTAGTCTGCTAATGTGTAACAACATCTTTATGGGAACACAACCACCGTAAACCTTATTTATAATATCAATTTCTTCTTCAGGAGAGACGATTTGATAGAAATGCAGAAGAGGTCGTGTGCTTGTTCTAGAGTTAGACACATTATTCTGTCAGTGTGAATTCGGCTTTAGAATAGAATCACTCCGTGACTTCCAGTAACCCTTAGTGTAGGGAAGTGAACATTCGCCTTTATGAACCATTTAAGACAAGATCGGGAAAAACTCGCCACAAAAACACTTTTCTTGTATGGCAACACCATTTAATTTATAACTATTTTTATTATTTGTTGATATAGTAACAACATTCTGTGAATTTGTAGTCTAAACCTGTTACGGTTCAAAAGATACAGTTCTACGACGGACGGACGGATGGACTACGGAGATTTAGTAGTAGAGTTAATTCCTTTGGGTACTGAACCCTAAAAACTGACTTCCTCAGATCTTTTGCCATGACTCAATCCCTATCCGCATGACGTAACTGACCAATCTGATTTTGCTCGCAATATATTCCGAAGTGAACGCCATATGTATGTATGTACACAGATGTGTAAGTAGGTCGGCAGTGTACGTACTTTGGTACACTTGCGGAATTTATTTCAGGGCGTGTTGTGTGCTGTTCACGATATGGGGGCGATTCTGTGTCGACCTAAATTTACACCTAAGTGAAAATACTCAACTCTTGGCTTGCAGGGATCGATAAAACCATTTCAATGTCAAACGCATCGCCGAAGACTCTTATTTTTTAATGCTTTGCGCTAAACCGTTCATTATTGTCCGCTGAAATTGACTTTATATATTTATACTTACTTGTTGAATTCACACTGGGTCTTTTATGCCATATAAAAAGCCTTATTTCAACGAATGTTAAATTAAATAGAACGTTAAAAGAGTTAATTCTACATAAGAGCAGAGAGTAGCAAAGACCTTGCCTCGGTTACGTATTTAGCTATTCAAGTACATTTCATTTTTTTCGTTTGGGAATTGAGCTACTACTAACCGGATTTAATAAAATGTAAGACAAATGATTCGTTTTGTAGATTATATACGAATATGATTTTAATACATGATCTATTAATTTCAATACATACATTAAACTACACTCACACCTTCATTCTTCTTACCTTAAATCTCTTCAAACAATTGACTAATCACAAAAACTTGTGATTTTCTTTCTGTATCTCGAATCATGAAACAAAGTAGAACCGGGATCGTAGCCAGACGTCTATTGTTCAAGGACTAGCGCTCTACCCAACTGAGCTAGCATAGCTGCAGTAAGTTAGTAAAAAACTTTAGTTATATGTAATCTGTAGTCAATTAAAAATATTGATGAAGTACAAGTTGTTAAATCAGAGGCGTATCCACAGGCGACCCCTAGTGTAGTCTAAATAAAGCAGTGACCGAGTGTCGCGTGACTTCCACCATTTTTACCTATTTGTCACCAAGTCTCAAGGTTAAACACCCCAGGCACGGGCATTTACGTAGAGATTAACTGGATATGTCATGGACGCATGTTAGATAATTAAGTGCCACAAAAGTAACGTAAATTAATGGTTATGATGACATTATGTATTTACTAGCTTTACCCCGCGACTTCGACTGCGTTGACTTGAAATATTCCCACGCGAACAACTGGTTCGATCGGGATGAAATGTTAGGCTATGTGCTTTCCGAGGCTCTCACTATCACTATATAAAAAATCAAGACAATCTGACTCTCCGTTACGATGTGAAGGAAGGACAAATAAACTGTCTCACTTTCGGATTTATACATTTCCAGTATAAGACGAACCAGCGTCGTCCGGGAGTACATTCAATGCGAGGTCTTGCGAGGTAGCTTGATGTGTGGCCATGTGTACTGTACTATGTATACTTTTTGATATGTATTTTTTAAAATTAAATTCACTTATGTTTTGTCACTTCCCAATCGTTAACCTTTTATGAGCAAATCTCGATCTATTTGACGATATACAGAACCGCTTAAAAATTGTATCCTGGCAAAGCTAGAACCGAGCTTACTAATACATACCAAAGCTAAAATGTATGGCGATTTGCAAAGCGAAGAGGAGTGATGTATAATACTTACTTCATAAAAAGCCCTGGTTCTCAATTCGACGGTATGTTTTTTTTTATTTCTTTGTATGTATGTTACGCGATAACTCCGCCAATTATGCAATGATTTTCATGATTCTTTTTTTGTTTGGTAGAACATACTTCAGAAGTGGACCCCATATAATTTTTATCGAAATTGATTCAGCCCTTTTGAAAAAATCAACAAAAATCAAATAATTCTAACTCTACTGGTGAATATTTTAGGGTATGAATGCTGCAGACTCATAGGGCAGTTGAAGTCGGTTTCTAGTTCATTTTGCTCGCGTTAATTATGTTGAAATGCGCTCGAATGTCGTATCCAGTATATAAACATATGTAAGAGTTTACCAATATATAATAGCCTACTAGATTCGGCCAGCCGCTGACGTCACGGGAATAAATCATGTATATCGTTTGAATTATTCTATTTCAGTGTCAGCCCTGTCATTGGTTTCGTCCAGACTTATTCATACGCGGAAAAATATTTTCTAATTTCCAATTATCTCTTGCATTATCACACTGATATTGTATATCATAAATTAACTTTGTGTGTTTGTCTATCTGTCTGTGTGTTGTGTTTTCACAACTAAAGGGCTGAGACGGTCTTCGCTCGCACGTGGGCTGCGACATGGAAAAATAACTCTTGGCTACATGTTAATCCCGATAAATTTTGAGCTCTATATGTTACTGCGAAATTATTTATTTTTGTATGTTTTGAAAAACAATTACTAAATGACGATTTTCATATGCTTTACATTTCTTCCTTAGATTTTGTTAATTTTTTAAATAGTTACATATTTGGTGAACATTTATTTGTAAAAACTACTTATATGTCTTCAGAAAACATGACATTAAAGAATTGAATCATAAATTACCAAAACTTTCCCTCATCTATCAAAATTGTTGTAATACTTTGTGAAATTGATGGATAAAGTGGGTTTTAATTGTAGACAGCTTTACTTTGCCTCAAGTTTGTGTACACCTAAGATTGAGAAAGTAAAAGATTAAGTAAGTTACGAAGTGGGAATTCAATATATCTTTCTTTCAAAGAAGCTTAGAGTTATATATAGCACATTTGACATTTTGAAATCCGTGTTTGTTTTCGTATTTAACACCTTTTCATAAAGATGATTTAATCATCGTCATCGTCAACAGCCTATATACGTCCCCACTGCAGGGGCTCAGACCTACTCTCCTACAGAGAGTGTATGGGCCGTAGTCCACCACGCGGGCCCAGTGCGGAACGGCGGACTTCACATGCCTGTTCAAGACATGCAGGTTTCCTCGCGATGTTTTCCTTCACCGTTAAGCAATCGGATAATGTACTTGAATTGAAAAACAACTCATAGGTAATTAGGTACACGGCTGGATTCGAACCCGGAACCCTCAGATTGAGAGTCTGGATTAAATCAACTCGTAGATAAAGAATTATTCTTGATGGTCCCACTGGGACCTTCCTCGTCTTTTATAATTAGGCGTGATGCGATGACACTATAAAAAGGTAAAGGTAAACAGCATCTGATTATTTATTTAGTCTTGATTTATCTTCTTGTAAGTGGAGCATCAAAGGCAGATATTTAGTATTAATCATTTAAGGCGATCCACCTCCATCAAAGTTTCATACAAAATTACTGTTGACATAATCTTTTAAAATATAATAGCTGGATTTGCGTAGTAACTATCTAAAAATAGTACAATAACATACAACTTCACAGTGAATCACAATTATCATTTTAAACACTTTTTTTCTATTGGTGTTCACAGCACCATTAGCTATAAAGTTGTAAATTAATGATATTTATTTCGCGACACTATAATTTCTAATATTTTTAGGGTATTACTTATCAAAGCCAGCTATTCTATTTTAAAAGATTATGGCAACTGAAATTTAGTATGGAAGCATTAGGAGAGGGATAATGTTAACGTAAAAGCCTCGCCCACGCGTATTAAAACCTAATTAAGTCTTGAAGAATCAATTTGAAAGCCATCGATGGACCAATATCTGAGATGTTGACACTGATATCGAAATTCACAGTCAATAGAAATGCCTTCATGGGTTGTTCGCGTGGTCTATGATGCGCATTTAACACTCTACCATACGAATAGGCATTTACGCTTACTAATGTGGTATTTCTTAGCATAATCGGTTTTCATCACCTACGCCGACTTTATTTTTGTAATTAGTAGACCAAACGGCATCACTTTTTAATGTATGTTAGAAAGATACTTTTGTCATCGCTCGAAGAACAGATAAACGATGGCCAGTAAGAGGTTTCGAGTGGTGACTACGCACCGGAAAGCGTGTACCAGGCCGTCTCGTTACTAGATGAAACAACGACCGTACCATATGTAGGAGCAGTGGACTATGTGTAGACAGTGGCCGTTGTTTTAAAAATAAAATATGGCTTACTTAATATTTTTAAGTGGAAACAGTACTTATATTATTCGTTATTCTGAACTTCAAGTATCTTCAACAAACCGTGCGCATATCTTCCGTAGAAATACCGCTGCTGAAAACACCCTCGGCATGTATGTAACCGTCAATGTTCCGTCTTAGCCATATCTATTGTCATGTATCAGTATTTCTGTGTATGAAACACAGTTTGACTGATTGTGAGTTGAGCTCAACGTACTAGTAGAGGTAGAAAGGTAGCAATAGTAACGAGGTCAAAGACCGCCTGTAATTGTTTGACATTGGCTCGGGTCGGATCGTACCTCGCTTACCTGTGACCCTACCATGAGTTTGAAAAACCACCTCCGCTGTCTACTGTTAATATTTTTGATATTCTGTGTAATCAATCTTATCTTGTCTTAATAAATGTTAAAATTGACGTAAAAGCTCCTTACCAATAATAATATTATTCCCTTAGAATACGGAATCGTTCTGCTGGAAGCATCACTTTCACTTCGTATTGTCTTACTTTGATAGACAATTTTAGTGAGAATTTTTGCTGTCATTATGTGTTATTCATTTAATTTGACATTGGGTTTCTTTCCTACTTAGCGCGATTTAGGCCGAGTTCAGGCTGGTTTATTTTTATCATGGAACATTTAAACTGGTTCTTATTTTTGTATCTTTCAGCTGTTTTGTTTGCTGCTTTATAATTTTCAAGAATTTTTTGCTCGTAATTTCGTTTGCGTAGACTTCAAAAAAAAATTCGTATAAAATCCCAGGTCCGAATCCCGGATATTGTCAAAATAACTTTGTTATTCTTTCCCCAGTTTGGTAAGGACATTGCAGGCTGAATCACCTGATTGAAAAGTAAGATGACTCCGTGCGTTGTAAGACATGTAAAGCCGTAGATATCGGTTGTTTTGGGAGACCTAGGTTGGCTCTATGAACTCCTAATAGTCTTATCCCAAAAATATGGTAGAATTTCCTCTCTGGTTTGTTGAGTCAGATGTCAGTCGCTTCCATAAACAAGTGCCTACAACAATACCATGGGCTTATGTAGCCGATCACGATTAATAAACTGGATAAGGCTAAGAGAATGATGATGATTTGTGACCTAATGCTGTTAACATTAGTCGAGTGGTCTAGGCTTTAGAATAATAAAAAACATGACATAGGGGGTGCAGTGAAAGTCTACCTGATGAATTATGATCAGATTTGAAGCACGTCGGCATGTTCGACAGAATACGATTACTTTATATTAATATTAAGATCTTTTTAAATTTGTATTCTAGCAAATAAATCTTTCTTTCTTTCTTTCTCTTATGTTTTGTAGAAAGAAAAGTTGAGTTTATTTACTGTATTTTAATTGGCATTTAAACAACGCTTGTGGTAGAAGCGCTGAGCACCATTGAGTCAGAGTGCTAACGACCTCTGGGCTATTTTCCCGTGCAGTGATCGAAAGTATTCGTGTGTGGGATAAGTACTCGATTCATTAGTAAATTTTATTGGCCTTAGATGCTTACTATGAACTTGTCTTATTATTGCTTGTCTACGTCACAATTTAGTATGAGCCATGGTAGCTCAGTTGAGTAGAGCGTCAGTCCTTGAACAAACGAGGTCTGAATTCGATCCTGGCTCATACCAATGAGTTACAATTTGTAATTTATGTGCAAATGATAAAAATATTACCATTGGCTTTTCGGTGAAGGAAAACCTCGTGAGGAAACCTGTGTACACTCTAAGAAATCTACCAATCCGCACACATCATGGCTCATACACTCTCTGTATGAGAGTAGTCCCCGCAGTGCGGACATATACCTCTATAGGCTGTTGATAACATGACCATAGAAACTAAGGAATGTTAGGTATTTTGTAACTTCTCTACAGACGGTGTTGAAAATTTGCACTCTTATAAATTGTGGCCTAAACAAACACATACACGTTTTTTGAACGTTTTCCGGCCGGTGATGATGATATTTTTGTGGTCTATATGGAGACACGTGTATAGATTTTTGACATGCAATGAAAATACTAGATTTCATATAGGGGAACAAAGCGTGAGCTTTAAACTTTGTATGGATTTATTTGAATATCTATGAATTTAAGAAAATATTACAGAAACCATTTCTAAAGATTCCGTCTAGTTTAAAAATGGCTGCACAATGCACATAGACTGTTATATTGGTAACATTCGTTTGCTGTATAGGTAGGTGAAAGCCGGCCGGCGGTCGTATCGGGACCGTCCGTGCTACAATGTTACAAAAGAATCGTAACGTATAGTAAGTGTTTATTTATAAACAAAGTGCCGTGTTGACTGTCGATCCGGTAGCCGAGAGCCGCAGCGATGCGCCGACGCGGTGCCGGTGCGCTCACAGCGGCAAAGAGTAGAGACACGCAGAGGTGGTGTGCAGGCAGAGTAGTCTCACACATCGCCTTTATCGTTGAACAGGAAATTTCAATTTCCGTATTGTCGTACTCTAAATTATATTTTCATTAGCTCACATCACACATCGTCCGCGTAGATTTCAAAAATTATCCCTCAGGATCACTGGTACCAAGGTAGCCATCCAAAACCCACTCCGATACTGCGTGTAAGAAGGGCAAACCGACTAATCAACAAAACCTACTTTCGCGTGTATAATATTTTTAGTGATGTTTCAATTGTAAGAAAAAAAAATCTTTTTTTATATTATTCGTTTTCATTTTTATAACCTACAATACTTTTAGAAACATGTATATTTAGTACTATGACGAACATGCATCATGCTTTAATTTAATCTCAATCTAAACATGACCCATTCAATTTAAACTGTTTGTTATGCGTTACTTTATCTGATAGATTGCTCGTACTTTCCAAATTATTTTATCAAACTTTCCAATGTCTATTTCTTATCATGTTTCGTGTCTATCGAGGAGTTTATAACGTTTATCTATTCGTTTTTAAAAATAATGGATTAATTAGTACAGTTTAAAAACGACAAGTGTAAACAACCGCTTTTGAACGTACCTATATGTGTATTTAATAGTTTTCTAACAAATAAAAATAAAATAACTGTATATCTGAGTTAGAAAACAATTTAATTTCAGCATAATTTCTTCGACTCTCTAAGTTTTGTATTAAGGAATAATTGTTGACCTAAGTTCAAATGTAAGTCTCGTTAAATAAAAGTCAGTACTGTTACAGTTTATGAAAATTATTCCCAGTTGTTAACGCTCATATATAAACTAAAGAACCTAGCAACCGGTCTATCCGCATACTCTGAGCGCGTTTCTCACGCCAGCCACCACCAGTGCACGACGGATCGTGCCGCGGGGCGCACCTCGACCGCAGTCCGACGCCACCCGATCAATAACATCCCACAACAAAACGCACAACCCTCTTTCACCCGTGTGATCGCGAACTACGACAAAATTACGTACGTCACACCTACGAGTTTTTGCAACAATTGTTTTCTTTTTTATTGTTTTTTAATCTGTGGCATCAAAATAACAGTGTGTGTTTTCAGTTTTAAATTTGGAACGTGTTTTCTTTTTCTGTGTCGCACATGTTTACGGTTTTTCATTGTGTTCGGTGTTTGGCCAGTGTTGTAGTGTTAGTTTTTTTTTGGAGATGTGATTTCGCAATTATTCTTTTTCTTTGAAAGGAATGCGCTAGCGTAGAAACTAGGGCATTAAAGTTCCGCATTTTAACCTCTTTTAAAGAGTCTGCTCTACCTCTTTCTATAAGAATATTTGTTGCAGGCTTTAGTATTAATGCTTGTTTTCATTTTCAAAATTTACTAACTGTCGTAGTTCATTGTTCATATTCAAATTACTTATATGTTAAAGTTATCTTCTGAAATTTTGGCGAATACGAATTGCCTTGATACCTAGAATAATATGATATGTTTATAATAACCCTAGTCACCTTTCACTCTATAGCTTGAAGGTTTTCGCCAATTTCATGAAAAGAAAATGTTACGAATTGAAAATTCGAGTACCGCAATTCTACAAATTCTAAACCAACTGAGATAAGGTAGAATTTCCTTTAAAATCACGTGGGCATCATTAGCGAGGGAGTCGGCGAAATGAGTATTTTTATTGAGGATTCGTCGGATTTAATAAGTTCGTGTGTTTTCATCAAAGAATACTTTAAGTTAGACCGTCCCTTTTATATTCTAGAGTTAAGAAAGGGATGGAGATCCTGCATTCAGATAAGGATTCTCAAACGGGCAAAGTAGGAGTCCTTTAGCGACAAATCGTGTTTAGTCTCGAATCGACACGCCTGGCTTCAAAACGATTTCAAAAGTACGGTGTAGGTAAAAGCTGACCAGAACTTCGGAAGGTGGTCATAGGAACTCCTATAGTACGCATGATAAACCTGTCGTGTTTGGGCTCATTGATTCGTCTTGATATCGACTCTAATGTAAATCAGATGACATGCAATAATAAAGTATCGTCAGCAAAAAAAAACTTGTATTAATAATATAATTTATAACTTGAAATAGGGAAATGTAACAAACTGTAGATCTTAAATTAATAAGTTCGTTGAAATTTTCTCCTGTAATAAATTAAGTGCGTGATTAGTTTTCAAATGAGACGCGTATATTATGTTTTCATGACCAGTTACGGAAGAAAAAATAAATTTCACTTCATCGGCAGTTTCATAGGCAGTTCAATTACGAAAAACATTATCGAACAAAGCTATAGCACTAAATCCGTAATATACTTCTGTATTTAAATGGTATTAGTCCCAAATGTTTTCATCTAAACTACATGGCACCGGGAGGAGGGTCATACAGCATTGATCGCATTATTACAATCGCTGTTCCCACATAGTAGGGAAGGGAACGTGTTAACGAACATTGCTAAGCATACAGTGCAGTGGGTAAAAACATTGTTTTACATATGACGCACATATGAATAAATCAACTTGATGAACTGCTTATTTATAATTTGCTTGGGAAATGTACAATCAGTACAGTACAGACAATATTTCCATGGCTTTAGAAAATCATATCATAAGGGTTATATCCCATGTCGTTTCGGAGAAATCCTTTTATAACTAAAGTTATCGGAAATTGTGTAGAAAAATACAGGGTTAAAACATACATAAATATCCAATCTGGCTAATTGTATGTTCGGACGTAGCTTGGTAGTTTCTGATTTCATGTCATGATATTTATTGTTGATGTAATCTCATAATTTTGTTTATATATTTTAAGACATTGAAGTTAATAGCGTAGTTTACGTCAAATATATACCGGCATTTGCTTCCACAAGATTGAGCGAATATAAACAGTTTAAACAAATACGATCTCCTTTTCTTAATCTTCTTTCCAAACTTAGATTAATGAAGTTCTGTCATAGAGTACACACAAAAGTTTTATGTAACAGCAAGAACATCTCGTTAGTTGAAATTGACATATTGATAGCTTCAGCAATGTTGTGTTCAAGATCTACTCTATAACACTGGACATTATAAATCGCAAAGAATTCATTTAATGATAATATGGAGTGTTTGCTTTAGTTTAGTAACTAACAGTTTGTTGACATAGTGATAGTGCTCGTTTTAAATGGAAATGTTGCGAGCCTTGTCTTCTAGGAGGTGGTCACTTCGCCGGGACAGTGGCAGGTGAGATTTAAATCAATTTTGCACTAGGTAACGCTAGTAAAAAGTACGCTAGTATATAATCAAATGAATGCTTGCACACCTTTTATAGAACCGGCTTTTTATAGTACTCGCACGCTATGTTTGCCCCTCTGAAGCTAGCTCTCCGCAATTTCAAACATGTACAGACGGAATGTGTGTGTTTTCAATAATAACTATCCCTAGATGACATACAACACTATAGGACATTTCTTTCCACCCGCTATCTTGCCTTGCCTCCCATTTATACGTTAATAATTGATACTTCGCGGTCTTTTGTTGCTAACTTCAGAGAGGCAAACTTACTTTGCGAGTACTATACCCACAGCAAGTTCAAGTGAACTACCCAGTCACCGATAAATTGGTACGGAATTTAAACCAAGATGCTAAGCTACACCTTTCGGTCATTTGGTCGACATATCATTCAACCTTTGACAAATTACTGATTTCATTACTTGTTTACATTGCTCGTGTTTTACTCTGATGTCTTGCAAACGTATTAGTCTGCATTATAAATTGTAGAACACATCAATAATTCTGTTTTTGTACTGTCTCCTACTCTTACATTGTCACATCTAGAGTCAAACACAATACTCCTGAATTCAGTGCTCAGTGCTGTTCACAGTTCTAAACTGTAATGAGGATAATGCTGCAAAATACTATCTACTCATTTAGAATTCTAATTGAACACATGTAAAATGTATATGGACCATCATGTTGTTTAGAATATATTTGAATGTAATTAATTGGGTTTACTTTTTTAATACGTTTATTTCATTATAAAAGAATACATATTTTTATTTTATATAGTGAATTTTGCGATAGGCGCTCTATAGGTATATTACATATTCTTATGCTAATTACACCTTTTTTACACTACCACGTATTTATCTTCTTATGTAAATATAAATATAATGTATATATTATCACCATCATCAGCCGGTAAACGTCCACTGCTGGACATAGGCCTCATGGTACGCCACATCGACCGGTCCCGAGCCACCTGCATCCAGCGACTCCCTGCAACTCTAACCAGGTCGTCGGTCCATCTAGTAGTATTATCATATTTATCTACCTATTATTTTATCATTAGAGGTATCCACTTGTACTTTTGTATTTTAATGAGTAAATGAATAGACGCAATATTAATTTAAACTGTGGTTTGTGCTTCCTTCAAGCGCAGGAACGAATCGATGTTTTTGTTCATCATATATATGTTCTTCATATATATAAATAGTTTATGTGCGGTAGAGTGTCGTAGAATTTGGTCCCGAGAAAGTGCTCCCGCGGGATATCTTCTGAAGTTCACGAAGACAAAGTTACGAGCACAAGCTAGTTCTGTTATAATTCCGACGCTCAACATAATCCCCGGCTTGTGCGTTAATACTTTGTAAGATGTTTCCCTTTATATCTTCGTTAATGAATCCGAACACAAGTAAGGTCAAGGTTACCAGTCTGCCGTTTTCAAGATCCTTCAACGGAATGAAAATATTCAGGGACGAATGGAAATTTTCTTATACGCTGAGGACCCATTCTGCGTAATGTTAGGTAAATCCCTTTTATACTCTTTGACCCTTTGTCCACTTCAAATGCGTCGTTTTTAGGATTCCGAATATTTGATAATAAAACGTGTCAGTCTGTTCGTCTGTCAAATCCGACTATCTTAAAAACTACTGATGCTATCTACTTGAAATTTGGAATAGCTATGAAACGTTTTGACCCACAGGTTAGATATACCTACAGAATGGATTCTTCTTCCTAAATCTGTTTCGGTACTAAGCTGTTGCCTATTTCGTAGTTTAATGAAATAATATTAACGTCAAAAGCCAAGAGACTGACCTTTAATTATTCGCTACCCTAATATTCTGTATTTTACCAAAGCCTGCCTTGTCTCATTTATCTCGGGCGGGGTTCAATCGTGAATCCAGGCGGGATCAAAGGGAGATAAGTCACGCGGGTCCCGAAAAAAACGTGAAAAACATATAACAGCTTTGATCATCGAAGACCGAATTCAAGTGACTAGTATTGTAATTAACTGCGACCGAATAAAGATCTACATATTTGTTTAGCGACGACCACATTCAAGTGACTAGCTCCAGTTCCAGCTTCCAGTTCTGATAATGGCATCCTGTTAGAGCAGTTGAAGTTGGTTCCGGTCAAAAGAAAAACGTTATCTGAGGTTCATTAGCTATCTCTTTAGCGGGAAAATTCGGATGCATGAATCTAGCTAAAGTGAGGCTCTTATTCAGTACATCCTACTAATATTATAAATGTGAAAGTTTGGATGTTTGTGACGCTTTCACGGAAAAACTACTGAATGGATTTGAATGAAACTTTACAATAACATAGCTTATACATCAGAATAACATATAGGCTATAATTTATAAAGTCATATTGTGTAAATTGTACAAAATCACACTTATAATATTAGTGGGATTACATGGGAAATTTTAGCATAACAAAAACGCGTTGCCTAGCGACTGACCATAGAATATGTAAATTCGTATATACAAACTTTCGCGTTCATAATATTGGTGTAAAGACTATTTGAATGTACTACGTCAGGTATTGAAATTTCTTTTGTTTCTTTAAACTATTAGCCTACGTAACAGAATAAACACTATTTTGTATCTTATGCTGGAAATGGAGATAGATGCCTTCTATGCCTATCGGACAAGTAGAATAAATCCTGAAGTACACGCGGACAAAGTCGCGGGCGGAAGCTAGTCTTCTATATATTAATTTTAATACGTGAAGCTAAAACTTTATTCCTCTTTTTACAAAAATTGCGCGGACGGAGGAGTATGAAAATTTCGCACACTTATACATAGTTTATATAAAGAAGGAGTGCAGAATGAAAAAATATTTTTTTAAATTAATTTTGGTCGAATTTCGACCACTAGTTTATATGAATATTACAAATAGTAGATAGGAAAAATCCCTGAAAAGACCCTGTCCCAACTCTGCAGGAATTTTAGTTCAGATCCAATTATAAGCCGACTGATTTCCTCGGGCCTTATTCTTGCATGCCATTACATTGTGTCGCTGACGTAATATGTCAGAGGTGAAAGCTTGCCCTAAATCGAATTATTTCTGCGATGAGAGATTTAACCGTTACTCGACGCAATATTATTGGAACACTCATTGTGTAAGATAAGAACAGTTGTTGTCGTTTTATGTTTGAAGCTGAAGTAAATATTTGCATTTAATGTTACCAAATGTTGTCCTAATCTGTTATTATGCGTGATTAAGTCACCAGCGATCATAAACACTTTCACAGTTACATTGTTACTACCTTTTTATGCACAGTGGCTTTGCACTCGGTTTTCATAGCACCGCAAGCGCAGCACTCAGAAGCCCTTGTGTGTCACCGGCTATTATGTAGGTACATATGATAACTTATTCTTGATGTTTAATTTTAGAACTCCAACACTCGAACATTTCGATGTACAGGAAGCAATAAATTGATCGTATGCCCTTTATAATGAATACAGGAATACAAAGCAGAGCATGTTCAAAAATCTCCCCGTTTCAACGAAAGCATGTTGTGCATGTATTTATACCGAATAGGTGTACTATATCATCAAAACATCCAGAGGCCGTGTTCCGCTAAGAGGAAACACTGATTTTAAGGGGTCGTGAAAATATATTTTTCTCACTAACGGTAGCAGATAGAGACTTGATATTATATCGATGATATCTCGAGGACATCTGCAAGGAATATCACAACCAGAAACACGATCTGCAAAAAATTTCTCGATAGATTAATTTTTCTAAGTCTGCTCTTCTAAAGCACTTAAATTGTTTGTTTTAGGAATCTACTTAAGATTATCAGCTTATTTTTTATACAATCATGAAGGAAATTGTGGTTCCTAAGTTTATCACAAAGGATTTTTTAATTGATCTTCTAGTTTTCAAGCAATGAATGATTTGTCGCTTACGTTGGTTTTCTTGAGACAATGTGATGCTATGCATATCTCGTTCTGAGGAAGTAAGTATCGCTATTACTCTCTCGCGAGTATGCAGTATTAATATCTAATCTATGTCGCGAGCCAACGAGAAAATAATAATCAGTGAGTCGTCTTAAACACGTATGAAGCATTAGGTCTGAGACTTTCATTTGTTATACACAAGCTACACACAACAAAAGTACACCATAGGTCTAGCATAGGTCAGACACTCCGCCGTCAATATGCAACGCACGTCATTGTCATTTACATTTGTGTGTGTATTTTGTTGACCTCACGCATTAAAGACGAGGTGGAATCCATGTTTCCACTATAGCTGTAAAGGTAAGTTTGTTTTTCAAACGAACCAACATTTTTATAGCATTGTTCAGTGCTTATTACCTGACATATTTTATTACTTATGGTACGATTATACTGTAAGGAACCCTCGGTGCGCGAGTCTGACTCGCATTTTGACGTTTTCCTTAAAATAAATCGAGGCTTTATATTGAAAAATCATTCCAGGTGCTATAAAATAAGTAATGTTACCAAGTCCGGTATGGCATAGCAGTGTGTCAGTGCGAGACGATCGGTCAATAACGGTTTAGCTACACGGCGCGTGCGCACGAGTGATTCACGATCAAGATCAACCGCAATCGATACACATTCGTTTACTATAATGCATTTATTATGTATCTTATCTTATACTGGCTGTATTTTAATTGAAACTGGCTGTGGGATGTAGTAGAACTTTTTTGTTGTAGTAAAAAATATATTTGATAAACATTGTTTACTAGCTTCGCCTGTGCCTTCATCTGCGTGGACGTTAGAAATTATTTCCCAGGAACACATTTCCGGCATTATAGTTACCTATGTAAAAAGCGTCGGTGGCGCATTGGATAAGGCGCGGACTCTCAATCTGAGGGTTCCGGGTTCGAATCCAGCAGTGTATCTATGAGTTGTTTTTCAATTCAAGTCCGATTTCTTAACGGTGAAGGAATACATTGTGAGGAAACCTGCATGTCTTTAACAGGCATGTGAAGTCCGCCGATCCGCACTGGGCCCGCGTGGTGGACTACGGCCCATACACTCTGTAGGAGAGAAGGCCTGAGCCCCTGCAGTGGGGACGTATATAGGCTATTGATGTGATGATGTAGTCCGCGGTAGGTTTATGGACGAAAAGTTTTTATGTAATGTATTTTTTATAATATGAACAATTGTATTTTGGCTTTAAATTTACTCGTCTTCAAGGCCGATGAACATATTCAGATGGTCATTTCACTGTTGGATAGATAAGATTTTATAGGTGAATCAAAATCTGGGAGAGCTGGTATGGCCATCGTCGGTTAGATCGTGAATTCGTGAAACTATCTTTTTCATTCGTACTTAACCTGGAAGTATACTAATGTGTCGAAAAATAGATGTTTTATATTTGCAGATTTATACCATAATAATAATGCAAGTATTAATATTGTGGCCTAACAGACTGTCGGTTTTCAAAAGACCAATTTTAGCTAAAGCATCCTGTACACGCGAGTACAAAAATATGTATCCACTTTTGAACCTTGTCACACTCACCCTTGCTTGTTCCTGTGTTGCGTATTGAAGGAAATGTCAATTAAAGGTGAATGTGACGAGGTTCAAAAGTGGATACATATTGTACTCGAGTGTACCTTAAATACAGATTTTTTCGACCGCATTGACGTAAAATTGAAACTCAGGAAAACGAACTTCACTGTACTCGCTATATCCCCTGCGAATCGAGATGACGGCCCGTATATAAAAACCCGTCAAGAGATAAAACCGGTGTCCGAACTAGTCCTCTGAAACGACGTCCGGCCCTATCTTTCTTCAGGGATCGCATAATCGCTTATCTCTTGACGACTTGAATGACGAGAAAAGTCAAGTTTCACGTCTATCGTTTTATCGCCTTCATGTCTTATTTTAAGGAGAGTTATGTTCTTGATTAAGCAGAGATACTGACTTCCCGAACCGTGACCTTGATTTTCAACCGACTTCAAAAAAGGAGAAGGTACTCAATTCGACTATTTTTAATCTTAAATTCTAAAAAATTTAAAATGTTTATTTCAAATACAAGTACAAATAACTGAAAATCTTCCCTATGCGCAATATCTCCTTTAAGAAAATTATGTGCGCCTGGAGAGCTGCACAATTCCACAGCTACCTCGAGCAAGTGTCCGCTCCCCCAACCCCCCGCGGCCCTGCACCCACTCTGGCAGAGGAATCGCTTCATAACATTTTGTAGAGCATACTTCAGAAGTGGTCCCATATAAATCTTATCGAAATTGATTCAGCGCTTTTTGAGAAATCCAACAAAACTCCAATATATACCCAGATAATTATATGTCTACGAATCAAAGAGATTTAAATATAGTAATAGATTATAGAGCGGTCATTGGGAAACGTTAAATATAAACATTTTGATCTCAAAAGTCAATGGTATGTCAAATGTCTTGTACGGCCGCGTGACGTGATGTGACACTAGATTGAGTAACTTATTACCAATTGGTAATAAGTTTAGGATCAAAATGTTTGTATGCTTTGTCCGGTCTATTAATATTAAATGTCTTTGCTAAGAATGAACATTTTAGGGGATGAACGCTGTAGACTTTTAGGGCAGTTGAAGTCGGTTTCTAGTTAATTGTGAATTGTACGTACTATGAGCATTTCTCCATCATCTCGAATGTCTATATAGAAACTCAGCACTTCATTATCAGTGTCAATATTTGAACAGCGCAGTCATGTACATACGCACAAGGCCGCTGTGGTTAGCCAAATACGAATTCATAGAGGCGTCCCATCCAGACCCAAATTTTTAATACCTAGTTAATCAGATTTAGATCATACTCGTATCTACGTCATGTAATCTATTTTAGTTATAACTGCGCTCGCTCCAGGCTGACATTTCGAAAATGATCAAGATAACCCTGTAGAAATTGGGACTTCTTGGTGAGCGTCGGTCCTAAAGTCTTACAGATATCGACACGTGTCATTAGATAGGATGAAAGTCAAATGCGAACCCATAGCTGTTATTAATAAAGTTGGAGTCGCGCACCAAAGGGTTCCGAACCAAGAAAAGAAGCGTGCAGATATTATTTTATATTAAAATTCGTATATACAAGGTTTTTTATGATTTCTCAAAAACTACCTATATACAAGATAGATACCACCGTTTAGTCTACAGTCTACTGTGATTAATACACATTTTTCATAATGGAAATTCGGAGAGGGGAGGGAGGTATTTTGATACACATTTTTCATGATAAGATTGATAAGTGAAAACCTATGCAAAGAAAAGTTAACGAAAAATAACTTTTAAAAAATGACTGCGGTTTTTTTTACCTTTTTTTGATTTTGATATACCCAGTGTCACTCTCACAGTAAATACGAATCTAACGACACCTGCCAAGCTAAAATCCATGGAGACGTTCAGGCCGCAGAGCGTGCCAAACAATTATACATTTACTCCCGAAACACATAACCCTCCCTCTGACGCAGTCGAGTAAAAATAATAAAAATCTTTTTAAAAACTACAAACACAACCTTTTCATAAAAATATCAATGATTTTATTTGCTGCATCTATGAGTCACTTTCTTCGATCGAAAAAAGTCAATAGCATTCGTATTTCCTGAAATATTCAGCTGTGACGGGCGGACAGACAGACAAACAGACACTAGGTGAGATTTCAAACTTTCAATCTTTTCATGAGATTTTCGGAACCTCCAAAAAACAAATATTGAAGACAACCCAATGAATTTGATGCACGAGATGTACCGATTTCGTATGTGCCAGTAGGATTTTCGCGATATATATTAAACATTTTTAAACGCCAACCTGTTTTCTAACATTTTCCTAAATTTGTTGCTTCACAATGCAATGAACCACAACAAAAATTATTTTAAAAAATTCGCTTTCGAAATACGATGGGTTGATGTCACATGACGGGTTTTTACGACGGTCTATTTGCTTCATGACTTTACGACATTTTACACGGTAGCTTCATAGAAATATCAGAAAACTACACTGTTACTTAAAAAAATGAAAAGGTTAAAAAAATTGAATTAAATCGTCGCAAGATTTAAGAAGAGCAGCTCGTAATTTAATGAAACATTTTATCGTTTCACAATGGAATCATTACGCATTTATTGACCTATAACGACTAAATCGATTAGAATGTTTACCGATGTATTCCTTTTATTAGGTATTCCTATGACGTATGCGATCTCGTTGGGTTTAGTTATGGATTAGATCCACAGACATTCTGTGATTTGATCTTATTTCGTTGGTTATATAAAACCTAATCATTACTATTGCTGTTTTAAAAGTGTACAGTAACACTTCTTCTTATACACCTTTATACCTTGAGTGCTGTGTTGAATGCTTTGTTTATTTATTTTAGGATTCCGTACCCAGAGGGTAAAAAACGGGACCCTATTACTAAGACTTGGCTGTCCGTCCGTCCGTCTGTCACCAGGCTGTATTTCATGAGCCGTGATAGTCAGACAGTTGAAATCTTCACAGATATTTCTGTTGCCGCTATAACAATAAATACTAACAACCAGAATAAAATAAATATTTAAGGGGGCTCCCATACAACAAACGTGATTTTTTGAGATGTGCGATGTAACATATTAGTGGCGCCATCTAGTGTCGTAATCGTCTACTACTACTACTGCAAAACTAAATTGATAACGAAAATCGAGGAGCATTCGTTAGATTCGGTGAATATGATTATTTATGGTTTTCAATATTTTAATATGTACGGAACCCTTCGTGCGCGAGTCCGACTCGTACTTGGCCAATTTTTGACACTTATTTTAGACGTAAGAGCTTCTGCATATCCCTGTACCCATCAAGAACTTTGTCTGACTGTATATTATTCTATACGGTGTCTAAACTGTATGTTTGGTGTTGACGAACTGTATGTTGATCTGAAATAAACTATTATTATTAGTGTTTTGTATGAGTATTTAAAAGTTGTTTAAAAATAGTACGTGTTCACTAATTTTATTTAAACATTCAATAGTCCAGGAATTTATTTCTATCCGCTTTGCATTCTTCAGTTATAAGCAGTTAAACAATATATAGGTAGATATGGCGTAATACCAAAAAACTGTGATACAGCTATTGTTGCTTTAGTAACTTTATACAACATTGTGTATACATATATTTTTATAAATATTCATTGTTTCCCGTTCGTACCCCTGTCAGACGCATAGCTAACTGCACTAACAGAGTACATTTGGCATTGTAACAATCACACCCACAACCGTTTATTGTCTAGACTCGGATATTTTGGCAATGAAAGTAAAAAATACACGAGATACGCAATGAAAACATTCACATGGATCGGGCTTGGCCGAAGCGTTTTCTTGTTTATTTTTATGAGGGCTATCTGAATTTCGTTTGAGTGTTTTGTCTGCTAAGCCGTGTACTGTTTGTTTGAAATCTCGGGGAATGTCTGTAATCATGGAACAATTGCCACGATGATTTATAGCAGGGTCTGGGTCTTAGTATATGTATCATGCGTGGAAAATTGAGCGTTGTTTTATCGCCTTCCTAATTTAATCACAATTATGCAACGATAGCAAACAAACTGCTGCATTCACACTGTTCACGAAATTCCGCTCGATCAAAATTTCTTACTAAATTTCTATTGCCATAATCTTTTAAAATAGAATAGCTGGATTTGGTAAGTAATAATCTAAAATATGACATCGGATTATAATGTCGCGAAATGAGTATAATTAATATACAACTTTACATTGAATCACAATTTTTATTTTTACTCACTTTTTATTATTATTGTTCAAAGCGCCATCTAGGGACCATTAGCTGCGTAACGGCTATTGTAGCTGACAATAAAGTTGTAAATTAATAATTATTAACACTATAATTTCATCCCCTTTTTTAGGTAATTACTTATCAAAGCCAGCTCTATTTTAAAAGATTATGGCAACAGAAATTTAGGATGAGAGGATTCGGAGAGGAATCCCGTTAATATCATTATCACTGCCATAGGAAGACAAATGATCCTTTGATATAACATCTGAAGCCGGGAACCGTCTAGATAATTTTTAGGCCGATTACTGTATTTTCTACGCTACTTTCAGCTCATATCTACTTATTCACAAAGTGAAAGCTGTAGGCGGATAAATAATCTGTGTTCATTAAATTTATAGGGTTTCGGTCACGAAGAATTCTGGCAGTCTAAGACCTCCTTTCGTACTTGGCACGCGCACCATCTCTGATCTTTCTTGAATGGTTTTCGAGCGGAGATATATTAGCTGAAAGAGGCCTTGAATATATGGAAATGGGACCCCTATTAGATTTAATTGCCGATGTAATACATCGGTATACAGTAGCAACTCGAGCGAAGCCGTACGGTAACGGCTATTTTCTCTGGCACGGTCATTGCATTTCTGATCGATACGGCGTCGGCTGTTAATTGACCTTGAAGAAAATTAACTATCTTTGAATTAGAAGGACACCGTGTATATCAGCCAGCCATGGTAGCTCAGTTAGGCAGAGCGTCAGTCCTTGAACAATCGAGGTCTGGGTTCGATCCTGGCTCGTACCAATGAGTTCCAATTTGTTATCTGGAATTTATGTACGAATGATAAAAAAATCATTACCGTTGGCTTTGCGGTGAAGGAAAAAATCGTAGGGAAACCTGCTCACTCCTGAGAAGAAATTCAAAGGTGTGTGTAAAGTCTACCAATCCGCACTGGTCCCGATTGGTGGAGACATATATAGGCTGTTGATATATATCGGTTTCCATTTCGTATAAATAATATAAAAAATTTAAAGAAACGTTAATTTCCGTGTAATATTTTAATTAATACGGTATTCGTAAATTCAACTACTACGAATTTTTTCATGTGAAAGTTTGCACGATGTTTATGATTTTGTCCAGTTTCGGGACAGTCAACTGTTCTTTTTTAAATATTTTTAACCGACTTCAAAAAAAAGTATAGGGCAAACTCTTGTTAATAAATTAGCTTGTCTGCTGTTGTTTATGAGAACACAGCGTGTGCGACTTGTATTGGAACACTCGTTGCCGAGCGGGTGCTAACTTTCCCGCGGACAATGTCAGGGTTGACGCGTCGATCCAAGGTCGACTGAGAACGGGCCTGAGTGCAAACGTGGAATGTAAGCCGTTTGATTGTTGTAGCTGTCTTTTGTTTCGCTTGAATATGACTCAGGATTTGAATGCCCTATAACTTGATATAAAGATCTTCGAGATGGGAATCGCCTGGAAATCAATAAAGACCAAGCAATCATAACTCCTAGGTCCAGGGCTCGAATCACAGCAACATATATCTCGGTTTGGGACCATCACGGGACAACGTCAAACGACGCCCAACTAAAGGTTGACGTTCCGTAAATACAAAATCCCGTACCGCTCCTATATCTCAGGAACAGACTCAGTTATGCGTTAGACCTGTATTAGCACTGTTGTGTTGCGGTATCCGGCGG
Source organism: Carcina quercana (assembly GCA_910589575.2). Taxonomy (NCBI): domain Eukaryota; kingdom Metazoa; phylum Arthropoda; class Insecta; order Lepidoptera; family Depressariidae; genus Carcina; species Carcina quercana. The sequence continues at coordinate 2,988,228 of OU342440.2, read as the reverse complement.
CGGCGAATTCCGAGTAGATTGAGGTTTCTGAGTGAGCATGCTATCCATCCTTATCGTCTAAGAGATGTGAGATGAAGGTCAATTACGAATCCACCTTGCAGGAAAAAACATGAACCAAATAATACTAAAAATCTTTCACAGTATTTGAAGCATGCAAAGCATAAACTCCACTCATCCGATCCGAGTAGCGGTACTCGTATGAGTACGTCTTGAGAACTTATCCCGGATCGATCAGGCGTACGTACCTAAACAGAGCCGAGCGTGAACCCTATCCGAGCATTCCCTCAGAAATGCGAAACGGGATGTCTCATGAAAACAAAGGTCATTGTTGCTGCTTAGTGTATTCGTATTGTTTTCGCATTGCTATCGCTTGACGGTTGACATTATTTTTTAATATAAATATCGTGGACGCTACAGTTGTTGAGCGTATTGTTAGAGAACATCGTTTTGAAACAGAATATCTAAAAGATTTGCAAGATCTGTTTATTCTGTCTTTTAAAAATTGGCCTGCTAGCAACAGAACATTCTTTCTGATCACTTTAATAGCACTATTATAAAGTAACTCGGCAAGTTTCTTGTCTTTCTTCTTCTCAAAAGCCTCAATCTAATGAGGCGCTGGCCCTGATACCTTTTATACCGGAACACAACAGCGCTATCAACACCGCTGTCTGGCAGCAGACTATATATACCATTATTTCTCATTTTGAATATTTTTCCGTTGTAAATAATAACAACGCTTGTCTACGGTCTCACGTGATGGTAAGTGACGATGTTACGCCAATGGTACGAATCAATCTAGGTGTCAGTTCACCTATTCTGTTCTTGCGAGGGGGAAATCTTCTAACTAATGATACCTAACTCCTTAGAAGAGAAGCCGGGTTATGTGAAATTCTATTCATTAAAAAAACCTCGGTGGTCATTCTCCGCGCAAGTCGAAGAGTCTTGGGATCTTCTAGGAACACACCAGAGCTCCTACGATTTGACGACTCCTTATAGAAGATTAAGGTTACGGAGCAAAGCGATTAAATTACATAAAAGCTTAAACACATATGTCTTGTTCAAGGGAAATCCACATAAATTATGTATCACAGGCTAGGTTATCTGAATGATATTATCTCATCTGTGTCGTGGGTAGTTTATTGGATGTGACAATAGGTCGTGCCCGGACCGGAAAGCAGTAAATGTCTACCAAGGATCGCTACATTGAGCTGGAAATTTAACACAGCGGATGGATATGATATGAATACGATATTTATTGGAGACAAGGATCGCGCTATCGGTCCTAGAAAAAATGCATCTATTTTCGTGACTTCTCTCCTTATTTCAAGTATACAACCAGTCTTAGATCTTTATGAGACGCAACCACAAGACTTCCTGGGTCATCTATTATACATCATTGATAGTTGATAGATCAAGCGACTTTAATTCTTTTACTAACCAATTTACTATCCTTGTTCTAGATTCCTTGATTCTAACGAGTTGTAACGGGGATCCTTTCCCCTGCAAGCCTCCCTGCACCCCATACAGCTAGAAGTTCTTTGACTAAAAATATTGTATCCCTTTAATAAAATTATAATGTGAGCATAAAGTCCTCGTACTTTTTGTATGTCTATCTTTATTCGTCGCATAAAATCGTTTCATATAAAACCAGCTATCACTCAGTCGGGCTGACAGTTAACGTTTATATGCTTGGTATTCATATTATACATGTTAAGTATATCATGTCTCTATCAATTCTCTCCTTGTGGATTTGTATCCCATTACAAAAGTTTAACAAATGTTTTATGTTTTTATTGCAGCTTTCGCAATTGTATTGACTATTTCATCGTATACAAGAGAATGAAAAGTAATTTTTTTTAACCGACTGCGTAATTTTTTAAACTTTTTATGGTTTCGATATACCCAGTGTCACTCTCACAGTAAATACAAATCTAACGACACCCCTCAAGCTAAAATCCCTCGAGCCGTTCAGATCACAGAGCGTGCCAAACAATTATACATACACACATACACTCGAAAAACATCCTCCATCTCCTTCTAGCGCAGTCGGTTAACGATTAAAAGGGATTTAAAGACAGCATTGAGTTTCGTAACTGCATTATCGATAAACGCATAAATTTTTGCGCGCGAATTTCATCTGTGTCCGTCAGTAGATTGCTGTGCTTACGCCTTCCACAAACAGTCTGGAAGCAGTTCTCCTTGTAATTTAGGGAATTATATTATGTTATGTAATTAATTATGTATATTATATATATTATGTTATTTTTGGCGTAGACATTGTTTATGGGGCAAAGAGTGACATGCATGGGATACGTTTTCGCCTGGTAGATTGTTGCCATTGGATACGTAAGTCCATTCGGTTATATTTTTCTGTCGAAAAAGTAATATTTTGGTTAACCCAAAGTATTACGTTAGACAAATTACTACAATCATGCCGCATCTGCTCGCGTAATAAATCTACGCAATCATCCATCGGTCACTGCCAGAGACCCATTGTGTATTTTACTTACAACGATATTGATTTGGCTCTGGGCTCTACACTTTCGCGTCATTGACTTCCCCTGGTCCTGTGAAGGTTATATATAATAGTGTTTGCAGCCCAATGGTCTATAGACTGAAGGCCAGCCCTTTGAAACCCTCTGATATTGATTCGGAGTAATCCATTGTAGGTTATTTTTTTCCGGAAAGGCAATTGGTTAGTTTTCAATTAAAGCACTTTAGATAAGCCCCTTGCTTGATAAGCGCCTTGGAACTGAACTGACTTGAAATAGATAGAAGAAACACTTTCTATTTCTGTAAAGATGGTGCCCTTCAAAAAGATTATAAGTAAGATTAAATAAATACGTTTTTTCTCATAGCCCTTTGTAAACAACCCTTATAAAATTCAGGGTTTAAACTAATATTAATGCTAAAATGAGTTAGCATTCTTTGTATTCTGATTCGTTTAGAAGTTTTTGGTTAACATATACTGAAATCCACGCAAAGAAAGTCGGCGGCAAAAGTATACTAGAAATATTTAGTTTTCAATCTTAATTTACGTTTATTACGCTGATCACTATTTATGCTTTTCAAAATAAAAGAGAACCATTATATACTGCTTTACATTCTGCCTGAAATACTATAGATTATACAGATTTTCGCTGAAATTTAAAAGAGACGTGTATTCAAAGCGTTTGACATTCCGGAAAAAGTGTGTATTACGCGTGCGTGTCACATTATTATCTCGACACTGCACGATATATTGTCCTGGATGGCGTCACTGATGTGTTTATTACTGGCACTAGTCTGTGGGTTTGTGGGGCACACGAGAACGCGTTCGCACCCACTTCCCGGAATTCCATAATTTTGTCTCGGGACGTAATAAATTTTGGTAAGAGCCCTCATAACAATCTTTTGAACGTATTCTTCTTTCGTGGTAACGCTTATTAGGGTTCCGTGCCCAAAGTGTAAAAACGGGACCCTATTACTAAGACTCCGCTGTCCGTCGGTCTATCTGTCACCAGGCTGTATCTCATAAACCGTGATAGTAAGACAATTGAAATTTTCACAGATGTTGTATTTCTGTAGCCGCTGCTTCTTCTTCGCTTCCGTATAAAGTCTGCCGCGAAACAGCTGTGTTAATAGCACTGTTGTTCTGTTTCGGTAATGAAAGATAACATGAAGCCCGCAGCGCTACAGCAAAGATATTCTTATTTATTGCTCACTATAACTATTCAGCTCTTACATAACTATATTTTTTCGCACTTCCGTCCAACGACCCTATTGTCACTTACTATCAGATGAGATGAAGGCCAAGTGCAAAACTATTACCATTTTTTTAACTTTCTTTCAGGATATAATTTAGAATGGCTTTGTTTTACTAAGTATTACGCTAGCTTCTACATCTGACACCTTTCATAAATATACGTCACAGTAAATGAATAGACAATAAGTATAAAAATGCTTTTAGAGTACGCAATCCTACTTACCTAATGAAAGTATGGGCACAGAATAAATATGTGGTATGGGTCAACTTTTTTGCAGATTTTAATTTGTCTTTATTTTATTTACTTTATTATGATTTCAATCAGGGCGCTGTTAAATATCTGAAAATGAATTGAGATTTATACAAATATTTTACGAGGACTCCTGATTCGAAGTGCAGACACTTGAATAAATGACACGTTCCGCGAATGTATGGCGCCAAGGCCTGATCTTGTTCTCTTATAATTTAAAAAGACCAAATAAAAGTGATTTAGTCACCATTTTTTTATATTTTGCTTTAGTTTGTTTGTACAAAAACGTATAAAACGCACAAAACAGATAAGACTTGACGTTGAAAACAAAGATGGCGTCAATAAAATGACATTTGACGCTGTCACTTAGTACAAATGATTTTGTACAATTAAAATAAATGCAAAAATGTAATTATAGTGTTCTCTATTTTACTAGATTATTACTGGATTTTTAAATAGTGTACAAGTGCAGGCCGAATTTGAAACAACTCTTTTGATTGAATTACGGGTATGGTATATCTTGTCCCGTATAATATTTATCTTTATGATTGGCAGGCAGTTTGATGATCACAGTAATATGTCATTGTTAAATACGTAGATATTGATGCCCCTCTCATGAATGTTGTTTCTTTAGTCGCCTTTTACGACACCCGACATTTGTATACGAGTGGACATTATTGTACTTCGTCATTTTTCAACCGACTTCAAAAAGGAAGAGGTTCTCATTTCGATTCGAGTGAAGCTACAAGTATCTTTCTCCGTTTCAAAACATGTTACAAAGAAACAACAATAAGAAAAATGTTTAGTATCGTAATATAGCTAGCGTCGTGGTGTCCCGCGGCTGTAAACTATTGTCCTCACCAAACACAAACACGCTAGTTGTACATCCTTCGGTGTTTACTTTAGGTTTCTCTTGAAGCCTAAGAGACTCCTTGACCTGGATTACAATGGACATGTTTACCAAATTCTTTTTTACTTCTTTCGTTAATCTTAAAAGACACACAGAATGTATGGAAAATGAGAATTAACAACAATTGCTCGTGTTTCTTGCGCGGCGAAATTTATTACTATTCTGTTTTAATAAATCAAATTCAATCATCTATTTCATCAGAGAAGTTTACTTGTGATCATATAAGCTCTCCTCGACATAGCGCATACACAACGACCGGGTTCTCTAGGAATAAATTCACCATATATTACTACGCATGAAAGGTCTAGATCGCTGTAAGATTTTGTAAACGCTGTTGCTCGAACGTATCCTTCCCTTGTCACCTTTCACGACTCCCTCGGGAAGACGAAGTGATCCCATTTAAATGAAATCACACGTAAGACTCTGAAATCTACTCATTACACAAATGAAGTGTAAATGGTAAAGCTTTAGCCTTTAGCCTAATAGGCTGAAACCTACATAGATAGGCTGTAGGACCTAAATAAACGGCTCTCCACACATTACCATTGTTCTAGAAACGTTATAGTCGAAGCGTTGGCTAATAGAGGTCGTATTCATGGCCCACTTTTATCATGTTTGTACTTTTTGGACAATTTCTAGTTTTTATGTTATGGCTAAAGGCTGAATGAAGCCGAAATTACAAAATGCTTTATTGAAAAAGTAACTCGTTGTGTTATTGTGTTTACAGCTAAATGATCATAGTGATTAAATTTGACATATAGCCTACTTTTTTACTCTGATAAAGTAGTCATCAACAGTCGGGAAACTTCCGCTGCAGAAACTGCACTGCCATCCTCGGGTATCCCACAATGATCGGATGTAGCGCAACCCTTACTAATTCGTCGGTAGCCATATGTTAGGGGGGCGAAATGCGGGGGCACTTGTTTATATTCAAATATTTTTGACTTCTGTGAATCTACCAAAAAATTCGGATTTATTTCGAAAAGAGATAAACACATTTTCACACAAGTAAGATACTCGATCCTTTGTCCTTCCTCTACGTTGTAACTGAGATTCTGAATGACTTGATTTGAGTGTATAAGGATAGTTACAGAGACGAAAAAGTACATGTAAGACTGTAGTACCGTTGGGATAATTTCTGAAGTTTACGCGAAAGAAATATTTGATCGTACATTGTCAGAAGTTTAATCATTACTCACTTGTAATAATTCTTTGCACTGTGTATAGAGTGAATTATTTCACTTTGTAAATTAGTGACAACATCCGTCTATTTAACAGATAAACATTATGAATTAAGCCACGTTGTAACCGTCTAGACCTAAATCTTTATGCATTTTGTCTATCGGCCGTGACATTTATGTCGCATTAATTTTGTAGGCCTAGAACATGTTTAGTTTGATAGGAAGCATCGTCGAATGAAATGTTTTATAATTAAAACGAACAAGAAACCGACTGCCGTAAAAGTATACAGCATTCATCCCCTAAAGTGTTCACCGTTAGAGGTAGAAATATCATATTTGGTTTGTGTTGATTTTCTCACCAAGCACTGAATCAATTTCAAAGGGGGACCTCTGAGGTTGCTCTACCTACCAAATAAAAAAAGAATACAGATGAATTGAGAACCTCTTCCTTTTTTGAACACTTTTTGTAAGTTAAAATAAAATAGATAATCACATCAACATTGTCGTAGAAGGCGAATGAGGACTGGACTGGCTATACTTTATATAAAATATAAAATGTTATCCACTTGGAATACATTGTAAAGTCACCTCAGTCTCGGAGTCATGGGCAAATACTAGTATGATTATAAATGAATATAATATAAAACAATATTTTGATAAAAACATTGCTTCGTTGAATCAATTTAAATGATAATTTGAATATTAACTGGTTTCTGACTGTTTTTGTCACCGGTACCTCTATGTATAGTCAACTTGATTAGCATTAAAATAAATATTTTAGCTAATTACTATTTGTATTGAATTAAAACCGGCTTCACCCACTCCAGGTCGTTGATAAAGCTTAGTCTAAACTTAGAATATGTAAAGCAGTTTTGTGATTCCTTTGTCATCCTTCCAACAAACAAGGTCCTTACTCGTATTTACTTAGAACTTATCAGAGCTGTACTGCTTTTTACCTTTTATCTACAATTTTAGCACTTGGCCTTTATACCACCTGGTGGTGAGCATCGCGCTATAAAGCTGCTGGCTACGCTGTCTCTAATTACCGAATCATAACTGTGATATTAACACTGCTATTAGACGGCAAACTTAGACAAGAACATCTTATAATTACATCATGTAGTTGAAGTATGTAATTGTGTGTGTTGTTTGTCTGCAGCGCTAGCCGCACCTGTCAGGCGGAGGGCGCGGCCGAGCAGGAGCCGGCGCAGCCCGTCGACCTGCCGCGCACCAGGGACGGAGAGATCGACTATGACGGTAACAATACTACATCTTCACTTCACAGTCCGAGCAGGAGCCGGCGCAGTCCGTCGACTAAACTAAATACTCCGATGATAAACATCGGCTAAACGGAACTATACGAATATAATTCGTTATATAGTATCCAGCGATATTTTCGACGCTTCCGCTATATCCACAAACTTGATTGACACGTTGTTCATTTTCTCCACACCACTCGTACTCACGAAGTTATAAACAACAACGTTCTGAACTGCCGTCCTGTGAGTTTTTCCCTAGCCTCCTCTAAAACCTGATGCATTCCAAGGGTACGACTTGAAAACTTAGTAAATATGAACTACACCCAAATGCTATCTTTACGATATTATAAATGTGGGAGCGCTACAAAAACACATTGTATGCAAATAATAAGGGTTGTTACGCGAACTACTGCTTTGAGCTTGAATAATGGCCGTGAGTCACGGAATACTTGCTAAAGGATATACGTTTGCTACGTGGCGAGCATGAAATCAAGACACTGAACCTAGCAGTTCAAGGACAAAAGATTTCTTTTTACGCTGTAAGCAGTGGTTACGGACTACAACGCGGTCTGTCGTTATTATGAAGCTTGGAGATAAATGGGCTACATCATGTTGGACGTTTCTTGATACGTTACGTCTTTGTTATGTGAGATTATGAATTGTTATTATTATAATATTGACCCACGACACAGGGAAGTCTTGAGTAGAGTGCGGAGGCGGTAAATCTTATAATCATCTTATTCTTCGGTTAATTTTAATACCAGACTAGCTGATGTTTGCGTAGAAACTGATTATTGTTATGTAATCTATGTCAACTATGAAAGTCTATTCTGAATAATGGTCAAAGAATTCAAATGTAAACGTTAGTATGATATATGCATCGAGAAAACTTTAGCAAGTAAAACCAAGCGATTTTGTAGCCGTCAGCGGTTTTAATTTCTGGCTGCGATTTCGTCTGCGTCTGAATTTCAATAATTAACTCACGGGAACACCTTAAAAGACCATGGAAAAAGCTGAGTACATGGAAAATTACATCACTATTGTTACGGCACCAAGCAGTGGTAACAAACTAACTTTCCCATTGTGTTAAAATTCAACGGTAAACCGATTCTATGGCCTAATGGCTACACTCTTGGGACCCACAATCCGGAGATCCGGGTTCGATTCCGTGGGGAGTACCTATTGGTTCTTGCTTTGGGTGGTAGTAGTATAATATGTCCACCAGGCTATAGGTAAACCGCTTAAATAAGTCCTCGTCCGCGCGCTACAGGGGCGGGGAGGACTCATTTAAGCGGTCGGCTATAAAGGGTAGCAAAATCAAAGCCTCGGTATCTTGAGGCTTCCGGTGAGATGACGAAAATTATACACTATAAACACGTAATAAATATTGTTACATAAGAGCGTTAAAACGAATGTGCTCGATGAACTTTAGACCTAAAAGACATTTCATCGCTAACATGTCATTCATATTCATTGGAACAATGCCGCATTACATAAATTACGGCGTTAAAATAAAACCGCATCTCCAACCGCAACCTAACAATGGCATCGCAAAAAAACTTGTTACCACGAAAGTGCTCCTCTTTGTTCGTTCCGCCTTTTATTCGATTCGCGAAACTCCCGCGACGATCGTGTATTACATTACTTAATGGGGAAATGGAGGACGCGTTGTCAGTGGAACAAATTGGGAAATGGTTCAAATAAAGAAATTAAATGAAAAATTTCTTGAATAACTTAGAACGTAGTTGCTTTAGTGAATTCGGAATTTACACTGCATTATAGAAGCGACTGGCATCTGGCTCTCCAACCCGGAGGGGAAACTAACTTGCCTTACGACTACTGTTTAAGACAACAACCGGGACTCTTACGTGCCTTCCAAAGCACAGAGTCATCTCACTTTTCGAACAATCATGTGATTCGGCCAGCAATGTCGTGACCAAACTGGAGAAAGCCTCACAAAGCACACTTGTAGTGCTACTTTTAACAAAAAAAAGAAGGAGAATCTTCAATACGGCCCTGACTCCTTAGGAGAATAGTCAGGTTATGTGAGGCTAAACCCCTCCGGTGGCCACCCGCTGCTCATATATTAGAGTAAGATCCAAGAGCGATCAGACATAACTTATTTTCACATGAATGAAACTTTAGGTTCTTAGCAGTGTTTCAAGCTCAACAAAAAATAAATAAACTTTACTTATTTTTACATGTCTGATTTTTACATATGTTATTCAAATAACTATTACAAAAGTATATTACATCAGTCAGACAAATTTGAGTGACCAAACATCCCCTAAACACGAAAGTTATTCAGCCGGGAGTGCGAGCGCGACGGCACTATGCATGCACTTCAGAGCAGATTTCATGCATTAACTGGATGTGACTTTAATCCTGCGTTTTTCAAGAAAGGTAAACAAAGACCATTCAATATATTAATGAAGAAACACGAATATCAACGAGCTTTTATGCAGTTTGGAGATCCAGAGTCATTTACCGATGAGCATATACAAGAAGATATTTTCAACATATACAAAAATTCATCTGCGAAATTTACAGTGTTCCTGGTATACTTGATGTTGATGCTGCCCGGCTTCAGCTGTTTTTGAATAATTACAGCGTTAATAGTATTAAAGAAGAATTCAATCGAAAAAATTTAAAAAATTTTGATGCTAGCAATTTACCACCATGTAAAACTGAATTATTCCTACAATTTCTTCGAGCTAATTACATTTCTAGTATATGGAACAATGCAAGTGTAAAACTACCAACCATTTTTACTCCTGAACACAATGGGTGGAAGTTAGAAGAAAATCAGTATCACTTTCATTGGTTTGATGGTGACCAATTACCCGGAGACGTTAGTGAATTCGTTAAAAATTCAGGTACTATACTTTGACTTGAAGTTTAAAAATTTTTGTAGTTATAACTTTATGTTTTTAACTCTTTAAACTGTTTTTTTGCAGAAGAAGCTGCCAACAACGACAACATAACTGATGACGACGAGGATGATGCCTCGAATGGACAGTATCATGATTGGATGAATGATGAAAATTCTAATGATTTTGTCGATGATTACGATGATTAAAAAATTAAAAATATTTGCTGTAATAAATCATAGTTACGTGTTTTTTCTTAAAATTATTCTAACTAGTATGTTTTTTACAATAAAATAAAAATAATGCCTTTTAAAACAAAATAGCTCCCAATTTAATCATTATCCCAAATACAGACAATAAATAAAGTTACTTTAAATATTTATTAATTATTAACTTAACATGGAAGCTCACTTTATTAAAATAAGGATGCAAAAATCTTGGATTGAAAGTAGTAAGTATTTTTAATACATTTACATTTTTTACTCTGATACGCATGCGCATAGTGCCGTTGCGCTCGCACTCCCGGCTGAATAACTTTCGTGTTTAGGGGATGTTTGGTCACTCAAATTTGTCTGACTGATGTAATATACTTTTGTAATAGTTATTTGAATAACATATGTAAAAATCAGACATGTAAAAATAAGTAAAGTTTATTTATTTTTTGTTGAGCTTTAAAGCGTCTGTCAAAAGTTTTGGTCCATGAAAAGTGTCTGAAACTTAAGATACTAGTTCAGGATAATATTCTACAAAATATATATAAAGATCAGCTATACAAATTTAAGTTAAATAACTCTTATTTTTAGTTACCTTTCTCACCTGGTACCTGTCCAGGTGTCACTGGGCAAACTCCACAAACACACAGGTATGACAAAGCACATGAAACACTGCTAAGAACCTAAAGTTTCATTCATGTGAAAATAAGTTATGTCTGATCGCTCTTGGATCTTGGACTATATATATACTACACGTTCATAATTGCACAGGACGAAAAAGAAATTGTCTTTCAAACTAAGGCGCGCTTTTAATGACGCCGGCCCAGGTATTAAATGATCAGATGTTTCGTATCGGGCTATCCTCTATTTAGTATTATTTTCTCTATAGTCCAACCAGAAGGCTCTTTAAAACCGATCGATGGACAAAACGTATGCTTAGTGTACGGACCGTATAGACACATACCGGACCTTTCGAACAAATGCCGTGATATCGGTGCACATCGAACGGATAACGTTGGTATACGCGCGCATGTGTAAGTAGCACACTTTGCTGCTTACTCACTGCTGCTTACACACATGTTTTGACTACATAATCCTAGTTTTTATTTTAATAATGCTAGTATTAATGTTAGCAAATGTTATATTGCAGCCCTATACGAGGACGAGTCTGACAGCGAGCTGGGCTCAATGGAGAACCACGGGTCCGTCGTCACACACCTCCTGTCACAAGTCAAGATCGGCATGGACCTCACCAAGGTACGAGAAGTAAAGCACAAGACACTGCTCTTTAACAACGAGATAGCTAGGCTATAGAGTAGGATTCGCGTCCATGGTGCTAATACAACGCGGGCGATCTATGAGATGTCCAGCAGTGGACTTGTGCAGACGATAGAACGACTGTAGCTCAAAAGTGTAGAGCGTCAGTCCTCGAACTATCGAGGTCTGGGTTCGATCCTGGCTAGTAACAATGTGGGGTTGCGTTTGGCCTTCATCTCACCTGATGGTAAGTGACGATAAGGCCCGTCGGATGGCATGCACACCCAGAAGCCTCAAGCTAATTAAGTAAAAATAATATCATCATCATCATCATCAGCCAGGAAACGTCCACTGCTGGACATAGGCTTCCTCCATGCTATGCTACATTGACCGGTCCCGAACCACTTGCATCCATGGACTCCCCGCCATCTTAACTAAGTTGCCGGTTCATCTAGTAGGGGGACGGTCCGGTACACGTTTCCCGGAACGTGGTCGTCATTCGAGAACTTTTACTCCCTGTAGATTATCCGTTTTTCGAACTATGTCAGTGACCCTAGTTTGTATGCGGATTTCCTTATTCCGAATTCATTCAGTTGTTACATTTAGTTATAAATTATGTACAATGATAATAATAATTACTATTGTATTTTCGATGAATATGTTTTTAAAGTGTCCGTTGTAATTTTCAGGTCGTACTCCCAACATTTATCCTAGAAAGGCGATCGCTGTTAGAAATGTACGCGGACTCGTTTGCGCATCCAGATCAATTTGTAAAGTGAGTATTTACTGCTGCTATATACTAGGCACATGGTACCGTGTTATCGATGACCTGGTAAAGGTCGCGGAGAGCCGCTAGAGGCAAGCGGCCCGTGAGCGGTCTATACCGCACCGCAAAGAGGACAATGTTTTATCATCAGCCAGGAAACTGTCACTGCTGGGCATATGCTACTGCAGTGCGTCAACTATGTTCGCGGAGGCGCGCACAGACAGCTTTCATGCTGTCCTCAGAAAAAAGTACGCGTCTTTATCAAGTCGAGTGCGCGCCAGCTCCAATCGCATCCTGAACACCATAGCCTGGAAATTTGACTGTCCCATTATGCGACATATAAATAGTATGACTAACTCAGTTGTTACATATACTTACTAACATAGTTATAAGCAGTACTAACAATTATATGGATCCTTGACATCTGATAATAAAATGATTTTAATTTTTTAATTTTAATATGCCTCCTCCATGGTACGCCACAGCACCGAAATTACTGTTTACAGAATCTATTTTATTATAGTACTCGCACAATCAGTTGGCCCTCCGCAATTTCAAACATGTACAGACGGAATGTGTGTCTATTATTTTCGATAATAACTGTCCCTAGATGACATACAACACTAGGACATTTCTTTCCACAGCTAAATTGCCTTGCCTCCCATTTATACGATAATAATTGATACTTCGCGGTCTTTTGTGACTAACTTCAGAGGGGCAAACTTATTGTACGAGTACTATACTATGAAGTTTGCTCTAACTAGTGACTTATGTCGATGTCGTGAACATAATTAGGATTAAAAGATTTAGCGTCTTTATTATACCTACTGTAAATCTAGTATTTAAAATTTAAGCGTCGGTGGCGCAATGGATCGTGGGCTCTGAATCTGAGGGTTCCAGGTTCGAATCCAGCCGTGTAACTATGAGTTGTTGTTTTATCAATTCAAGTACATTATCCGATTGCTTAACGATGAAAGAAAACATCGTGAGGAAATCTGCATGTCTTAAACAGGCATGTGAAGTCCGCCGATCCGCACTGGATTCGAACCAGGAACCCTCAGATTGAGAGCCCACGCCTTATCCATTGCGCCACCGACGCATTAAAAAAAGAAATAACAATTTGGAGCTCATTGGTACGAGCCAGGGTCGAGCCCAGACCTCGATTGTTCAATAAATTAATAATAATTGCTTTTTCTGCAACAAATGTTTGTAGTAACATTTTCAATAAATATTTCTGTTTAGTTGTACAAACGGCGTGTTTTGTTTCAGGATAGTGGACATGCAGACCCCTCGCGACCGCATGATCCAGGTGGTGCGGTGGTACCTGAGCTCGTTCCACGCGGGGCGCAAGTCTCAGGTCGCCAAGAAGCCGTACAACCCAATACTGGGGGAGGTGTTCCGGTGCCATTGGGAGCTAGACGACTCCGTTGTTGGCGACAAGGTGAACATTTACTAAAGGCTTCACATTAGACATGAGCAAAACAGTGCTTCTTAAAGTAACGTTTACATTTCGTGCCGCGTAATATTCATCATCACCATCAGCCGGGAAACGTCCACTGCTGGACACAGGCCTCCTTCATGTCACGCCACAGTGACCGGTCCCGAGCCACCTGCATGCAGCGACTCCCCGCGACCTTAATCAGGTCGTCGGTCATTTTTATATATTTATTTTCTAGGAAGACATACAGTGTTAATATAAGAAAAAGATATGCTAAATAAATATAACACAGACCAGTCAAGTCTCCACTGATATAAAACTACTAAAGGCTTCTACTAAAGGACTAAACTAAATATATGTATTTAAATTAAATATGTATAAAATAATACATCGTACCATTACATATCACTCTAAACATCGCCTGAGATACGCGCCGTGCGCTGCCATACGACAGCTCTTTTACTATTGTAATATTTGTAATGCCATGATCTCTAAACATCACCTGTTCGCAATTAATATACGTAGAATGTAAGCCTTATCAGCCTAGTAATATGGTTGCATTTCAGTAGCACATGTGCGCTATATCCGTCAATATTATTTGGGAGATTTATGTTCAGCACACGATTTTTTGTTCTAAGTTAAAGTATATACTAGGTATAATAAAGAGCGTATATACTACATAGGCCTCTTCTATAATACGCCACAGTGACAGGTCCTAAGCCACTTGCATCTAGTAGGGGAAGCGAACTCACTTTCGCACTATATGAATTATTAAAAAAAACTCAATAAAAGTATATTTCGTTAGCACCGACTGTACAGTCGAATACAAAAATATGTATCCACTTTTGAACCATGTCACATTCACGCTTTATTAATCAATATCTGGGCGACCGAGCTTTGCTCGTAGTTCTTTAAAACAAACAAAAACTTTTTTTCTGCCCCTAAACACACAAAAAACAACAATAAAAACAAATTTTCCAACCGGGATTTGAACGCGGATATCTCGGACGGAATGACACGTGTGAACCACTCGGCTAAAGTGATTATGTTTGACAGCGTGAGATTTCCCAAGCGCATGAAAACTCGAAAACGCCCGTCTTCCCAGACATAAGACTAATCTAAATCGATTTTTCGCCCCCAAAACCCCCAAAATACCAAATTTCAGCGAAATCGCTGGAGCCGTTTCCGAGATGCGAATTATATAATATACAAGAATTGATCATTTAAAGGTATAAGATATGCAGTGTGTTAGGAGAAACATCAATTAAAGGTGAATGAGACATGGTTTAAAAGTGGAAACATATTTCTGTACTCGAGTGTACATATCTGTGTGTACTTTGACAAGGAAAAAGTTTTTTAATTGTAATCGTTAAGCCCACACGAAATCACGCAAGGTCATAGCGATAACAAAAATCCGACCTGAGGTTTAGTCATAATCATAAACTTTATTCGCTTGTATTATATTAAATTTCTTGCCTCGAGACTCATTATTACTTTGTAAGTTTCCGAGTAAAGATTACAAACTAAGCTTTATTACTTCATGTAGTTTAAATTAAGTCAAACGAGTGTTGAACTTCAAAAGAACTGAACTTTGATTCCTGTAGCACAACATTTGAATGGACAACCTTTAAAAATAAATAGTTGACGATGCTACTCGTATTTGGTTTTAAGGTAGAAAATGACAAATGAATGGACCTGTATTTTTTTATTCGCTGAAATAATTTAATTTTCAGTCATTATTTTGATAAAAACATAACGATAATTTTCGGCGACAATGACGCAGCTCGTAAGGCTCAAAATACTAAAATTTTGAACCATGCATTTAAATGCATTGGTTTCCTCCAGTCTAGTCCCATAGGTTTGTGGTAGTGATGTGGGGGGTGAGTTGTCGTATAATGGATTTGTAGTATCACATGCGTGACGTCATCTGCGAGTTTTTTTTAAATAATAAAACAGGTTTTCTCCGAAATGACTATCCAGAAAATTCTGAAACAATTTTGTTCAGGTTCCTTGGAAATAAATTTCTAAAATGGTTTTTGAATTCGATCAATTTAAATTTTGGCAATGTTGTCCATTGGCGGTAATATGCTGTCCCTTTACCTCATAAATATTATAGTAGCCGGCTAACAACTTGAAAAATGACCTTGACTGCGCAGAAAACGATTTTCGGGTCTCTTTGGCGGGGAGCGGGAGGGGAATGTCATTTTGAATGCGTTGAAGCGCGTGATTAGCCGAACAGTCCCCAGAACTCATCCCCACTATGACCATTTTTGTTCAAGTTGTTTTGTGGGAAACTATATCAACTATAAAAGTTGTGTATTTGACCGTCAGGAAGTAGGGGACGGTCCGGTGCCATGGTGCTCTCCCGACCAGCTGTCGTTCGTTGCCGAGCAGGTGTCTCATCACCCGCCGATATCCGCCTTCTACGCAGAGCACGTGAACAAGCGCATACAGTTTGAGGCGTGGTTGTGGACCAAGAGCAAGTTCCTCGGCCTGTCGATCGGCGTACACAACATCGGCAAGGGGACCGTCACCCTACTGGACCACGGAGAGGAGTATACTCTAACATTCCCCAATGGATACGGCAGGTCAGCGTCACTTATGTTTTCTCAGTTTGGTCCAAATTGCTTATTGTGGCATACACAGATCGACAAGTCACAGAAAATATACTTTACAAATAATTTGGTCCACGGGCACAGACCGGCCACTTCGGACAAACCGGATGGTAAGCGTGATCGTGAGCACCCAGAAGCCTCAACCTAATGAGGCGCTGGCTCTGCTACTTTTCATACCGGAACACAATAGTGCTATTAACAGTGCAGTAGCATGGTGGAAGCTAGCCAGCCAGCCAACATTCAAAATGACCTACCATCAACCAAACCGAGTACCTATATGTAGTACCCCACTGGGACAAACATAGGTTTAGATGCTTGCCTATCTTATGAATTGTCCCGTTTATATAATTTTTTGGATTTTTGAGTGTAATGAAAAATGTGTATGCCTATATTGCAGATCGATCCTGACCGTGCCGTGGATCGAGCTCGGCGGTTCTGTGGTGCTGGAGTGTGTGCAGACTGGCCACCGGGCCAACATCGAGTTCCTCACGAAGCCCTTCTACGGAGGCAAGAAGCACCGGGTCACGTGCGAGGTGTTCGCCGCGCCCGACAAGAAGCCGTACTACACCGCGCAGGGAGAGTGGAACAGTCGCGTAGACGGACGATGGACAGACACAGGGGTGAGTGAGACAGATATAGGTATGTATATAATATATACGAGCACGGATTTGGTAGGAATATACGGATTCAAACTCGTTTAAAAATGCATTGCAAAACATTTGTTTGTTTAATTTGATAAATCTAACGACACTTCTGAAGCTATTTAAGCTACACTGCGTGCCAAAGAAATATACATACATACACTCAATCAAACCTCCTTATGGCGCTGTTGGGTAAAAATCAAGAAATGAAATTTTTACAAAATATCGTAAAGATTTTTACAAATGTACTAGTTTGACATTTTTGTTAGTATTTTGAACCGACTTCAAAAAAGGAGAAGGTTATCGATTCGACGGGTATTTTTATATGTATGTTACCTCAGAACATTTGACTGGGTGAACCGGTATGGATGATTCTTTTTTATTTGAAAGGTGGTGCTTCCCGTGTGGTCCTATTTCAATTTGGTCCAGTTCTGACAACGGCATCCATGAGAAAACGATATAAAGCCTTAGTAAAAGTAGACTTTTAGGTCAATTGAAGTCGGTTTCCAGTTCTTTTTGAACGCATTTACTTGTTTGTAACAACTTTGGTGTATTGTATGTTCGGTAGCGTACCGAGGTGCTGTTCGAGGTGTCTAACATGAAGCCGCGCCGTAAGCGGGTGGCGCCCATCTCTCGGCAGCCCGCGCAGGAGTCCCGCCGCGTGTGGCGGCACGTGACGTGCGCCCTGCGCGCCGGGGACTGCGACGCCGCCACCGCCGCCAAGCGCGCCGTCGAGCAGGCGCAGCGGGACGCCGTCAAGTGTAGAGACACTAACGGCGAAAAGTGGATAACACAGGTGCGAGCATTGATCAATACACTGATTTGATAGTTAAATAGATAACTGTTGAAATGATAATACAAATATTGTTTTCAGTTATAGTTTATTCGAAGAATATTTTGTTATTGTAAAAAAAAGCAGCGTAGTCTTTTTTTTATATTGAAGATAGACCAACACTTGACCTCAATCTCACCTGATGGTAAGTGACGATGAGGTCGACGATGTTACGTGTTGTTCTAGAAGGTGCCTATTTACTCTTCTTTTGAAGATTCCCAAGTTCTAGCTTTCGGGGAACACGGAAACCGGTAGTGTATTCCATATTTTTGCTGTACGCACGATAAACGTGGAAGCGAAACGCTTGGTGCGAGCTGCAGGAATATCTACAGTGTACGGGTGAAGGTCTGCTGTTCTTCTGTTTGACCAGTACTAGTCACGGATTCCGTAGTTGAATTGGTTTTATAAAAAGTAATTTTGATGGACATTTGTATGAAATTTTCATTTTGACAACTCCAATTATATTTTATAACTTGCGACCTGCCCCGGCTTCGCACGGGTGGACATTTATTTTTTCATTAACGTAGAGTAAATGTTCACATGAGAACTTCTGGAAAATACCGAAAATTTCTGTAATGATCTAGAAAGATTACATTTACGTTTATACCAAAAGAAATGTCGAACGAAGATATTACACACATTTATCACAATAAAGACATTTTGAATTTGAATATTTAATTTTGAATTATTTAAATTGCAGCTATTCAGTCCAAAAGGGGAAGACGGCTGGGAATACAACTCACCACTGAAGAAACGAACGGAGGTCAAACCGACACAACAGCAGACCACAGACACCACCGAAAACTCTAGATAATGGACTCTAATTAATGAGATTGTAAGGTAGAAATCCCCAAGTCACTGATACCTTTTAGGTGATCAACTCAGCTAGGATGAGTTAACGCACCAACGTTGAAAATGTTTAAAAATATATCGCTTAGGTTACTGAAGGTGACCTGTTCAGTGTTGCCACACACTTTCTTAAAAACTATTGAATCTTCAATCTGTCCTATGAAACAGTGCTTTGTAAAGTGAGGCATAAGCGTTGATTTTTAATAGGGGCGTTGTGCTTTTAAGCGTACCAAAAGTACAGCCTCGTTTAGTACTAAAAGTGGTACTTATCGAACGAATTACTATATTTGGTAGTTCACTAAAGAAGTAAAAGCTGTGAATATGAAAAATGCTAAATTATTTATGATTGTTTAGTGAACCTATTTGAATTTATTAGTTAGTTTATAATTTGAATAAAAAATAAAACAAAGCAATAATTCCTCACTTTACAAACATGACTATTTAAACAACCCGATGTGGTTTTTAAGCTAGCGAATTTGTGATCAACATATATTTAAACTTTAGTGATTTTTTTAACGTGTCATTGATTGAACTTTGGGTGCGTGAATGTTTGCCGCGAACGAAACATGTTACTGAATTTATTTTGGCAAAGGAAATTCACTGATGTGCCGCAATGTTTTATGATAAAAAAACATTAGTTAAAAATCTAACGTAAACGAACATTTTAAGCAATAATATCTGTAGTTTGATTAGATCGATAAATATATAGATAAATAATGTTATATAAAAACTTGCTGTAATCTTAAATGAATTTTTTATCAACGCGGCCTTGGGTACCGATTTCATGGCCTTGGAATCTGTATGTGTTTCTGTGAAATAATTTGTTGTTGCTTTAGATTTCAGTTCAAACATATGTGATGACTCAGACGCTGTGGTGTAAGTTTCCACAACATAATTTACTAATACCAGGGACGTTGAATCCGCGTGACAGGCATCTTTACTGTCGATTTATGCCATACTAAAAGCATTAACAGGCTTCGAATGATGACACAAATATTGCTGTTCAGTAATATGTATTTGAATTAAAATGGGCATTGGTTATTTAGCGAAATATAAAACATAGAAGATTGCGAGTCTAACGCATAAATGAGTCTGTTCCTGAGGTATGGGAGCGGTACAGGAGGGTGTGTTTACGGAAAGTCAAACGACGCATAACTTCGGTCCCTCACCCTCCCTTACCGCTCCCATACCCCAGGAACAGACTCAGCTAGTCGTTAGACCTGTATAATAAAACAACCACATCCGTCATATTCACTTGACGATTTCATCGGGACTAAAAAAGAAATTACTAACTTAATAGATATGGAAACTATCTTGCTGATAAGGACTTAAATATCCGGACCTTATCTGAGATTAAAAAATTTCAGATAATTGAGATATAATAATACACGCTATCACACCACTTAGGCAGCAATTTCTGTATATAAGCTACACGTACATTTCGTCTGTAAAAGCAGCCTATCAGAGTTCATTTTTACCAGCAGTAAATAATTTCGTTGTTCACTATAAGAAGTCCCTTCTTATATAACACATGATACTACCGCATGGGACTGTTTATGATGAACAGTTTATTAATATTCAGAGTCTGATATATTTTTTTTGAAAAAATTTGACTGTTCGCGGCGAGATCATGTATGAATGTGAGCTATCTTATGAGCGCGATCTACCATTTATTTTACGTTTATACTCTGTACTATAAATCTTTTGTAAATTTTACTCTTCTACGGCCTATCGTTAGGGATGGATCAATAAAAGATTAAATTTTTAAAATTGTAAATAAATAGACAATGTTATGACCTCAAAATGCTTTATGTGAAGTTATAGGAACAAGCATAGGTTCATTCGGACATTTGAGTTGGGAATAATTTGGGTCTCAACATATCGATTTTTTGCATAGATCTATTTATTATGTGAATTTAAGCACAAGATATTTCAAATACACGAATGTGTATATCTTAATCTTGATAATGGTACAAAATATTTGGCATTATTAATAAAAGGAAATCGAGAAATTTTAGTACCAGAGTGACAGACACGCACCGAATAAGTTAGCCAGAAAAATTCGTTTTTTTGGCCAGTGAATAAATACATTTTTGACGCTCATCATCAACAGACTCTATGTATGTGCCCATATGTAGGGGCTCAGGCCTACTCTCCTACGGGGGCTCCTACTTGAATGGACCATCTTCTAGACTGGACTAGACTTCACACACACCTTTGAATTTCTTCTCAGGAGTGTGCAGGTATCCTTGCGATATTTTCCTTCACCAAGTAATGGTTTTTATTTGGTACGAGCCAAGATCGAACCCAGACCTCGATTGTTCAAGGACTGACGCTCTACCCAACTTAGCCACCATGGCTTCACATTCAGGTCCTTGTTAAATAAATGAGTCCCACATGTTATTCCCAGCTATAAAGACACTTTCGTTACTTAGAACACGCTCAGCGCGTGCCTTTGTATCAAAATATTAAGGTACACTCACAATATTTATGCATTAACATTTAGCATGTACAGTCGGCATCACTAATATAACTTTTTCGCATTTTCTTTAGAATGTAGTCGAACTCTTATACACTGCGCGACTGAAAATGTTTGAAACATGGCGGCGATATTCAATTTTTTTACGATATACTTTGTATACGCCAGCCTAGTTATCATGTACAGTCAGCGTCATAAGTATCTATACTTTGAACCATGACATTTTAACTCAGACTTGAAATTCAGTGTATCAAGTGAAATGTCATTTAAAAATTGTGACGTAAGTATATTAAAAAATTGCGTGGATGCATATGATGTTGACTTTACAGTCATAATATTGAAGCTGACTGTTCCAATACTTGTAAAGATGTAGTTGAAATGATAACAGAATTCCCCTATAATTTTATGTGATGCATCCAAACAAAAAGTCATAATTACTAATTTTATAGCATTTGTAACGTTATTTTTAGTAGTTAAGTTTGAACACAAAATCGCAAATGTAATTGTGAAGGTAAAAATATTGTTTACCTTTCGCCTAACACTGCTACAGCTATAAAGGGAGGTTTGCCAATAACACGCCTGGCGTGTTCTCTTGTTATTTCCGTGTAGATATCCCCTTAGTGTAGCGCGCGGATATACTGTCACAGCGAAAGTGCACGAATGGTTCACAGAAAGAAATAAAATATAGTGAAAAGACTGAGACACATTATAAAAATGTGAACGAAAACCTAAACGAGAGACGGCATCACGTGCAAATTAAAATATTCAATCACATAGACTTATTTAATTGTATTACATAGTTAAATACAATGTTGTATATTTAAATAAAAAAGGATACATACGTTAAATCGTAACTTTGTTTTATTTCATTGAGCTAATTTCTTATTTTGCCCGAAACTGTCTACATACTCTTGATTTTGAGTATAAGAAATAATAAAAAATAAAATTAAAAATGTTACTTTTATTGTACAGATAACCTAGTGTAAACTCCAGTACAAAAATATGTATCCACTTTGAAACCGTCACAATTAATTCACCTGTAACTGACATTTCAACACACTACATAAGAACAAGTAAGGGTGAATGTGACATGGTAGAAAAATTGATACATATTTTTGTACTCGAGCGTACAATGTGGAGGCCAGCATATACTGAAAATTTGTATGTAGCCGTCTGTGTATACGCTGTTATGGCAAGTAAGTACTACCGCAGGCATAGGAATTTCTGTTATTCCCACTCATTTCAAAAGGTATGTTATAATATAGGTGCCATATGGTATAATACAGTCTTCTGGTTTTTTGGGGGAAATATAGCTGATTACCGCGCTATCGATGCTTTAATTTTTTAAACATTCTTTGCAAAAATAATACGCAATCTATTCTTGTGGTTCTATCTACCAAAATGAAAAATCGAAACGCATTTGACATTTACTGAAGATAATTTAGCTGTCATGTTGGATTGTTTTTCAGTTTGTGAAATACGTGAAACAATTTAAAAGAAATTAACTAATCGTGGAAATTATAGTCTTCTTCTAGTGAAGTAATTAATACATAATATATTGCGTTGATCAAAATAAGGCAGAATAATGTCCAAAGAAAAAGAAGAGATCAAAAATGGAGAACCGTCAACAGCTGCTGAGCAGAATGGTGAAAAACG
Source organism: Carcina quercana (assembly GCA_910589575.2). Lineage (NCBI taxonomy): Eukaryota > Metazoa > Arthropoda > Insecta > Lepidoptera > Depressariidae > Carcina > Carcina quercana. The sequence continues at coordinate 2,965,268 of OU342440.2, read as the reverse complement.
GATTGGGTGCGCTCATTATAAGCGTCGAGCTAAGTTCGTGGTAAGTGTTTTAGCCACAGTAACCATTATCAAGTTGAGTTTATTCAAATGTCAGCATCTAATCGGCCATGCCGGGTTCAAAACACTCGGTTTCTAAATTTACACATAGTGCGTCGTAGAACGATCGGGATGGGGTGAAGTTGCGAATTTCGGAAACAAAGCGATGTCAACGAACTGGTGTTTTAGCACGGAGCATTTATTTCAGTCCTGGAATAACGTGTGCTACATTTCAGGAACGTGTGTTAAGGCTGAGGCGTTTGACCTTAGAACTGTGTTAGGAGGTTATTGTACTGTTTTTTGTTCAAAAATTTAGTCAAAACACGAGCCCTACGTTAAAGATGTCATCCCAGGAATATAATTTTGCCGGGGTGGTCTGCTTAAAAAGAAAAATTAGCTTGGGCTGCACAAAAGGGGGTGCTAAGTCGGGAGCTAGTCATGATTTTAAAAATTTAAGCTTTATTCATTATATCCAAAGGCATGGAGGAATATTAACCATTATTTACGAACTCCACTTGCTGATTGCCTTCTGAGCTCACCCCTAAAAGTCGAGGACATGATATGAAAACAAATTGATTTTATTCTCTATGAAATTTTACATAATAGTGTTGATTTTGATCATGAGATTATAGTTTTCTTTTGAAGTAAATTTCGTAAACTAAAGATTTTTTTATCTAGGACTAAAGGTGTTGTAATTTTTGAATGTAACTGATGTTTATTAAGTGTCTATATATTTTCTTTGATGAAACAGGATTATTTTTTTCTCTAAAATATTGTATGTTAACACTGCTGCATTGGTGAACTAATGGTTTGATTCTTGGTGGGATCTTTTTTCAGACACCGTGCTGCAACAAGTTCTACATGTGCAGATACTGCCATGATGAGAATGAACAGCACTACTTCAATCGTAAATCAGTGACGGAGTTGATCTGCACCGAGTGTGACACCCGACAGAAGGTCCAGGCTGAGTGTGAGAACTGTGGCGTTCGATTTGGAAAGGTTTGTATCAATTCAATACACAATCAAGCATTAACACAATCCGCGTCGCATGCGCCTATCTTACCGTGCTGTCCGCTTCGCATTCGCGGGTTTAAGAATACGGATGATGCCTCATACGGCGCTGAGCAAATCTGATGACGTCATCCACTTATCTTTCGCCAATCAGTCCAACATCCGCGTTTTACTGAAATATAGTGCAAGGGGGCGAGATTGCGTAAAATGTAATACAAAGTATTATTTGATGGCGTACTCTGGGAGAGGCCTATGTCCAGCAGTGGACTGCCGCAGGCTGTACATGATGATGATGAAGTAGCAACACATTTAGATGAAGTCTATATATATGTTAAATTAATCAAATTGTATGTTCGATTGGCTATAAGTAAACCGCTTAATTAGTCCTCGCCTGCGCGGTACATACGCGTAGATTAAGGCTAAGTGCAAACCAAGCATATATTATATTCTCCGTACCTAGTTCTCAGTGATTTTCATATTTTTAATCTTTTATTTTTAATCTGCGTGGACAGGGCGACGATGAGGTGATGTGTGCTCTAGAGGTCTTCGCCTTTTCAAGGGAATCATCTAACTGTTAAAAGGCTTTTCAAAGTGTATTAACTTAGAAGTAGGCAAAAAAATTTCAATTGACATATAATTTTCCTAAAGTTTCATTGCAATTCCAAAAACTTGTTGAGCAACCTGGTGTAATATGTCAGAATAAATATATTTACTATCGTACTCGTCCGCAGTACACTTGCCTGATTTGCAACCTGTTTGATGATGAAGACAAGCGTCAGTACCACTGCGACGGATGTGGCATATGCCGCGTCGGTGGGCGCGATCGCTTCTTCCACTGCGAGCGATGCAACATGTGTCTGCCGGTGCAGCTGCAGAGGGTCGGACACAGGGTATTTGTTTTACTTTTCTTTTAACTGACTTCAAAAAGGAGAAGGTTATCAGTTCGACTGTATGTGTTTTTTTGTATGTATGTTATGCGATAACTCCGCCAAATGTGAACCGATTTTGATTTTTTTTAATACTTCAGAGGTGTTCCCATATAAAATTTATCGAACTTTTTGGTTCATTGACATTTTCATTTTACCTCTGAATTATGAATATAAGTTAATAATAATCGGAAAGTAATCTTACCGGCACATTAATTTATTGTCTGTGGGCGAGAACTCTGCTATAGCTGCCAAAACACTCCCGAATCGAGGTCGTAGGAACAGAATGTTGCAAGCTAGCTAGCTCCCGTGACGTCACTTCCTCAAACACTGTAATTAACTGTTAACGCTCTACGGCACACATTGGTAATTATCGTTAGCACTGCGATGTATATTTAGCATTTCGTTTATTCATATGTAGCTACCAGATTTAGAGATACTGGCCATTAATGAGCTAACAGTCATTCAGGTTTTGCTTCGAATATCTGGGAAATCTCGCAGTGAAGGTCACTTTACAACCACTTCTTACTAGTTGGATGTTGACGACTACTTGACGATTTTACGTGTAATTTAAATCTTTTAGACACTTGAAATATTTTTAAATTGTATTTTTGTTGAACACTGGATGGGGGAAGACTATGTCAGGCGGATGAGGGGCAAAGCCAAAGGGGGCCAAAGCTACGAGAGCCGACGCCGACAAGCGTTATTTTATTTAACAAGGTCACCTACAGGATATACATTAACATAAGTATTAAGACACAAATTTAACAGTATAGCCAAATGCTATCCCACTTACAGGCAACAACGACATGCTAATAAGAACGTTATTAAATTAAAAGAACGATAACAAAATTATAATAAAAATAGAATATTTACAGTTTACAAGAAATTAAGTTTTTGAATTTAAATTTACTATTATGGAAAATATCAACTTTTTTTTTTGAAAACTTACAGGCTAATAACAAAAATAGAAATTACAAACTAACTTAAAAGTATTCCTAATTACAAGTTTCCAATATCCATAGTTTTAGTTAATTGGTTATACAGACGCACAAGTCTGTTTAGTGGTGAGTGATGTCCAATTCTATCTTTCGCTCTCAAAACTTTCGTCAATTCAATCTATCTATGTATTTATGTTTAATGTTTTTGCTTCTATATACTATTTTCAGTATATATATTTATATATAATAATTCAGGCTAGGCGCGCGTGTCTACGCCGGTTGCATATTCGCAGGCCGTCGGTATTGGCCCTGGCCATAGAGAACGTTATTACTTATTGTGATTATAAGGCAAAAGGCACAGTTTTATCTCTGTTATTCTAATATCACCTGAATTGCATATGTATAATGCGTACATGTGATGCGACCACGTGTTGCATATTTCAGTGCGTCGAGAACGTGTCCCGTTCGAACTGTCCCGTGTGCCTGGAGGACATCCACACGTCCCGCATCCCGTGCCACATCCCTGACTGCGGACACCTGCTGCACCGGCCGTGCTTCGAGCAGCTCCTACACTCAGGACACTACGCGTGCCCCACCTGCCAGACAAGCATGATAGACATGTCCAATGTGAGAGCAATTGAAATTACTTTGTGGCCAGAACGGCCGATAGTTGCTATAACCGCTAGGATTATTGCTCGTCGTGGGGATGGTCGTATTTTCCAGCAGCAATCGTGCAGTGTGTGTTTTGGGACGGATCAATAGATATACTTTTTACTTAAATAAATAATAAATAAATAAAATGTAGTGGGCCTCAAGCGCCAAAATTTTGAAGTAAAATTTTACTACAAAACAGCTAAACCTAAATCCACTGCATTGATAAAAGCAATTCTGTGTGTTAAAGTTCCATAATTATGAAAAATATGTCGTAGTTGTTACGTAAAGTACCTAGCGGTTATGTAAAACCGCTTATTGCAATCCAATTACGACATATATAAAGAAGATTCAACGCTTGACCGCAATCTCACCTGATGTTAAGTATTTGGTGGTCTTCTGTTTGATATTCCCTTAGTTAAATGCTAATGGATGTTTTCAGCTATGGAGTTATTTGGATTCAGAGGTAGCAGCGACGCCGATGCCGCCCGAATATGCCGATTACAAAGCCACTATATTGTGCAAGGATTGTCATAAGGTAATAAATAATATTACTTCATGTCTATATTAATTTTTGATTGATATAGTGACTTGTTTACTTGTCCATAATTGAAGGTAGTGGAGTTTATCACCATCATGAGCTGCTTAACGGTAACCCGCTCAGAAAGCTTTCAAATTATTTTTTTTGCCGTAATCTTTTAAAATAGAACAGCCGGTTTTGATTAGTAATTGCCTAAAAATAGGATATGCAATTATAGTGTTGCGAAATGAATATCATTAACGTACAACTTTAGTGTCAGCTACAATAGCCGTCACGCAGCTAATTGTACATAGATGGCGCTTTAAACAAATGCCCAAAACAGTATGTAAATTGCATTCTTCGTCTCAAATTCTCCTTTAGACGCTTTTCACGACATCCAAGAGATGACGTGCGATGGTTAGATTGCACTTAACATAATAATAGTCTTGAAGTGCAACTAATTTCTACATGGACCGACGATCTAGTGAAGGTCGCGGGAAGTCGATGGAAGCAATAGGGATGATGACAAAAAAAAATGTATTGCCTCATTCGAGAGACCATGTGAAGAGATAAATGGCCTTGTCAAAGATTTTTCGATACGACTGATAGTTTTCCTAATATAACCCGTCGAAAAGTGATTTTAGTCACGTGGTGCAAAAACGCTCCATACAAATCGGTACCTAGGCGTGACGTCACGGTCAAGTATTGAAGTATAGATAATGTATGAAACTTTTAACAATATTTGAGTTATCTCGTAAAATAAAGTTGTTATGTGACCATTTCCTTACTAAAACATATTCACAATGTAATTACAAAACAAAACGTAAAATAAAAAAGTTTATAGGAGCAAGTTGGTTTTTTGGAATTTTTGCGGGCTTTATAAGTGTAAAAGTCCAAAAAAAATTAAATAATATTAGATATTTTAAATTTTATAGGAGCTTTATGGTTTAAAATACAATTTAGCCCCAATCTGATTTGGTGTCATCTAGCCTATTGTCTATGGATCGGTAAATGTAGCATACCATGGAGGAGGCCTATGTCCAGCAGTGGACGTTTCCCTGATGATGATGTATCTTGTGTTGCAGTTGTCGACCGTGAAGTTCCACGTGGTGGGGCTCAAGTGTCAGCACTGTGGAGCTTATAACACATGTCAAACAAATGGATTCCACAAGTAAGAACATGAAGGGTATTTGTAATTGTTTAAATATTATGCCATAGGTACATTAAAAATATGGGTTTGGCCAACTCACCTGATAGTCACGATAAGGCCGGCTGTTTACGCGCAAGCACACAAACTGGCTTCACAAACGCGCAACACGACTTCTGATGTCTCGACTGTCAATGTCAATTTTTCACTACCTACTTCAAGATCAGGAACCGCTAAAACTTGTTTTTGTAAAATAAAATTAATTAAAGTCGTTTGAAGTTCGTTTTTCTCAACGACCGATATGTACTCGAAGACACCGGCCCTGTTACCTTTCATACCACAGCAATGCTATTACGACGCAATTATGCTTAAACGCATCGTTTGACGTTCCGTAAACAACCCCCCCGTGCCGCTACCATACCTCAGGAACCGACTCAGTTAAGCGCTAGACCTGGAACACTGATGTTTGGCGGCAGACTTAAGTAACATGTTGGTGCTAGCCAGGCGCAGAAAATGCCCTACCACCAACCACACTGAGTACCGATAACGCCACTGGGATTCAAACCCGGGACCTCTGGATTGTTACTTCAAGCGTTTGGCCATTAGGCCTCGGAGGCAGTTGAATTAAAATGTGTTAGCAAGAACATGGTAAGAAAAGGCTAGGTGCTAAAACTACGTAAAATTGAAGTTTATAATTTGTTAAAATAGCAAAAACGATTCCAAAAGGTAATGTTATACACTACCGGTTTCCGTGTTCTCCGAAAACTACAACTTGGGAACTTTCAAACGAAGAGTTAATAGCCTCCTCTAGATCAACGCGTATCATCGTTGATCTTTTTTTTTCTCCAGGGACACTGGTGCGGAGCAAGCGGACTCATCATCATCAACGTCCACGTCACGGAGCGCGTCATCATCGGCTGCGTTCTCTGAGACCCGCGAGGAGGCTCAGGCGAGTGATGACGCCAACGATGACCTCCCCAGAGCCAACCCGCTAGACGAGCCCCCACAGGCTTGACCTAACAACTACTAGACATATGTTATATTTGATAATGTATATGTACATCAACTATGATATTTAATTCAAGACACAACTCTGACCCTTTTTAATTTGAAAATTGATGTGGAAAAGGTCAAATAAATAAAAGTGAATTAATCGACGCCAGAATTTCACGGACTAGTTTGACATGTTGACAAGAAAACTGCTTCCAAAATTGTTTAATATAAAATACCGATGTCCCCATGACAATATTTCATGTAGGCTTATCAAAAATAAAATTGTGAAACTATCAGAACCGCACTGGGTGAACTATGGCAGCATTCGTGTCCAATGCACTGTCAAATTAGTCCATGATATTTTTGCGTCGACTTTAGTTTACGTTTGTTTAAACGAAATGCTTTCGTACAAAATTATTTTTCAATTAGAAGTAATTATGTAAAAATACATAGACACGGTCTCGAACAATCACAATGTCTCCAACTGGTTTTTTTTTTTAAATAATGGCTTTAACCAGTGGTTATCTAGCCAATGACGAGTAAAATTAGGTGAACAAATTTTGAGGTTATAAACTATGCCGAAGCCATTTCTTCAGCTTTCTCAATAAAATGTATAATGTGTACATTTTATCGCTTAATTTGGATTCTTGACGAGAACTTCAAAGGCCAGCCTTGGTTTCAACATTATCCGAAAGAATCCATATGCCGAATGTACTCGACATGATAAACTCTTCGGATCGCGTCGAAACCCTCGCAATTTTGCGTAATTGATACTATAACACTGTCCGTGACACTTTTTGCACTATATCACACTATTATAACACAAAAAACACACATAACAGTATTATTAACGAATTACTAAAATTGCAATGAACCACCATTTTACAAGTTCGCGCCAAGAATCCCTCCAACTGGTTGGTGACGACCGTCAAATTAGCACCAAAGTGACAACCAATCACAAGCCCGATTACGCACACAAGCTGCATATGGCTCGACGTAGTTCTTAGAAGTTGTAATAGATGGCGCTAATTTTTCGGGTATGATAAGCGTATGCAGCCGTTAATTTCACCAACGTATAACTTTAATTTAACTACAATAGCTGGATGCCATTCCAAACAAACGGTGAAATTATGATTCACTGTGAAGTTTTAAGTTATTGAAAATTTTCTGGAATTATTATCTTACATCTTTTTCAATTTAAACTTTATTTTATATGAAATTGTATTGTAATATAGTTTTGTGTCTCGAATTAAAATATTGACTATAGTATATCTGTCACTGTCGTTCATATTGTTAAGTGAAGAGACGGCAATAATTAGTACAGGAAGAATTTACTATTAATAATAGTAAACGTAGAACTAATTAATAGTAGAAAGAGTAGTTACAAATAGTAAAAATAAATTTAAAGAAAGAACGAAAGAAAGAAGTAAATTGTGCTTAGTTGGTTTTATGATCGATTGACATCGAAAATAGGAAAAATGTTTCGTTATTATTCTGTGTCTTGTGTGTATGTCAAAACATATATGATTTGTTATTTCGTCCGTGAATTTGCTAAGCCTTAACTTACTTTTTATTTGAGAAAGCTTTTAGTGTAATACTTTTTATTTATCTTCGGTACCGAGATTTCGTGACCGGTATTATCAATTTAAGTACCTCTTTTACTGATTTTGGTACCAGTATTACTTGTTTGGTATCTGGTATTTGGTATATTGTTGCTTTGGTCTCTATTGTTGGTTTTGGTACTATTCAGTTGTAAAATCCGTGTTAGAGGTTTTGGTACCTATACAGCTGATTTGGTACCTATATTATTGGTTGTGGTACCGATTTGAACACTTGGAGAGACCATGTTAACCGCCTGGCTGAATGGCCGTAATTAATGCAATAATGGAATATGTAATAAATTATAATTAAGATTAAATTGCGTAGACGCGTATTCTGGTTGTGTCGATATGACCAAAAGATATCATGTTGTCATAGCTTGTCTCGTCAAGCTAGTTAATGACACGTGGATGTGAGATATGTCATATCTCACACTGCTCATGCTACGCCCGCAGATTGTGATAGTCTGTCATTATTCATTCTTGCTCTCACTGACGAGCCGTAAAAGCAGCTATCACTTCAGCCACGAGAGCTGCTATAGTGAAGGAAAATAATAAACGTTCACCCATGATGATGCAACGAGAAAACGGCCAAAATACTTAGTTGATATGGCTCCCAAATATTTTTACAGCTATGATTTTTGTAATATTTCTAAAATATTTTTTAAATATTTGTGCACTGTGGACTCAAGTTCAAGTTCCTGATGTGTTTTTGAGGGAGTTAACAATGCGTAGTTTTTGTAAGTAATTGCAATTGATTTTAAAATAATTAGGAGCGATATCAACTAGGTGTAAATAAATGTATATTAAATAATTAGTTGCGTAATAAAATAGCTTGTAACTATAATATTTAATTATTAACTTATATGTTAGCTATATTATGTAAGTATACCAAACAAAGTTAGTTGAAATTGCTAGCTTTAAGTATGCGAGTCCGTAACGCGCTTTAGTATTGAAACTCAGGCATTGCTCATACCTCATACTAATTAGAATATATTATATTTCATGTGAGAAACTTTTGTTTACAATGAAATAGTAAATTAAAAATGTCATTTAAATATTTATACATAGACATATGTTTATTCGGCATTTTCACAACACGACGTACACAAAAAAACGCAGAAAAATATTATAAACTAGAAACATGGAAAAATAAACTAATTAATACGATAATAATAGAACAATTCATTTAAATAAACAATTGTATACAAAAATTCGAATAAATAAATAATAAATATGTGATGTCAGTTTGCCGCTGCCCGTGTCGCGCAGTGAGCGCCGAAAAGGTCTTCACTCAGCATGAGCTGCACTTCAACCGGGAGTGGATGAAGCGCAGCACTGATTTTCAGTGAGATTTCATCTCATGCATATGTCTGTGTATAATTTTGTTAAAAATGTGATAAATAAAAATATTTATCACTTTTGATTAATAATTACTTCAATTGAATTTAAACGAGTTTTAAATTACTTATTACGGCCACTTTTGTAAAAGTAATTGTTAACTGTGATTACATCGGCCCATAAAACACATGAAAAAAGTATGTAGAATAAATACAGAGATATTTGCCCAGCAGTGGGACAAATATGTGATAAAGGTATTTAGAAATATGAACTAAACAAAACTAATTTAGAAATAATGTTGTAAATAATTAAATTAAAGTACAATTAATAGTGATTTCTGATCCATCCATTATATTCTCAGATAAAATAAAAATGCACATTAAAACAAGTAAATGCGTTCAAAAAGAACTGAAAACCGACTTCAATTGCCCTAAAAGTCTACTTTTACCAAGGCAAATTTAAGATTTATATCGTTTTCTCATGGATGCCGTTGTCAGAACTGGACCAAACTTGAAATATACATAATAATATACAGAATAACAAACATAAAAAAACATACCCATCGAATTGAAAACCTCTTCCCTTTTTGAAGTCGGTTAAAAATGCACATTAATATAAGCAGGATTTTGTTGCAATTAGAGCAACAAAAACTATGCTTTAAACCAATAAATTTTTATTTTCATAAAATTCTTACATACAAGAGTTTCCCTTCTGTGGCGGAGTGATCGCCAGATTATACATATTTCAACTTACTTAATTTGTCAGTATTCTGCCGTAAATAACAATGCCATTTGTAACAGTGTTATACATTATAAAACCAGCGGTAAAAAGAGCGAAATATGTCGCATCTAAGCTCTAAGCGATTTGACGTTTAGAATATTATTAATTCTGCAGTTCAGATGTTTTCGATCGTACGACGACGATAGACGTATTTCGTTCTCACATGACTCATGTTACCACCACAGGTTTTCTGAAGTGCTGTACACTCGAGTACAAAAATATTTATCCACTTCACATGTCACATTCACCTTTAATTGACATTTCAATACACTACATAGGAATAAGCAAGGATGAATGTGACATGGTACAAAAGCGGTTAGATATTTTTGTACTCGAGTGTACTAACTAAAAAATTAAAGATATTTATTGAGCGTAACCTTAGTGGCCGCCCGTAATGACTAAATCTTATTTACTGATGTGCTCAAATAAACTGATATGCGCCGTATATCTTGGTGGAAGACCCTGTGCAGTTCAGCGGCACGTGACGCAAATATTATAAAACGCCCTTTCTTTTTCTCTATTTTTTAGTTGTTGAAGATGCGATGGATTGCAAAGACTAGCGAGAAATGCTATGGGAAGGCAGGTACCATACAAATTAGTTATGTCGTCCGCTGTATCGTATATGACAATATCTTAACCTCACTGCAGCTACGCCCGCTGCACCCCATTACACCTTCGCAGTCCTTAAGCTTTAGCTCTTCAGACTAGTCGTAATAAATGGAGTCTTGTTACATCCTGTATTTTAGTTGTCTAATTGTCTATATGTATTGATGTAAATAATACCCTGAACTTGAGTCTGTGGTAATAATAAGAAACTAATGTTAATCATATTTTGTATCGGTGATTTTTGGATAGTCAACGCGACTTCCTAATTGTTTTGTCCTTAACGCATTAATTAAACATGTGATCTATGCACAAAGTTGTTTTATTTAAATAAAAAACAAGATTAGCTGCGTTCTAGTCTGTGGTTCATGTAAAACATTTTGAGTCGTCTGTGGGACTTGTTTTATTTACATAATAAATACAAAATTTGATAGGCCTCTTTACTGAAACCGTAATTTCCTTGTATTTTTATCAATTGTATGTGCGCTGAACTGACTGAGGGGATGATTTTTTTGATAGCAATAGATTGGTATCACAATAGAGCGGCAGACTTAAGTAACAGGATGGTAGCTACCCAAAAGACATAGAAAATGCCCAACCGCGTACCGACCATCCGTAAAATCATAGAAAAACCGTCTGATCGGGATTTCGCTCAGAATGCTATTCTGTTGCCATAATATATTAAAATAGAATATCTGGCTTTGGTAGTAATTACCTAAAATAGGAGATGCAATTATAGTATCGCGAAATGAATATCATTAACATACAACTTTATAGCTACAATATCCGTTACGCAGCCTCGCGCCCTAGATGGCGCTTTGAAAAAAAAGCTTGTAAAAATCTAGTAAAAATGAAAATTATGATTCCCTAGGAAGTTGTATGTAGTAGTAATCTTTTTATTCAATTTTATTAACTAAGAAGGGGAAAATAAGTGTTTGTGAGTAAATTGTAATTCATGAAGATAGTGGTAATGATGATACAAATGTAATTAATGTATGTAGTGATAAGTTACGTATGTTGTGTAATGATGATTTTATTCGTATTCTGTACGGATCCCTCAGTGCGCAAGTCTGTTACGCACTTGGCCGGTGCTTTTATAGACCAAATAAGACACAGTTGTTAAATTAGCAAATATACATCCATTTATTATAAAATTCAAACAATATTTACAAAATTGGCTTACATTACACATGTTCCAAAGCAAGGAATGATATGGGAATGCATTATAAAAAACATATATTAAAGTTTTCAACATTTAAATTAGCACTTACACACTATTCAATGAATATGTCGCAGTGAAATAGTAAATTACGCGATATCACTAGTGATTTTATAAAGTCACTGTCGTTCGTTTAAGCTATTTACGACTTTAATCAACAATTAATGGACACTTTACCTTTAAACTTTTCGTATAGTCAAAAATTACAAAAGGTTACAAATTGATTAATAAGTTTATTATTTATTTCTCCACCGAATCAAATAAGTGTTTTTCGACATTAATTTGTAAGTTTATCAAAAGTGAACACACCTAACAAAACTAAAATCACTAAAAATCTTTTTGAGAAATATTTTGGTACAATTTTAAATATCAACACACAGACAGCGAACGGTATGAAGCTCTTCAGATATACGTACTAGTTTTTAGTATATATAAAATCTACTGTTCACATTATCCACCTGAGCAATGGTTACAATTTTGAGCTCAAATTTACGAAATTTATTTCCTTAATTTACTTATAAAATATATACAAATATTGGTGTTTGAAAATCGATGATTTTAGTGTGGAAAGGATACAACGGTTAGCCTTTGAGTTTTTGATAAAATTATTATAATTAGCCTTTATCTCATCTGATGGTAAGTTAAGGTCGTAAAATGGAAGAGTACATATTTTTATACATATTTTATACATGTTTTTTTCGCCCTTTTTTGCAGAACGCTCTTCCGAAAGGGTAGTAGATTTATTGATGTCAAAAAGATTTGGTATATTATGAATTTACTTTTAATAAAATACTTTTATTGATTTATATACAAAAGAAGCCTCAAATACAGTATGTACATTTTTTGCATTAACAGTTAACGAGATCAAAATATACATAATTATGTTAGTTCCAGACTATAACTCTTGGTTAAAAGCTCAGCTCAAATTAAATAAGAACACTGGAGTCCCATGGCTGCGTAATCAGTGATTTTGTCATAAAGTTTAAGTAAATTTACAGTGGTTCATATTACACACACTTTGAATCAGGGTTATTAAAGCCAACCCTCCAATCTGGGTAGGCTTAGATGATAAATTTCTACCCTTTATATTTACGTGATAACTATTAAATCATAACCGCTCATTTCATTAAATCATAACCGCTCATTTCATAATATATTATGTTATCGGAACATGAAGCAATAAATAAATTAGTCTAGCTGCCCAGTCACCGGCGACGGCACGTCGACTTCGTTTTAAAGAAATGCGAGGGGACGAGGTGTCCCACAACTGTATTATGCTTTTTACAACAAAGGTATTGCGTATTAGATAATATTATATCAATACACGTGATAAAGGTAATAAATGCGATAATGTTTCAATGTACTTAATGATGAAATATAGCTTCGATAAATTATGTTATTTTCTTCGCCAAAGAGATTTCAACCTTGTTTCAAGCTCTTCACATTTTGAAGCATTCGCACCTGCCCGCTCCCAATGCGTGTCAAACGGGTCACTATTTTTCGATTTTCGCTTTTTTGGGTTGTCTATTTTTGTGTTTAAATATGTAGTTTCTAATAAAGCAACTTTTTAATAAAAAATTACATTTAAATACTACAAATCAGGAACAAAAACACAATTTATACGTAGCGCCTATGATAAATTAAAAAATTAAGCTATATTAAAAAGATACGAAAATATATAAAGTATAAATTTAATTTAGTTGAATTTTAAGTGGTTCATTTAATCTTACAGGCAAGTTTAAGTTTGTGATTAGTCTATATATCAATTTTCGTTGCTGTGTATTTAATCTCAACGTATTCAGTTAATCTCTACGATAAATACAACACGCGTATGTATCCAAAACACGGACATATTGCGTCATCGTCATGCATTTTAAAGTGCCAGGACCTGCTTAGGACATATTTATAGCGATTAGTTTCTAGAGCGGAAAAAATGCTCCATCACAGTACTTCCAGAGACAAATTGTAAAAATATCTGCACGGCACAGCCACAGAATAATGTTCTTAATGCTTAAGTTACTAAGGCATTTTATACATTGTTGGAATACATCTGCCATTACGTCATTCTTCTTTGTTGCTAACCACAGAACTTCACTGGTGAACATGACACTACTTTCCTGAATAAGTGTTTCATTCACATTCTACACGTATGAGCAGGACAAAAATATCCCTGACAACTAATTTTGGTAATTGGCAACTGTAAAGATCAATTGAACTGAGCAAATGTACCATCGAAACAATTTCTTTCGACTTAATCTTTCCTTATTTAAAACGCTGATACCAATACCAGTCCAGTCCAGACCATAGTACAAATAAGAGGTCAGAAATTATACGTTCTATCTCTCTCTCTCTTTCGGATTAAGTGCTAAGTCGCAACTGCTCGCACTTCAAGGTTATGCGTAGCACCACCCCTAAATAGGACTTTACCTAAACCTTTTATTTCACTGCATTTCAAACGTTATATAGAAATAAGCAATCATTTGTACCGATAACAATCTTTTCACTTATTATTAACGACAATTTTAACATTTTTTCACTTAACAAATGCCATACAAACTTGCCCAGATACGTTTTCCATTGTACTGTGGATCTCTAGTGAGTCTTTACGTTTCTTACCGCTTGGTTGTGTTAGAACCACGATTACATGTTAGGGGAGCCCATGGAAGTCGAACTCCGTGTAGAGCTTCTCAACGCGTTGATAAACCTCGTCGAATGTATCCAGCGCTTGCGGTAAGATGATTAGAGCTGCTTTTAGGCTTTCTTCGTCTCCAAATATCTGTCACAAAGGAAATGATTATTATAACGTATATCGTAGAAATTATTGGCAGAATAGTAGCGCTTTTATGTCACGACTCATGATAAAAATAAATATACGCTTGCTCACAATTTAACCTTCTTATTTTCGTATAATGGGTTTGCAATTAACTTTCATATTCATCTGATGGTAAGCGAAGATAAGGCCGTTGGATTTAAATCGTGCTCAACCATAAGCCTAACAAGGCGCTGGGTTTGCTACCTTTCATACTGGAACACAACAGTGCTATTAACATGCTGTTTAGCGGCAGTTTCAGTTATAATGGTGGTAGCTACCTATGCGGACATAGAAAACCCGGTTTCCCTACTATGAATCGAGCCCGGGATCTTTTTGTCGATGCGATCTTACGGACACTTATTGGTCTGCAAGTTGCTGTTAACTTGAAGACTCACAAGATGAAATTTTCAGTGAAGACGGAAACTGGCATGCCATTTAATGTCTAAATTTATTAAGTTAATAAATATTAGTCTTTCTCTAGACTCGTATTATTAATAATTATTATATTCCGTAGCTAGTCCAACTAAAAACTCGCTGTTATTCAATTGTTTCATGGCCTCAACTAATGAATGAATATCTACTAATAATTTTTGATGCCTTTGTATACTCGTGTGCGAAAAATGTATGCTACAGTTAAGTAACATAAAAGGGCAAAAGAACCTCATCAGTTTTAAAGTTAATAACACAACATACGAGTACGTGTTTTTATGTAAACGCGTTACCCTGTCTTCTAGTAGCTAGTAGTCGGATAACAAATAAAACTACGCAATAATCATACGTTAAAAAATTATTCCATTATATATTGAAAATGCTTAACATCAGCTGATACTCTTCAAACTGCTGAATCGATTTTTACCAAATATAGCTAAGAACCACCGCGAGGATACTTGTTTTCACTTTAAAAAGACGCATCAAAATCGGTCGGAGAGCTACGATGTCACAGACAGACAAGACATTGGCGTCAAACTTATAACACCCGTCTTTTACGTCGGGGGTCAAAAAGAAACAAGACTATATAAACACATTAGGTATACAATGCAGTAGCAATACATAGTGAAGTTAAACAAAGACGCGGCGAGAATCAATAACCGTAGCGCAACAAGTGGTGTATAATAGGCGCTAACATCCATGATTATAAATGACCTTGGAAATGTCTCTGCCGTCTATATAATACACTGCATTGCCTAGGACATGATCAGCGAATTTTTTAGTGGATTTGCAGTACAGGGCGAATAATTCAAACGACGATTACAATTGAGAAACTTACTTCATAAACTAAAGCGATATTATGGTCTGATGCGACTTCAAAAGAAACGCTACATTGGGTACAGTATGGAGATTTAGCAATTAATTTGAAGCATAACAAAGTGTTCTCAGAAAGTCATTATCATCAGGATTCTTAGGATACATGGTTAGAAACTTAGGAATAGACAAACAAGTGTGTAGCTATTTAAAAAAAATAAAAGGACGAGTTATTTTTAGTTTCAGTTCAGAGAATACGCTGGCGTAAGTTTAATTAAGGTGTAATTTAGTTTCAGTTTACAGAGTGAGAGCACCTTGCCGAAGTTTAGTAACTTAAAAAATAGTTTATTAACACTGTTTCAATACATTAAATGTCGCTAATTATATTTTTGTTATTGCTATGCTTGTTGAGGATCTCTGATTACTGCAGTAGGTAAAACCTGTGTCGCAATAACAATTTCAAATCGCCAAAAATTCAATTGTTTATGTATTCTGCGTGCATTCTGACGTTTCAGTTTACAGAGCAAGTGATGAAAACATAGTTTCGACGTAATGAGTGCATTCTCGCGTAAATTTAGTTTCAATTTATAGAGCAAGTACACCTTGGCGAAAATTTAGTTTAGATAGAATGAGTGAATTATGTCGTAAATGTAGTTTAGATGTAAAGAGTGTGTTCTGGCGTAAATCTAGTTTAGTTGTGATAGAACGAGTGCATTCTGTCGTAAATATAGTTTAGACCTAAAAAAATGCATCCTGGCATGAATCTAGTTTAGGTGTAAAGAGTGCATTCTGGCGTGAATCTAGTTTAGATAGAAGGAGTGAATTCTGCCGTAAATGTAGTTTAGACCTAAAAAGTGCATTCTGGCGTGAATCTAGTTTAGATGTAATGAGTGAATTCTGGCGTGAATGTAGTTTAGATGTAAAGATTGTGTTCTGGCGTAAATCTAGTTTGGACATAAAGAGTGCATCCTGGCATGAAACTAGTTTAGATCGAATGAGTGAATTCTTGTGTGTAGTTGAGTTAATGTAGTTTATATGTAAAGTATATTTTGATATTGTTTGGAGGTATGATTTAAATTTTCTTTGAGGCTTTACAATGTGTATGTACAATATTTCTATTAGATATATTTCTAGCAGATACTTTAACATGTGTCGTAAATGGGAAGCCCTGGTATCGCAGCCTTGTTAATTCACTATCACTGTCAATTTTCAGACCTTTATCTACAAGTGTAAACTCAGGTAGGCACTTATACATAGCACTTAAAACTGTTATCTTTATTCAAAACAATGAACATTAAAATTATGCCTGATAATGGATTGTGAACTCACATGCAATACGGTGTTAAATAATAAATGACAGACAGGAGAAAGATAATAACTATAAAGGCATGTATGTACAATAAAAAACAGGTAAAGTGCGAGTCGGACTCGCGCACCGAGGGTTCCGTACAGAGTATGAATAATTGACATACTGAAAATCATAATAATAGGTAAAGTAATATGCACCCAACAATGCTCTACCGAACATGCAAGTCCAATTGAAAAATCAACTTTATTACGCAGCTACTAGTTTTCACACAGCATTGGAGCCGCAGATTAATGTGATTTGTTGCATAGAAATAATTTAAAGTTCGGAGAATGACATCTATTGGCTACTTTTTGCCCTGGCAGTGTTTCTGTTGGTTATCTTCTAAAATGTATGCAGACAAAGTCGAGGGAAAAATTACAGGTCTAATTTTCCATAGGTATAGGGGCGTTATGGGAGAGTTTGTTTATGGAACGTTAAACGTGTTGGAGTCATGCGACACGATACTTGTCACCCCTCCCATACCTCAGGAACAGACTCAGTGCCTTAGACCTGTAGTATGGCTACAAAAGTAAAATACCAACCTTTTTCAACAAGTCTGGCCGAGAAGGCAGGGCGTGCATGGCGAGTGTAGCACCTTTTCTGATGTACCACGGATGGAACGCAGCTAACGTCTCATTGTATGAGCCCTGGCAAGTGGTGCATATGTTGGCGCCATCGTCTGTCTCGCCTAGGCGCTTCAGAAACAGACGGATGAAGTCTGAAAGTGAAATTCGTTAATTTCTTATTATAATACACTGATTTTGTAGCCTCCCTAAATCAGAGATGGTGCAGTCTCCTGCTACCTATATTTAGGCCCATTCTAGTTTTAGAAATATGTTTTCTCGCACCACATAAAACTACTTGATAGTTTATTTTTTGAGTCAAGTCAAGGAAAGTTCTGAGTTAAATGACAACCGACATGAGCTGAGCTGTTATTTTGAGAAATACTTTACTGATATGTAGCTTAAATTATATGATTAGAATTAGTTATTCCAAAAGAAAGTTGATATCATATTCTTCTGATTGTATGAATTTATGATACAACCAGAGAATTAAAGCATATATGTACTCACCCTCCTTAAATTTATATTTATTCGTAAACACAGGTGATTTAAAATAAATCAATGATGTAAACGTACCTAGTCCTCTATGTAACCTCAGCATCGTCCGAGAGCCAGAAACGAAGCCATTCTTCTCGTGGAGGCTTGTTTCCTTTTCAAACTTCATCATTTTCCTAAATGATTCATAGTAAACTGAGTGTTCTCCTTCTTTATGCTTTTCCATTACTTTTATTTTACTTTTGACATCGCTGCTTACAAATGAGAACACTGTGCCTATTAGATTTAGGAATCTATAAAAAAATTAAAGGTGTTAAAAAATATTCTGCATGCACTAGTGAAAGTTACCTAAAGTGCAATCCTTCCAAAATTATACTTTTATTAAAGTAATTAAGGCTTAAAACTTGTTTCCTAATAAATAAGCTTTTACAGAAATAATTAATTTCCTTTGTTTACTAAGCTTTTGAAAATTGGGGGATGTCTCTATGACGTAAACCGATAACTAGGTCTTAGATCTACTTAACTGTCGCGGTGGCTGATCTACAGATAAGCCAATTAATCCATATGCACACGTAAAGAATATTACAGATAGATATCTACTCACTTTACTAATTCGTTATAGCCGTCAATATATGACTCTATCATGACGTCGTCTTCATCTTTTAGGCAACGTTGGAGACATTGCTGGACATAGTTCAAGTCGAGCGAATTTTCGTCAGGCATTTCTTTTAGAAAAATATTTGTATTTAGATATCACAAAGACGACCCTCTTAGCTCACGAAACAAGTGCTAGGAGCATTTAATCAACCACAGAATGCCATTATGCCACAGATTGAATCATATTATATGTAGTCATTCATTCATTCATGTCAATCAACAACTTCAACTTCAGAATTATGGCTTCATCATGGAGGTGATGGTACTGCCAGTGTCAAGTAAAGAGACTGTACAATGTTAAAAAGGAATTAACAGAAAAAAGGAAAAGGAAAATATATGGGAAAAGGACTGGTTAGGTGGTGGAAACTGTGAAACGACATACTTATATGAAAAATAAACATAATACAATACCCTATTACCCAATACAGTATTAGAACAAAAATATCATACTTACAACAAAAGCAACATAAATAGTCACAAACCATAATATATGTATACAAAAAATTAACTAAATTTTAATATCATTAAGCGTTATAAATTTACACAGATTATATACAAATGGGGTATTAACTAGAGTTAGTAAATAATTGATATTGACGGGACGAGGAACTTCTGGGGGAAGGTTCTCGTAGAGCGGAACAGACAGATTAGGACAGTTCAAAAACAGGTGATCTAAGGTTCCCTCCTCAAGTCCGCACTCACAAATCGAGTGATCTCGAATCCTTAACTTAGCAAGGAAAGCAGGTGAACAGACGTGCCCCAGACGCATACGAATAATAGTAGATGTTACCAATTTAGTTAACTTCCGAAACTTCCAAAACCAAGGTTTGGAAGGAATATCCGATTGAATGGACCCATAGTGTTTACCCTTAAAGTGTCTAGAAATTTGCCACTTGTTATTCCAGGAGTCTCTCATATCAGAATAGGCGGAGGTTCGCAAGTCCCGAGGAAAGCCCCTATATGTCAATCAACGAGATGTCAAAATCTGGTGTCAGTTCGTTAATTTGACATTGACATATTTTTTTAAAGATTTTTTCCTACCAGGAAAAGGCAAAGGCAAAATATAATACAGCCATGTCTTTGATAATGATATTATCTCTTAGAATTTTAATGTAATAAACAAGGCAGATAAAAACATTATACACTGGACCCACTTGTATTAGCACTTATCACTAGCACTTTGCACTTGTCACTCGAACCTTATAATTTGCAAGAATAAAAAAATCACGAGATACACGCGACAAGCAGCAACCCTTGAAATTGACGTGATATAGTGCAAAAAGTGTTACGGGCAGTGTTATAGTATCAATTACGCAAAATTGTGAGGGTTTCTACGCGATCGAAAGGGTTTACCAAGTCGAGTACATTTGGCATATGGATTCTTTCGAATTATGGTGAAACCAAGGCTGACCTTTGAAATTCTTGTCAAGAATCAATCAAGAATCGTCAAAACAAGCGATAAAATGTACGCATACATTTTATTGAGATAACTGAAGTCTGTTTGTTTTGTAAAATATTTAAGCTGATGGTAACTTTGCCAATTTTTCATTTCATTCATTCATTCGTGATTCATTCAATTTATCTAATTATTATTTTATCACGAGAGCGGAGAAATAAAATCTAGGGGTTTATCTTCGCTTCGGACGTTTCCTAAAACATAAAAACATTAGATGTAATACCTAAATACTGTCGTATTACCGATTATATATGTATTTTCGTTTGTTATTTAAAACCTAGTGAGTAAAAACAATCTTTCGTATACTATTTGCCGGTAAGTCGCACTTATTTATTTGGTTCCGGGCAGAGAAATCATGACGAAAATCAATAGTATATTTAGTTACGCAGTTCCAAATTCCGAGAACCATTCGCAGTTCGAAATGTATATTTCGCATCTGGAATCTGAGCCAGATTGGTGAAAGCTAGCACAGAAATGTATGTTTTTATGTTGGGATTCCCACCGTGAAATAGGAAACCCCGTGTTATTTTTCGGTTGGTCGTTGCTTTGTAAACAACTTGGGTTTATTAAGTTTATTTTCACGGTTCAAGATGTCGAAAACTCGAAATGATGGCACAGTGACTGACACAAAATAACAGTAGAGAGTTGTTCTTGTTCAGCAAATGTTATAGTGTTTTATATCTCTAAAAAGTTTTTCTGAGTGATGCAAGGTGACTGTAACTTTTACATGAAATTTTATTATAGTTTCTATTTTTGTTCTCTGAAATACATTTGTTAAATATAGGCATACTATTAAACAATAAATATTAAAACTAAAAAAGCCAATTACAAATTTATTAATTAGACATAATATAGACTAAACATAAGTTAATGTTACAATCACTTTGTTTCCAGTTTTGACTAGCATTTACTTGACAACCTACGAAATGTTAATGCTAGAAGGTTAGTAAATATACTGGTTTGAGGTTTTACCAAAAAGTAAAAATACATGGGTTGAGGTGCACTAAAAAGTGCGTTAAGGCGGGACTTATGCAGTGTTGTGAGGGAAATATCACCTAAGAGTGAATATTACATGAGTGGATATATACATAAAAAAGTGGATAATTTTATTGAAGTGTTCACACAATTAAGGAAAGATGTAATTATCATTTAAACTATAAATGCAGTTTTTGTAAACTACTAATGAATAATAATGTAAAGCTATTGAATTAATTTTGCATTCTTTAAACAGATCACATCCCATGCCATAACATGGCGTCACTAGCACCAACTGAAGATGAGTCCTTCATCATCCTCGGAACATCTCCTGGGACCAGCTTGGATCTGAAATGTGACGGCCTCGAGAGTGGAAACCATTCATTCCAGAGCATCCAGCTGGATGATGCCTTGAAATCATTAGACAAGGCACAGCTGGATGATGCCTTGAAGGATCTATCTGCCGAGGCAAGTATGGCCTTGAAGGCGCATTTGAAACTCAGTGATAGTGTAAGTATAGATGTAAAACTTTCATTTATTTGTGCTAACAGTTGCAGAACATATTTCAAAGAGTCACAAGTGCTACTAATTCTTCAATTAATTTAGAGGCCTACATTCAGCAGTGGATATTATCCAGCTGCTGATAATATTTACAGATACAGATAGTAATTACAGATGACTCAATATTTACATAATACCCACACCACTGACATTGCTTCTGGGCCAGTCTCTAAACAGCAGAGCTCTAATATCATCCTTTTTGTTTTTGTGATCATAAAGGAGTAGTTTCGAAGATGCGTCTTGGAATCACCATAATCACCAAACTGATAATATTGTTAGTATGAATTTATTTTCCTGTTGTTGTGTAGATTTGTCTTATCATAAATTTATAATAGGATAGGAAAAAAAAGTATCCATGTTGTAAGGTTAATTTATTGCATATTAATGGTATTCTAATAGGTATGAAATTATAACAAAGAAACTCACAATATTCATAAGAATTAAGAGGCCATATAGAGCTAATTAGATATTTTGTTACAATAATTTTTTAAAACCAAAACATTCATTTTGAATTAAATACTGCAAATAAAAGTAAAAAGAGAAATATTATTAAAAAGTAAATTCCTTTAGCATTATCAGGTAATGTAGGTATCTGTATTTTTAAAAGCAATATTGTTTTATATCTGGTATGTCTGATGAAGTACCTGCATACATGTTGTTATCTTGATCCAAGATAAAAAATTATTTTGGTACTGCATAAATATATAAAATAATGCATATATTAAATTAACACTCGATTCTGTTAAAGTTTTGTTATAAACAAATCTATATCATGGTTGGTAGATACAAAATTCCACTGCTGGACATGGGCCTTCCAACACAAGTACATATAGATACAAAGCTATAATTATGTCACTGATGTGTTTTTTCTTTTGTATATAACATAATTTGTACAAGCCTCTAAAAGGTATTTTGGCAATATAATAAATAATTACATGACATTATCACAATGACAATTTATTGATGTGGATTCATGTATAATGTTAGAATGTTGAACAGTTAACAGTCTAGTTAGACACTTGAAAATACAACCTAGAAACCTTTTTATTTGATACATTAAATTTATTTTTGAATTAATAGTTAATATGTCAGCTAGTGTCATGTTCATTCTTTTATCTTCTTTTACAAGTACATTGGTGGCTTTAATCTTACCTAAATTAGTGATGATAAGAATGTTGTATAAAAAGTGTGGTCACCCAGACTTGAATATAATGGTGATATCTAGCCAGGAAGGCATGGAATAGTGCCTTACCACTAGCAAAACCGAGAATCGATAGCTGGTAATTGAGCCAAGGTCCTCCAGGTTGTCAGTCTTAACTATGTATATTAGACTGTGATCAACGAGATCTTATGAACTTTGAATGATGAATTCATGAATGATGAAGGATTCATTTGTTAAGCGTTCATTCTGTATTAACGTGAGACACCATTCCATTCACCATAAAATCACACTCTGTTAACATTTTGGTTTAAGTTTTTTGCAACCTAACTTTTTGCTAATTTCACAAATTTTATAAGTAATTCTGTCTTTCTTCATGTCTGTTTGTTTGCTTGTCACAAGGACCCATTAGTCACTAAACCAATTTTTATGGCATGCGCTTAGCCTACAGATGGAGAGGTACACAGGCTGCTCTTTTTACTATACTCTTATGCTATAAAGGGTTCCCACTTGAATTGACTACTAGAAGTTAAAGAAATGAGCAAAAGACTTGTAATCACATAATCAGTCAGGAAATGTCTACTGCTGAACACAGACCTCCATGGTATGCCAGAATTACCAGTCCCAAGCAACTTTCATATAAATCTGGTCAACTTGGAAACAAAAATCAAAATATACAAAAGAGATGTTCAAAATTCGGTCTGCATTTGTACACTATTTAAAATTGAAGTAATAATCTAAATATGTATAGAAAAATACTAGAATAATATTTTTGAATTTTATTTTAATTGTACAAAATCATTCTTTTTGTACTAAGTGACATCGTTAAATGTCATTTTATTGACGCCATCTTTGTTTTGAACTTCAAGTCTTAGCTTTTTCGTGCGCTTTATATGCTTTTATACAAATAAACTAAACCGAAATACATATACAAAAATGTTAACTAAATCACTTTTATTTGATAATGTCCTTTTAAAATTATAAGTGTGCAAGACTAGGCCTTGGCTCCTTACATTCGCGGAACGTGTCATTTGCATCTTCAATATTAGTAGATACAAAGTAGTACCTAATATTGCAACAGTTTTTATCCTTTCGTTCAAATAATATCTTGAATAAATATATGAATCATTTGATATCAATTGAAATTGAAAGTGTTTTTGATAAGGGAATGTACCTTGTATATGTATTATGCTAAGATTGATCATTTTACTGACCTATCTTCAGTTAGTATTAAAGTACGTTATTTTGTAGATAATGTGTATCTATTTAGTTATTATTATGTTCTCATTATTTATATTTGATTTATGAAATACTAGCTGGAGCCCGCGACTTCGTTTGCGTAGACTTTATGACCGTTAGAACCGTTTATAGAATTACTTTACAAACTACATTGGTATTTTTCCCTTCGTGGGCCAATATATATTTGTACATTGTCGCAGATATAACCTTTTTAAGCACTATTTTACATTGTCCACTTTATTTTTTCTTAACTATTTCATCAGACTGATGTCGACTCGATTTAATTATAATTAATTTATTATTGGTAGTATACCTATGCAAGTGCTTGCCCCCGACTTTGTGTGCGTGGACTTCGGAAATAACCATACCATGTGCCTCGTCCTTACCTTCCTATATTGTTACTAATACACTGTATAATTTTAGTATTGCTGCGTTGAAACTGTTTAATCTTTCAAATAGACTTATCAATTTGTACTTTGACTGAATCAATACAGGCTTAGGGCACACAGATACTGACCCTGTTATTAGTTGTTTAATATTTATGTACCCTTGATACAACTGCTTTTTAGAGCTCAGGTTTTACATTTAAAAGAAAACTATGAGTGATTGATAAGAGTGCTACCAAAGTCCCACATGTAAATTTGGTCTTACATGACTGTTTGACATGTCAACGTCCAGTACAAACTTCTTGAACTACAAACTGGAAATTTGTAACATCGATAAGATCTTCATCATCATCAACCGGAAAACGTCCACTGCTGGACATAGTACTCCCCCGTGACATGCTACAATGACCGGTCCCGAGCCACCTGCATCCCTTACTAGGTAGTCGGTCCATCTAGTAGAGGGACAGCCCGGTACACGTTTCCCAGTACGTGGTTGCCACCCGAAATTAATACGAGTAAGATAGGAGAAAGTACCACTAAGAAATGATTTCTCAAAATTGGTTCCCCTAAGCCCTAAGGGATGTACGCTATAGGAATGAAAAATATTGATAAGTTATTTATGGGCATACCAATAGAGCTAGAAGCTTAAAATTTGAAATATCGTTCATATCCTTCAAGTAGTGTCCTCGCTAGAGGGCACACTCGACATAACAAGTACACTCAACAAATACGCTTAAGGTATTTAGAAATACAGATTTAAAAAAAAATTCTGGACAATTTCTAACTCCGCCAAGGAAAGACTTTCCACATGGAGAAAACGGAAGTGACCTACTATTGATGTGTATATAATATAATTCTTTTATTTATTTCAGCCGTCACCAGCGAGCCTCATGGCGGCGTCCACAATAATCACAGATGATAGGACAACAGAAGAATTACAGAAGAGTTTTGGAGAGATACTGGATGAGAACACAGTGCTGAAGGAGACTTTAATGAAGAATAATGAGTCTATGAAAGAACAGTTCCTGCTGATAGCGTCCTGCCAGGAGGATATGATGAAGACACATCTCATACACAAGGAGAAGTTTGACGAGACTAAAGAACTGGTCGAAAAGGTAATTATGCTATGTACTAGCTAATTATGGATGCGCATAATGTTAAATGTTGGTTGAACCAATGTAATAATGGTTGAAAATGACCAAAATGTTAGTAGCGTTGGTGGCGCAATGGATAAGGCGCGGACTCTCAATCTGAGGGTACCGGGTTCGAATCCAGCCGTGTACCTATGAGTTGTTTTTCAATTCAAGTACATTATCCGATTGCTTAACGGTGAAGGAAAACATCGTGAGGAAACCTGCATGTCTTGAACAGGCATGTGAAGTCCGCCGATCCGCACTGGGCCCGCGTGGTGGACTATGGCCCATACACTCTCTGTAGGAGAGTAGGCCTGAGCCCCTCCAGTGGGGACATATATAGGCTGTTGATGATGATGATGATAATGTTAAATGTGAAAAGTTTAATTTGAAGAAAAACCCCAACATTTCTCTCTACTTAGCCTAACATGACCCTCTATCCTCAGTTGGTCAGAGCGTCAGTCCGTGAACAATCGAGGTCTGAGTTCGATACAGGCCCGTACCAATAAGTCCCTATTTGTTATTTGGAATTTACGTACGAATGATAAAAATCATTACCATTGGATTTTGGCTAAGGAAAAACATCGTGAGGAAACCTGCACCCTCCTGAGACGAAATTCAAAAAGGTGTTTGTGAAGTCTACCAATCCACACTGGTCCCGCATGGTGGACTATGGCCCATACACTCTCTGTAGGAGAGTAGGCCTGAGCACCTGCGGTGGGGACATATATAGGCTGTTGATCTCTATCATAGTTTTTTTTGGTTCTGAATAGTCATTAATATCCAAATAATCTAAATGCTAAAGTGAGTTTGTTTGTCCTTTCTTCATTTCGTATCGGACTCAGAATAATCGTCTCCGTGGCCTAATGGCTAAATGTTGGACTTACAATCTGGAGGTCCAGGGTTCGAGTCCCAGCGGTCCCTATCGGTACATACATCTTATCGTCACTTACCATCAAGTAGAGATGAAGGCAAATCCATCATACAACATATTTTAAAAGCTTGTTAATTCGGATGGATTCAGATGGGAACACAGTAGGCAAACGTTTTTACATTTTTATTATGCGTGAAATGTCACATGTCTTATATCTATAGAGCCACTATTTGAACGTAATTTAAAGCGATTTTATTCAGTCACAGTTCATTTGGACGTCGCTGACGTGTGATGGCGTATGAAAACGATATCCGTTTTAGGAAGTTTACGAAGTGCTTTACCCATCACAAATTTATTCAAAATTATGATGTCAAATATTGCATATTCTTTACACAGCTGATTTATTGTGAAATAATAAAAAATAATGAAGTGAAATAAATAATCTGTGATTAATTGATTTGATGTATTTATTACTATGACTTATTATAACGTGAAATTTACTCCCTCATTTCGAGGTCCGGAAACGGGCCTGTTAACGACTGTATGTACACACAGCTACATATCAAGCTATACATTTCCAGTATAGCCTGACCTCCCATTGTACGGAAAGCCGAAACAATGCGAGGTTTTATATGTGACATTGTAACAGATATGAGAAAGCTACCTAAGTCTGCTGCGAAACATCAGTGTTGTTAGCACTGTTTTGTTTCGGTATGAAAAGTAATTCTGCAGCACGGTGCGGCACGACATGTGTTCTTTATTTAAATTAATATTTAGATATTACTGCGCATTGACAAGTTATAATTGTAAATGATCAACATTTTGGCTTTATCAGTTCACTGCTGGACCTTTCTTACCTTCTAGGACACCCTGTGATGACATATGGTAGGAACATTCTAAAGATACGAGTATTCGCGAAAGTGAGTTTGTTTATTTATCCTTTTAAAGTTAGGGACGGAAAAGGACGTATGGTATGGGATAACTTCTGTAATCCACGCGGACGAAGTTACGGACCAAAGCTAGTTGTATATAAAACATATCTGTATCTTTCCACAGCTTCGTCAGGAAAATAAAAAACTGAAGCATGACATAGTACGACTCGTGGAGTCCGAGACGTCACGCAGCCTCCAACAGAGCGTGGAGGGTGCGGAGCTGCAGAAGTCGGGGCCCTCGTCTGTGGTGGAGTTTGTGACGTCACCGGATGACGACACCATCAATAAGCTCACCGCGCAGCTGGAGCTCGTGGAGAAGCAGAGGAGGCAGGTGGGTAGACACTGTTACTTGACAATAACCAGAATTTGATGGCATAATCAAATCGATACAATTAATCGATAAATCGTCCTTTTCTATTTCTTGTCTGAGCGCGACGGCGTGTTGTGCGTGAGTGACAGAGACAAGTATGGCGGGTAATTGTACAAAACTCTGCACCAATCGATGTATCAGTTTATGATTTATAGCTAAACTCTAAACAGGATAAATAACTACAAAATGTCCGGCTTAATTTTTGAAATTATTGTATAATTGCGAAGAAAAAAGAAATTGAGGCTTGATGTACCGTACCTTTAAACAACGATGTCGAATGGGCATTGTTCAAACGTAAGATTTTGACATGGTTAAAAACAATTTTTTATTATTGAATTAATGACATATTTAATTGACATAATGAAACTATAGTATTATTTGCTTTGTAAATTAAATATTGACATAATTATCGTAACATTCAATTAATATTTACACTTCCACGTATTTTCTATGTATTTGCATGCCTTGTAGTAAAATATGAGAGCCCCAGGTAAACTTGTAACATATTTGTTAAACCATATAAGCAAATAAAGTATCATTTCAATAAATATCGACTCTTGTTACGAAAAAATAAGTACCAACTCAGCTCGCACAGCTCCACACATATATGCACCATCTCTTTCTATCGCGTAACTCTATCACTTCTGACGCGGGCTCCAAATGGTGTCGAAGAATAATATTGTCCGCGTATTTAGCTCATTAGTATTGTATTCTCTTTCAGGTGATAGTAGACAACGAGAAATTGATGTGGCAAAAAGAATCGCTGGAGCATTTACTAGACGTCAGTACCAAAGAGAGGGATGATCTCAAAGAGAAAATAAAAAACCTAGAGGTACGATTTCTGTGTACAGTTCTTCATTGATCAAAATTTAATTACGACCTATTGATAATTTATTTCCTTAGAAGCTAACAACAATACATATCACCTAGGTGGTGTTGCCAGTGATGACATACGAAACAGAAACGTGTTCCTTTACTGTGGGCCAAATAAACAAGATCAGTGTCACTCAGCGAGCACCACCAACAAATAATTCTTAATCTAAAGGACATTATTGCATATCCGTCTGGCTACTACCATTGTACCTTTTTCACGGAGGGGAATCTTCTAAAGTTATGAAGGATTTCTACCTACTAAACCTCTCCGGTGGCCATCCGCTGCGCATGTCGGGGAGCTCTGGGTCCTCCAAAGGAAAGACATCCAGACCCCAACTACCATTGTACCTAAGTCTGCCGCCAAACAAAAGTGTTTGTAGCACTGTTGTATTCCAGTATGCCAGGTATCTGAGTCAACGCCCAATACCTTAAGGCTTCTGGGTGCCGACGCTTATCATCCATCATAGTAAATAATTAGCGGGTTAAATGTAAAACGAGAAAGGAGTGCTGAAAGCTGAAAACTGCTGGAAACTTTCGCTTTAGTTCCCAGGGCTCCTCGAGTCGCGTTGAGGATGGCCACCGAAGGGGTTTTCGTGGATGGTAAATCTCTTCTAAAGAGTTTTTGCAAGATTTTTCCCTCGAAAAAAGGAAAGATAATTTTCAATGTACTGAAAATATTGTTTTTATGTTTGCAGTTACAAAATTCGAGCATTGAAAGCGAATACGGAGCGAAAATTAGCCTTTTGAATGCAACCATAGAAGACTTGAACAAACAAATATTTGCTTCAATTGACGCCAATTCCAAAGTAAGCCAAGATTAAATACCTTACCTTACCTTAAACATTGATTATTGTCGACGTCTCCCTTATAGGCCTTTTCATCATAAAAACTTTTTGTACACATGCGTTAGCGTCGGCCATCTTTTTCGTACTGTTTTTGTAAACAACCATATTAAAGTGCCCGCTACCCATGTATCAAAATTAAAATATTAATTATAGACGATTAATTTTTTTAAGAAAGTAAAAAATAAATAAAATAGTAAGTCAAATTAATCGGAAAAAAATTCATGCAAAACATTTTATCAGATGTTAAGCCTTCAAGAATGTCAAATACGTGCCCGCTCTCCACATACAATTAAAAAAAAAACACGTTTAAACGGTTTTGATGTACTGTAATTTAGTAGTAAGTAAAAGCTTTTGGACGATTATTTTCAATATCTCTAGCACTATTGTCGTCATCTATGCATGACGTCACTGTGTAATGTTTTATAGATCCAAATGTTAGGATAATTTATTTTTGGAGTCTGCAATACATTTGGACTTTGATTGGGTGTGTTTAAGATATTTAGCCATTTCCCTGTCAACTGGTTGGTCCACTGTTATGCATTTTTGACTGTGTAAATACATATCATAATTTAGAACCGAAACTCCTTGCAAGTTTATGTTTTGTAAGAATTATCATCGGGTCAAAGGTACTTTTTGTTGCTGTAAATGCTTCCATGGAGATGGTTTTTGAAGTTCGACACAGCATAAATAGCGGCCAGAAAGCTTGTAAAGAAATAAATATGAGAGCCCTCGTCAAACATTGACTTTAAATATTAATATACTATTGTTTACAGGCTAAAATTGACCCAGAAGAATTATCATATTACAAGGACAAAATGAAACAGTTTGAGGAAAACATGGCAGGCCTACAGAACCGACTCAGGGACTCGCAACTGAAGATTTTGGAACTCGAGAGTATTAAGGTATGAATGTTTTTTTTTAAATGGCATTTAGTCCCAAACATCATCTGGGAAACGTCCACTGTTGAACATAGGCCTTCCCCATGGCACAGGCTGGACACTTCAAACAAATGTCGTGATATCGGTTCCTATTCGCATACATCGAGCGAATGACGTTTGTATACACGCGCATGTGTGAGTGGATTCGCACGCGCCATATTACAGATCCTTGAGCGGGTCACTTTCTTGTGCGGAGAGGTGAGGTATCGCGGATCGGTGGGAGGCTGTGAGCGTCGGTTCTGTAGGTAGTAATATTAATTCTGTGCCCGTGGTATGTCAAATTCCGTGCCCATGGTATGTCAAATACTATGCATACATAAGCATATCTATTCTATAAATTTGACGTTAATTCCAGTTGGAGTACACTAAACAGAAAGCCGGTTTTTCGGATACCGTCAAAATGTATAATGACCAGATCCTGGAACTGACCAATCGCTTGAAGGAAGCACAGACTATCGTAAGTTATACTTTATTAGACCAGTAGACCGCCTGCGGCTTTACTCGCGCGTAGAAAATCCTTTCTGTCGTTGATCCCACTGAGCCTAAGGATTTACAGAATCATTTCAGGGAGACACGTACGAAATCTGTTTGCTAAAACTTAGAGGCTCAACGGCGCAACAAATAGTGATGAAATTTGAGCCTATGACTCGGAGACGGACATTGGCTGCCTTTTATTTCGATTATTTAAGTATTTCTGAAGTCCACATAGACCGAGGCGCAGGCAAATTACTAGTATACCTATATTTCGCAATAGAAGCAACGATCGCGCTCTTACGTGTCGAGGATTAAAAGAAATTTATCGATTTTCAACCGACCGAAAAAGGAGGAGGTTCTCATTTCGACGCGTGTTTTTTTTTGGTATGTGTGTTACGCGATAACCCCGCCAATAGTGAACCGATTTTGATAATTATTTTTATGTTTGGAAGAGCATACTTCAGATGTGGTCCCATATAAATTTTATCGAAATTGATTTATCGCTCTTTGAGAAAATCAACAAAGTCCAAATTTTTTGGTAGTTAAACGATGACAGACTATACTGATGGAATCACTTCCAGAAATTACAACAAATAACAAACTAACAAAATGAGCCCTCATTTTTCAAAAAACTCAAGGGGTTTACCAGTAGCCATTGAAGAGTTCTACTTTATACATCTTAGCTCCGTCATCAGGTGTTGTGTGTTGGACGCGTTAAAACATACAAAAAGAGACCGAACTCAATCAGTTTACTAGCACTAATTGAAGAATCCTTCTATCCAGATCCGCTGTGCAGAGTGTCCGGCTATGAAACTCTATCCCTGAAACCATCAGACGAGCCCCTTCCTTACAATCCTTCAAAACTAGCCTAAAAACGTATTTCCTTGAACAGATTATTCCTTAGCAGCCTTTTCTTCTTTCCTTCCTGATCTCCTCTGATTTCCTTTTCCTCCTGATACACTTTATTTTGACTATTGTTTATCCATTATATGTATAATATATATTTATTTATTATAAGTATACAATGTTATTTTATCATATTTATGTCGTAATTTAAAACGAGTGGAAAGCCACAGTGATTATCTATGCCTTGAAAGTTCACGAAGCGAAAATGAAGTGTCAAAATGAGTACAATTATACGTCACATGTGGGCGCCACTGAGCTCATGTGATGTGACGTCGTTTCAGATGTTCCAACCGGTGCGACTCTCTCTAAGCGAGGACGATTCACCTGTCGCGTCTGATCCAGAGTACGGATCTTTCAACACCAACGTCAAACTATACGACCAAACCTTGAAACATTTGGCGAATCTGCTTAATTCAAACACGAATGGGTAAGTTGTTTACATCTTTATTACGTAATCTACACTAATATTATAAATAATTGTCTGTTTGTAACGAAAAAACTCACAACTACTGGACTGAAATGAAATGAAATCTTTATTGTGTGTGAGTTTTGGTACATATAAGCTGGAAAACACATACAATACAGTTCAGAACAAACCCTACCTTTTCACACATTTAAATCCTTAAAAATTAGACAATAAAATGAATGCTAAGCCAATGAATAATAAATAATTACAATTGTCACAAAATTCTTTTATCATTAGTATGCTACATTATCCTTGAGTAACATAGGATATATTTCATATGTATATGCTCTACTGCCCGTGCGAAGCCGGGGCGGGTCGCTATAGTTCTAACGCTATTATATATTCGGGCGTCGTTTGACGTTCCGTGAACATACTCTCCCATGCCGCTCCCATACCTCAGGAACAGCCTCAGTTATGCGTAGGGCCTATAGTCTTTATCGCCACCTGTGAACCATTAGCTGCGTAACTGCTATTGTAGCTAACTATAAAGTTGTACATTAATGATATTTATTTCGCGACATTAATGATATAATTTCATCTCCTATTTTTTAGGTAATTACTTATCAAAGCCAGCTATTCTATTTTAAAAGGTTATGGAAACAGAAATTTTGTATGGAAGCATTAGGAGAGGAATAACTACCTCGTACGTGGTTACCAGCTTGTCGTACATATCAACTCGTATCCAACGACTTTGTCGATACTTACCATCAAGTGAGATCAAGTTAGGTGCAAACCCATTAAACATAAAGAACATGATTGCAGCACTATCGACAGCCTGGTGGAGACCCTGGGCACAGTGGCCAGCTTGCACGACTACAAGCTGGACAGAACGACCGTGGAGCAGTTCAAGGCGGGACTCGCTGAAGTCAGGCGGCAACTGGAGAAACAGCACACCAATGCACTGAATAACGTGTTCGTAAAATCTTAACAGTAATATAAAAAGCTAATGTTATTACGTTAAGACAGGGTTTTCTCTATCACCACCAACTCCGATCAACTTCCCGTTGGGGTAGTGAATACCCCTTGGTCTCCTGCTGAAAGTAAGGGAGTTTGGTAGCGATGGGTGGAAGTGGGTGGTTGTGGGTGGCAAAAATTTGAAAATATTCTGTCCTGGGTGAAGAAGAGAACTTCTGAAATTTCTGTAATGATCTAGAAAGTACATTTACTCGACGTTTATGCCAAAATAAATGTCCACCCGTGCGAAGCCGGGGCGGGCCGCTAGTACTCTTATATGCTAATAGCACTGTTGAGTTCCGACATGAAATGGCCAATGGCCCTGGTTTACCACCAAGTGAAGTGTAAACCCATTATATATGTTTTTAATTTCTCGAGATTGTACAGTACTCGCACAATAAGTTTGCCCTCTGAAGTTAGCTCTCCGCAATTTCAAACATGTACAGACGGAATGTATGCGTGTGTAATTTTCAATAATAACTATCCCTAGATGGCATACAGCACTAGGACATTTCTTTCTTCACGCTAACTTGTCTTGCCTCCCATTTATACGATAATAATTGATATTTCGCGGTCTTTGTGGCTAACTTCAGAGGGGCAAACTTAGTTTGCGAGTACTATACCGATAACGCGGGCGTGAGTCGTGTGTCTATATAAATCATATGTTTGTTATTGACAGCGGTCAAGCACGGAACGCACAGACAATATTCGAAGGTATATTCAAGGACTACCTTCAGCTAGTGAAGAAATCACTCAACAATGACAATGTAAGTATATTTTAACTAAATACATATTTTAAAAACCAAATTCAGAATGTAAAAGTTTTAAATAATCAACTGTCTACTACCATTGTTTTTACCCGACTGCGCTAGAAGGAGGGCTATGTTTTTCGAGAGTATGTATGTATAATTGTTTGGCACGCTCTGCGGCATGAACGGCTCGATGGATTTTAGCTTGAGAGGTGTCGTTAGATTCGTATTTATTGTGATAGTAAAACTGGGTATATGAAAATCATAAAAAGAAAAAAAATACGCTGTAGAATTAAAAAAAATTTTTTTTTCATTCACTTGTTTTCTTCACGAATGGACTTGATGATATTGGTCCTGCGACCATTTTTCCGAACAATCTGGCCTAAGGGCGCCCGCTTGACCTCAACCTCGGCTAAGGGCTGTTGCTTTGTGGTGTAACGATCGGAGAAAATCGGCCCGGAGCGTGCCGATAGCGGCGGTAGGCGCCTGAATTATTATTAGGGACGGTGTAATTGTGGTGTGTTGTTTTGAGGACGGATTACAGACAAAGTGATCGGACCATGACCATTGAATCGGACGTCCAAAGAGTTTTTTGCTGATAATTATTTTTCATCCAAATAGTTTTCTATGCATTGTTGTGTCAGTTTTCATTGTACCGCGCTTTAAAGCACATGTGCTGTGTACTGTTGATACAATGTCACAATTATCCACTTTATTATATCAAATCAACAGCCTATATATGTCCCCACTGCTGGAGCTCAGGTCTACTCTCTTACAGAGAGTGTATAGGACTGAGTCCACCACCAAATTTTCAACCACACCAAAGGTTCCAAATTGGAACTCGGTACGAGCCAGGATCGAACCCAGATCTCGATTATTCAAGGATTGACGCTGTAACCAACTGAGCTACCACTACTCTACCCTCTTTTTAACCGACTTCATAAAAGGAGGAGGTTATCAATTCGACGGGTATGTTTTTTAAATGTTTGTTACTTCTGTGCGTCTACCATGAGTTTACGCAGGCGATACTGTATATCGAATACTATCAGAAATGCTGCTCATTCGAGGTGCGGGTGACAAGGACAGAGTGATAGTTAACGATATACGTTATCGCCTGCGGAAACTCATGGTAGATGCACTGAACTGTAACAAACATAAAAGTTAAAAAAGGTGTTGCTTCCCGTGTGGTCCCACGGTGGTGTGGTGACAACGGCATCCATGAGAAAACGATATAAATCTTAAATTTGCCTTAGTAAAAGTAGACTTTTAGGGCAATTGAAGTCGGTTTACAGTTTTTTTGAACACAATTACCTGCTAAATGAAGTATAACCCAGTTTTGTTGTCACACCAGAGGGCAGTGTGCGCGCCTAACGTGGAAGCGCTAACATCGGCGCTGGTGGCGCGCGGGCAGGAGATACAGAATCTGAAGTCTGAAATAGCCGCCATGAAGAATGATGTCGAGCAGAAGGAACTGTTTAAGGCACAAATGGATGTATACAAGTAAGCTCAAATTTAGAGTTGCTTTTCTAGCACGGTAGTTGGAAAATTGGGGTAGTTGGCGATTTTAAATTCCTTAGACCTTATCTGCGTGAACTTTAGAAAATATCCCACGGAAACTACTGCCCACTATTTCTCGCTTGACTGAGGACTGATCTAAGAAATTTCTTATAGTAATGAGCTTTTGTATATATTTTATCTGTATTTTTGTATTTTGTATATATTTTCTGTGTACAAATGTGTTTATAAAATAAATAAATAAAAATACTTTTTAGTACCTTATGACTTTCTCCGACCCTTAAACTATCGCTATACAAAAAATCAAGTCACTCTGACTCCGTTACTACGTAAAGAAAAGATAATCTCACTTCCGCATTTATAATATAAGTATCTTTAATTCTTTTTATTATTATTAGAATGTGTCCAGAAGTGGACGTTTCCCGGCTGCTGCTAAATTATTATTATAATTAGAATAATTAATAAACTTTATCATGTCTTCAGGTATTAAAATTCATGTTTTATGATAGAATAGATGGAGCTGATACGCTTGCTCCGTATAGAGTTTTGTCGTGTGTGTTTTGTATTGATTAATTTTCCAGGAGCGATTTCGATGCAGAACGCGAGGCACGCGAGAAAATGGCGTCCGAAAGGGATAGAATGTACAGCACTTTGAAGGAAACTCAAAAACATAACCAAGAGATACTACTTGAAGTTAGTGATATTTAATTTTGTAGTTTATATTTCTACTAGCATATATCTCTGCAACATAGTATGTGCAACATAGTATGTGTTGAGTTTATGAATTATCACACGGGAACATTTTACTGGGGTAGAAAGTAGGGGTGTATCGGTTATGAAGGTAAGATCCGGTCGGAAACCGGATACTAGATTAAAATCTCTTTTTCCGCTCTCACTAACTATCAAATGATTACACAAATTAAAATGGCTACACGCTAGAACTAGCTAACTAACCTAAGCTAACGAGATCTGGGTTCGATTCCCAGTGTACCTACACTTTGGTTGGTGACAGGGCATTTTCTATGTCCGCCTGGCTAGCTACCACCATTTTATCTAAGTCTGCCGCTAAACAGTGTTAATAGCACTCCGCCTCATTGAGGCTTCTGGGTAAGTACGCTATCCATCGAAAGGCCAGACGCCACCATATGATGAGAAGGCAAGTGCAAGCCTGTTATATAATATCTGCACGTGCACTGCAGTTTTACACTCCCGAAATCGAAACGGTTCATCGGAATAAAAAATTGAATAAACATTTAACAAAACTGGTTTTGGATAAAGTGTGTATTAATGGTTCTTTCAGCTTGTTTTCCTATCATATTTTTAATTTGATACAATTACAAATTTAAAGTGAATTTGTTAACACTATCACTTAACGCCTCGACGATACAACCTATCGTGATAAAATTTGGCATGCAGGTAGAATAGGGCATATGAAACTTTTTGTACGGGTCCATTAATTGTTTCTTAAGTCTGCGGAGACGAAGTCGCGGGCAAAAGCTATGTAAATAATATATTTTAATAATTATAAATTCTATTTTCTTTCGCCCACAATAGCTAAACAGACTGAAGAACCCAACGCAGATGTCCGGGGGCGGCTCGTCCGCGCCCCGTAGGACTCCGCAGCCGTACGGCTCCAGTGCTGCCCCCACGACCACACGCCGTACGTCCCCGGGGAATGGAAACGCGACCACAGGGAACATGGTAAGATACGTCATTACATCATTCATGCGAATTGGTTCAGATTCTTGCTACACGATATACAACAAGCTACCAACCAAGGTGATCCTATAAGCTAATTTGCCATAATCACCGTGATTGACAAGGGAAATGGTGATAACAATAACATTTCAGTGGATAAGCGCCATCCACTGCAAAAGTGCTCTTTTTCCAGTAATGAAATATAACATAATCAGCGCCCCATTAATTTGAGCCTTCTGGGTGGCCATGCTTCCATTCTAAAGGCCCTTTACACTTTAGTTGTTATTATTGGCAAACGTATTCAGCTTCATTGTTTCGTTTCTGCGAGAAAAATAAAAGGCTTAATTTTGATTTCTCTCTTTCACTCCTCTGAGTAAACAAAAGACAGATATATAAATCGATTTATCACATTAGTTACACGCACGCAACTGTTCTGGGCTTACATTTTAACCATAATTAATATATGATGTAACTAGCACTTGCTCACGTCTTCGCTCTTCTACCTAGTGTAATTTAGTATTTATTTATAATTATCATGTAAATAAAGCTTGAAGCATTTTCTTACTAGAGGTATACTGCTTTTGTTCAGTAGCAGCTTTTAAAATAGGTTAGTTCACCAAATAACTATGCTTCGAAAAACCATGTGAAAAAATAAATATCCCTGCCAAAGATTTTTCAAACTATCCTATTTCCCTATCCATGCTATTTTCGTGACGAATTTCATCAAGATTCTGTCAGTCAGACTACACAGTCAGAGTTACTTTTACATTTATAATTGTAGTCTGTGGATTTGTCCAGTTACAGATTAGTAGAATGTACATATTTTTATAACGATCATCTGATTGTAAAAAATAAAGTCTGAATATAGACGAAAATTACCATCTGTCCGATCATTGATTGAATTAGATATAAATGTTGCCGATAATTCCCATTTGTCCGATCATTTATTTATGTAATATGTATGTTGCCAATAATTCCCGCTTTTTTTTTTCAAACATTGATTTATGAAATTCGGATCTTACCGACGATTCCCATTTGTCCGATAGCTGGTTAGACTATTAAATATGGAACAGCCTCTTTGGTTTGTTCCAGGGAACGAACTACAACGAGTTTGATGGTGATTGCGTCATCATGTAGAACAAGAGTGATGAAGTCTAGAAGTAGAAGATAGAAGTAAATTGATAGTGTGGTGAAGGAGCGAAGACGTGCGCTGTGGCTAGTTCGGGGCTCTCAGTTGATACTGTACATTTATGTTCCGTTTTTACGAAGCCGTTTCATTTAAATTAAGCGGGAACTGTGAAAACCCTCATGAATCTGTGATTATAAGTTAGGTTTCCCAAAATGTAGGCAAAGAAAAAATGCGTTAAAGATGACATGTTTATAATGATAACTAATGAGAGATTAATATGAGAAAATCAAATGACGTCATCGTTTAATTTGCTATTATGTAGTAGTATTTATTATATGGTTTTTATATTAGTGTATTTTTGAACAAATATGTCTAAGACTAAATGTTATAAAGCATTAGCCGTACTTTAACTCGGGCCGGAAATATCTGACGCCCGATGTGTCATTTTGCTTGACGGGTATTATTTATTTTAAATCAAAACAACATAGTTCCAAATTGTTATAAACCTAAAAACTTAAATTACAAAATTAAATTACAAATTATATGCCAACTCACAAATTACAAACTTTCACGTCAGATCACAGTTGATGAATGATAATTTTCATCACGTAATACTGTTTTATATATAACGGTATGTGACTGCATAGGTGTTTGGACGTAAGCTTCCCTCAAAGAAATATTTGAGGCGACCATGCACACAGATTGGTGATCGCAGTAAGATGTTTGGGTTACATAAGTAAATGCCTAAATGTTTTTCCAATATTCACCTTTTACGGCACCCTCGGCGTGATACTGGGTGGTACAATTCTAAAGCCGAGACCACAATTATTTTCCATTACATTTTCTCATGAAATCTGAATTCCACAGTTTTAGTGTAAGCTTCTATTATGTTTTCTGATCACTTGGGAGTTTGTATAGTAAATTAAGTCTTCGGGTGATATTTTTGATTACGTTGGTTGGATATATTTGTTTTCAGTTGTACACTCGTGTACAAAAATATCTAGCCACTTTTGAACCGTGTCACATTCACTATTGCTTGTTCCCTATGTAGTGTATTGAAAGAAATGTCATGTAAATGTGACATGGTTCAAAACTGGATACATATTTTTGTACTCGAGTGTACTTAATCTTTATAGTGATACAGTAGTGATCATCATTACTAATAGTTTTGTTTTGAATATGTATATTATTATGGAGATATAGGGAACAGAACAAGATGGGTATTCCATGCAATACTTTAGGTGAATTACTACATTCCTATGGTAATGCCATAATTTATGCAATGAGTTGCATGAATGTTAGTTGACTTATTGTTTATGGCAAATAAATCTAATCTAAACTGTAATAAATTTCATAAGTAATGAGCAAATCAATGTATTTACTGCGGATTGATTAGATCATCGTTTGACCCACGATCTCGCCTGATACCTCAACGACTACAAAAACTTCGGCTTGGTTTTTGAAATTATTGTCTAATTGCAGAGAAATATAGAAAAGATTGAATGAGGGCGCCACTGTCGCTCTAAGTGAACATTGTTAGCGACCGACATGGTTCCACCCATGCTCGTTTTAATCTGTATGGCATTTATCTGTTAAAGTGTCATCCTCCTAGAGTTATTAGTAAGATTTATTGATTTATTCTTAGTACCTAAGTAGAATAGGAAAATTATATGTATACTTCCAATCTCTTGTTGAACAAAAGATGTAGGATGTAAAGTTAATTATAAGTTTAAGACTTAGTTTAGTTTTTTAATTAGTTTTTTAACTAGTGAATCGACCGATTGCGATTTCATATTTCAAATGGTTTTTGTCGTTGGAAGAAAAGCAACCAGGTGTTATTATTTTTGGTATTAAATGAATAGGAACTAGGAACTTGTGGTCGAACGTTTCCCCATCAACGTTTGTAGCGATGAAACGACCTTGGCGGGCGCCAATCCGAATAGTATGAAACTGGGTGGAATATAGACTTTTAGCTCCTTTAATATTATTTCACTGATTGTCAATGTTCACTTAACATTCTTATAGCACAGAATTAATATAGTACTGTCTACAGAACGGAAGTTCACCGCCCCCCACAGATCCGCGATACCTCAACTCTCCCCGCAAGAAATGTGTCAATTCAGGTCAGGTCAGTGTCGGTAGTATGGTGCGCGAGATCCTACTCACACAAGAGCATGTATACAAACGTGATCCGTTCGATGTGTGGGAATAGGTATCGATATCACGACATTTGTTTGAAGTGTCCGGTCTGTGCTTATAGGTAAAGTCGTATTTATTAACTGTGTACTTATAAAACTACACATTATAAATCTAATGTTAGCACGTTAAGACAGAGTTTTCGCTATCACCACCAACCAACTTCCCGTTGGGGTAGTGAATGTCCCTTAGTCTCCTGCTGAAAGTAAAGGAGTTTGGGCGCGATGGGTGGAAGTGTGTGGTTGTGGGTGGCAAAAAATGAGAAAAATATATAGCTGTCTATGTCTATGAGTGAAGAAGATCACATGAGACTTCTGGAAAGTTCTGTAATGATCTAGTGAGATTACATTTTCTCTACGTTTATGCCCAAATAAATGTCCACCCGTGCGAAGCCGGGGCGGGCCGCTAGTATAGACTTAAACTGAGATTTACATAAAAAATGTGAGGAGCTTTTGTCCTTAAAAAATTACACTTATTGGTTTCAAAACCAATCATCACAATTTTGATCTTTACCAACGACTAAACTGTTTGATTAATGATCCTGTCGTCCATATAACTACA
Source organism: Carcina quercana (assembly GCA_910589575.2). NCBI lineage: Eukaryota > Metazoa > Arthropoda > Insecta > Lepidoptera > Depressariidae > Carcina > Carcina quercana. Next base: position 2,923,996 of record OU342440.2, on the reverse strand, counting down.
ACCTAACAAATCACATTGTGTACACCCAACTGACAGCAAATGTCATACCGAAGGTCCGCAAAAAGCAGAAGACGTCGTCGGGGGGCGGTGCGGAGTCGTCACACGAGTCGTCCCCGCCGCCGATGCGGTTCTACTGCCCCGTGTGCGACGTGCCTTTTAAAACGTTGATTTTGTTGCAGCAACATGTCGATACTTGTCTGCTTTAAGGTTATTCGCTCGATAAAAGATTCATGCTGAGATTTCTTTTACCATAATCTTTTAAAATAGGATAGCTGGCTTAGTCCAGTCATTATCTAAACCCATTAAGCTTTTTATTGTTTGAGTATTTGCATCATTGGCATTTTTTGACACTTAGTTAAACTCCAAAAAAGATAACCCATATTTTTTGTGTGTCAACTACCGTATTATGAATGTCACTTAATTTTGCATTTAATTAACTTTACGTTTATAATAATTAATCAGATAGTATAGTAATACTTTTATGTGCCATTTTAGTGGAGATAGTTACTTAAGTTCAAAAATGAATTCGTTGTCATTATTAAAAGATTGTTTTGAATCTGGTATCATATTTTGTGTAATTATAACATTTTGTTGAATCTATAAAATTAATTTTGTTATCTTAGCACATAGAAACACAAAATAAATGTTTGATGTTCCTGATTAAAACTTTTTTAATAACCTAAGCTAGGTAAAGCAAGTCGAAATTCTTTATAGGTGAGATTATATTTTTATGAGTGTTTTTTTATAAACTAATACCCGCCGTAACAATATTGTTTTTTAGCTTTTCTTCTCGTTAATTTATTAATGATTTTAGTTATATCGTTTATAAACTTTTGATGTATCTTTTTATTTGCTCAATTTTGCAGTATTAAAAAAAAACATGCATCCGCCATTGTTTATGTTTAGCTTTTGAATATAACCGTAAAATGTTTTTAGCAATGTTGTACTTTTATTAATAGATTGTAACTATGCACTGATCAACAAACAAGCTACTAACCGCCTCCGGTAGATCATGAAATTTAGAATAATACGAAGAGGAAAATTCCCGTTGGGGCCCTAGCGGTACTAAGTTTGGTGGTAGGGCACTTATGCTCGGCTAGATACCACCATACTATCTAAATTTGCCGCCGTTGTTGCGTTCAGGTACAGTACGGGGCCGTAAATATTGCACATCGTCCTTTGAAAAGATATAATCGTCTATTTTCGTAGAGCGTGTCGTATACAACCTATATACCGTTTGTCAATCTTGGTTCAAATGCGATAGAGTGCAATCGCGTCCAAATCAAAATATATATGTAGAGTTGTTAAAACTACACACTTAAAATGATTTAAAGTTGTACGATGGAATCTATAGGAAAAAGGGAAACCTTTACATTGCCAGTAACGCTAAATTATCTAAAATCAAATAATAACTGACTATAAACAGTCTAAATTTTTTTAAACAACAGCAATAAAATACAAGTTAATAAAGAAACTAGTTTAACAGCTCTATATAGTTCACGGAGGAATCAAACAAAACAAAGTACTGAGTTCCAAATTCAAATTTTGGTAAACAATAAATGGTCATGTAAATTTGTGTACGGTTGTATTCGGAAATGCGATGATTACTGATATTTACGGCCCCGTACTATAATGAAACATAACACAACCAATGCCTCAGTATAAGGCTTCAGTGTGAGCGCGCTTCCACCCTACAGCACTGTCATTACTTATCATCAGTTGAGATGAAGTTCAATTATAAAGTGCTATACTATAATTATTTGAATGTAATGTTTTATTTTTTATTGCAGGTGTACAAATGTCCTAAATGTCTGAAATTCTCGAGCGACCAGTACAAAGTGATGGAAGATCACTTCGATTTCTGCTTAGACGACTTTTAGCTGTAAACTACATATACTATCGAACAAATATACTTGTGACCTTGTAATTTAATAACGAATATGACTATAATCATAGTATTTATAATTCATGTTACCGAAATCCATGGGGGTAAAGAGATTTTATGCAATTTATAATAACACTGGTTACCAGTACCATTACGCACGTATGCCAATGTGTGTGTTTTAAGTAGTTATTAAATGTTAAAAATAGATAAATTCACCCTGCTGTAAAAAAAAAAGCTCGCGGGTTTGATTTCCGCGAATTTTGATTGAAAATTCTAAGCGTAATCCATAAAAGACGTAGAAATGCTCTCGTATTTATTTAAACATTCCGTTGTATATGTGTTATAAAAATATCCAAATAATGCAGTTTTAAATGCTTTAAAAAAATTATGATCTCATAACCAATGATAAAATTACCCGTTGAAAATGCACTACAAACTAACGTCAGCGATCGTAATAATTCGATTGCTGTATAATACGGTTCGTTTCAGTCCAATAAAAATAACTGTATACAAACATCGGATATATCAGTAACACAAAACAGACGCTCGACATTTAGTACCTTAAATTCTTCAAATTGTAATGCAATTCGTTTAGAAATACTAAATATGACGTCGTCAAGGCCCCTTCTTTTTTTTTTGGGTTTTTGTTTGCAGTTATTTATATTAGCTTGAAACAATGTTGAGTATTTTTTTAAATCAGCGTATATCTATGATAAAAATGTATTATCATATTTAAAGTTATTGTGTAATTTATTATTTTAAAAAACCAGCTTATACTTTGTTTAGGATGACTTTAGAAAAATGTGCAACGTGGTTGCTGACGGCAAAATATATGTTTCTCTAGGTAACGGCAACTCTTAGGGAACAGAAAGGAACGTGTCAAAATTTATAAATCGTGACATATCTGCCATTTTCAGTTTCAAATATATCTATGCAACTTACCGTACTTACTATGTACCGTGTCATATTGACTTTTAAATGAATCAAGTCAGTCAGTGTGACATGATACCAAGTTGCATAAATACATATTATGCTGACTGTACATCATCTATGACGAACATTACGTGATTACTTCAAATAACCACCATTTTATGTTACATTTTCCATAGAGCCAGTTTTAAAATCTCAGAGAGCGCTATAGAGACATGCTAGGCTTCGAGTGTTGTGACATTTAGTTCCTAAAACAACCGCCGGCTAACTACATACCACCTTTTTCTAATCTTATCTGAATTGGAGTATGTTAATTTTAGAATATTTTATTTAGTGCCATTTAAGAGTTATAGAAAAAAATATCAGATAGCTCAAGCCAAGTGGTTGCAAGCTATTCCCAGCTTAGGGTTATATTAAAGCAGAAGAGAGTATTTATAATTTATACTTACTATTTTATCAAAATAACAGATCTAGGTGTCTAAATGTTAGTACATAGAAAACCAAATCCATTAGAATATAAATATTGTTAATTATTTTAACTTCCAGTACTTACAGCACATGTTGGTTGAGAACAATCTTTATAGCTCGAAGTTTTGTTACATTGTAGAATAACGATTGGTGAAGGAATTGAAATGTATTTGACATTAACTTTTCGTGACTTGTAAAGTGCTAACATTGGCTTAAGTATTAACTAACAAATATTGTTGTCTATTATCTGATGCATAAAGAATCGTCCTTATACATTATCGACTCAAAGTCTCAAGTCCATTGCTAGACATGCTCCTCTCCTGGCGTTACGGACGGTCTTTCCATAATCATGGTTGACAGATGGATTGGTGATCGCAGTAAGATGTCAGTGATATAATGTAGATATTGTTCCTCTAATTTTTTTTCTTTAGTCGCCTTGATCGGATTTGTTAGTTATGTAAACTCGATTGATAAATAGAATATATAAATGACAGTTTGCATGAAAATTTTATCCACTAATTATGGCATGATTAATATGTGTAAACTAAACAAATATTTTAGACTTTCTTGGAAGGCGGAGGCGCGATTCACGAACACGCGAGTTTTGGCGCAGCGAAACCGAAACTAAGGCCAAAACTAGATTTCTTGATTGGCCAAAACCGAACTTTCGGTCGCTCACTACTTATAACAAAATGAAAAAGATAAATATTTCTGGAACGGGTGCACTCTTGCCACAGTGGTAACAACTAGTTGCGAAAATTTTCGTGAAACCAATGGCACGATAAACGAGTTCAGCTGACTAGTGCTGTACCTAAGTAGTTTTTATATAGAAATGTGTGACTGATATTGTGAGACTGTTTTGGCTGTCAAACTTCCTAGCGTAGAAATATATCTTATTCATTTATATATAATAATTTATAGCAGTTTAAAATTAATTTTAACTTGAGTGTTGGTTCGGAGTGTCTGTGATCTGCACAAATTGCATTGACTGTACTATAAAATAATTATATTTTGTTTGTAATACATACTTCATTAACTAATGAACATGTTTTATTTTCGTAAATGCAGTTAAATGTTTCTAATCTTTTTAAAAAATTATCCCGGAACCATCTCACTTTGGAATGTAGCCTTTTTTGTCTATGGATCGTGGGCTGTTTTATCGTAAATTTTGTATTTACTCATTATTTCTGATTTTACTATTACCAAACCAAATGTTTTGATACTAGACCCAAATTTTTTTGACATTCTTGTAAAAAGGGCTTAGTCCATCTAATTGCTCCTGTAACATTTCCCCCAGGGGTAATTCACATCCACTTGCTACTATTTTTAAAACATGCTTAGCTAGAGCTATAGAGTATGTTAAATAATCTAGAGACAATAGATGGATATAGAATACCCCTGGAAAATGTTTTAGGAGCAATAGATGGACTAACCGGTAAAAAGGAGTTTTATACTTAAATCGTCAGTAGCAGTAGAACTCTGTTGGTTTAGTACATTGTGTCTGATATTCGTACTCATTTCTGTATTTCATCATCATTGAACTGACTCATTGATTGACTCGACTCTCCATTAGGGTATTGGGCATAGGGCATGATGTTGATCTATCATAGAGCTCTCGACAGATTTTTACTTCAGTAATTTTTTATGAAACTTTGTATACAAGGACATAAATAAAAATCGGCGAACATTTTCAAAACGTAGTATATTTCGTTGAACCCGTAGCGTTTCATAGCTGTTTTATATAAAAATTTATACAAATACAATAATATTTTCTTCTAATTCATATAGCATATTTTTTACAATAATAATTTAATGTCACAGATCCTATAAATTTATTTATAAACTAATGTGTCTTGGCACCATTTTCTATAAGAACAGACTGTTAAATTATTATACATAGTGTTTTGTTAAAAGGTCAGTTGTATTTTAGAAACGCTAGAGAAATCGAGACTTGAATCCACAGAAGTGTAGCAAGATTTTTAAAAATCAGTTACAATAAGTATAAACCGCAACTTACAAGATAAGAAAAGCCGTTACGAGTTGTTTCATATATTTGAACCGTGTTAATAGATCGTAGTTAAGAATGAGTCCATCCCATGTTGTTTAAAAATATCACTTTCTTCCGTAATTATTACCGGCATATCTTAAGATTGACGCAGTCTTAACGTAGCTAGTAATACGGCTAAAGCTTGGGTCACACTGAACGCAAATCATAATACGGCACAAGCGCTCAATCAAAAATAATCTTGAAGGTGGATTCGAAAAACAAGACTCGTTTAGGCTTGAGAGTTGAGTCACTGGTAAAATACTATGGCTTCGTCGTTTACAGGTTAATATTAATAATTTATAAAATAAATAGCAATTAACAAATAATAAATAGGTCGGAAGTAATAAAAAATAATTCTTTTAAATACTTATAAACTAAAGAATTAATTTAACTTAAATTGTTACAACAGAAACGGAGTTAAAGCGAAGAAGTGACCGTTGTAAGAAATCTGGATATTTTAGTTTCGTTGGTCTACCAATTTGTTATAAAGGTTTTGTTTTATTATTTTACACAGTTAATGATTTAATATTCTTGATTTTTGATGAATTTAATATGAAAGAGCTACATGGCATTTATTATGTGTAACTCTGCTACCAAACATAGCTACCGATACACCAAATTAAACAGTCATTGTATATCAAGAGAAATACTCATGAATGCCTTTGTTAGCATTTAGTTCGGGAAAATTCGTTCAATACTGTCAAATCTGCAATCATTGTTATATGAATTATATGTTCTCACACGGTCGAGTCGTAAGAAACAAGTAACATAACTAAATGTTATACATCTACACAATTTCATCTTCTATTATAAAATAGCATAAAACTAAAGTCGAGAAAAATAATTACACAGTTCATAAGCCACTCGCGTGAATTTAAAAGCATAAAATATATTTAGACTTAAATTAGACATTGTTATAGGTACTACGAAAAACAATCTACACGTTGTTAGTAGAAAACAATAAGATACGAAGTTTTAAAAGCGTAAGAAAGTAATATAAAAAATACTGTGATTGGAATGCGTTGCAATCGTATTAGAGTAAAGTAATCCAGCGTTGTCGCTAGATGGCGTGAAACTAACAAATTGGTCTTCAAAGACAGTGGCGCCAACTTTGTGTTTCCGACTAGCGGCAATTCGGTGTACTAAAATGACTAATTATTCTGCAATCAGTCATAAATTTTGAGAGACAGTTTTGAGATGACCAGCATCAAAATTGCTAGTAAATCATAAAAAACTGCCTGCCTCAGATATATAAAACTTAGGAGGTGATCTAATTAATTTATTAATATAAACAAATCTTTAATGTACTTTACACTCCTGGCTCAAGCTTACAACACTTAATAACTTGTATATTTTTGTATTTAATATGTATAATAGTTCTTAATAATTATCTAAATACAAATTATGATAACATTATAATTAGTTGCGTGCATAAATAAACTTTTATTCGTTTATTTATGCCGCTTTGAAGACTAGAATACGTTGAGGACAGAGCAGACGTCAATCTGGAGGAACTTGATGTTTTCGCAGCTTCGAAGCGGTGAACATTTACGCTGTGCTGTTTGTATAAGAAGCGAACTTGTTGCGAAGTCGTTTTCAATAATATCTATTTAAATGCTTTGTAGCAATCTTGTTGTAGCATTATTAATATAGAAAATTTGGAACTTGTGATACATAAACGCAACTTTTGAAAATTATTGCTTCAGTAGCTCAAATGGAGACTTTGAAAAGCATTATTATTGTTGCTTCTAAATTTAAATATTTGTTTAATGTTGCTTCTGTGGCAAGGTTGTTGCTTCTGTAGCTTGTTTGTGACGTCATTAAGGCGCGTTGTGTCTGTTTGCGTGTTAGCGTTTCCCGACGAAGTCGATCATCTGATCTATCTGTTCCTCCTCGTCGTAGAGGTACAAAGACTCCATGCAACCCTTGAAGTAGGGTGTTGTGAAACATTTCGCCCTGAAAATTTAAAAAGTCTAGGTCACAACTTGATGATACACCATTTGATATCGATTGTGAGCATATTCCACAGATGAACTAATACTTTTAAAAAATTGACTTTCGATGTATGTTTCTGTTAACGGAAAGTCGCTTATTTTATTTAAAAATGAATTTTATAAACAGTTATCTAAAATAGGACATTGTAATGAATGTAATTATCGTACAACTTTAATGTCATTTACAGTAGCTGATGTCCAATTATCCTATTTTAAAAAGATAATGGTAAAATAAATTTAGTATGAAACTTTGGTCGGCCAAATCGCCTTAAGGATTGTAGATAACGCAATGAGTTTACATATATCCGAGAACGTCACTAATAATGAATTTATGATTACCGTGTTTCCCTGTGGAATATGCTTCGAAACCGTGTCATTTCAAATGTAGCTTCCAAGAATGGAAGTAAGTTCAAAGATAATATTAATTATTAGTGAAAAGTTTATAAAGAATGAAATAAATAAAAGCCTGAAGGAAGAATAGTCTGCGACGTGCTTTTTGATTACAAGTGTCAGTAGCATCTAAAGTGCAGTAACTAGAACTAGATAATAAGAGTGCATTCATAGCGAAATAGAGTTAGTTGCTTGGCCCCAAAATAAAATAAGAATAAAGTAAAATAAGTAAAGTAGAAAAGGTTAAACTGTAAAGAGATGGTAACTAAATGATAAATATGCGAGGAAGAAAGGTTAGAGTTAGGAAGGAAAAAGAAATAAAAATCAACCAAAAAATAATACCTAAATCCCCGGGTCGGCCCCGTGTAATTGTTTTATATACGTCTTGAACGTTTCCAGCTGGTCGGTCTCTTGTAGCACCTCAACGCATCCCTTGAAGTAGTCTGTTGTGAAACAGTCTTTCCTGCGTCGACAACAAGGAATAATATGTTTTAGACATGTTAATAATATTTTAGTTTATTTCTTGAAAATATAACGGGCAGATTGCTTTGATCTCACTTGATGGTAAGTGACGAGAATCCTATTTTTGTTGTACTCAACTTTGGAAGCGTAATTATTGTTTGCAAAGTAGTTAGAAGCAAAGTTGTTAAACACTCTTGCTTCGGCCACTTATCTGTGAAGTATGGTTATTAATAAAACTTAAATTTAATGCCCTTACAAAAATTATTCGAATTTTTTTATTTTAATTTTTAAAGCAGTCCCTGTTAACTAGTTGTGAAGTTCGTTCTGTAAACGGAAACATTCTGCAAATGCAAACAACAAATTATTACGCTTAGAATCACAAACAAGGCTTTATATTAATACAGAATATTTAGTAACTATACATCTGTATTAAACATTCGTATATTTTATATACAATGGACTTACACTTGGCCTTCGTCTCTGCTATTACTATACTATTTGACGATTAGGCCGTGCGATAAAGACGTATTACCCAGAGGCCGCGTTATTGAGTCATTAGATGTTGTCTTAAATTATTTTTGTTTATATTCCATATATCCTGCTCGATTCAGGTGACTATCAGTTCCATCAACGGATGTCCTGTTTTCTAATACATATAATAACTATAAGTTATAACAAAAATAGTTGTAAATCTCACCTGCATAAGGTATAAAGCTGCGGTTCTCTGAAAAGCGTATAGCAGTCATCACAGATCCTGTCGAGGCGCGCAAAGATGGCGGCATCGTAGACCCCCTTGCACTGCAGGTTGAAGAAGGAGCGTCGCGCCACGTGGTGCGCGGGCGCAGAGGGCGGCGCCGCGCTAGCTGTGCCCAGCGCCAGCGTCACCAGACACGCGCACGCTACTTGCAACGAACTTAGATGCATCTGCGGGACAAGATACGTTAAACAAATAAGTTTCAGTTTTATTTTCATTAAGCTTATGTCAATTTGTTTTTTGACGTGAGATCACAAATTACTGCGGCAGCAAATGTTGTCGCTCAATGGGATACGAGCAGGGGTATTAACTTCAACTCCTGCGGACTTGAGAAACGCCATGCCTGGGTGTGCAGGTGTGGCAGGATTGAACCTAGATCTAGATTATTCGAGGTCTGGCGCTCGACACAACTGAGATTAGAGTTTAGCTACCAATCTAACATCGTTCATATATGTATATAAGTTTGAATAATACATAATGACCGGTCCAACCCCTCACTAGATTCGACGACCTGGTAAATGTTGCAGCGTTTATCTATTTAGCAAAGGACGTTATTTGGACTCATGACGGAAAACGGGTCATATTTTTCGGTATGACGAAGAATGAATTTAACTGGATCACATTCAACGAAAGGGTCATACAAAATAGAGCTCTTTTAAAGGCGCTGTAGCAAAAATACGAAGTGCATTTGTGTCACAAACACACCCGACTGCTGGGGTATTGTGTTCTGCGGTGAATCGTGCCCGGACGGACCGGACCATTCATAACTGCAGAATATCTAATAACAGTAATAACAAGCGTTATTGTAGCTATGTTGTAAAATACAATTACTTATTGTCACCTTATTCTATTATTATTTCTTACATCCCATTTATAGGTCACCTAGAAACGTTCTAAAATCTATGCCAATGGATGATTGTTTGAAAGTACTCTATGATTAACAATTTTCACTTTCATCTTTAACTTATTTCTCCAAATGACCTTCTTTGTGAATAGTACAGATCTACTCGATCATTATTACATTGTTTTGCGTTGGCTCATTTCGAAAAAGTGTGATTTTAGGCTAATTGCTTTTATCTAGTGAACACTTACGTCCTGCGAGTTTTATATGACGGGGTTACTTTGGAAAAACGATACCTGTTTCGAATGTTATTCTAAGGCATAGACAATATATATATACTTAGTCTATTTTGGTTACGAAAACGCTACAAAATTATATATATATATATACAATGTAAGTGTTTGAAACCTTAAGGTAACGGACGTAAATTTGATGTACAAATATACTTTGATTTATTACGACTGGTGCATGACTGCGGCTTCGTCTGCATCGATTCCACAAATTATTCCAAGAAAACATTTTACCATGATTAAAGTAGTCGATGTCCACCTTTTAGGCTTAGTGCAAGCCAAATTATATTGCGATTGGTTGAGCCGTGAAACGGTAACAAGTAAACAAATCACACTCGCAGTCCTAATGTTAGTGTGGGAAAACTGTTTTGCTTTATTTTTGTCGTAATCTTCATGCAATCTCCAAGTTAACATGATTATAACGTCAGAGCGTTGCCGTCCTGTCTACCTCCTTCAATAAATCGAACGTGATCAAAGTGTCGCAAGCGCAACTATCGTGGCGGCGTAATCACCGTCAATTGGAGTTGAGCGGGTGGTCTGGGACCGACATGTTAGCTTCCATCGCGTTTTAATGAAAGGGCGGTCTCGCCCAACCGGCTCGCTCCAACGCACATTAGGATAATATGGATACACACTGAAAGTACAGTGCTGCAATATATAATATTTAAAAAATAGTGTGCATTTCGAAGCCAGCTCCATGATTGTTGTAGTAGTTGGTCCCTAACTTTTAACTATCAATTGACCGGCTCGACAGTGACCACGTGTTCGGTACCAGCTAAACTTCCACGCTCGCCCACGCTTCTCGTGACACTGACGTTTAGCGAACCACACAGATGATGTGGTTGAGGATAGTGGACGCTTATCTGTAAGTAGCTTATTCACTGTAACCTTGAACACATCCATTGTAGACGGATAAGCACACGTTACAAATTAAGAAGCGAAACGCTTCGTGCGCAGCGGTGCCAAATCATCTATAACATGGATTTCTGCCGTTATTCTGATTGAGTGATTATTTTATAGATGGAGGTAGAGCGTGTAACTCGAGTGCACACTCCCCATAAAAGAGAAATATCCCCTATAGAAAATGGAAAGGCTGACTATTTCACGCCGGTATTCCTTGCAAAACAATTAACTGAGAAATGAGATAATAAAATAAAAACTATTTACAATAGAGTTCGAAGAATGCTTGAGCGTCATGCATACTGTTTTATGATATGCATAGCAAATCATACTGCAATAATTGAATGAATATAGCCCGATGAATGTTGCCTTTCAGAATGCTACAGAAGACTCATAGTCGACTTCAATAAATTCATCATCATCATCCGGGAAACGTCCACTGCTGGACATAGGGCTCCTACATGATATGCCGCAACGTCGACCGGTCAATAAATTATGATAAGCTAAATCAAATTTTAAATCTGTTATCGGCATTAGAATATGAAATACCAAGGCTTCCGGTGCACGACTAAATGAAAATAAATATAAGAACCGTTAGCTATTCTAATATAGTTTGGACTGACAATACGGCGGTACCGATTTGGTCAGCTACCACTACCACCATGTTATTTTTCTAAGTCTCCCGCCAAACAACAATGCACGTTGCATTAGGTCGCTGTAATCCGGCAATGAAAGATATAAGCTAGCGTCTCAATGACTAAAGGCTTCTGGGTGACCACGAATTCCATTCAACGGCCTAAAATGAAGGCCATGTGCGAATTGTATTTAAAAATCTGTAGATATACTGCTATTTTTAACTTCACAAGTACAAAATCAAAGACTGCAGTGAGTGAGAAAAAACTATGTACCTACAACCAGTTTAAACCCCGCCTAGTATTAAAGTGAGTGGCACGATTAACTTAACCGGGGCCCGGTACAGTGTAGCGTAAGCTTGGTGGTCTCCGATTAACTGGCGTACCACCAGCTCACTCCACTTTATATTCGACCATTATCGCTCGAATGTGCGCTCGCGTTAATAACTTAACCACCCGTAATAGGTTTAAGTTAACTAGATGCGTTGTTACTTCGTTATCTTACCTACGTGCTAACTTTTAGGGTTTAATACCCAAAAGGGAAAAAAAAGGAAGGCGTGGAGGTATCGAATTGAAATTAATATCAAATTCTGCATTCCCTTTGATCTGCGAAAGAAATCAACACAATAGAAAAATATGGCCTAGTACAGCCAACCTTTTTGTAATATCTGCCAGTATTCAGAGCCATTAAATGCACCTCCACAGAACATGACAGATCTTTAAGGAAACTCTAAGAAGATTGAATTGAAACATTTGCTGCTTGGATATTTGGGTTTTCGAAATTACGCGAAAATCGCAAATTTATGATTTTTTTTATGAAACACAGGTTTGAGTTTGAAAACCGATCAAACGTTTAAAAATAGTATTTTTTACTTACTCTTTTGGAAAATGAGTTTGTGTGTTATAATTAAAGGCAGTGCGTAATCTAGGGCATGACTAGTCGACGACAAAAGCTTGTTGTACCTACATAGAAATATCGACGAACGTTGTTACTTTATTATAAAGTTATGCTTAGTAAACTGTACTGTGCTAAGGTTCTATATGATCGTGGTTCAGTTTGCCCGCAACCAGTTTCGCTTTTCGCGGTTTTGTTTCGCCCGCGGCGGTACTTTGGTCCGGTAACGAGGCGCTCGCGCCGATGCCTGCGCTGATTCATGCGCCCCGTTTTGTGATAAAGTTATTATGCGCGTGCGCTTCCATGAGAATCAGACGTGATACTTCGGTTTACTATAAAACTACATTAAATCTACTAAGCTAAGCTACGTCCGTTGGATTTTATGAGAACAACATCAAAATAACACGCCTGGGTCTTCGACTAGGTTATTGTTTCATAAAAGTTCATAAATTACAGAAACCTATGTATCAACAAGAACATGTTATTGCCATCACTATTTTCAACCGACTTCAAAAAGAGGGGGTTCTCAATTCAACTGTATGTTTGTTTGTACTTATGTAACGCGATAACTCCATCAATATAATGAATCGATTTTTAGGAATTTTTATTGTTTTGTAGAGCATATTTCAGAGATGGTCACATACAAATTTTATCGAAAATGATTTAGCGCTCTTTGAGAAAATCAACAAAAACTAAATATGTACCCAGATAATTCTACCTCTAAGGGTGAATATTTTCGGGGATGAATGCTGTAGATTTTTAGGGCAGTTGAATTCGGCTTCTAGTTCTTTTTGAACGCGTCTATCTATTAATCTCTTTAAAAAAATTACGAATCACTCAAGAAGAGTAACTGTTTTGACGAACAATGCGCTATACTAACTACGTTATAGAAATTACAGACGAAAACTTTTAAACTGTAAGCTGAACCAGATCGATAATCGATCCACGTAAATAAATACTTAAATGCAACATGGAAACCTGTTCATGACACTTATGTATGCGAAGTAAAGGTGGTCATGGAACAGAGCCAAACGCAAGTACCTACCCTCACGCAAACCTGCGCGCGAGTGCATTGCATAGTAATTAGGCTTAGATCTAGCTAGACAGCCCGGCTGCAGCACAACCAACTTACATGTTGAAACAAGAGGGGCGCCACTGTCTAAGCATTGTCATATATTGCTCTGTAGTTGAAAGAATTTCCAAAATGGCGGCGTTAGTTCTTTTTCATTCCCCTTCTACAAATATATTGGCGATGCTGTACTTACAAGGGCAAGAGATGCAACTTGTGCAGCCTAGTCGTAAAAAATAAAAAAGCGCTTAGAAACTGGTCCTTTGAGCTGGTATGCTATTTTAGTTTTATTGAGAAGCTTGGCAAAGGGAAAACCCAGGTTAGAAGTTTTAGTTTTGTAATCCTCTACATACATAGCACAAGTTCAAAAAGAACTAGAAACCGACTTCAATTGCCATAAAATCTATGCCATAAAGTCTAAATCAGATTTAAGACATATGGTTTTCTCATGGATGCCATTGTCAGAACTGGACCAAATTGGCCAACATAAAAAACATACCCGTCGAATTGAGAAGCTCCTCCTTTTTTGAAGTCGGTTGATAAAAAGCTTTGACGGCTTTACAAATGACGCTTTTGAAACACAGCTTTGACCGTTTTAGAGAAATATCCATAAGTGCGATAATCGACATAAATATCCAAATTAACTATCATTAGATTTGATTTCCTAAATGCTTTGAAGAAAAATTTATCGTAGGACACCATCTATGCGTCGCCATCTATCCATTCAAAGCGCCATCTATGAACCACTAGCTGCGTAACTAGCTAGTTAGCTAGCTAGTAAAGTTGTAAATTAATGATATTTATTTCGCGACACTATAATTTCGTCTCCTATTATTAGGTAATTACTCATCAAAGCAGAAATTTAGTATGGAAGCATTAGGAGAGAGATAACTTTAAACCAAAAACAGTTTACAAAACTATATTTGAAATCTTTCCCAAGAGCAGTATCGATTCCCAGACATCTAGAAAGTAAGATCAGTGTTTCCGCCTAAACTAAATGTTTAAAATACACCAATTATAACATCGCCAAATGAACCTGTTACGTTTTCGTCTCAATAAATATTACAAATTTATATTGTTTACAAAATCTTATAAGAAATATGAGAATACGTGTAAAACTAACCAGTTTTGTTAGGCCTCCCTTTCACTGACTGACTTTAGGCAGAGACAAGTTTTACGTGTCTTGTGTATTTGGTCGAGCTGCAGACTAAATGGCACCGCATGAGACTTGGCTTACATTATGGAAGTACTTGGCACCTATACAGGACTGCCTTACAACATTCGATGATTACAAAATGGACGGATAAAACTTTAGGGCGAGACATAAGTGGGAACAGTTTACTACTGCATAATTAATTTCTCAAATAATTCGTTTCTTACTGAAAGAGATTAAAATAATCTGCCAGCAAAAAATCACATAAGAAAACAGGGGCTTTATACAGACAATATTTAAGTTTTTTATTCTAATAGTGAAAAAATATGCGGTGTGAGCAAGACAGCAGCACCGAAGAAAAAAGTACTTCGCGATGACCAAAAAATGTTTGTCATCCACCTTGTCATCATTTATTCAATTAACAACGTGTGTTTCTGATCAGCAAATGATTGGCTTGCTCAATCGTCTGGGAAACGTCCGCATGCTCTTCAACAAACAAAGCAATAAAGCTGACATCTGATCCAAATAAGAGTTTTCGGAAAACGAAACGAATACACTGGAAACTAGGAAGAGAGAGCTCGTGAATTGACCGGTAAGGCCATGCGTCCGCGCAGAGGCCGCGGCGAAGGTTGCGCCTGCGCCGGCCACAATGCGCGCAGATCGCAGATTGTATTGTTGGTCTCGTTACACCGTGAATCCGATACGTTTGCTATACTTAGGTACCGGGGACAGGAGAATTATATACACAGAATTAGCCTAAGCTTTAGCTTAATTGATGTCTTTGTTCACTGCTGAGAATCATAGATTTGTACGACGAACTAGTTTTATTGCAGTGATTGGCCGTAATCGCCACGCTTGCGAAGTTCCACGTTTACATTAAGGATTTCCTCAGCTCAGAAGTAAAAGACAACCAACATTTCTATTTTGAAAGTACGAAACTGTAGACGATATCATGTTATTATTATTATTAAAATTCAAGCTTAAATCAATAGTCAAAACTTCGCTGTCAAAAGAGACTAATAGATGATTAAAGTTTATTTGTTAACTGACATGAAATGGAATGTAGTTGTCACGATACAATTAACTTGTGGCGTGATGTAGTGTCGTCGACCAATCAGCAGCCATTAGACACGTGCGCGCGCGCAAACTAGGTCAACCACCAGCCACCATACTCATACATGACCATACGAACGTGACGTCGACAGCGTAGTGACGTCACGAATATTCCATTATCAAAACTCATCCTGATTTTTCTCAAGAAAACGGAATCTTTAATTAAGTTTCGTATTGGTTTCGTGTCCGCGGAGATAACCGCCTCCGTGGCCTAATGGCTAACGCTTTGCCTAAAAAACAGTAGTTTTAAGGATCGATTCCCAGTGTTCCCCGATTTTCTGTGTTCGCCAGGCCAACTACCTAAGTCTGCCATCAAACAGAATTGTTAATTGCAGTGTAGTGTTTCTGTATGGAAGGTAGCAGAGTCAGCGCCTCATTAGCTAGAGAGAGAGAGAGAAAGAGAGAGTGCGATCGCTTACCATCCAGCAGCCTCTTTTTTTTTAAATAATGGCTTTAACCAGTGGTTATCTAGCCAATGACGAGTAAAATTAGGTGAACAAATTTTGAGGTTATAAACTATGCCGAAGCCATTTCTTCAGCTTTCTCAATAAAATGTATAATGTGTACATTTTATCGCTTAATTTGGATTCTTGACGAGAACTTCAAAGGCCAGCCTTGGTTTCAACATTATCCGAAAGAATCCATATGCCGAATGTACTCGACATGATAAACTCTTCGGATCGCGTCGAAACCCTCGCAATTTTGCGTAATTGATACTATAACACTGTCCGTGACACTTTTTGCACTATATCACACCATTATAACACAAAAAACACACATAACAGTATTATTAACGAATTACTAAAATTGCAATGAACCACCATTTTACAAGTTCGCGCCAAGAATCCCCATCCAGCAGCCTTATCGTCACCTACAGGCCAAAGCCAACTGCAAACCCGTCATACATTTAATAAAAAAAAAGGTCATTTGGGTTTATTCACATTTTCTTCAGTTCTGAATGGCGTTCTTCATTCATTGTAAACCATTAGCGCATTTTTATTTTACCGTTTCGGAAGACCAACAGCTAATAATATAAGTAAGTATAACATAACAGCTAGTTGACAAAAAGCCAATTACAGGTCTTCGATAGTAAACTATTGAAAATTTTAAAGAAAAGTGAAGCACTTACTTAAGTATGAGCAAAGTAAGTTTGTCTTTGAGTGTCGCTGCATTTTGTGGATTAATTGTTTTTGTTACAATGTTTCTTGTTTGCTTTTTAGGAAACAAATGGAAGAACTTATCTCAATATGATTGTTTCTCACACATACCAGCTCATACAAGATTGTCAAAAATCTTAAAACACCAAAAAGCAAATTACATTCAATCACATCTTTTATTATTTATCACTTTGCATTTAAATATTATACTGAAGAGGTACTAAAGAGACACTAGTATTACGAAAGGATTGTATAAAGTCTTTGCAACGTGACTGAGAAATAAACAAACACTAAAATTAGCTTGAATATCTGTAAGATCAATTTCACAAAGATATACAATTTTACTGGAAGAGGTACACTGAGATGACTTTAATAAGACTTACTTTGTTGAAACGAATTTAGAAAAAATCCGGTAATAGTAGAAACACTTTCAAAATATTTCGCAAAAAACACTTTTGTTCAATAATACGAAACAGAAACACCAAGAAAACGTTACGTTGGTTCTAAGTCCATAAGATGACTGTCAAATTGTGGGTTTGAGGGCAAATATATACACTAATAGAGGTGCGGAAGTTTTCCTCTGTGTAAAAACGGATATACCGTGACGTAGTGACTGGGAAAATAAGGACAACCTGTGGTTTCAAATGTGACATAAGTCATAATTATTTTACTAAAATTATTAGAGAAGGCATGGATAAATAAGGAGAAGGAAAACTAATGTGCTGTCTCATCCAACTTATGTATATTTTAAATTACTACAATTATATTTACTACTACAATTATTTATATTTATAAAACTACAATTGAAGAAAAAAAACTAAGTTGTAAATAACTCATAAAAGGGACTGTATTTATATTTTTTGTAAGTCTTCAAGCTCTTCCGCATACTCGTAAGTTATATATTTGGACGGTCGAAACAAAACTGTTCTTTCTTGCAAAATTAAATTACTGTAATGGGCGTCATCTTTTAAAAACAGGTTTCATAAAACCTTTTTGAACATTTAAATTAGAATTGTTTCCCGTGGAAGTAAATAGCAATCTAAAAAGGCTATAACTGCATGCCACATCCAGCAGTGAATAATGCACTTTACATTTGTGTAATTTAATCGTCGCTTCGTCACTCATCAACTCATTAGCGACGTTGATGTATGGCTGAAGTATGGAGCCAATTGTTTTATTTCTGTGCACTGTGTCATCTCAAGCACGATGATAGAATATCATGTCTGTCTATTTAAACGTTTATAGCTATTGTTGATGTATTTTAACGTTTCGAAAATATCAATCCCTACTATTATAATATTATAAATGCGAAAGTAACTCTGTCTGTCTGTTACGCTTTCCCGCTTAAACCTCTCAATCGATTTTGATGAAATTTGGCACAGACAATCTTTAGACCATGAGAAAGGATATAGGCTACTTTTTAATGCGAAAAAAGGGTTTTAAGGGTTTGTTATGACGTAGTTCTCACGGGGTATAACCTAAAGTCAACGCGGGCGAAGCCGCGGGCAGAAACTAGTATAGAATAAGACGGTTTATGGTTTTGGATACAATCGTAGGTTCTATTTTATTGTCAAATACCGGATGTAACTTTACTGTACCTAAGGATATTTTGTAGCACATTAAACACTTTATGACGTGAACTTTAAAGCACAATATTGATAGATTACTAATTTATGTGTATCGTAACAAAACTAATATGTATGATTGACAGGAAGCAGGAAAATTATAACGCTAAGCATGTACCCCGTAGACAAAGTTCTTACGAAAGGGCATGGCATGTAACAACTGGAAGAGTTTACTATTTAGAATGATATACTCGTTCATATATAATTATATATACCTATTATTATAGTCGTAGAATAGTAGCAAAGTTTTAAAAAAACATAATCGCACGACATCGCTAGGGGACAGAAAGTAGCATATATACTCCCAATGACTGCGGCTAAACGATGCCCAAATTTTGTCTATCAGTTTGTCGGACTGAGCTACTTTCGCATTTATAATTTTAAGAAGAAGGAAGTAATAAAACCTGTAGAGTACTTTTAGGGCAACATATTTAAGCACTTAATAAGCTTTATGATGCAATAAAGCAACATTTAACGTTATTTCAAAAGTGTGAACAGAACGCAACAAACTGGCTCGGCCGAAGGCCGGCCGCGCGCCCCGCTGTCTGCCTTCCCCACGCACACGCGCTTGCGCACCCACCCACAGAGCATCGCAGAGCTATGTGCAGTTGACTCACTATTATTGGTACATATATATACATTGGTCTTGGTTTAATGTTTTTTAGTAGAAATTTTTAAGAAGAAAAAAGCAAAGAACCTCTACACTGATAGCATTACTAAAGTGACGTTGGATAACAGTTTAATGTTTTTTTTCTGTCAGTCTACACATTGCTATTCCAACTAAAAAATGAAAAGTTAATAGGAAAAATTGCCTTAACTCTAGCTGCTCGTAGTTTTAAGTAAAAGAGAAGGCGTACTATGCGATGACTATCATTGTTCTTAGGGGATTGACAAATGAAATCATGAATTTAGCTTTTGAAACAAAGTCAAGCGGTTCAACTACTCTGAGCTAATCTGTGTACAACTTGCGCACTCGCTCTGAGTACAAAATAACTAGCCAGGCCAGTACCTACGTGCGCTGGTTCCCAGGTATATATGTACCGGGTAATTTTGTGTGTTTTCCTCAAAACGTGACGACACATTTGCGATCTACTTCTGTTGTATAAAAAGCTTTTGTATATATAAATATTCGTTAAAAGTAAAATAAAAACGGTGCTGTACTGGCTGCTGTGACTATTTCAATCTCCTGATTCAATCTTAGCCTCAATAGATTTTCCACGAAAAAGTATTTGCAGGGGTCGTACTCGGAGATTTTTTTCGCCTTCTGTATTTTATGTGATATGTATATTATGAGTTGTTGTAATTACTAGCAGCAGATGAAGATAAACAATGTGTAATGTTATTATTGAGAAATAATGATTGAAAAAAAAGAAAAGAAATCGCGTTTAAAGGAGTCGATTACATATATACAAACAGACATACAGGTGAAGCTAATAAAAGCGTGTAAAAAAAGTTTAGTATTTTGAGTTGAAATACGACTATATGTTTACTAGACCAAAGGAAGCCGGAACTACTCGTAGCACCTAAAAATAGATCATGCTCATGCGCAGCCTAGTTTTTATTCACATTGCAATCCTAAATGTTAATCATTGCGAAGGTTTTTTACTCTTCAGATATGATTTAATTCCACCTACTCTCTCACTGCCGGCCCACAGCTATTTTAATAAATTTAAATACGAGTACTATAGTAGTAGCTCCATTAGGAGATGCATCTTTTTATGTCGATGAGATTGATTCTGAAAATTGACAAGGCTTGGCTTTTTCAATAGTAGTCGGTTTAGTAATCATTAGAAAATCATTCGGGTAAAACACCAATACACAAATATTATATCTTTCTATCTATACATATATACTTATTCACGAATACATAATATTTATCTAGCTTTCTCAGCTCGAATGTAAATCATTCTATGGTACGTAACATACATAAGTATGTGGCAATATTTCTTAATAGTTTTGAAGCCACTTCCAGGGAGACATATGTAGATAGATTTTCAGTTTTTCCGTATAGAAATAAAGAAAGCAGTTTTTACGCACATAAAGAAAATTCTACTTAAATAAATTTCTTACTGGACAGACTATCTGTAAGTTTAAGGGAATTATTCAACACCTAAGTCTGGAAAAATTTGTGAATCGTGTTCATTGAAATATATTCTCTTTCCGTCATTGTGCAAGTCGCCTTATTGTGTAATTTTTCTCTTATTCGATTGACTAGATTGAAATGTATATTCGAAAAGTGTACTTTTCTAGTGTCACGACAATTACGATAACACAAATTCTCCGCAGGTTAGTCACTAGCCCGCATGCGCACCATGCAAAAGTAGTAGATCATTTACAAACAATTTGAATGTGATTTGCCTGTGCCGATCACTAGTGAAGTTATGTCACGACATCAACGGCGAGCGGCTAGTGTGGCAGGCGGGTCGAGGGTACGGACCTTGCAAGATCTGGATATATATAAATATTCGTTCCGAAACCAAAAGAGGGAATAAAAACCATAGTCGTTTCGTTGCAAGCAAAAAGCTTTAAAATATAGTAATAGTAAAAAAAAGAATGATTACTAAAAAAATTTAGTAAATAACAAAATAATAGGTAATAGAGTGGGCATTTCGTAAATTCTCATAGAAAAACTTTACACTAGATTAAGTAACAAGTGTTAGGTTAAAAAAATTGGTACGTTTGGTCCCTTTTATATATAGATATAATATTAAATATGTTCTGTTCTAATATAAGCTAGTTTAGCTGTATTATGTCTGCGACTTCCGCCTGGAAATTTCTCCACCGGTCTTGATATTCGATATATAAATCTTCAAAGATGCTATAACTATTTCCAAAATTTCAAATATCGAGCCCGAGTGGAAAGGGGAAATATAAACGTACGTATTTAGTACTACATTGTAGCTACGCAGCTGTAAGGAGAGGAATTCCCTTAAGTGGAAAATCTGTAGGAATTTGTATCTGACGCTCTGTTTGTGAATCTGTGTATCTAAGTACCTTTAAATTCTTCAGTTTTTTCCCCTTCAAACGTATATCTTGTGACATGATATACATTATGAATACTTAAGGATGATAGTGTATTATTTCATTTGTGACCATGTCACACTTTAAAATTATTTTTTTGCTATTTTTTTCCTGCTTTCGCACATTGCCATGGTAAGGCGCAACATTTTAACCAACAAAGTGTGTAGAATTGTAGACAACGACCACCAGTCTAGTCAAGGACTGGTCTATTTGTAAACTACCTGTAGAATGACTTGAGCAAGTATGCTCGCCCGCTGTAAAAACAGTAGGGCAAGTGGGAGGCGAGTTGATGCCTTTATAAGGCACCGGTAGACGGGGAAGAACGTTCGAGATTATGCTTTAAGAAAAACGCTATCTCAGTTTTACATTCGGCGTCATTTCGTCGCCCCGCACGCAGGAACACTGTGTCCCTCAGAACAGATTCAAGCTTGGGACGTAGTCGCTTCTTATTGGTAGTATTTTTGCCGTGACTTTTTCCCATTTGTGTGATTCGATTTTTGAAATTATAGCTTACGTCATAAAACAAACATATCATTTAGCTTGTAATTCGAATTAGAATAAATGAAAACGTAGCCCGCTTTTATGAGTGTGCGAGTTGTCTTGTCTTCATGAAATGTTTAGAATTATCTGCCGATGGTAGGTGACTATTATGTCTTGATTATGTCCTTATAAATTTATGATAATTTACGTTACGCGTTAATGTTAAGCGGCGCACCTGCTTCGTCTCGCTGTCTAGATGTATCAATCACCAAAGAAAATTGAAAAATAAATTCTTAAAAATATACATTCATATTTTTAATTATATGAAAGCGTGATTTTTTAACTGTCACTTCCATAGACAAAAATTAGCTATTTTCTCAAGTTAATCTACTAATATTACAAATCGTATCAACCCTCAAGCAAAAATAAAACCACCCGACGCAACAGTTTACAAAAATAAAAAAATACGATATACATAAAAATAAAACAGGTATGTGCCAATACATATCTCTATTTATTTTACCATCTGAATAATCCTTCCGATTCTAATTTCTTTGGTATAAGGTTGAATATTGCGTATAATTTCACATACAGCCGCATGTATATTTGCCGGATAACCAGACAGACTGGTCTATAGTACGTTGAACCGCACAGGTGGACCTTGGATTACGATATATAGTTTAATAATAGGGTAAATACATATATACTCGTAGCTATTATATATGGATAGACGTATATCATCGCATGAAAATGAAAGTAGGCTATGTAAAAGATCATAGCTAGTGTGGCGCTTGCGGCTTTGGTTACGTCACAGAATTCCTTCGTTAGGTATTTTTTTAAATAGCTAAATAGATCGTTGAGTCAAAAGAAACAATTCATAAGGATAAACCATAGTTATTATTACTCTAAGGATAAACCTAAATATGGTTATAATTTTTTGCTAGTATTTTGTTCGTACAAAATAATTCTTTATTTGAAAGTCGAAAACATCAAATGTCATTTCATTGACGCCATCTTTACTTTTTAGTTATGTGTTTTTAGCGTTTAGTTAATAGTTTTTATTCTGAGTGTTAACTATTTTTAGTTTAAAAATTTAGGCACAAAAGGAAATTATTAAGGAAATAATTAGAAAATAATACAGGTTTCAAATTAATAGTGTACAATGTACATACATTCGCACAAGTTGGCAATAAAAACTTTTCATCTTTTTTCAGAAGAAGAAGAAGAATTTTCGTGGTACTCTAAAATCATAAGGGAAGCCTTTTATTCAGATTGTTACTTGTAGTAAAATAAGCTGGACAAATATTTTGTATGCGATTTTAGATACGGTATAATGTGTATAACAATAATTAGACAGAGCAGCACTATCCGTCTAAAATTAAAACAATAATCACTTTGAATACGAGATAATTATTACTAATTGCCAATAAACAGCGTGGGAAAATGGACGGGAAAACAATACGGCAACATGAATAACACAAACTATAGCAATGTCAGTACAAGAAGCAGGAATTCAAGCAAACATAACTTATATCAAGAAAATAATTGGATTATTAATTAAAAGACAAGTGAGTCTATTGACGCTACGAAACAATTTTATACTCCGATTTACCCTGAAATATTCTTTTGAATAGTATACTTTTGTCATGGATCCACTACAACTTAAGTGTCTAACAATTATCACTTATTATTTAGAGTCTTCCACAGCCAGTTAAGTGATGGACATTAAGTTATTATTCTTATATAAGTGATCAGAAGTCGGAACTGTAAATATAGGAAGAGGAAGTATACATACTCCTCTGTATACTACGCATATAATAGTATGGAAAAATTATAGAAATATGATGATAAACAACACACACATGAAACTGGTAATAAAATGTGACAATTTATAGCGGAGCTTAGATGAATTTTAGGTTCCGCACCTCGTATACTCGTATTATACACACGATGCGTGCAATACGTTTGTTTAATTTTGAAATAACTATAAGTTACTGCGTACTTTATATTATTTTATACTTTATAATCCACCGAACCAAGTCAGGCACGATCTTCGACAATGTGCGTATCGCATATTGTTATAATCTTGAATAGTATCGGATACGCGATACGTATCCTCCGAAATAAGTCAGGCATGATCTTTGACACTGCACATGTTATAATCTTGAATAGTATCGGATACGCGATACGTATTCTCCGAACCAAGTCAGGCACGATCTTCGACACTGTGCGTATCGCATATTGTTATAATCTTGAATAGTATCGGATACGCGATACGTATTCTCTGAACCAAGTCAGGCACGATCTTCGACACTGTGCGTATCGCATATTGTTATAATCTTGAATAGTATCGGATACGCGATACGTATTCTCTGAACCAAGTCAGGCACGATCTTCGACACTGTGCGTATCGCATATTGTTATAATCTTGAATAGTATCGGATACGCGCTACGTATCCTCCGAAATAAGTCAGACATGATCTTTGACACTGCACACATCGCATATTGTTATAATCTTGAATAGTATCGGATACGCGCTACGTATCCTCCGAACCAAGTCAGGCACTATCTTCAACACTGTGCGTATCGCATATTGTTATAATCTTGAATAGTATCGGATACGCGATACGTATCCTCCGAAATAAGTCAGGCATGATCTTTGACACTGCACACATCGCATATTGTTATAATCTTGAATAGTATCGGATACGCGATACGTATTCTCCGAACCAAGTCAGGCACGATCTTCGACACTGTGCGTATCGCATATTGTTATAATCTTGAATAGTATCGGATACGCGATACGTATCCTCCGAAATAAGTCAGACATGATCTTTGACACTGCACACATCGCATATTGTTATAATCTTGAATAGTATCGGATACGCGATACGTATTCTCCGAACCAAGTCAGGCACGATCTTCTACACTGTGCGTATCGCATATTGTTATAATCTTGAATAGTATCGGATACGCGATACGTATTCTCTGAACCAAGTCAGGCACGATCTTCGACACTGTGCGTATCGCATATTGTTATAATATTGGATAGTATCGTACCAAAGATGATAGAATATCTGTGGTGTCTACCGTATCAAGTCTTACATCATTATGATGCGACACGGGGATACGATACCAGTCAGTTATTTTTGATTTCCAGGCTATATTTTACAAAAATGACAGTGTAAAATATATGAACGTAATTAAATCACGTGTGACTAAACATAGTTTATTTAAATTATAAACAAACAAAACGACTGGTGTGTTTTCCAAACCACAGATTCATGAATGAAGCAACGAATCAATTAAATTAATGTTTTTCCTTGGTATGGTTTGTTGGAAATAATTGATATGCCACAAAAATGAAGAAAAACGTCTGCTAAAATTTTAAATAAATTTTTTAATGTGTGTAATTCTTATGTAAGTCATGGTAGCTCAGTTGGGTAGAGCGTCAGTCCTTGAATCGAGGTCTGGGTTCGATTATAGCTCGTACCAATAAGTTCCAATTTATTATTTGGAATTTATGTACTGATAATAAAAATCATTACCATTGGCTTTTCGGTGAAGGAAAACATCGCGATGTATGAGGAAACCTGCACTCCTGAGAAGAGATTCAAAGGTGTGTGTGAAGTCTACTAATCCGCACTGGGCCCGCGTGGTGTACTATATCCCATACACTCTCTGTAGGAGACTAGGCCTGAGCCCCTGCAGTGGGGATATATATAGGCTGTTGATGATGACGACGATTCTTATTTAGTCAGTCCACATTATTTTACTGTCAAAACAATAAAACGCTAAACTGCACATCATACTGTAAGATCAGTTTAGTAATTTACTTCATCAAGCGGTTAGATAATTAATTATTGGAAATCATTAAAAACGCTGCATTATGGTATGTATAAATGTAAGTATTCATACTTTTGTCATGAATGACCAAATTAGTCAAAAATATATACATTTGTGACGTATTTATGTTGTGTTTTGCGGTCGAAATGACTCAGTACTCCCTTAACAAATGCATTATTAATAACAATTGTTTAGGTCAGGGCACGGAAACTCCACAACTTTTCTTGATAATGCTGTTTAATTGGTATAATATTCACAAAAGTACGTGTTGCTTCTGCGAACGAGAATGGAAGAGAGTGAAAACATTGCCACAGTTAAAATTACAAATAAAATATTTGTTGGGTTGCCAACAACAATAACTTTAAACAGAATATAATAATAGCAATCTTATTTTTTTGTAGTTTCATAATGCTCTTTATAGTATGAAATACAATCTAGTTTTATCCACAACGAAGTTAAAGGGGGGTCGAAACCGGCCTGAACTGCTTCGAGAAAATGATGGTACGGCCGTGTCGTAAGGTAAACTTTTTTGCTCGACTCGACAATCTAATCCCAATTAATTAATTAATTTGTACAAGTTGGTTCTCTTAAAATTACTGACGATTTAGATAAATACATACAGACACATTATAATATTTGAGAAGCAGTTTATTTTTATCGACCCATATATTGGAAAGTGTGTTTGTTTGTTCTCCCTTTATATCGTAACGGAGAGTCAAAATGAATTGATTTTTATACGGATAATTGAAGGGCTGGAAAATGACATAGGCCACTTTTTACCCCAAGGAGTTCCCGTGGGATAATTTCTGAAATCGACTCGCACGAAGTCACCGGCAAAAGCTAGTTATGTATAATCGGGTTTGCATTAGACCTAATATCACCTGATAGTAAGCGACTTATAGGACCGTTGGATAGTAAACCAGCGCACCCAGATGCCACAAGCCAGATAAAGCGGGTCTGGCTCTGCTACCTTTTATTCCGGAATACAACACTGCTGTTTGGCAACACTATCCAGAAATTGGCAACACTCTCATCACCTCATACCCGTCATCAGCAAATAAAAGCAACACTTATGTACTTGTGAATTGATTGTACCTATATAATATACACTTCATATTTCTATTTTGGCGTCCGTCGGCGCATCATGTAACTACGTAGTCCAGGGGCGACGACTTATTTGTGTATACATCGAGTATCTTCAATCCAAGATGATCTTTACGTTGTTACGTTTCTTTTAGCATGTATTACATATGTATTTTAGAGTTCCGTACGTCCGACGAAGGTTAACGTGTTTTCTTTTTGACATTTTTAAGAATATAAATGTATGTAGTGAGTTGAACTTAGAATATAACCTACTCGAAATTTAATTATTTAAATTCAATAGGACGTTTTCAGAAACGTCTGTCAGTTGAGTGCTCAAAGATGTCAATAGACGGCGTAGAAGAGGTAGAAATTAATCTGTCACAAAACATCATGGCAGTACACACATCGCAAAAAGTGTTGTTTACAGTTTCGACAGATTTACACAGCTTATTTATGCTCTTTGGTAGGTGTATGTCTCAAGGAATTTAGTATATAAACTCTTTGCTTTGGATTCATACTTTTGCTACGACGTTGCATATCCATGAATGAAGAACAATTAAAAAAACGTCTTATTACTTAATATCTTCAGTGTGTCAGTGGACTGGGCATTAATTTATTTTGGGAGCGTGCGAACTTACAGCGGTCCCAAGGATCCATTGTGCTGAGGTCTTCAACCTACAAATATAAACGAAGGCTATATATAACAGAAGTGACACGCGTAACCTCAGGTGGTGATCTAACGATACTGTATATTAATATATGTATATCGCAATATGTTCGACGTCAAACTCATAACTATAATGACGGAAACAAGTATCGAGTATATTTAAAAACCAGAAGAATCGAGAAGATTTATATTATCACTAGATTTTGTCCACGTCTTTAAAAAAGTATAATGGGTTTTGCACTTGGCCTTCGTCTGTCCTGGTGGTAAGTGTGCTCTGGCTCTGCTATCTTTTATACGAGAACACAACAGCGTTATTAAAACTGCTGTTCGGCGGCAGACTTAGGTAAAATGGTTTTAGCTAGCTAGGCGGACAGAAAATGCCCAACCAATACCACCAAGCAAAATATACGAGTATATAAGTTCACGTATATAAATTTTTTGTAATATAATAAAAAATATTTATTATAATTTAATTAATAAATAGGGTTGTACGAACCATTTGTTTGTTAGTTCGACTCGTACTTGGCCGGTTTTATAATTTTAACAAAACAATGAGTCAGACGCGTCTATTTTACGCGACGGGATTATTATAATATAAAAGCAACCCGAAAATCTAATGATTCATTCTTGAATAAACAACATGAACACTGAACCGTAATCGATTCGCAACTCATTTCCAAGAATCACAAGATCCAACATTACTGGTTGAACTCAATCGAAGATGATTATGTAATTCACAGGTCGTTGCTGCTTCAGTCAATAATAAGTTACAGAAGAGATGTGTTATCTGCACATAATTCCTGGTTCACACTTAAAATGTTCTAATAAGTACACTCGAGTACAAAAATACACAACATTCCCGGCTGATGATGATGAGTCGGGTAATGTCGAAAATTATAATAATTTCGTTTTCATCATCGTCATCACCCGGTAAATGTTCGCCCCTGAACATATGGGATATGGTGCGACACAATGTTTACTGATCAGGTCTGGTAGGCACTAGCCCAGTCCCGAGCCTTTCACATCCATTTCCGGGCTGGTACCATGAAAAACGACCCATCGAAATCCGTTTCGTTTTTGTTTCGGATTTGATGCAATTAGTGTGAATCCGAAATTCGAATTTTAAACGGATTTCGTTCGGTCGTTTTGCGTGCAGCACAGAACTGTAGCAAGCGACAAGCGTCACC
Organism: Carcina quercana; assembly: GCA_910589575.2. Taxonomy (NCBI): domain Eukaryota; kingdom Metazoa; phylum Arthropoda; class Insecta; order Lepidoptera; family Depressariidae; genus Carcina; species Carcina quercana. The sequence goes on along the minus strand of OU342440.2, from coordinate 2,895,107 downwards.
CCTCGAAAGTTCTACGAAGCTGAATGGACATGAACACATCGTGATAAGAAGGTGATTTGGCGTCCGTCCAGCGACGAGCGAGGGTCTGTTTTACAATAAACTCAGTTAATGTCCATCGCGAGTCGCTGACAGCTTTACTCAGCCGACTGGTTGATAGCCCACCGGAAAAAGACACGGTCAAGCGAGAGCCGGACTGTAGTGTGACACAGGATTCACGGTTGATGGGATGTACATAAACATATACACGTGTGAAGCCCATTATAATTTTAATTTAAAAAAGAGCAAAGAACAAATAGTTCAGGAGTACAAAAATTTAGGAAACCGAAATTTTGTGTTAGCTGTTCCAAATCTAGATCATTCTGGATCATTCCATTTTATTCTAAACCTAAAAGTACAATTGATTCTCAACGATAGAGTTCAAGAGAATTTCCATGACTGACACTTAAATAAGATTATATTTAAAATTAATTATATTCAATTGATGTTTTATGCGTTTTTTTAACGGCTCGTTAAACGAAGTTAGATAAAAAATAACAACTGACTGCAGACTATAAAATTGACGACAGCGTTTTAAAAACAAAAATTATTACGTCTGGGCTGAATGGAGATGATGTTTGTGTTAAAGTTTGTATGTGTAATTTTCATACTAAAAATAATAAAACAGACTGAGTATTTTCAATGTCACAATAAACAAAAACATCAAAGGAATCATCACTAAGCACACAATCATTCTCTTATCGCCAAGATCGTTATTTATGTAACTGTACCAAAATTAAAAACAAGTCGCAAACTTGAAAATGGCAAATGAAACTCTTTGATGAAAAGCCAGCAAAGAATTAAATTATATGATTAGTTTTAGATTTGAACAGAAATACGAAATACTCTATTGTGTATACATATTTATAATCGTACGCATTATTTACCACAACTATCTAATAATCAAACTTTTTTGTTGCAGATAGTACAAGTGAATATGCGATTTTTCCTTAAACAGACAGTCTCTTTAAGAAAATTATAAATCCTTAAGCGAGAATTAGCCGAAAAATTTCACTCCTGAAAAAAAGCCTTATTCATGGAAAAATAAGACTTTATATGTATCTGTATACATCATGCGATTATACGCGTGTTTATTCGTGGTTCGTCAGTTTTTTCATCAACCTAGAGCACATAAAGCCCGAGTGCCTGTCAAAAATGCTGCGATTATAAAAGCTGATTTTGTTCATATATACGTTATAAATGTTTGGCCTGTGGAGTATATCTCCTAGTCTAATGTAATGTTTATCTGAGGCCGGTCTGCGAGACGGCGGGGTTCGCAGCCGGTCACCGGTGTGCCGTGAATCCGTCACTCCCGTGTCATCATCGCCTCCGCTGCTTGGCACGGGACTAACGGAAGGTTTTCCGTTTCCAATAAACATGTCTGCAATATATTTGGTTTAGTCTTGTTACTTTGATACTTATTTTATATCTAAAAACATTTCGTTTGCTAATTTTGATTGTAACATTAGGACTTTCGAAGTCATTGCCAAGGATTTTTGTTGTGATTTTTATACCAGGTGTTAGAATACAATCTTGTCATTGAGATATTGAAACGTAATGTAAGTAAATTACAATGCCATATCATGCTACATCTGTAAAAAAATCGTCCAATTGTTTTTGTCTGTGATTCTTACAACAAAACATTCTGAATTTCCGCAGTGCTTCAACAATTCTATACCTACTGCCACTTAAACAATGTTTACTTTTGACCTATCAGATCAAGGATAAAAAGGCATTTTCTAGACCAAATCGAACCATTGTCGACCATTCAATGAGATTTGATGCGTTGTTCGAAGTGTAAAAACTATCTTGTTTCTCAAGCACACGCCAATCCTATAGATACAACATGAACTTCCCTCAGTGAAAGACATCGTTACCCCCTACTATTTTTAGCCAGCCGTCTTCGATTACTTGCGATTTAGAGGCATCAGGGGAGTTCTTAAGTGAACTAAATATGTCGTCCGAGGTAATTTCTGTATCAAGAATCCAAATCCAATCACGAAATTCCGCAAGGAATTCAATTTGTACTTTTAAAGATCTGAATTGGCGTATTCGCGAGAACGTTTAAGTAGATTCGACGAATTTGTAGCGACTCTGAAGAAGGCGTGTTCTAAATATTTGTCAGTAATTTTATGATGCTAGGTTAGGTTACCTTTCTTACGAGTATTAGACATTTGGACTCATTTAGCTAGGTCTATTTCGATCTATATCATTTCATTATTGAACATTAATTTTGCAAGTCTATTACATAATTATTTCAATATCATTTTACAATATTTTAAGCTATTTTAAAAGTTACAAAATTAACATTTTAAAATAACAATTGTATAACTGCAATGGATAAACGTAGAATTTAAAAAATTAACTCGTTACTAAAAGGGAAACCAGAACTGGTAACGATTTTTTCAGTAACGCGAAAATTTAACATTTGGTAAAATAATGAAAATAAAATTGAACTGATTTTATTAAATAGTATGATGTGTTTTAATAAAAGGTGCCTCAGAAAAAACAACTAGAAATCGATATTCTAAATGTAAAGGCATGATATGATATAAAGAAGGAGAAAAATTGTAAATCTCCCTCTAGATTCATTCGAAATTTGAATTAAATATATTAAAAAATTGGTACCGTGGACCAGCGCATATGAAGAATCTACAATACATTGAAATAATTTACCGAACTTGGAATGAATATTCACGGTAAACCCCCAAACGAGGAACGCTGTCACGCATTATTTTGTTAAATTCGACAAGGTCACCCATTATTCACGCAATTCATAACGGATTTACAACGAGCTGGATTTTACCGGTTTCTAAAACGTTTTTTGACAGATTTTGTCTTAAAATTAGTCAGACTTGAATCTAGACTACAAAGCGGAGTCTATTTTGGAACGAGACGAGGCGAGCATAAATTTTATTAAAACGCAATTTCGCTTGTACAGAGACGATTGTTTTATGGATACGGCTCAACAAATGTAAACAATACGTATATGAAATTATAAATACGCATTTAATTCGAAAGTAGCTATAGCTCTGTCGGTTTGTTGCTTTTTCGCGACTAAACTGGTGAATCGATCTCGATGGAATTGAGCACGATTGTTTTTGGAATGCTAAGTGATGGACATGCCTTCTTTTTGATCCCCATAATAAAATTACCGATTTTTCACTTGAAAGTGGTGAATGAAGGAGTACTGTCACTCAAAAAAGAGATGTCTCAACTTGGGACTGCACTTGTACACTATTTAAAACATCTAGGAATAATCTAAAAACACTAGAATTTCATTTTTGTGTGTATTTTGTTTTACAAAGTCATTCTGTTTTGTACTAAGTGAAAACGTCAAATGTCATTTCATTGACGCCATCTTTGTTGGTTTTTTAAGTGAAGTGTTGCTTGTTTTCTCCGTTTTCCTTGTATTTTGTATAAATAAACCTAACCATTAAAAATTAAAAGATTTTTATTTGACAATGAATTTTTAAAGGCTTCCATACATTCGCGAAACGTGTTATTTAATTTCTGGAAGACTAAACTTAATATGGTGGTAGCCAAGTGTTAGCCGTCCCGCTGTATGTTTTCCGGCGAGTGATCGGTTATATCGGTCGATCGGCGTTATACCAATTTGGATACTTTTCAAGTGTGGATGTCGTAGAGAACATTAATTACTCAGCGTTAATAATTATGTCTGCTAACATTAATGAAGGCGGGTGTAGCAGAGGCTCGCAGGCTGATTTTCCCTGCGCGCGAGTGTGCGTGGATCGAGTTTCACGCATGCGTGTGTGCGCACGACGCCAGACTCGATGGCAACGCGCGCAAGCGAGACATAAGGCACATGCCACAATGGGGAGGAATATTTGCGGTCCGGGCCTTATTTGAACCAGGTTTGTCAATCGTTTCCTCAAAGGATTTCCTCTTTGTTGGTTGTTGGGTAAAAAGAAAATTCAGCCCAGAAGGCGCTCAATTGATAACTTTTTTCTTCTTCCATTGGAAATTTTGTCAATATGTCAATAAAGTAGTTCTAAAATTGAAACAGCAACGCGTACTAATTATTCATAATTGAAATAGAATGAATTACTACACTACTGTTTTACCGACCATTTTGAATACTGTGATATGTTTTTCTGACTTACATGCTCGGCATCTCTTTGTATCTATGTAATGAAATTATGTATATAGGTACATAATTCAAACCATTACCTTGAAAATATGCATTATGTTTAATACAAACATTTCAGCCAAAGTTGTGAGGTGTGCGTGAAAGGGAATACACGCTGTTTGGCCCGGTCAAATATGGAACCAAACACGAAAAGACAAATAAGTCTTCTGTTTTGACTAAAAGTGCTAGCACTGTGTTATTCCCTCGCGGGACTGTGCTTCAAACGGAGAGTAAATAGGCACATTCTAGGCTTACGCGTAATAGCGTCGACCACTACGTCACAATATCAAGTTAGATGGTGGTTAAATGTTGACCTATACATCATAATGAACGTTCCAAATATACGAGTACTTGAACAGATCAAAGGGTTAATGGTGGATCCATGTTTCAAAATGAGACAGTTTTTTGTATATAAAAAAATGAATTTTGAGTTAGTAATTTAAAGTCTATACGCGAAAACTGATAATCTTATATATATTTCTCTATTACCACAGGGTTTTCTCTATCACCACAAACTCCGATCAACTTCCCGTTGGGGTAGTGAATACCCCTTGGTCTCCTGCTGAAAGTAAGGGAGTTTGGTGGCGATGGCTGGAAGTGGGTGGTTGTGGGTGGCAAAAATGTGAAAAATATATATCTGTCCTTGTTTAACCCATGTGAACTTCACATGAGTGAAGAAGTTCAAATGAAAACTTCTGGAAAGTTCTGAAAATTTCTGTAATTATCTAGAAAGATTACATTTACTCTACGTTTATGCCAAAATTAATATCCACCTGTGCGAAGCCGGGGCGGGCGGCTAGTTATCTCATAGTTTTAGATAATTTACTTGAAATTTTGTAGCTATAAGTTATCTGATGAAAAAAAATACATTTGAAATGTAAACGTACATTATGATCAAGCCTCAACGTAGTCCCATGTGTGGGTAGCCACGTCGAGACACTGAGACGCCTGCGCTGCGCTTGCGACGCGGCGCGATGCAATACCACCTCGCAATTTATACTTACCTACCTATCAGATACTTACCTACCACAGTACGTTAGTAATTAAATTCATTCCAGTTGAAGTTTTATAAGAATCAATAATTGTAGACATTTTTTGGAAAGTTAATGTTAGAAATCATATTTTGTAAGTTATTCGTTGGACCTAATCTAGGAGCTATTCAATTCTATATCTATCCTGCTTTTGCTGCTATGATGTTATTATTGACCACACAAATTATATCATCAAAATAAACCAATATCTACTGTCGCATCGCGCGGTAGTTCCTTCCTTAGAGATCAATCAAGAGGTTCCAAGAATTTGAGCGGCTTCGGCTAACCGTTGATGTGCCAATCAGCCTTGTGTCTTACATCACATCGATTTAAAAAATCTGCGATAAAAACTACTGCAATCATCACGTATACGCGATTCAAATAGAGTACTGTCATCAGAACAGGACACGACTAACAGGGCAGGGAACTACAGTACAGGGCAGATTGTGTGTTGCCAGCTTACAGGCTAGGACACATTTTTATCGCACACCTTATCAAAAGCGGTGTTGCAAGCATGTGAAACTTTCTACTTCTAGACGTTTGAAGTATTAAATAACTGCACAGTGAAAGGGCGGTATCTTAACTAGATCGCTAAGAGTGGATTTCCTTGAGTTCGATTAATTTTTAGTACTTAACGACTTGGTCCGCTCATTTGTAATATCGGATTAGTACCGCAGGATGTTGAGCAATTGCAGCCAGAGAGAGACACCGCCATAACTTGTTTGATCAAAGAAAGAAAGCAAAATATTACGATGGCTCTACTTCTAGCTATCTTTAGGTGATAGCAGTAGCTGGCGGGGTAATGATGGACTCATTAACCCGAAAACAAATAATGAGATCTGTTAAGAAGAATTCAGCGCGCATATCAGAAAGAAAAGTTGTACACGTACTGGCTAAACTATTATAACTTTTTGGTAAAAATTTGCAGAATAGGATTCGAAGTAGAGTAATGCTATTTAGGAGAATCTTCTGATGAGCAGGCGGAAGTCTATGTAGTAAATTGGTGGTCATTGCTCCCGCTGCAATTTCCTTTTAGTCGCTTTCATTCTCGGGGGGACATGGAATAGCTCTATTCCCAAACCAAAACCAGAAACGTTGACACAAACCCATTTATGTTTTTGGGAAATTGAGTTTGTTTGTCCTTCCTTTACATCGCAACGGAGAGTTACAGTGGCTTTTTTGTATATGGATGGTTGAAGGGCTGGAAAAGTACATAGACTACTTTTGATCCCGATTAAACAAGGAGTTTCCGTGTGATAATTCCTGAAGTCCACGCGGACGAAGTTGCGGGTAAAAGCTAGTTTTTACAATAAAAATAACCACCGCCGTTGCGGCCTAGTGGCTACAACGTTGCACTTACAATCTAGAGGTCCCAGGTTCGATTCCAAGGCAAGGTACCTACCGGTACTCAGTTTCGTGGGTGAAAGAGCAGTAATTTTCTATGTCTTCCTACCTACCACCACTTACTTCCTTATTTACTTAGTCTGCCGCCTAACAGCACTGTTTCTGTAACAGTTTTAGTAGCTTGATGCTCATGAGTACACTTTTTAGCCAACGGCTTTATGGCCAGTGACCATAAGTAGAGATAAAGGTCAACTGCAAATCAGTACATTTATATGAACAGATCATCAGGCTGCAAAACAGTGTTCTCAAACCAGTAGAAAGTACCTAAAATGAAGGCTTTCGAATGCAAAATTAAACCGAAGCAATCGTATGTGTGAGCTCAATAAAAGGTTGATAGTAATAAGAATCAAGTGTACGGACGGAGCGAGACTCGGCGGCGACTCACGCGCACAAAGCGGTCGGCACCTTATCCACGATCACTATCCGGTTTGCCAGGGATTATGAAAATGGGGTTCGTAAAAAATTCAACAACTTGCTGTAATTGAAAAAGTCAATTTCACACCGATTTTTAAATCCACCTATCGTGAGGAGTATTCGAATCTGTTTATTTTGTATAAAAAAATGTACTATTTACTAGATCGCGTCTAAATTTCATTAAGTTTGGGTTGTAATTTAATCTGTCTTAAAATCAGCTCTACTTTTGTACTATATGCTGAGATAGGTCCATTTCGGTATTACAGTACAGCAAAGCTAATCGCAAATAAATGAATTTAGATAAAGAAACATCTACTGTATTTATGCCGAATAAACTATTAATATTTAATATCCAAGAATGTACGACCATAAGTCACGCAATGTCTATGTTACTTACATGATTTAATAAAATTCAAGTATAACATCTGATTATAATGTCGGGAAATGAGTATCATTAACATCCAACATATTGAATTACACTTTTTGGGATTATTGTTCAAAACGCCATCTAGGGATCATATTAGATGCGTAACGGATACTGTTGCTGACTTTGAAGTTTTACTTTAACGATATTCATTCCCTGACATTATAGTCCAATGATTATTTTTTTTTACTTATCAAAGCCAGCTTTTCTATTTTTAAAGATGTAACAGAAATGTTGTATGAAATTTACACAGAATGCTTTCTGTGTAAATTCCCGTTACTAAAATGAACAAAATAATACATAAGATATTTTAGACGAGCCCCATTGAGCAGTGCGGCTGGGACGGGCGGCGCGGGCGCAGATACTTGCAATCTCTTTGGTCAGGCGTTAAATATAAACCGTAAGAGGTACGGTAGTGAACTTAATGTGATGTCATGGTGGTGCTCTGTAATTGCGAGCTCTGGTTTTTGTGAAATTTGTTTTTATAAAATCAATACCATTGTCGGTTACTAAACAGAACTTTACTCACCTTAAACAAGTAAATTAAATTTTTAATTTTACAAACTTCCGCAAAAAAAACCATTTTATGCCGAAAATTTCTAACATCAGCTCTTCAAACTGCGGAATCGATTTTTACCAAATATAGCTAAGAACAACCGCAAAAAAACTTGTTTTCACGAAGAAAAAAAACCTCATCAAAATCGGTCCATGCTTTCGAGAGCTACGATGCCACATACAGACAGGCATTGGCGTCAAACTTATAACACCCCTCTTTTTGCTTAAGGGGCTAAAAAGCCTGTTGGCTGGAAGACATGTCTGAAGGACTGTCGTATTGCATATGTACAATGTTTTGGAACTATCGTATAATATTTTTGCCCGCGACTTCCATTGCGTGGTCTTCAGAAAGTATCCCACGGGAACGACTTTTTCAATCGGTAATAATAGTATATTTTAGCTTATCTCAGTACAATATAATCAAGTCATTCTGACTCTACGACATGAATGAATGACAATCAAACCACAAATAAACTCAGACGTTTTCATTTAGAATATTAGTAAGCCATTTCATTGAATTACCATTTGTCGATTCATTTTGATGGCGTCTAAATTTGTAATTATTATTTCGGAAATAGCGTTTAGCACTTGACTTCTATTTGTCTCAAACAGCTGTAAAACAAGGTTTTAGCTACATGCTACATTTATTGTCAGGGAACATGAATCATTTGGAATCCACCCATCATCATCAACAGCCTATATACGTCTCCACTGCAGGGGCTCAGGCCTAGTCTCCTACATAGAGTGTATGGGCCACCATCCACCCATCATTTCAAGTCAAATTTTCAAACATATTTTGTTCACAAATCATTGGACGTCACACAGTCATTGCAAGCCTAGCTGCATCCGTCATAAATCAACACAACGAGCATTCAATGATTTATCACGCTCGGGGTAGGTGATAGCAGTATGATGTAAAATAGCTAGAGTCTCTACAGGGGTTATTTCCTTCTACATTCGGTCAACCAGAAGAACGGCAGTCCAAAGTTTCGCACGAAACGCTTCGCTTCTCCTTTTAATTGCTACTGATGTGTTTACGTATAAAAAGGCAAGATTTTTCAGATCTATTTATATGTATAAAATGTACTACCACTTGCAAACAATTGTACTTGAATTTAAGCGCAATGAATAATTAATTGAATGATTAATGCGCTCTGCTATAGAGTGGAATTCCCTGCCGGCTTTTGTGTCCATCTATTCGTACTCGTATCTTTGTCAGCGTGTATCTCCCTTGCCCACATAGTCAATTAACACCAGGTGATGTTGTGGTCAAAAAATTCTAGTGACCCCAGGGTTATTACAATCAGACAATAGCTAGATAGATAGCTTAACATGGTCTATAGTGACGATACGATCTCTGAGAAGTTTGAGATTGTTTTATGTTACAGAAATCGCGTGATTCTTCATTGTTAGCTATTGTGCTTCAGTTGGTGACGTGTGACGTTGTCACACTGTCACATTGTGATTAAAACGTGACACCCGCCTCACTATGGCTACAGGAAACGAATGGTATGTCGATCTCCCGCCTCGACTGACACTTGACCTACCCTATAGTGATAAAACGTGGTTTACTGGTTGTGGACGGGAACAATTAAATTCATGTTAGGCACTCACTTGTTTCTGTTCAGAAAATTCATTGAAATGATTAATGAGGTAATTAATTATGTCAATAATTCCAAATACTTTTAGGAACATTGTTTGAATTACTTGATGTTTTCTTATTTCACTGTGCCGTCTCCGGATTATGCAAGTTTCTTCCATAATTTTGTGATATTCTAAGGCAGCTTCCATCTTCATGTTTATGAAGTTCACATATTTATAAGCCGTTGAATAAGCCTGTTCTTACTACTTATTCGGGATCTCCAAACATCATCATATTCAAACCTTTATTGAGTATATACATTGAAAGAATGAAATTTTACACACATTTTATATTCTACGTAAATATGTTTACGATTGAAATTAGCAAAGACAGACCTCGTTTATCTAAATTGTCTAATATCAGCTAACCTGTCTGCAAATTGATTTATCTCATGTAATATAAAGAAAAACTTCTCCAAAAACAATGAAGCAGCTGAGAAACTAATAGAGATAACCATAAATTTATCGATATCTTATGACGATTCTCGGTGGACGCTAATTATCTTTAAAATCGTATCAGATGACGAACGAACGACGAATAGAAAATTAAGTGGAAATTAATATTAATTTAGTCTGAACACCTGGCGGTAACCTGACCCACGAGGCGGCGCCGTCTGTGCTCGTTAAACGACCATCAATTTGACCATAATCGACCATTTTCGTGTTTTCGATATCAAATATCGACGCCCAGGTCGATTAGTCACGGTGTGTGTGCGACGCAGTGCCTGCTTTACTTTAATTTATTGTCTATTGATTATGTTCTTATTTTTATTTATGTTCCTTTTTAGGGGTCCGTACACAAAGGGTAACCAACGGGACCCTATTACTAAGACTGCGCTGTCCGTCCGTCCGTCTGTCACCAGGCTGTATCTCATGAACCGTGATAGTTAGACAGTTGAAATTTTCACAGATGATGTATTTCTGTTGCCGCTATAACAAGAAATACTAAAAAAACAGGAGAAATATTTAAGGGGGCTCTCATACAACAAACGTGATATTTTTGCTCGAGATTGATAACGGCAACAGGATAATGGAAATATTTACAGAATATTTATTTAAATATTTAAAAATAATTAATAAAATGAAAATAAAACAAATATTTAAGGAGGGCTCCCATACAACAAACGTGATTTTTTGCCGTTTTTATAGATAATGGTACGAAACCCTTCATACGCGAGTCCGACTCGCACTTGGCCGTTTTTTTATTTTATTTTACAGTCCCGGTGAACAATACTTAAGGCGATACTACCGACTGGCCTACTACTTTCAGTAATTCGTAGTTCAAATTTACTAAAATAATTAGGAGGTGCTTACGATATTGCTTTATCCTGTTGGAGAAACAGTTCACCTAGGAGCTACCGTGATAAAACGCCGGTGGTTCTGCCGTTGAGGCGCTAAATGCTACAAATGACATTTAAAAAAAAGTAAAGTAAAGGTAAAAAGTGTTTATTTCTTAAATAATTTTTACAGAGTTTTGCAGGGGCCTTCCAGAAAGTAGTCTTTCGACACTTGTGTTGGAAGTGCACCGCGTCTTCCAGACGGATTTACACATTATTATTTAAGGAAAAGACTCATTATTATGTTAGTAAAAATTAACCTATTTTAAATGTTATGGTTTTCTTTTAATCTTAGTTCCTATTTTAAGTTTGCTATGCTCATGTGTGTGTGTGTTTGTGTGTGAGTTGCGAGAAGAATTGCACACAAATAAACCTAAAAACACAATATCTTTATACTATTCGTGAGAATATATGATTTCTATTAAATCTTACCTAACATGTAGACAATTAAATTTACTATATGCCTAAATATTATATATTATGTTAGACGGCGATTATACAATATCATTTAGTTTTATGATCCAAACTTCATTTTGTTAATTGACATGTTCACCAGTCTATTCACTCACGATGATAGTCGAACTCAGTTTTTATTGGCAGCCTTCGCGGAAGTATACTCTTAAGAGGGTATGCTGGTGTCAAAGCGCCCATACAAACGTAGTCCAGTCATATTTTGAGTATTAAGCTATGAAAATCTATGAAATTTTCAAGACACAATCTAGAAACAAATATCTGTGTCGGTGGTGAGTCAGATTATCGTTTAAATATATATTTCCAGAGTTACAGGGCGTCAAAGAATTGTATTTTACGGTAATAAAAAGCCCCAACTTTGAACCTGATTTACAAGAGTACGAATCAATTTAGAACCATTTGAAAAACCCACCGACATCTGAAATTTCATTAGTATTCTGTATTTAAAAAATGGTTACATAATATACTGTATCCTTCAAATGATCCCTGGACTACGAAACATCCAAATAACGGGTGGATAACTTCGCGTAGTGTATGCTGTCTCACCGTACGCGCTCGGGTAGGATAGGGCTCGGATAGGGACAGCTACAACACAATGCAACCTTGAACGCGGCCACGTGGTCTAACCAACATAGCCTCTTAAATTTGTAAGCATGACTTTAATGCCGAGGTACAAAAAAAACCGTTTAAAAATAGAATTGTATTTATAAACTTAAATAAAAAACTTTGGGTATACTTGACTTATTTTGTTTCCTTTTATAAGTAAAAAACGTGTAAGACGAATTTAATTTTAGTAGTTTTATAGCAAGAGGAAAACTCAGAAAAATCTTGAGTTATATTTATAATTGCTATTAATAATTAATTAGCTCGTGCTTATTAGCAATCAATTTAATGATCGATTAAATACCAATTGTTTAATTTGAAATGCACGCGCCATTTAATGGGACAAACCGACCGTTTTGTAATACGTTTTTAATTTGTTTAGGATGGTGTTTTAATTTTCTAAAGCGCACGTTTTTAAATGCATGATTGTAATACACGTGGTCTAAGTGGGAGAGTCCATAATTCCTACTAATATTAACCTTAAAGTGTGTTTCGTTGGAACAACGGTTTGACATGATTTTTATGAATTCGAACAACCGATGAATAACAATAACAACATCTGTATGTCTGCCACAGCGGATTCTTTCATCAACTACCAATGATATCGAATTTATACTTGGGGTAGTTACGAAAAATTGTGACCCCCACAACATCAACAGCGTCCACACTGCAGAGGCTCAGGCCTACTCTCCTACAGAGAGTGTATTTGCCATACTCCATCACGCCGGACCAGTGCGGATTGGTAGACTTTACACACACCTTTGAATTTATTCTCAGGAGTGTGCAGGTTTCCTCACGATGTTTTCTTTCACCGAAGAGTCAATGATAATGATTGTTATCATTTGTACGTAAATTCCAAATAACAAATTGGAACTCATTAGTACTAGCCAGGATTGAACCCAGACCTCGATTGTTCAAGGACTGACGCTCTACCCAATTGAGCTACCACGGCTATGGCTATTGACCCACACATGAACTTTTTACCTTGACAATTTATCTGTATTAATGTTAATTTAGCTTTAGGAAGGACTTTTGTTTATTAATTAAAATCCACAAATGTTGTACGCCTTCGGGTAGGATATAGAGATGCTATGTATTACACCGAACATCAATTTACCACCTATATTCACAATAAAATATTCTGATTCTGAAATAATTGATTATATAGAGGTATTTTGTTTCAAATGAGACATCATCAAAAAAGTTGTCAAACTTAGGCGTGTTCGGAAGCCTTGTTGTGCGAGTCCAACTCGCACTTGGCCAGAGAGTGTGTAGAATAGTCTTTAGAAAGAGTTCCCTGGGTGGATAGATTTTAAAGAAATGTGTCAATAAATTACTCGTACTTCTTAGAAGCTAATGTATTGTAATAAAATTATGAATAATTTTTCTGAACACAAATTAACTCTATAACAAGTATAAACATGTAGCTCAAATGTGCTAATTAAAGACTTAATAAACTGCCTAAATTGCAAGCAATCGAGATAAATAAAAAAGAAATGAATCGTATTTCTGAAACAGAAACAATTTGCTACCAAAACAGCTATCAAATGATTATTTAAAAAAAAGAACATTGCATCACATGTACATGTGTAAGGAGCATGAACATGACATTGTACATTTTCATTGGCTGTATTTTTATTGATATATAAAATAAAGGTGCTTCTAACTGAAAAAGTACACTAAACATTGTTAATGAAATCCTGGAAAACCCCACAACTATTGATTGTAGAGCGATACGTAACGGAGGCGAGGCGAGTGGCGGGCGGGCTGGCGGGCGCGATGCTCGCCACGATTGACGTAAGATTACACCTTCGATTCCCGGAAGGGACAAGGTACTGGCCCTGCATTATCATTACAATTTTACACTCTGCCCCCCTGAAATAAGGATGCTTTTAGCAGGAATTTTGTTTAAATGCGTAAATTGGGAAGGCCCTTTTTAGGTTGCTCGATTTGCTGTCGAGCGCCCGTTGAAGTCTTTTATATGAATTGATACTGATACACAATTTTAGTGATTCACTTTCTAAACATCTCTAAGAATTGTTATTGAATTTTTTAAATTGAATATTTATTGTAAAATTTTTTTGTTAATTTAAATATTATAGTAGAATTCGTTGAATATTTTTTTAGTAAAAAACAATTTTTCTTCTTCTAATGTTATAATAATAATAAAAGTCTCGGCTCACTTGGGTGTCACGTCACGAGTTGAATAAGTTAAAAATCTACGAATTACAAGAATTACCAAGTATATCTCAAAAATAAGCATTTTCGGAATTCCGTAACAGTTTGTTAACAAACGAATACACTGTCATTTTTTTAAATTAAAACTTTTCCAATAAATAACTAGTGATAAACTTCATAATTTTGAAGCCTTCACTGTTAAAAAGTGATTTCTTATCATTATTTACACTTGCCTATTACATAGAACAGATAAAAAGCGGCGTCAAAAGAAAACTAGATTTACATTAACTGAATTAGATTATTCTTACGAAGGATTCATGCGATACCGAAATATTACCACCAAAATTATATGACGTATCAATGTAGATAAGATATGAGTTATCTTACAAGGTAGTATATGCTACGCACGTATTGAGTTGATGTACCTAGTGCATTCCTGCGATCATTATCAGAGAAAGTGTTCTCTCATATCTTGCATCACTTAAATCTAAACGGCAAATATACGTCTGTCAGTTCGATCGGAATTATTATGGATCAAACGATTTAGATTAGAACCAAGCGAAGTCAGTCAAGACAACTCTGAGCACTAAACGCTTGGTGAGGGTTATATAAAAAATATAAGTTGGCGCCAATTTGGCATCCCAGAAATATCCATCGCATCCCTCTTTTTCCTTTTGTTATAAGGCACTATTTCCTTTTGTTATAAAGCACTATTTCCTTTTGTTATAAAGCACTATTTCCTTTTGTTATAAAGCACTATTTCCTTTTGTTATAAAGCACTATTTCCTTTTGTTATAAAGCGCGCTGTCAAAATTTATTTTGATGTGACAAATAGTTCCTTAAACCAAAAGGAAGAAGAGTCATATTTCTGGGGTGGCAGACTTGCCAAAGTGAAGCCAACGGTGGAGAAAATTTACATATTTACCATAAGCGTTACCATATGGGTATTCAATATTATTTATAGATTTATGGGAATAAACTTGAATAGATCTATGTTATTATTAATTAATATTGCTGTACATTTATTGACGAAAATATCTAACTCGTATAAAAATAGCCAGGGAGTGGAATCTGTAGAAGAACGAATAGCTAAGAATTAATTATAAACTGTTGGTTTTTGGAAAGAATAAAAATACTAAAGGGATATGTGCTGAAATTAATCGATTTATTTTGTACATTTACTGACAAGTCTTTATCTCATGAAGTTGACACGCTAACACACTGATCTAAAATTGATTATGACGTGAAAAATCCCGAGATAATTTTTTCACTAGATTTTTGCAATCGATATTCTTCTATCGGTCTCAGCTCGTATCTTCACACGAATGCAATTTACCATAATTTACTAAAGTGCCATGACTCGGCTTCTAAGACCGACAGACAGTCTAAAATCCCAAAGATAATTGTTTTGGCTTCTATTGGTCTTATCAAGGACCCTCATATTATTTTTAGGATTCCGTACCCAAAGGGTAAAAACGAGACCCTGTTACTAAGACTCCGCTGTCCGTTCGTCCGTCTTTCACCAGGCTGTATCTCATGAACCGTGATATTTAGACAGTTGAAATTTTCACAGATGATGTTGCTGTTGCCGCTATGACAACAAATACTAAAAAGCCGTATAAAATAAAGGGGCTCCCATACAACAGACATGTACTTTTGCAATTTTTATAGATAATGGTACGGAACCCTTCGTGCGCGAGTCCAAGTCGCACTTGGCCGGTTTTTTCTTAAATATCTCCATCGACCATTTACAATATTATTATATGCACCTATAGATAGATTGTCTTGTCATAACTTATTTCCATGAACTTGATAGATGATTTGGTTAAATTCACATGCTAAATAAGTTTAGTCAATAGTCTATCTATTAGCACAATTTACTACTCTTACCATACTTTAGGTCGGTACATATCACTTTATAAATATCACTTTATAAATAGCTTTGTATTATATATTGAATTAATCTTAATTTTTGACTTTGATTGACTTTAAATTTATATTCTAAATGTATTTTAAACTAGTGGCCCGCCCCGGCTTCGCACGGGTTGACATTTATTTTGCCATAAACGTAGAGTAAATGTAATCTTTCTAGATCATTGCAGAAATTTTATGAAATTTCCATAAGTTCTCATGTGAACTTCTTCACTCATGTGAAGTTCAGAGTGTGTGTGAGTTCAGAAGACAAGGACAGACATATTTTTCACATTTTTGCTTGCTTGCTTTACACACTTCCACCCCATCGCGACCAAACTCCTTTACTTTCAGCAGGAGACTAAGGGACTAAATTTTTTTAGTATTATTTGTGCTGTTCTAGTATTAAGCAGGTCAATTTCATCACGTTTTTAACTCTGCTTCTCCTAAGTTTAAATGAATTCAGACGAAAATTTGTAAGTCTTAATGGTACAGTTTGCTGGTGTCTAAAACACCTTAAATGCCTTTTCTAGTCGATTCGTATTACACCTGGTATCCCTGAAGTGGTCATCGACCTGTTAGTAATGCAAGGCGAGCGGCATGTGTGTGCCGCGTACTGCACAAATGGCCTTCATTGGGCTAAATAACAACACATTGAAAATAAGAGCGGTGTTACATGACATAGTTAAAGCCCGTGAAATTCCACTACCGCATCCGTACACTGGTACTCTAGTAGCTATTTACTAAACAGCTAGCGGTTATGTAACACAGCTGGATTGTCATTTTACAAAACAGCTACCAAAAACATGCGTTTTGTGTAATGACCAGATTTGTAAAATCATATGACTGGTTGTGTTCGTTAAATTTGACGAAATACATTCTAATTTGGACTTCATTATTGTTTTTATGACATACAAAGCCACGAGCGACGAAATTTAAAACAAAAATTTTGAAATCCTACGTTTTTCGACGAATTTTGCGTGTTAAAAAGTTCAGCTATTGTGAAAACCCGCTTTACGTCGTTCGATAAGCTAGCGATTTTGTAAAACTGCTTATTTAAGCAATCTTACTACGAAAGCTGCACCAGGTTGATAATCAAGAGATCAAGCGTACGAATCCTCTCTCAATGAGGTTGGTGGTAGAGCGATGTTTGCATGGCTAGATAACTACAAAACCATTTCTTTGTACTAAGTGACAGCGTCAAATGACATTTTATTGACGCCATCTTTGTTTCCAACGTCAAGTCTTACCTGTTTCGTACGTTTTATATGTTTTTGTATAAATAAACTAAACCAAATTATACAAAAATGGTAAATATAAATAACTTTTATTTGATAACAGCCTTTTCAGTGTACAAGACCAGGCCTAGGCACCATACTTTTGCGGAACGCGTATTTGCCGATCAAATTGCTCCGCAAATCCTATATTTTCTCTTCGGACCATAGACAATATATATCAAAGTAATAATAACTCACTTCTCCATTTATATTATTAGTACAATAGTGTGACTAGACGAGGACTACTAGGTCCATAAAGTGACAATTCAGCCAAAGTGGTTTGAAAACGGCGTTAATAAAATCCATTATCAATCAGAGTACGAGTATTAAGAAGGTACTGCACGAAATTAAAGTCAGTAATATTATGTGCTGAATCAGTTAAAAATATACTGAAAGGACTTATTTAGAAAAATTTGATATTTAATGATCATAACCGTTATGTGTTGTTTGTTTATTATTTATGTATTTGTATCAAATTTCAACAAGAGCGCGCCCTTGTTCAAAGATTGGGCTAACCTAAATAAGTCCTTTCAATGTATTTAAATAATTTAGCACATTATATTAATGACTTTAATTTACTCGTGCAATACCTTCTTAACAGTCAAACTGAAAACTTTATAAATTGTCATTGGGAATAGTTCCTTTCTCCTCAACTGTGGTACCTGGGGGACAGCATTAAATCTCATTGAGTGTCGATAGTGGGTTTTACGGCGTGGGTAATAAATCGTCGCGGTCACCTAGTAAATGTCCAGCTGTGATGTTTATGTCCACTTTGTTCAGTGTAAACGGACTCTTACGTTGTGAAGTATAGCGGTAATTAGCGAGATCTTAACTGGGTTAAGTAGGATATAACTACCCATGAAATGTTACTATATTGCATTACTTCAATCAAAAACGGAATTGAGCAAATTTTTTATGAATTAAATTTGATCATGAGCCCTTTGAAATTTATAATTTTTATTAATTATACATATATGAGTTTTTATGTAATCCGTTCTATCGTTTGAGATATATTTATTTAAGAAAAAAGTGTGTCGGATTATTATGTTGCCAATCTTTATTTATCTGAGTTTTAACTATCGCGTTTACGTTACGTCAGATTTGTATGAAGAATTGTGCTGCGCCGTGTTTCTTGTATAAAGTCTATTTATTCCATACTTTTTGTACTTTTACCGCCTTCTTTGATATCGAGTCGTCCTCGTTTGACTAGAGGCCGACTTGAAGGGGTAGCGTTTTTCATAGGTGAGACACTATCTAAGCGTGCGGACTTTAGTTGACAGTTTCATTTGGAAAATGACGCGCTGGGTTGCCCCGTATATTTTTTCCTTTGCTAAGAAACCGCATGTTGTACGTATGTCTAATATCGTATAATGACTTGACAAGGATAAAGTTGAATTAAAATTCCTTACGAGCATATTATTTCTCAAGGATAGAGGTAAGTTTGACTACCATCGGGTCATATGACTGACTAAAATGGACTAAAACATTGGAACTTTTTTCCCGTCTATTAGACTTTCTTAAACATTTTAAGCTTAATGTGCAATCAGATGTGGGGAAACTCTTATGCAGGTCAATAATCCTATGCGATATAAAATTAGGTTAAGTACAGTCAAGTGCAAAAATATGTAATCAGATTTGTACCATGCCACATTCACCCTTACGTGTTTCTATGAACTGTGTTGATGGGAATTGACATGGTACAAAGTGAGTACATAATTTTGCACATGAATGTTACATATTTAGTTGAACTCATTGGAATTGATTCGATTTCAGAAAATATCGAGACTAAGACAATAAAGTTGCTGACACAATAAAAAAATTAATATAATAAAATTAAAAACACATAATGTTTGTGTACACAAAATATACGTATATGAAAAATCATCAAGTAAACTGGACGAGTCACCTGTGACGTAATAAATATACATGGTGTAAAAATAAATCACTACGTTAAATAATATAATCGCGACAGATAATTTGCTGTTCGTCACGATGAGGAAACGGAATAACCACAGAATGCAGTAATAAAATCAACTTGCTTTTTTATTTCACAAATTAATTTAAATTGTTTTTTTACTGCCGCGTTATGTGCTGCGAGAATCATTATATTAATTAAATTTGATTACCGTTATAGTAATGAAAACTTAATCGTTTTAAAACATAAACAATTAAAAAATGTGATCCGAACCAGTTTTAGAACTTAAGAAATAAACGTGTTATTTTTAAAACAACTAAACCGTAGTTTAATAAAAATTCTGCATCATCTAGGAACCAAATTAAGAGCATAGACTATACGAGTCTTTACAAAATTAAAACAAAACATCTTACTTGAGTCTAGATTTAAAACGAACAAGAAAATCCAGTATCCGATGCACATCTGGTTCCAAAGAGATGCGGAACAAAAGAGAATAGCACAAAAAAGTTTTTACTCACTTTTTCTGTAATGTTGGTATCACTGTATCACTTTCGCGAAAAGCGGTCGTGGTTTTGACACGGGTGTTATTTTGGCGGGAACGTGCGTGCACTCGTACCAACGTTCGGACAGTTAGTGGCTGGCGGCTGTCACTTGTCGTTATATTATGGGGCGGCAAACGATGCCATTGGTGGACGAGCGCCGAGCCCGCTTGACTCATGCATACGTCATATAGTGAAAAGCCTGCGCCTTTTTTGGGTAAAAAAGTTGTAGGTACGTAGTTTTTTTGCTAGCGCGTGTGGTGAACGTTGGCTTGACTCTATGAAGCTATGACAGAGCTTTTATATGTTTTAACTCAATAGCTAGTACAGTAATATAAAAATTGATCTTGCACTTGAAAGTTATCTTATCTTATGGTGTAATACAGAAGAAGATAATGTCATAGATACAAAAATGCTTAGGTTATTGTCAAATTTTTGAGAGAGTACCTTTGGAATAATAGTCGATTCTATCTAGTAGTATACTATCATCATCATCATCAACAGCCTATATACGTCCCCACTGCAGGCCTACTATCATACAGAGAGTGTATGGACCATAGTCCACCACACGGGCCCAGTGCGGAACGGCGGACTTCACATGCCTGTTCAAGACATGCAGGTTTCCTCACGATGTTTTCCTTCACCGTTAAGCAATCAAGCAATAAGATAGTGTACTTGAATTGAAAAACAACTCATAGGTACACGGTTATCAATTGCGCCATCGACGATATACTACTATATATAATCAAGAATAAAAAAATGAAATGAAAAATTCTACTTATTATTTCGTAGTGACAGTAATTTGGTTTCGTACCCTTCTATAAATAGATACGTAAACTCTATCATCGTAACCGAACTATCGGAAAGTTCAATTTTTTACGGTTACGAAATCGCGATGTATATAAATACATTTGTACATACGTGATGTGACATTTAACAAAGATGTGAAGAGCTCGTCATAAACTTTCTAAGCAATTATTTAAATTGAAGGCAAATAAACTGCGTGGACATTGTTTGGAGAGTTGGTTGTAAAATCCATAAATAAAATCTAAATTGACAATTTTAAATGTCAAATTTTTACAAGCTATGTTGACTCTTACTTCGTAACTTTTTTCGGTAAATAAGACGATATTAAATTGTAAACAAGTGAATTAAAAGTAAATTTTTAAAAAAACCGGACTGCGTTTTTTATAACTTTTTATGATTTTGATATATCCAGTGTCACTCTCACAGTAAATACGAATCTAACGACACCTCTTAAGCTAAAATCCATCGAGCCGTTCAGGCATACATACATACTCTCGAAAAACATAGCCTTCCTTCTGGCGCAGTCGGGTAAATACATACATACTCTTGAGAAACAGAACCATCCTTCTGGCGCAGTCGGGTAAATACATACATACTCTTGAAAAAAATAACCATCCTTCTGGCGCAGTGTGGTAAAAATAGATGAAGCCTATCCAGAAATGAATGAGAACTGTCATTCTTACTGGTCATTCTTTTCTTCACTGTTACATCTTGCTAAGAAGTATGTCCTTCTTAATTACATCTTGGCTAAAGATTATGTATTCTGTGGCTAACTAAAGTGACTGGGGCCGTAACAGTTGCGTACTCTGTGGCGGCTGTCACCATAGTCCAGAAGATTTAATTGCAGAAGATGAAATTTTGCATCAGTATATTTTAGAAACGGACACTAATATTTCATATCGACTGAATAAACTTTGTTTTTTCTTTTTAAACTTCTATAACTTTATTACTGTCCCGAAAATCACCATTCACGGGATAATTTTATAGGCTAATTTTGGGCTAATTTCGTGCCAATCTCCAATCGGAATATGCTGTGTAAATTCACAGGGTACAATCTGATTGGACCGTGGCTCTACATGGCCGATTAAATCGACCAATTCCACGAAATAGTTATGTGGCACATGCCTATATAATAGTTTTTATATATTATTCACAAACACGAGTTACCAAGTTGTGACTCCTACTAAAGCGTGCATCAGTGTTTACGTTTTGATGATAACATGATAAATATATTGTTCTCCATGATAAATTCATGACATAATTGTTATCTAAAGCCCATGTAAACAATGGATGACGTCAATTGTTTATATTTCGTTTTAGTTTTCGGCTTGTTTCATAGTATAATCTTTTTATAGCACATGTATATCAGATCTGATAGTTTTGCTTCAATTCGTTAGCGCAATCTTGTTTAAATTTATTTTTATGATTGTTTACGCCACTTCCGCCCCTAAAGGGCAAAGATTTTTGTCCCTTAAATCCATTCTGTTAGAAAAAATTAGAATAAAGTTTTTAAAGATACTCAGATGATAGTAAAATCAATGTAATCCCGCTATAAACATAAACGTCGAATGCTATGACAGATGGATGATTGTTGACAAAGTCGTATCAAATTTACGTTCTTTTTATGGCCACGGGCCATAAAATACGTTTCAATCCCATCGAAACCAACAGATTTTGATGAAATTTTGCAAGTGCTTAAACCTACAGTATGCAGATGTATATGGACAACGTGTGTTCCCGTGGGACAATTTCTGAAGTCAACCCAGACGAAGTCTGAAGAAAAATTAAGAAACAAATTATGCAACAGACTGTTCCACTGATCATGTATGGAGGAACTACGTCAGACACTTTCGTTTGTACACAGGGTACACACAAACCAAAGTACACCAAACATCAGACACTCGGCCGGATAGAAATAATAAAGTGTAGACAATATCCACATTTTGTTTTACGTTCGAATAGGGCACGATTTAATTTTATGCACGCTTCAAAATTTGAGAAAACATAAACTTATATGAGAAGCTATATATTTAAGCTTTATTCAAATTGGCAAACTCAAGCGGTTTTGTAAATCGTATTTTTTAAACAATTTCCTCATATGGTTGTCTTTTTGGGAAAACATAGATGCCTGTATTGATAAACCGTTCACTGACTTTTAACAGTTATAATTTCATGTTACAGGAAGTAGGAAAACAACGTTACTTTAATTAAGAAACAATCCCCATATGTTCGTTATTTGTTATAGAATTACTTCATATCTGTAACCATAACAGAATTTTTATACCATTGTTTCTTTACATATATAATTTTATCTTATGATAAGGAAGAGAACATTGAAGAGTTAAAAAAATCTGAACTAAGTTGTTCTACAATAATATTTGAACTGCTTTTACTAAAGAACAGATTACGTAAGAGATATCTTAATAACTACATTGATATATTAGATCTTGTGTTTTTGGCTTTAAAACCCACCATGTCTTCCCATCTACCTGTTTCACTTTACTGCGACATCCTGCAATCAGTACCCCACTTACCTAAATGGTTCTTGAGTTCCATGAACATCGTTGGACTTCATCTCATTACTAAACAATCAATTTTTCAAACATTCCATCTCGAACTCGCTGAAATAAACGAACAATCCGGAAGTCCAGGGTTCAATCCTTAGTGATATCGGTACCAGGTTTGGTTGGTGAAAGGGCTTCTAGTCCGCCTGGATAGCTATCAACAAATCTACAAAAAGCTCCTGTACCTCTTATAAAAATAAACTAAGCGGAGACAAGTATGTACACAAAAAGGTGATCTGTTCAGCATGTGCTGTAGCTACAGCTTGGTTAGAGCTACAGCGAGTTACGATAGTATTGTTCTATGTTTCAAGCTAGATGGACTACTCTTACAGAAATAGAATCGACTCACGATCTCACCTGACTAACTTTTGGCGACTATCGAACGATGTATGAAGGTGTTCAGTATATACTATAGTCTTTTTAAAACTAGAATGGGCAATGATTACTATCTATACCAGTATTGGAACTCTACACCCGCGTCCCCCCAATGGCTTTGGCATTTTTGTTGGCACCACACCACTGCAAGCGTGGCTGACGCAATCCGCGCAACTGTTGGGTAGCTCGCCCGGGTGCGTCTGCGCATAGGAGGCTCTATTTTGAGGTTGTATTCCAAAATAACTGTAGCAGTTAATTGGATGATCGGTTATTATTATTTTTAATTTTTCTAATGCACTTTGAATACTAAATAAGTACGGCCGCACATAAAATGTTGTGAATTCGCAAATGATGTGAATCAATCTGTTATTAGAAGTCGGCTTTTTTCAGCTAAGTTATGCATTCTGCTTAAAAGTTCCAAACCACAAAATCCAATTTACTAAAAATAGTTATTATCAAGAAAATCACAAAGTTAGGTACCTACGTTGAAATTCTTGATTCTGTGTCATGCAAATAATTCGCAGTTCTCATAAATTTTACGGTGTATCTGTCGTTAATCATTTCACCACAAATAACTTGTCAAGGAAGAAACAAGCAAATATTTTGAATGAATATTTCTTGGGTAAACCCTATTACAATGGAAGATAATAGCAACCTAACCAGGTATGAAACATTCGAAAAGAACTTTACGTACGAGTATTGTGTTTCAGTTACGAAATTCGAAATGTCCAGAGCCTCCCTAATTTGTGGCTTTCAATGAGCTCCATCACTTGCCCTTGAAGCGAAATGTCAAAGCCAAGTCAATCGCGTATTCTAAAATGTTTTCTGTAGACGGCTGTGAAATGTCTTTCTCATTTACTTTTACATCTGGAAAATTTTAAAAAGCTCGAACAAACGGGACCACGCCTTATTTTGAATGTTTTCCCCCTTATTGACGCATGCACAATGGTTTCGAAAAACCAAATCAAAGGTTTGGAATCCACTTGTTCTTATTTTGTGTAAAACCTTGGTCCAATTTTAGGAATCAGTAGGAAATAAAAGCATCGCTGTCACTCCAGATCAGGAGCCAAAGGATAAAATAATTTGAGGCAATGCGATGGGGGCAACAATTTCGAAAGCGTCTCGTTATTTTAGCATCGGTATTTGGCATTTGCAAAAAACTACTATAAATAAGCTAATGAATTGACTATAATCATGTTTTCAAATCTTTCAAAATGTGTTTTCACAATCTTTGCTCTCAGTGTCTCAATTTATCTTTATTTATATTTTAAAATAGCAAAAGAGCGAACCGTCGGGGTACGCAAGGGTTGTTGGCTAGATTAATTCGTTAGGTTCTGCATTTTCTTTACACATTCTATCATCATCATCAAGAACAGCTGGGAAACGTCCACTGTTGGACATAAGCCTCCTTCATGGCATGCCACATTGACTGGTCCCTAGCCACTTGCATCCAGTGACTCTCCGCGACCTTAACCCGGTAGACGCTTCCCAGTAGGTGGTCGCCACTCGGGAAATTTTACTCCCCAACGGCTATCAGTTCTGAGTGATCTGCCCATTCCCACTTCAGCTCACTGACTCGTCGAGCTATGTCGGTGACCCTTGTTCATCTACGGATTTCCTCATTCTGCATTTTATCGCGTAGAGAAATTCCAGGCATAGCTCGTTTCATTGCTCGCTGAGTGGCTTTGAGCTTGTTTATTCGTCCCAAAGGACCACGTTTCGGTTCTGTATGTTATCACTGACAACACGCACTGATTAAATACTTTTGGCTTTTTAGACTGAGGTATTTTGGAAGAGAAAATATACCGAAACTTCTTGCTACGCTTCCGCGCTAAATATTTTATAGTATTTATTATTATTATTAGTGAAATATAGACAAACAGTTGTATATAATATTCGTCTCTATCAATTTAGTCATTAAAATTATCTGATATAACTATAAATCTATACACAGTGATAAGAAATCAGTGCAATTACGTACAAAGGTACCTAGAGCGGAGGAGCCCAACTATCATATTATAGACGCGAAAAAAGCTGTAAGTCTGTTACGCATTCACGCCTATACCCCTGAACAAATTTTGATGAGATTTGGTACAGATATAGACTAGACCTTGGAAAAGGACATAATGCTAACTTTTTTCGCGCAAAAAGCCTTAAAGAAGTTTAAACAGGTGATGAAAGTTTGTATAGAAGCTCGTCATTGTCGAACAAAAAAAAAACATCCAACTTTGAGTTAAGACACTTGATAAGAAATCAATCAAGCATTTTTAAAATTTCGATGTGGGGATGAAATAGGAGATGAGGTTCGTATGCAGTCATGGGCAAAAGCTAGTATATTATAGTATCATCTTAGTTATAAACTAAATTTACTGCGGAGCCCAAAGGTATTCGGGTGGACCTCGCACTTGACTATTTATTTAATTGGATTATTCGTAAATAGTGACGTCAATGGGAAATACTCTTTGGGAACGAAACAACTTGTGGTTTTTTAATGCTAATAATATCCGCGGTCTTGGGGTCTATGGCCTTTTAATTAAGTTAATGTTATTTATAGTAATTAATCATGTCTAGTTTCAAAGTTAAGTGTATAATTTATTTAGAAAATGCAAGTCATGTTTTAAGTAGTAATTCTTGAAATGAGATCTGGTGGATATATGTCGAAGTTGTTTTACTAAACAACTAGCGTTTATGTAAAACAGCATATCAACTGTGACTGATGCACGTCTCGAGTCTAGACCTTATGACGTATAAATGACGTGACACACTAATATGAATGCAAAAGTCAGCAAGTTTGTTGTTATGTCTCGTTGTGATGAAATTTGACAAACACATGTTTTATCAAGGTAATTCTTAAAGTTCAAACAGGCGAAGCTTCAAGAAAAATCTAAGAAATAATAGTAGTAGCAGATATTCAATAAAAGTTCCTAAAACATCGCAACTACAACGCTTAAATCGGTATTTTGAGCAAAGCTAGACGATGATGGATTTGATTCGTTTTTGATGGATGACTCTCCAGAAAACGTCCGACGAAACAGCAATATTCTTGTAAATGTGAGCCGCACTACATTTGCACCAGAGGGCATTTAACGGTCAATTCATGATGTGTTTGCACTTGGCCTTCATCTCAACTAATGGTAAATGACTATAAGGCTGTGAGTTGGTAAGTGTCCCAGACATATAAAATACCACCAACCAAACCGTGTACCGATACCCCCATTGGGAATCGAACCTGGGTTCTGGACATCCGGATTGTAAATCCAACTTGTAGCCACAGGTGCATGCATACACCTAAATGTTGTCATTAAGGTAAGGTATTTGATTTTCAGTATGTTAATTATTCATATTCTGTTTAGAACGTGCGCGGGTCTGACTTGTACTTGGCCGGTTTTATATTTATTGACAGGGATATATTTATTACTTTCATGTGCAGTCGAGTACAATAATATGTATCCACTTTTGGACCATGTCACATTCATCTTAATTGACATTTCCTTCAACACACTACATAGGAACAAGCAAGGGTGAATGTGACATGGTACAAAAGTGGATAGATACTTTTGTACTAGAATGTACATAGGCACCTTCGCGCGTTTTAAAGAAATCAACTTAGGTCCTCTATTCCTAAAAGTAACTTTATTTACAATCAATAGTTTTAAGGCGTTGATTGATTATCGCTTAGGCACGCTACAGCTCTCGTGGGATCTTTGTCCAACGTTAACCGCAAAATCATTTCCATATGGATAGACAGACCGACCGTCCGTCGCATCCACTTCGCTGGAGCCATTTTGAGGAGTCGCGTACGCAGACGATGACGCAAAACCCTTGCAGCGCCAAAAACGGGACCAAAAAAAACTGATTTCTCAAAATCATCACGCTAACAGTTCGCTTTTTTGACTAAGGACCGGTTATCGTGTCCATAGCAAACTTTTACTTTGCAGTTGCGGCTATCTATAAGATCATACGATTTGCGACTCAGTTCTTTTGTGATTAGATCGTTCACGGTGACGAATTTGATCGGTTCAAGGGTACAATGCTGTGGCATGTCATGTCGGTTCGCTCACAGTCTGACAGGTCGGTATGTGCGGAACTTGTGACGTCATCCCAATTTTTGACCGAGGTTCTGTTATGTCGGTGCCACCTGTAGCAAGAAGGCATGCCTTTATAATTTGAACGCTGAATGTCTTACATGAATTCTGGGAACTTCTACCCGTGCGTCGAGACCGCGGAAGTGCAAACTTCTGAAGTATTCTTTTGGCGATGTGGTAATGCCTGAAATATTTAACCGACTATGGTTCCTGTTCCAAAGGCCCGGGTTCGATACCCAGTGGTGGTACCTATCGGTACATGGTTTAGTCGGATGGATTTTCTAAGTCTTCCATCTTAATAGCACTGATATGTTCTGGTATGAAAAGTAGCAGATCCACGTCCTCACAGCTTCTGGGTGCGCACGTTTCCCGTCCAACAACGGCCTTATCGTCACTTATCACTTAGTCTTCATATCATCTCACGATATGACGAAATGGCAGTTGGATGGAAAGCTTTCTCAGATAGAATGAGGCTCCTTTCAAGAGCGCGCTGTTTGACGGCAGAGCAAATTCAGGTAACATGCAATAGAGCCAGGAGGACTTAGGAAGAACACCCTACCACCAATCAGAGACCAATTTGGATTGTGAGTGAAAGTGATCGGATGTCGTTCATCACCAGCCGGATAACGTCCACTGCTGGACATAGTCCTCCCCCATGGTACGCCACAATGACCAGTCTCAAGCCACTTGCATCAAACGACTCCCCGCGACCATTACCAGTACACGTTTTCCGGTACGTGGTCGTCACTCGAGAACTGTTACACTCCATCGAGTATCCGTTCTTCAGCGATGTAGCCTGCCCATTGCCAAATCAGTTTACTGACACGTCGAGCTATGTCGCTATCCGCAGCCCACTTCAACAAAGGAGGAGGTTCTTATTTCGTCTGTATGTTTTTTTTAAAATATGTTACGCGATAACTCCGCCAATTATGAATCGATTTTGATGATTCTTTTTTTGTTTGGTAGAACATACGTCTGAGGTGGTTCCATATAAATTTTATCAATATTGATTTATTGCTTTTGAGAAAATCAACAGAACCAAATATGTACCCAGATAATTCTCCGTTTAAGGATGAACATTTTAAGGGATCAATGCTGTAGACTTTCATGGCAGTTGAAGTCGGTTTCTAGTTCTTTTTGAACGCTTTAATTATTAAACATTGTCTTCGATGATGCTTCCTACCAAGAACCAGCCAGTAGTCGATCGTAAACTCGATACGTTCTTACATCAGCTGGCCGTTACGCGCTCATGACCTTACCTCTTGCTGTGATTGATGACTTTCGAATCTCACGCTCTAGCCTAGTTTGTTACATTACTTTTTCTTATAAGAAATTTCATCATTTTTTAGCCTGCCGCACCTACGAATGGTATTCCCTCCTTCCTTTATTCATCCTCAAGGTATAAACAGACGAAAAATCTTGGAAAAAATATTTTTTAGGGTTTCGTGCCCAAAGGGAAAAAATGGGAGCCTATTACTAAGACGCCGCTGTATGTCCGTCCATAAAATAAATATTTAAGGGGGCTCCCATACAACAGGCATGTTTTTTTGCCGTTTTTATAGATAACGGTACGGAATCCTTTGTGCGCGAGTCGGACTCGCACTTGGCCGGTTTTTTCTTCATGAATTCTGATTGAATTTAGAGATAATACTCGTATGTAAGGAGTAGTCATTTTTTTAAACCCTCTACCTATTGAGACATAGCCTAAGTACCTACCATAGCGTTGATTTAATTTAGTCAATAGATTTAAAACTAGAAACGGCATTACCCTCGCACGGAACAGAGTAAAATAAAAAATAGACTCACTAACGAGAAGAAGCTTCTACACCCACGGTGTACAGTATGATCCTATTCTTAATTCGTTAAGAAAACACAGTAAAATCGTAAAAATCGAATTCCACTTCGCAATCGAACTCGCCGGTAGCTTTCTTTGAAGAACCACATTGGAGAACGCGCACGCGTACAGCGTACCACACAGAAATGAACAACAAACATTACAAAGCAAACATTGAGACAAATGTTCATTTTAGCATAGGCATCCCTTCCACCTCACAAACTAATTCAAACCCTAAAACGAACCAACAAACCTCAATTTAAAACAACATGTTTCGAACATAACTAGGCCCGTCGACGCGCTGTCTGCTACAGTTTAAACGACACATTCCAGAAGATTCTCGTTTGGGACACTGTATTAGCTTTCGAATGCTTACACGAGCTGCGTAAATACTGTTGAAAGTAGTATCAAATAAGCAATGGATGGCGAACAACAGAAATGTGTCCTCATGCGTGACATATGCGTAAGCTAGTCCGGCAGCCATTGAAGGATTCCGATGAACGGGAAATGTAAACATGGATCGCACTTGTGTTTGTCACAATATTGTACAGGCGGTGGATGGACAGTGTGAGACGCTTGTGGTCGTTCGTTATCAAATGCAGGCATAGGTCCAGCATCGGCCCTAGGGTAGAGCGAGAGGACCGATCGCTATAGCAAACGGCGGTAGAATTCCAAATACGAAAATCAATTTTAGGTTAAACTTTAGAAGACGCCTTTTGAGCGGCGTTTACATAAACTGAAATATGTTACAGCTTTAACCAAAGAGCGACGACCAACCTTGCTCTACCCTGATGAATAGCTAGGGCCGGCGCTGGATAGGTCCACTGTAGGACAGAAGCCTCACCCGTCGTAGTTTTTATGAAAGGATTTAGAATGATCACCAAGCTTAGCTGGAGGATTTTCACAGTGAGATTATACACAGGTAACTTATCATAATTTACGATAACATAAGAGGAATATGAAGAAAGGCTTGTAGTTGTCTTTTTAAAGTACATACATAAATACTGAGATATAATGGTGAAATTTCACACAACATTTTAGTGGTACCAATAAACAACTTTATATAAATTCAAAATATTTCTGGTGTGTGAGCTTTTTTTCAGGTAACAGAACATTGACGGGAAGTTGAGTTGCTTTTTTACATGTACTGTTCTTGATTAAAATTTCATGAAAAAATTATTAAATTTAATATCTATCTATAGACTTGCTAACATTTTTAAACCCGGAACTAATAATGCGATACGTAAAAGAACTACGAAATCTTTTTGACTTTAATTTTTTACTTGAATGAATTGAAGCCATTCAGACTATGGATAAAACGATCTTGTAATTAATTATGTTTTTACCTATTTCTATACCTGTCATGGAAATTAAGGATGGCGCCACCTTTTTGTAAAATGATTTACGCCAATTTATTTTAGAGAAAAACTGTTGAAGAACGTTTTGGGACAGTGAGTTGGGTTCTTGCTACATCTAAAACTAGTATTACAAAGCAAACGAAACATTGTAATGTGTACTTTTCGCCCGCGACTTGGTCCGTGACTTCATAAATTATCCCACGGTAACTACTCGCTCGATCGTGATAAAAAGTAGCGTATGTCCTTTTCCGGTCCTCCAACTATCTTCATTAAAAAAAGTTATTCTTACACTCCGTTACGACGTAAAGAAATGACAAACAAACAAACCTTTGAATTTATAATATTAGTTAGGATTACAGATATCGAATTAAAATACAAATAAATGTAAACTTTCAGTATCGTCGTTTTAGCAGGAGTTCATTATTACTCGTATTATTGGAATGTTAAAATTTATGTTTGAGGAGATATTTTCAAAAATTTTGAGCACATTTGATAAATGAAAAGTATGTGATTATTGCATACTGCATTTACTTTACTTCTGAATTAATAAGTTGCGATCAAAGACATACACGGAGCTTGTCCGTGTCGGAACGTGAATCCAAGTGAGTCACGTAGAGGAGATCCTTTGAGAAACGTAACTCGATTTCTGACTCTCTCAGTTCGATATGTATTTACCTATCGATGAACTTACGAAAATTTATGATTACATGGGATCCTCACCACTTCCTACGGAACCCAAGAGCGGATGGCGCCGCCACGGGCGTCACCGTGTTGATTAATTGACCTTAAACCTTACCTACACTGTACTCATTAATAAGTTATTATTATTATTCTATCTACCTCTAATATTAACTACATCCGTATGATACAATATTTAATCAAATACATATATCACCATTTATATTATGTTCATTTTTATCATCTCCATATCGTAAAGACGAATTGGTTACGTCGTTGGAATGACGAACTGGAGTTTGAGGTTTGAGTCCCAATGTTTTCATCATACAAATTGAAGTCTGACAACAAACCAGTCATGGAAAGAGAAAGAAAAAATTTATTTGGCAAATACATAGTTTTTTTACACGGTGTTTATATAGTAATTTTAATTAGTTCGATGTACTTAACCTGTCCACAGGAGTGCAAATATTATGAACATATCTAATAAGGAATTTAATTGTAAAAAAAATTAGTTTACATCAATAGAGATTCAATGCCATGCAAGACATGACGGACAGTTTTCATGAAGATTCCTTCCTACTTCTTATATACGAATATATTATCGTCATTTATTTTTATTACACACAAATTGTGCGTACTGTATTTTCAACTGACTTCAAAAAGGAGCAGGTTCTCAATTCAACTGTATGTTTGTTTATGTATGCAACGTTATAACTCCGCCAATTAGGAATCGATTTTGATGATATTTTTTTTTGAGGTGGTCCCGTATAAATTTTATCGTAATCAAATAAGCGCTTTTTGAGAAAATCAACAAAAAACTAATATGATAATTGTGTGAAATTGAAGAACTTTTAGTGCAATTGAAGTCGGTTTCTAGTTCTTTTTGAACGCTTTAATTATTTTCTTGGTAATTTTTACTATACTAATAATTTCAGCGCACAACCGTTTTCATTTCATTTACATTCATAATAAATTCGCTTGTTCAAAAGTAAGTTTTAGATACAAAATTAGGGAAGTAGCACATCACTGTATAAAAGGTTGTCAGAAAATCGAATCCGAATTAGCGCAAAAAGGTCAAATCATACAAAAGACATCAACGAGAGTACGTTTTTAATACCTTAACTCGAGTATGTGAATCGTGGTCCCTACTATAGAATAGATAAACCCGACCTCAAAATAAACCCCTGCACGAGGAGGATAGTCCCTTTTGAACCTAATCAGATAATATTTCATGTAGGCCAATGTTGGCGTATGTAACACATACTTGTTTACGCACTTATGTTTAAACACTTATTTTAATGTGACAACCCTTCAGCACAGAAACCTTGTTTCTAGAGAAAAATCAAAAAAGCACCAAGATACGAACTAAAACACTCAGGTCCTGTTAAAAAAACTGAGCCAGAATGTCCTAATTTTACTTCACTTTTCGCTAGCAAAGTCACCTTCCCATTCTAAGATACATACGTAGTGATGATGACCCTAATAAAATTACGTAATTAGCTGTATAAGTCCACTGTTGGACATGAGACTCCCTTATGGTATTTTCCATGAGGGGGATTTGCCATAATCGATATTTTTCGACGAAAATTTGTCTCAAAAAAGCATTAAACTAAAATCTTGAAAAATAATTACCCATACATGTATATTAGGATGAATTTGTTTCCTGCAGTCTATCCCATGGGTTTGGGAAAGTGTGGGTCGGTGTGTGTGTGGGTTGTCGTTGGATAGATTCGTAGTGTCACATGCGTGACGTCATCTGCGGGTTTTTATAACATAACGGTTTTCTCCGAAATTGTTATCTAGTAAATTCTATAACCTTTAATATCTCCAAATGTTTTTCGAATACGATCAATGGTAAACACATTTTATTCAGCGAAAGAATGCAAAAACAAATCTTGGACATCACTCCCCACTAAACAGACTTGTGCGTCAGTATAACCAATTAACTAAAACTATAGATAGATAGAGCATGTAGCAAATGTGGTTAGTAGTTAGTTAACTAATTTCCATGCTAAATAACGTATAAAATTATCCCTCATGCAATAATTTTGTAAAGTAAGCCCTTCTGTTTATAGCTCAAACTTTCCGCTTTACACAGCGATGAAAATGACAGCAAAGTTTCCCCTTAAAGTATCAGTCAGGTAAGGTGATAAGGAAAACTCGGTTACCAAGAAAAGATTATATGGTCAAATTATGTGATGTCGCTAATCTAAGCAATCTCTACTGTAATCTTGAAGTGACATTAAAAATACGTCATAGCATGACGGGTTAGTGCGAACGCGAGTTATACGCAAGATTTAATACTCGTGTAGGTACCTATATATACTCTATTTGTTATTCATGAATTTTGTGTAATAATGTTACAGGTAAGAAGTATTCGGCTAATATCATTATTTTGGACATTCAAAATCAATTTTATCATAATTTAAGTTATGTATCTTTACTGTGCCCTTACAGGGTGTCACCTGTGCATCTACCATGATTTTACGCAGGCGATACTACAAGTATCGCTCTGTCCTTGTCACCCGCATCTCGACTGGGCAGCATTTCCGATAGTATTCGATATACGTTACCGCCTGCGTAAACTCATGGTAGACGTACTGTACTGTAATATATTTGTAACATCTTTAACATGTGGGCCATGCAAATAAATAAACGAAATGAAATTATCAAGTTACCAAATATTCGTAATCGCCGAATTCCTTTATTACGAATACGAATATTCAATTCGACGAATATCAACAATCCATCTGTATCCAATCCATTTGTGTCCATCTTATCCCTTCATTATATTACATAGTATTAGATATTTGTATTCGCTGTATCCCTTGTGGCACAAGGCTTGTGTTATCAAACAGTCTTACTCAACTCATCCCTCAAATATTATCAAATATTCGTATTGGCCGAACGACGAGTACAAATATTCGTATTCGGGGAACATAATTACATTACCCGTAAATACAGGTAAATACCATCATTTTATTCGTTTTAAAAAGTTTTGGCAAAAAATTGTATACCTCAGTTTTTGATAATTTTATGAGAAAATGAAAACGATCGAGAAAATGAAGCACGGCGTGAAAGTCGTATGATTATAACATATGTACTTAGATTAGGTTAGGTCTACTGGACAATTTTCATATAGTTACAATACGGTTTCAGTTTCGTCAATATTGTTATTTAATTTGTTTTTCAAAACATTAAGGTCATTCTTTTGCGGAAATGTTGATTTTGATGATAAAATTTGTTAATTTTATTACAGTTTTCAATGTTTTCAGTAATTGTTTTTTGCGAAACTTTTATGCCATTAAAAAACAATACTATATATGTAGAAATATGTGAGATAGGTATTCTAAAATCTTATAAATCAGTGTTCATCACAATTACCCAAAAAAATCGTACCAAACATGATAAAATTCAATTTATTTGTTTCCATCTTTACGTGACCGCGATTGTTGACACTACTCTGACTCTATTTCCTCTCAATCCTTCCAAGATGGCGGCACCACCCAATGCGGTGCGCAGGAGTTTTCCGCGTGTCTCGACATTATGAAATTCTAGATAAAAATCATATATCATGCCAGTAATTAGAGGTTGTAGTTAGATAATAACAGACCAATGATTGACTAGGCTGGCTGAATGGATAGTGACTCAAGACAATGTCTTGTTTTTCCATGTAATTTACATAGAGGTGTTTACTTCTGAGCAAACAATTTGTGTTTTATAAATGAAAAATATGGTGCAATATGGATGACAGGACAAGACAGGTTTTTTCAAACTGAATGAATGCAAATCTTTTCAGCTTTAATTTTTCTTTTATAATTTATTCTTAGGGTTTCTAATAAAATGATAAACAGGTTCCTGCGACTTCTTGTATAGCAGCGCTAAGAAACGTGTCTTGACAAAATACCAAACGATTTTTTTAACTTTTGAGATAAACTCTGACCAGCTATCTGTCTGCATTTAACTAAAGAAGTTTGTTTTTACAAAATTAGAACAAAGCTACACAAATGACAGAATTTCACAGTTTATCTAGCACCATGGCAAACGAAGCGCTTTCTCTCAGCAGGAACCAACCAAGGATCCTGACCCGGACCCTAACGGGCACTGCAAGCTTAACAAACACCTCAGCTACATGGGCCTGAGCGACAATAGGGCTTGCAGATTCTGTAAGAAGGATGAGGAGACGTCCATCCATACCCTCTGCCACTGCGATACTCTTCATCACAGCAGGAAGAGACACCTCAGAAGCTACACTGCCACAACGGGCAGCATCAGTATCTACAAATCCAGACCAATCGTACGGTTCATGGCCGAGATTGGCCTTGGGGTAAATTTGATCCATTGGGGATTTTCACAATAGATCTTCAAAGGTCGCAGTGACATGCAGGCCACACGATGTCATCATGTCCAAATAATAAAATAACCATGGGAGCAAGCAGCACGGGGTTTTCAGGGTTGAAAACTTTGGTATAAACAATAAACAACTAGCGTCGGCGATGTTTTATTTAATAGTTTTTGTATTCCTCCACGGAGTAGAAGCACTTCTCCACACGTCTACGTTGAGTGCAAATACTCGTACACTTTATCTTTATCCACACAAAAAACAAAAGCAATTGGAATTGTTAACATGACTCCCTAATAAGTTAATTCACTTAAAATTATGAAATAACATGCAAACACTCATGTACAATACACCTAAAAGATTGTCTTAATTGTTTGGTAGACCTAATTTATCATCATAAATGTTAATACAGTTCCAATACTATTAATATGTTACGTATAAAACACACGTTTTGAACTGATCTCCTTGTTTTGAAGTCGGTAATAATACAAGAACGTCCTTATCCTGGTTACGTCATCTTTCAAATATAAAATTTTATTATACACAAAACTTTAACCTCTCGACGGGATTTTTAATACTGTAGCAAGTGGTTAACCAAGTCGGAAGTGTGACATTCAACTTCGTAATGGAATAAGTTGTTAATATATAAAGTTGAAGTTTATTACGTTATCAGCATACCTTTAACATTAGGGATACAAGCACAGCTTAGCAAAATGTATTTTAACCCGACTACGCCAGAAGGAGGGTTATATTTTTCGAGAGTATGTATGTATAATTGTTTGGCACGCTCTGTGGCCTGAACGGCTCGACAGATATTAGCTTGAGATGTGTCATTAGATCCTATTTACTGCGACACACTGCGATACACACTGGGTATATCAAAATAAAATTAAAAAAGGAAACCTCGGACCGGGAGACGCGGGGTGGGACGGCCTCCAGCCCGCTGGTCTGACGACCTTAAGAAGATAACGGGATGCGAGTGGATGAGGACGACTGAGGACCGGAAGGAGTGGCGCACGTTGGGAGAGGCCTATCTTCAGCAGTGGAGAGACACGGGCTGATAAGTCAAGAAATTAAAGTAGTCAAATTCAAGACAAGTTTTGCGAACTCAATATTCTCAAAAAGTACGCAATGCCCCGTCCCGATTCTGACTATGAAACCTACTCCACCCTGCCCTGTCGTAACGGGCATCCTACAAGTAAAAGAGCATTGATTAAAAAACAATCCAACTCGGTTTTTGTTGGTTGATTAGTTGATTAATCATGCTTCTAGAAAGTTGCCTGAAGGGGCTTCCTATATAATTCCATTCCTATAGATGACGGGAAATTGATATTTTTGTACGTGCAGAAACACGTTGTTTGCCATTTGGAAAACAAATTAATTTTTGATTGCATGCACAAGTTTGTCGGTGAGTTTTTTTGTGACAAGCAAATGAAAAAATATTTAAATTTGAATATTGCTATGCTAGGAATTTCTCTACGTGATAAGGTCCGGAATGAGGAAATCCATAGACGAACGAAGGTCACCGACATAGCTCGACGAGTCAGTGAGCTGAAGTGGCAATGGGCAGGCCACATCGCTCGAAGAACCGATAACCGGTGGGGAGTAAAGGTTCTCGAGTGGCGACCACGTACCGGGAAACGTCTACCAGGCCGTCCCCCCACTAGAGAGGCCTATGTCCAGCAGTAGACGTTTCCCGGCTGATGATGATGATGATGATTGTAATGTAAATAATTTTCTGACTTATTTTCAGTAACATATCAAAAGTTTCCGTTTAATATTCACATTGGATTAAAACACCTATGTATCAAAACTTTTTAATAATTTATAGAAGTGATTTATAAATAAAAACGTTTTACTGCCATCTAGCGGTACTATAATCAACTACGTCGTTGTTATACGTTGCCCATGATATATTATCAACGAGCGAACCATAACATTACTACAAAAGCGACTGACAGATGTGTAGAGAGGCACAAAGTTGAATCGGCTGATAAAAATGTTTTAATTGATGTAGAAATTATAGAATATACATACGTTTATTGTGCATTTAATAAAGTGGTATCATAGTTATCCAACGTTGATTAGTTCAAGTGAAATGTGACAATAGTAACGAAGTAGGATGTAAATAAATAAAAAGTTATAAAGACTGGTAAACAAAACAACATAACCTCAAACCGCAACAGATTATACGCCTAAACAAATCACGATCAAAGGTATGTAAGCTGATTAAATTACGAATGATTGATTAGATTTGAAATGTTATTGAATGTACATGTACATGAATCTTAATGGATTTTAAAAACTACAATTAAAAATGTGTTGCAATACAATTTAGAAATTAAAGAAGTTAATGAACCTGCCGTAGTTGACTACGAAAAATATTAGACTTTTTAAAAATTTTCTTGCAAAGTTTCACAGGAGTTCATAAATATTAATTTTCTTAATAATACGGCCGTACGATAATAATAATAGCAACTAAAAATATACCATCGTTTTTCATCACTTGTGGCAATACAATATCAGTTATTCATACAGTAATCGCATGTTCATTGTTTTTACGAAGTAAAATAATCAGTCAATTGGGCTTTTTTGCAAGTCTCCACACAGTAGAGTAGTAGTATTTTGAACAAAACGTTGATCCAAAAAACTTACGCTTTAAAATTGCTTTAAAATATTAGAAGGCTTTTCGTTTCGGCGAAACCTTTTACACCGCGCCCGCTGCGCCCCTCAAACACACATAAATTGAAATCTCTTACCACAACGTCAACAAAGCTGAGAGAAATCCAAACACCACTTTAAAACAACCACACCTGTCTTGTCTACTAATCTTCCAACAAATGAACACCTGACACTAATGAGCTAAAAATCTAAAGGAACTCACCTAAAATATTATCGCACCAAGTTAATGGAACTCGAATGAGTCAACCGCTGTGCGGGGTGTGTCTTCTTTTTCTTGATACTGTATGCCAGAGTTTTGAACTTAGGCATGTCCATTACTGTACCAATAGGAATTCCGTTGTAGCGAAATCCTTAGCACTGCATCCAAGAAATCCACCAACAAACCAAGGAGACTGAAGCGGCAAATACGTTATCGTTTTCGAAACCTCAGCACAAACATCATCCGATCGAAGTCGCGCGGCGGTCGAAGTGAACGAATATCACCGGTGTAACATGAAAACCACGCGATTTCGACAATAACGCGAAACGGGATTAGCGGATTAGCATAACACGGGGCAAAAACTCGGAGTTTCGTATCTGTAATCTACAATGCGTGTCATACAATGCGCGGTCTTAACATTGACTGGACTGCGCTTCGGCCGTGCAGGATGCGACCCATTAGGCAAAAGAGCGACCATTATTGTATGTCGTGGGCTTATCGTAACGCCTGTATCTCCTCAAATGGACGACCGGGAGCGATAAACGTGTGAGCCCAAAGAAATTCGGGGGCGACAGCTTGTCCTCTACCTGTATTGTGTGTATAGGTAGTATCAGAATCTTTAGACAAATATATTGTTTTTGAAGGCATTTAACAGTATTCTAAGAACTGACGAAGACCAGTAAACAAATTCTCGAAAATACGGTAAGATTTGGATCACAACAGTGTTGTCACATTGAACATATACCTTAATAAGTATTTGCTTAAACTTCTTTTTTGATTCTCAGAAAGCTGACTTACAAACTCGTAGGATATCAACAATCTTCGATATAAAAGTTATTAAACATACGCTATCGATAAATAAATGTACTTCTGAAGAAATGTATTTACACTAACACTAGATTTGTCCGGATCGATACATTAGTATGAACCGGTAATTATTATCAAAGGTCTTGTTGTTCTGAGTGTTGACATGATGAGGCCACACACTACCAGCGAAGGGAATGTCACGGGACCGGATCCAGGGTTACTCACGCTCGTTTGCTCAATTGGATGGTTAACTGGTGAAGCTCTGAAGCCGGCCGCTTCCGCCCATAATTCACATAGGAACCGTTGAGAAATGTGACGAGATGATAACACAGCGTTAATCGGTAGAATAACAGATGTTTGATTTGATCTAACTTGTAATATACAATATGTTGAAGTAGAAAAATTGCTACCTAGTGTCGGATAAAAAAGGTGTGTCTAGATAGGGGGAGCAATGTTCTAGTTTAGCTAAGTCGACGCGATCGCAAGCGGTCAAATTCTATGAAGGATGCTTGCAATCATCTTTAAGGTCGCTGGTCTGATGATCAGTTAAGAGATCATTTGTTATTGAGACATATTGGGGGCACGATAGCAAACTTTTTCGAACTTCACGAAGAGTAAACACCGAATTTTAGTGAGTTAAAGTAGAAGAACTGGCCAAGTGCGAGTCGGGATCGAGCACTAAGGGATCCGAAGCATCGAAAGATACGTACAGTATTACTGAAACATACATAGTTCATTTTACCGAACGCAGAGGTTTTTAATGATGTCTTAAAATCATACTAGATACATAATTGTGTAGGTTTTCCTGTAATATTTATATAATAATTTGAACTAATGATTAAAAAACTATGCTTATAATACTAAAAAACTGCTTCAATGAAAATAATAAAAATCTGTTTTATAATGTACAAATGAAGCCCTTTCATATGATACCCAACTTGACCTCTGACTCATAACTTTTCAAATAAAAGTATTTTAGTAATCATCTCAATTGTATCACCTGTGGGTCACAATTTCCCATAACTATTCCAAATTTCAAGTCAACAGCTATAGTAGTTGCAGAAATAATCAACTGTGACACACGGACAGACAGACAAGGGAGTGATTTTATAAGGGTTCCGTTTTTTCGTCGAATGTTCGTAACCCTTAAAGATAATGTTTTCTGTATATCGATGGTTTTCTTTCATAGTATGTTTCCAATTCACAATTCCGTGCTTACAGTGTACTGTAAA
This sequence comes from Carcina quercana, assembly GCA_910589575.2. NCBI lineage: Eukaryota > Metazoa > Arthropoda > Insecta > Lepidoptera > Depressariidae > Carcina > Carcina quercana. The sequence continues at coordinate 2,854,258 of OU342440.2, read as the reverse complement.
TTGACTGTAAAACATCACATTCCTATATCGACAAGGAAAACAACACCCTGTCGGTATTAGTGTTGCCTTGAAAACATATTGAAACCCTTCAAGAACTTGGGGACTAGAAACAGCTAAATGTTGCCAATTAATAAATTCAAATTAACTAACGGCACCTTCTAGCAAAGCGAGTTGTGCAACCTGACCCAGAGAGGAAAGGTAAATTAAATTTATGTAACGATATTGACCTCTATAAGATTGAATCTTTCTCGGAAATACCCATGCAATACTTCGTCCCTGTAATTGGTATGATTTGAAACAATTCGGAACACTTCGTTAAATATACTGATATAAAAGTATAAATATTAGTAAGCTACATAAAGTCAATGGACATGTGACATGCTTTTTTTTTCGATGGGACTTGATGCTATTGACCCTGCAAACTCAGCTTCACCCGAACGATTTGTCGAGCGCGAAAGGCTATCAGAGTGGCTTGTAGCTTGAGGTCAACCTTGCGTTAGGGCTGTTGCTTTAGATGAGGGATGTGCGCCAGCCGTGCCCAATCGATACCGTTGCTTCCTCATTAGGGTTGCATCGGGGTTGGTTGGATGCGGTTGGTGCAATAGATATAGGATGGATGATAGGAGAGGCGAGGACCGAAAGGTGCAGGAATGGGGCAGCGAACGTGCCAGGCATCGCGCTCCTGCCCACTGAGGAAAGGACGAATGATTGGTGCGGGTGGCGGCGGGCCGGGGCAGGGTGTGTGCTTACCTGTCATACATGCTGCGATCGGCCTGTCATTATCCGCATAGAGTAGGTGTGTGTGTGTGTGCGCCAATCACATCTAGCTGGCGACCGGCTGGATGTGCTTGCTGCACAAGAGAAGTGACGGATGCACGAATGTAAGGGATGTATGGGGCCGCCTGCCGAGTTGCGGATGAGTAGTACGTTCCCGTGACTTGGCAAAAAGAGGCGAGAGAGGGATACCGGAGTGGTTTTAGCTGATAAGAATCCAGCATAACCCGGCTACTTTCCCCGAAGTGACGGGTATCTTTTGAAGATTTCCACTCCGTAAAAAAAAAAAAAAAGGGGGCTGTTGCTTTGTGGTGTAAGGATCGGAGATAATCGGCCTGGAGTGTACCGATAGCGGCGGACGGTGCGTTATTGTTTATCACGTCACCTCCAGCAGAGGTGTTGTTTTGAGGACAATGTGATCGAATCATAACCAAAGACTCTTCACAACAATTGCGTCCCTCATAGACTGAAACTTTATTTTCCATGAGGGTGTTTACCATAGTAGCCGAACCCAGACCTCGATTGTTCAAGGACTGACTCTCCACGTGCCTCTACCCAACTGAGCTACCTTGACTTCATAAAATGATCATTGTCATGAAATTAAATTATCTAGTAGTAGCTATTTCGCCCGAATCGAATACAAATTCTTAGTTATAACTGAATTTGTTCTTGGTTGGTTTGTCTTTCTATGGTCAGTCGGTCTGTGGGAATTTTCGGTATTAAACTGAACAACTTACTAACCAAAAATGTTTCTTTGTAAAAAGTTTCATCATGTGCATGATATACTCGTACCACGTATATCGTGTATTAATTTCAATTTGAACTGCATCTTACACACAAACAATCATATCTTTGCCATTGGTATAATGAGTTCATTGTTTTAAAGACATGCGTAGATAGATAGTCCTAATGATGCAACATATACCGTTCATAACATATGTAGTTTATTCTAATAGGATGTTAATCATACAATAGCTAGCTCGAAACCGGATAAAACCAAAACCTATGTTTTCAAAACATTTAATTGATGATCATAGGTCACTCCTTTAGTTACTAACACGTGCTAATACTTTAGTACTAATCCTGCGTTAGATTTTATCTTTCTGAACTAGTTTAGTAATATTATTGTAAGATATTATAATCAGAAAATATCTGGTTATATTCTGGGTTTTATTTACTGGTTCATATTTACTATTTATTTACTCAAAAGCAATAGTTAATGTTATAAAAGTTTAGTAAAAATTTATGTTTTTCTCTAGATTTATGAAATTTATATACAAACAAAAAGATTCCTTCGAGCCGGATTTGAACCAGCGACCTATGGATGACTTTGATTTTCGCCTCTACAGTCCACCGCTCTACCAACTGAGCTATCGAAGGTTGTGGAAGGTGAGTTAAAATTACAGAACACTTGCTAAAGCTGCATATTTGATTAGAAGTCTTGTAGAATCGTATGTTTTTTTTTTAATTTTTTTATTGCGCTGTATAATTCAAATATTAATTAAATAAATATTATGTATTTGTAAACAATTTTAATCTTAGATTAATTTATTTTTATTTACTGCTAAACAGGTTCGAATGAAAATTATTCATAATTTGTATTTAATTAAACTATAAAATTTTCATTTTCTAAACTATGTAGTTACCAAATAAAAAATAAATGAATTTGCCAATTAATAACTTTAAAGAAAAATATTGGAATGTTTCCGCCCGGGATCGAACCGGGGACCTTGTGCGTGTGAAGCACACGTGATAACCGCTACACTACGGAAACTTACTAGTACATGACGAAATTATCTATTCAATCATAATGGTAAATGAAACTGATTTAGACATTTTGTGTTGTTTGATTAATATTTGTTAATCCGTGCCAAGACAGGTGGGGAAGTTTGGGGAAATAGTATGTGATAATCGCATGTTCTCAAGTAAAGCCCGGACACTCCATAGAAACTTATTGAATCGAACAGATAACGTTTGCTATAATGTAATGTATGTATTAATTAGAATCGATAGTAAAGATACGTTGAAGGTCCTCGAGATAAGTCATACTACCTATCTTGTATTAAAACTACGTACACAAAACAACTAATTTTTCATGATGTCGGTAGAACACAACCTGCTACCAAAATAACTTTATTAGTGGACTAATCTATATTATAAACTTACCTTTACAAATTCACAGAAATTATGTGGAATAGATGCAGAAATCGGATGAAAAAAAATAGTGGAACGCGAGCCGCGGGCGCCTTGGATGGTCGGCGCTACCAAAGCGGTTGCCAGGAAAAGCATCACATAGCTTTTATACTGTGATGAATAACATGACTGTAACATAACTATTGACCACCCGCTGAATAAGGCTCATTACCCAGCACGAAGGGTGTGTTTTATGGCGCGCAAATTTGTAATCGGAACGCACCCTTTTCATACGGCCAGTAATTTTTCCACCAATGTAACTTGTATTTGCTATGTCTTCAATGATATTACAATTTTTTCGGCATCCATTGCTGTCTTACTGTGTGCTACTAAAGCAAGACTATCAATAATGGTATGTGAGATGCAGCAATGTATTGTGAAATTGTTTTGATGTGCCACTTGGTTCGGTTTCGAGGTACAGTAGCAAGGAGACATTGTACGTCAATGGGCTGATTATTTTGATGTGTAGCATGCAAGGGAGGGTATTATTTAAATCTATTTATATTCACAATCTCTGTTCTGTCATTTGGATACAAACAAGGTTGTTATAAATATTACATGACCTTAGCAAGTAGGTCAGCTTCGGGAGCCACATCGAGTCCATGGATAAAACTGTGGCCAAAAATTACGCATCCTATCGAAGGTCGGACGGTACTTCCAAGTCTGATCTTGGAGTACCATTACCATCTTTGAGATGCCTCCGCATTACTCAAGGCTAACTTCCAAAGCCTCAAACAGACGTCAAGTTGCCTGCCTATCCGTATTTTACAAGATACATTTTTAATAATGTGCGCAGGAGCTATTTTTGTTGGCTTGTTCCACTCCGCTCCAAGAAATCCTTCCACTCGGATTCCAAGGAGAAATTAATCTAATGTTAAAATTATTCCATCGGGCTCCAAAATTGCTTCTAGGTATAATTATTTTAAATATAAAAACGTTGCACTAAACTCCAAGGAACCCGATGATCGACAGTACACACCGACCACGGCTCACACAAAGCATTTTGCCCTTCCAGTTTCCTCTGAAGAATATAACTTGGAAAATCTCTAACGAAGCGTAAGGTATAGGTACCTTCTAGATCTAGACCAACGCGTAACATCGTCGACCTCATCGTCACTACCACCAGGTGAGAATGAGGTCTAGCGTATATTAATATAATAATTACGCTTTTTTTTACTTTTTAGGGTTTCATACCTCAAAATGAAAGGAAGGGACTACAGAAATTATGCCATGTGAATGACTTGTTCGAGCGGTATAAAAATGTAAAAAGCTTTTGTCCTTTTCTAGCCCTCCAACTGTCCCTATTTAAATAGTCTGATTCTCCGTTACGACGTAAACGAAGTACAAACATGCATTTGTAATTGTAGTATGACGGCAAACCAAAACAGTGTGCTCATAATCATAATCACAGGTCTTTTACAATTTACCGCCAATCAAGTAATATACTCAGGCATTTCAACAATCCAGACGCAGCCGGTCTAGGCTATTTATAGTCTGATTGTTGTCTAGAATTTAGATGATGCACTAGATAATAAATATATGAACTGTATGAACCAGGAAAAGGAATATGATGCACAAATTACATTGTATGTATGTAGGTATATTGTAGGTAAGCGATAAAAATGCGTCAGCGTACTAGCTCCGACCGATAGAAATTCGAAATCTGTTTAAAATTCGAATTTCGAATTCATACAATTTGCAGACAATCCGAAAGCAAAACGAAACGAATCAAATCTTGTAAGTAGGTGCCCAATTCCGGAACACATTTTAAGGACATTTAGACTGTGGGGAGGGTGGGAGGAAACAAAATCTAGGGACAAAAATATTCATACACGAAGCTAAAAACATTCTATTGTGCCGCTCAAATTCTCTGTGGAAATTGTGTTTTTCTTACATGGCTTAATTTGATAAAAATTTGAAAAAATATAATTTTTTAATAGACATCGTGTTTTTGCTATTTTATGTATGTATTGTTTTGTATAAATATTATATATATAATTATAATAATAATTAATAATATAATAATAATAATAATTATATAAGTATAAATATAATATATTTGTATAATATATAAATGGGTTAATGTTTGATTTAATTACAATTTTTGAACATTTTGATCTAGTTTGTCTGTAAAAAAACCCCATTAAAACGCACAAAACGAGTAAGACTTAATTTACAAACAAAGATGGCGGCAATGAAATGACATCTATTGACGTTTTCACTTAGTACAAAAAAACCACAATGATTTTGTACAAACAAAAACGCAATTGTAGTATTTTTCTATGTATATTTTTGTTAAATAGTGTACAAGTGCATGTGTGAGTAGAAACGAACTTTTCTTACCCTGCGATGCCACAATTCGAAAACTAATATGTTCCAGGGGTACCAAAATGTCTGTGGAAGGAGTGATGGTGTCGTACAACTACTCGGAGGACGGTGAGCTGGCCAACATCCTGACCGTGTCCGCGTCCGGCATCAAGTTCTCCAAGCGATGGGTCCTCACGCACGGATCCATCTTGTCGCCTCTCAAACAAGTTCGCGCAATACAGAATGCCAAGGTATTTTTTGAGAATTATCTCGACTATTGCGAAATAAAAGGAGTATTATGTGTTTGATGAATTTACGTACGTTCACACGTGCACTCATTTGCAACATATAGTGGTCCAGACATGTTACATCCTGGTCCCAGGGACGCCGAAAAAGACGACTAAAACAAAATTTTATAAACTAGGCAGCAGCTTTCCCTACTTTTGTATTCTCGACATCTTACTGCGATCACAACGTGATTATACCAAAAATTTCGATGCATGTTTTTTACCACAATAGCGCCATCTGTGAATTTACCACAGTACTTTTACGTCTTCAATAAGCGGGCTAGTTTCACAAGTTAGTTCTTGCTGTTTGTGTAGATGACGCAGTTTTTAAAACTGATTTACAAACATTTAATACTTTTCTGTAACATTTCGGAAATAAGAATTTAATACAAATATAATTGAAGCTAAAGACAATTAATTTACTTATAATATTTTATAATAATAAATTAAGCTTAAGAATAATTTTTTAGAGCAATATTTTCAGGAACAGCGGGCACAGTAAAACCTTTTGAGCTTCATTCGTTTATATAATTTTATTCACTCAAGCCAAATTTAATCACGATCGGTTCAAAAGTTCAGCCATGAAAGGACAACAAACACAGAAATGTACTTTCGCATTTAAAATATATAAAAGTATTTTGAGTATTATGAAATTAATGAATATTTCTTTGTAATGGTTAGGGTAAGCCGATACTGAACGACGAGTTCTACGCGAACCTTCCCGAGATACACGTCACGTGCGAGAAGTCCAGATCGACCACGCCCAACTTGTACGAGTCTGTGGAGAGACTGAGCAGAGAGCGGAGCCTCAACAACGATGACGTGCTAGAGCACGCCAGCTACCAGATCAGGGTGTTGACTGGAAGGTATGGAAACCCCCAGTAGCACAGGATGGACAATTCAAACAAATATCTTGGTATCGGTTTCTATGCTATGGAAACCTGCACACTCCTGAGAAGAAATTCAAAGGTGTGTGTGAAGTCTACCAGTCCGCGCTGGTCCCGCGTGGTGGACTATGTCCCGTACACTCTCTGTAGGAGAGTAGGCCTGATCCCCTCCAGTGGTATATAGGCTGTTGATGATGATGATGACATCGAACGGTGGTTGGATTGATTGGTGAGCTGTTTTATATAACCGCTAGCTGTTTCACTAAACAGCCCTGTTATGTAAAACAGCTCTATGACTGAATTTTACACGTGGAATTGAATGAAGGTTTTACACTCATCAATGCAGCGGGTCAATGATTAGTGGTTTTGTATAACAGCGTGAAATAAAACGTCGGATTGTTGTAGGATTTTGCCGTTCGTCATAAAACAATAATGGCGTCCAAATCTTTCATGAAAATTAACGAATAAGACCAGTAATGTGAGTGAAATTGACCCCGATGTAAGTGAAAACAGTTACTTGAAGGATTTTCATTTAATCATGTTCGCCTGACACCAAACACGATAATTGTTACTGCAGATAATCAATTATCTAAAACGTCTAAACATGAGTAGCTGTTTTGTGAAACGCAACGCAATGACAATCCAGATGGACAATGTACAGTTGCTTTACATATCGGAGCTGTTTTAGTTTATCAAGCAATTCAACTGCGACATAAACGCACGCATGTGATTCGCGCGCGCCATATTAACGGTCAATGAACGGGTCACTGTATTTTGAGGTATCGCGGATCGGTGGGAGGCGGTGAACGTACATTCTACCTCTGTACGTAGTATTATATTTATTAATTATGTGCCAGTAGAGTAGTCCCATTGCAAGTGTCTCGCTCTTACAAGTATAATAATGATATACACGTGAACATTTATTTTTGGTAACGTTATAATACCACTCCACCCCTCAGGATCTGTCACGTGTGGCAGTGCCCCATCCTGGACCGCTGCGTGGACGACATCCTGTACAGCTGGACCATCGGACACCGCGACGGTGACGTGGAGAAACAGACTCAGCTAGGGAAGGCGCTACTCTCCGTCTTCGTGCTAGTAGACTTGGAGAGCGATGACAGAGGTAACACGAGATAATACTAGGGTGACAGAAGTTCGAGGAGGTGGAATTAGCTGGGAGCGGGTGCTAACAGTTCACCCTAATATTTCGCTTCGTAAATTGTAAGACCCATACATAGTCAATTCCAACGAAGCCGCATCATAAGAGATAGAGTTACGCGATAGAAAGAGAGGGTAGTAGACTTGGAGAGCGATGACAGAGGACACGAGATAATACTAGGGTGACAGAAGTTCCAGGAGGTGGAATTAGCTGGGAGCGGGTGCTGACAGTTCACCCTAATATTTCGCTTCGTAAATTGTAAGACCCATACATAGACAATTCCAACGAAGCCGCATCATAAGAGATAGAGATACGCGATAGAAAGAGAGGGCAGTAGACTTGGAGAGCGATGACAGAGGTAACACGAGATAATACTAGGGTGACAGAAGTTCGAGGAGGTGGAATACCGGGGGCGGGTTCTGACAGTTCAACCTAATATTTCGCTTCGTAAATTGTAAGACCCATACATAGACAATTCCTACGAAGCGGCATCATATGAGATAGAGTTACGTGACAGAAAGAGAGGGTAATTCATACGCTTACTATTGCGTTGATACAAGCGTCGCTATTTCGCCTCTTACGTCTGCCGCCAACAGTCGCCATTACCTTTTCTCTATGGGTGTCTGACGTTGATGGAAAAACGCGTTGAACGTATTAATAAATAATATAGTTTATTTCACAAGTTTATTTGCTAGAATACATTTAAGCTATAAGGTGTAATTCCAGTTAATTTATCCAATCTGCATGCAGACGGATAAATATTATAATGTCAGGAATATATTAATATTCATTACATAATATTAATTGTGTTTTCAATGATTCAAGCGATTGGAATAGAACAACAAGTTAAGGCGATCCACCACCATCAAAGTTTCATACTAAATTTCTGTTGGCATATTCTTTAAAAAATATAATAGCTGGATTTGCGCAGTTACTATCAAAAATAGGACATCAGATTGTGATGTCACGAAATGAGTATCATTAACATACAATTTCACAGTAAATCACAATTTTCATTTTGAATTATCGTTCAAAGCGCTATCTATGAACCATTAGCTGCGTAACGACTATTGTAGCTAACTATAAAGTTGTAAATCAATGATTTTTATTTCGCGACACTATAATTTCATCTCCTTATTTTAGGTAATTACTTATCAAAGCTTGCTATTCTATTTTAAAAGATTATGGCAACAGAAATTTTGTATGGAAGCGTTAGGAGCGGGATAACGTTAAAAAGTTTTAAAATAAACTTTATAATTTCAATACTCCTCGGTGTAAATAATGTTAGTCTAGTGCATTTATATACATTGCCTTTTTGCACCTTTGTCTTGCTGTTGACATGGCGTGGAGCGTACTGTGAAGAAAAAAAAACTTTTGATTATTATATATTTTTCAACGCCACTAATTTCCTTATCATCTAAAATTGTGGTCGTCGGTTTGCTCTATATCCGCCTAGTTAGTCTACCGCCAAACAGCAGTTTTAAGAGGCTATGTTGGTAAGACCACGTGGTCGGTTTCAAGGTTGCATTGTTTTGTAGTTGTCCCTCTCCGAGCCCTATCCTACCCGAGCGCGTACGGTGAGACAGCATACATTACGCGATGTTATCCACCCGTTATTTGGATGTTTCGTAGTCCAGGGATCATTTGAAGGATACAGTATATTATGTAACCATTTTTTTAATACAGTATACTAATGAAATTTCAGATGTCGGTGGTTTTTCCAAATTGTTGTAAATTGATTCATACTCTTGTAAATCAGGTTCAAAGTTAGGGCTTTTTATTACCGAAAAATACAATACTTTGACGCCCTGTAACTCTGGAAGTATATATTTAAACGAAAATCTGACTCACCACCGACACAGATATTTGTTTCTAGATTGTGTCTTGAAAATTTCATAGATTTTCATAGCTTAATACTCAAAATATGACTGGACTACGTTTGTATGGGCGCTTTGACAACAGCATACCCTCTTAATAGCTCTGTTGTTTGACGGTATGAAAGGCAGCAGAGCCAACGCCTCATTCGCTTTAGTGTCAGCAATTAGTGAGCATGATTTTCATCCAACGGCCTTATTGTCACTCACCGTCAAGTGAATGACGGCCAAATGTTAACCCATTATATGTAGAAAAAGAAAAATTACTTAGTTTACTTACGCAATGTGACAATAGAAAAGAAACCATTGTTTCCGATTTGTAGGAGTCATTTTTAATCACACACTCTCTCTTATCCTCACACACAAAAACACACCCTCACACTTTGAAAACCAATGGCGCTAGAATAATTTTAATTAGCGCGTCCAAAAAGAACCGACCGCCGAAAGCCGCCTTCAACAGCCTTAAAAATGTTCAAGTTACAGGTAGAATTACTTGGGTACATATTTCGTTTTAGTTAATTTTTTCAAAAAGCGCTCAATCCATTTCAAAATCGATTCACAATCGGCGGAGCTATCGCGTAACATACATAAAAACATTCGATCGAATGATCTTCCGTCTATTAACGTTTTACGATCTTACCTTCTTTTGGATCTTCCACTAGCGAGTAGTCATTTCTCCAGCTGTTGATGGCGTTCATGTGGGGGTGTATGGGGGGCAGGAAGGTCCACCCGTTCATCACTGCGCTTTTCTTCACGAAGCCGATGGCCCCAAGCGCGAGTCCTCCGAGCAATATAGCGTGCTTGGAGCCCAAGTACGAGGATAGGATCGGCCCACAAGCTAGACCTCCTACAACGACCAGTCATATCTTAATTTTCATACACGCTTTAGTTTCAGTTGTATGTAACTAACAAACGAATTGCCTAAGAAACTTTATAGTAAACGAATGTAACAAGTAAATTTTAATTTAACCTACTTCTTATTGTCGCATCAATTTGAAACTTTACAAATCTGTCTAGTTTTGATGACAATTTAATAATTTGTCACCATCGAGCTAGTTTGACCCTAGATCCAGGAGATGGACAGAGGAACTACCACTGTTCAATATTTCACATAAAACAGCCAAATGCGTGTCGGGCCGTTTGGCACCCCTGGATATAAAAAACTAAAAAACAGTGGTTTCGAAAAATTCAGTAGAATTAACCCTTACCTAGGAAGTAGTTGATTTCGTCATCCTTTTGTCTGATGCTTAGCGCTGCGTTGGACACAACAGCAAATGTAGCGCCCATTATACCAAGAGGCACTGTGTGGAACAAATACCTGCCGATAGACATTCCCTGTGAGAACATTGCATTGTACTGTCTGTATCAATACACACAGAGTAAAACCAAGAAAGAAAGAAAGAAAAAATTTATTTGCCAAGTACATAGTTTTTTAACACGGTGTTTAGATAGTAATTTCAATTAGTTCGATGTACTTAACCTGTCCACAGGTGTGCAAATATTATAAACATATCTAATAAGGAATTTAATTGTTAGAAAATTAGTTCACATCGCATGTCAATTCAACAACAGCCTATATAACGTCCCCACTGCAGGAGCTCAGGCCTACTCTCCTATAGAGAGTGTATTGGCCGTAGTCCACCGGGCCCAGTGCGGATTGGTAGACTTCACATGCCTGTTCAAGACATGCAGATTTCTTCACGATTCCTTCACCGTTAAGCAATTGGATAATGTACTTGAATTGAAAAACAACTAAGGGTACCCGGCTGGATTCGAACCCGGAACCCTCAGATTGAGAGTCCGCGCCTTATCCACTGCGCCACCGACGCTTCTATCGCATGTCAATTAGTATAATGTTAATAATTTAAGAGAGCTACCGATTCCGTGGCCTAGTAGCTACATTTGTTAAATAAGGAATATAATATTGTTATTTGGCTGTTACGGCTTTGGAGTATTATGGAATCAGGCATTTATTGAAAATGGACATTTTTGTGAACTGTATGCTTGCTTTAAAAATACTCTTTTAAATCTTACGGTTTACATCCTACCTCTTGAGCATGTTAGAGAACCTTTTAGCTTGGGAATAAAATTGATAAAAATATTTGGATGTAACTTATAGGAGAGACAGGTGCTTCTAGATACTAACTTAAAAAACGAATTTGGTTTTACATGAGGTCTTACAACTTTTTGCGGTGGAAGTACTGCGTTGCGAGACTTGTACTTTTGCACATTTTTGACTGGATACGTCTTACCTTTTGAGCATGTTGGAGAACCCTACTGCGTGAGAATACATCATGACGTCATAAGTCCCCATTATCAGACCGGCGGTAATGCCGTAGCGGGACGCCACCATCACCTGAGGACAATGACAATGCCTTGACATACATTAGTGTATTTTTAAGCAGTGTTTTTGCAATTGGCCTTCATTTCACTTGATGGCAAGTTATAATAACGTACCAGGATAGATGTGTCTTATCCAGAACCCTGTCATTACCGGATCGCAACTGTGATATTTTTTATATATTTTAAATAATGGCTTTAACCAGTGGCTATCTAGCCAATGACGAGTAAAATTAGGTGAACAAATTTTTAGGTTATAAACTATGCCGAAGCCATTTCTTCAGCTTTCTCAATAAAATGTATAATGTGTACATTTTATCGCTTAATTTGGATTCTTGACGAGAACTTCAAAGGCCAGCCTTGGTTTCAACATTATCCGAAAGAATCCATATGCCGAATGTACTCGACATGATAAACTCTTCGGATCGCGTCGAAACCCTCGCAATTTTGCGTAATTGATACTATAACACTGTCCGTGACACTTTTTGCACTATATCACACCATTATAACACAAAAAACACACATGACAGTATTATTAACGAATTACTAAAATTGCAATGAACCACCATTTTACAAGTTCGCGCCAAGAATCAACTGTGATATTAACAAACTGCGTGGCAGTAGACTTAACTAGATAACATGGTAGAAGTTAGACATAGAGTCATATCGATGTGTCCTACGACTAACCGAAGTATCAAATCACCTAGCGGGAGTCGAACCTGCGACCTCCGTATTGTACTCTTAAGTCCGACTCTGTAGCTTAGACTAGGCTTATTTGTGTGTGTGTGTTTGTAAAAATGTGGAAGTAGCATTTCTAATGAAATATTTTCCTAGTCTTTGCTTCGTCTAGTCTATATAGAATAATTTATGATAGGCACCATATCTAGCCTGACACAGCCTGTTAAGGTCAAAATAGTACACCAAAGGACGCAAAATTGTATCGCCGCCGCCATGGAGCCAGAGCAGACCAGCTATGCAGCCTTGAGACAACATAGGATAGTAGGGAGTCGTGAATTTGGCGTGGAATGAGCGTTGTTGAGATGAGCTTGATAGTGTTGTCCGCGATCTTTATCGTTTGTTGTTATCCGAGGCTGTTCCGTTTACCCTTGTCTTTACTTTGTTCACTCTGCATGTAGTCTATTTCGTCAGCGTAGATTTAGGGTCGGTGACTCACTAGAGGACGCTTCTGCCCGCAGCGCACATAGAGTATCCCTTTCAAACTGACCGTGTGATACCCGCTTTACAACATAATCATGCCGTGTCTTTCCATGGGTGAGGTAAAGTCAACTATGTGGTTGAGACGAGTACCATCGTCACCCTATTACCACAATCTCTTCTATTACCAGTCTGTTTGACAAAGGGGGCAGGTTATGGCATCACCTCTATGTACTGTACAACCCGTTCGTCGTAGCGAACTCTGCGAACTATGAACCTACTGCGCAGAATAGAACTTACGTATCTAAAGTTCGGGTCGCCAGTCGTTTTAAAAAATCCTCAGATGCTAATCATCAACTGCCTGCTACTGCTTACCTTTTTATCAACGTCACGTCCATCAGGAGAGTCGTAATATCTAGCGTAAGGCTTCACATCGTTATAGTAGCAAACGCACGGCATTATAGTTTGATAACTATAAACCACAACAAACTAAATTGCAACAAATTGTATTTACTTGACTATTTTGACTTTTGACAGACCAAATCATCTGAAAAAAGGTTGTATTGTATTGTAACGTATGTATAAAACCATGGACCAAGAAAGTTTTGTCGCTGTGATCTTTGAATAAAACTTCCTTAGTCATTTATCATTTATATTATATACGTATACTAGCGAACTGCCCGTTTGCTTGCCATGCCTATATATCTTGCCTCAGAATATTACCACACTACTACACAATTAATATAGCACTAAATACAGGACAGCCAACACGACTTACTTTCATAGTAATCAGATGTAAGTAGACGGGAACGTCACTTAAACACATGTTATACCTATTTTCTATGATAAGATTTGCCATGATACGGCCATGATCACCAAGCTCGGCAGGTGGATTCGTGTTCTCAATAAGATAACTCCTAGAATATGAGGCACCCTCATTCCAAAATGATACTTTCGATTTAAATAAATTGGTAAAGACACGTAATGTTTCAGGTTTCAAGACTCTGAGGCCCCTATCAGAGCTTCTGGACTTGGTGCGGCCTGCCCCTGACCGAGGATCGACTGTGGAAGTCCATTCCACACCTTTTGGCTGTGAAGTAAGACAAAAATATTTTGAAATATATATCATGAAATTTGCAGAGCAAGGTACATTTACCTTATTTTAAAGATGATAAATTAGTACTAACATTATAAATGCAAATCTGTGTTATTTTGTCTTTCTCTCACGCAGCAATATTTTCATGTAAATATTTTTTTCTCGAAAAGTGTTCACGTAGGATAAACATCCTATAAATAACCACCCAGGATAAAAATCATAAAGATTGAAACAGATGAAGTCGAGTACAAAACCTTAGGTCAAAGATATTAAAATCTTAGTCTACAAATAACATATAAGCTAGTTGCAATCTAATAGAAAACAACCGTAAATAGATACCGAAACAAAACTCAAACGATAGAGATTTGATGATGACAATGCAGAGAGATTTAAATATAGTAATAGGTTACTATTAATATTAAATGTCTTTGAATGAAATGAAATGAATGAAAATGTCATGAAATGAAAAAAATGACTGTAAATTTTTCTCCTCAAGCGTACATAATTCTATGCCAATCGCATTACAATTTGAAGACTAAGTGCTAGAAGTCCATGTTTGTTTGATACTGATACATATATATATAAAACTAAAATACGTATTTGATTGAGATGAGCTTTAGATGAAGTAGTGAATTAGTGGATTTATTGTATCACTCAGGTATTCCTGAACGCAGTGACTAGGGGATCGATATGCGGCGTGGTTGGCAAGCGTCCGTCGCTCCTCCTCACAGATGCTTCCACTGCACTCGGCTCGGAGGGGGGGCCAGTCTTCACCGAGGGACCAACGTAAGTCAACTGTTAAATATTTAAGCTCTTATAACGTGTATATTTGCGAACGCGTTGCTCTGAAAGCAATGATATTATTATTAATTATTTAAATCAGTAAATACATAGTTATAGTAATCTTAGATCTATTGTAGTAATGTAAATTATAACTATATCGTGAGACATGCTGTGACACTGGTGCATGTAATGACAGCCAGTGTCGCAGCATCGGTGCGTCGGTGCGTTGCGACGACAGCTAGTGGACTGCTGCGTCTGCCCACACCCTGCGCGCGCTGGAGGACGCACTCTTGCGCATCGTGCTGTAGAAGCAGTCTACACGTGCCTCGGCATACATCCCCGAAGCGCTGCAGAAGCGAAGCCGCAGCAGAGCCCTAAACGCATTGTTGTATTGAACGCGTTGTAGGCCGCGTATATGAAACCCACAGGCTGCTCGTGTAGAAGATTGTACAATAGGCCCGAAACAGTGTAATTTTGTTGTGATAATTGCTGTCGCTATTTACGAGCGACCAAAATGTTTTTACTATATGTTTCCAGCAAGGATCTGATCGGCACAGTGGTGTGTAGCGTGTCGTGGTGGCGCGGGGAGTGGGTGGGGCTGACCCTGATGGCGCCCCTGGTCTCCGTGCTGTCTGCCAAGCTGAGGGTAGCGCCGCCTAGGATCGAAAGACCAGTGCTGCCCAGCCCGCAGAGGGATATACTAGGTATGTCACCGTGCTGTTGTGCTATTTTTGATAGACATCAGCCTTCCTCATAGATAGCCGCATTGAACTCTACATAAGGTGATTTGCCATAATAACCACGCTTATAGCAGGACCGCTTAAATGAGTCCTCGCCCGCGCGGTAAAGGGGCGCTCGTCTCTCGATCACTCATTTATTCCGACTCATTTAAGCGGTTTACCTATAGCTGGCGGATAGATGTTGGTACATAGGTAGATGTTTCTGCCCATCTTCTGAATATATTGAGATGAGAGAATGAAATGGAGAGAGTTTTTTCTAAATTGGAGACCGAACGTCAAGGCCCTAGAGAAGCTCTATATACAAATATTTGTTTGTAATTTGTTGCAGAGCGCATAGATAAGACGACAGTTCTGGTTCGCTGCGGGCTGGCGTGGGGCGCGGGGGTCTACCTCGGGGGCGGGCTCGTGCTCACGTGCGCGCACGTCGTTAAGAACGTGAGTGAGAGAACGGGAAACACATAAGCTGGCAGGGAATTCCACTCCTTAGCCGTACGCATAGTGGTGGAATGACAAGTTAGTAATAGCCAGCCGTTCTTCTGGTTTAACGATTGTAAAAATGGGACGGTGGAATTAGGTCGTGTAATGCGATCACACTCTTTCAGAAACGCCCGGCTATTCTACGAATATTTAGTTGTTTGCCAAGTTAAACATTAACAAATATAAAAAAAAATTCTCATAAATAAAATTTCTTCAAAATTTTGATCATGTTGCATGTTAAAGGGGAATTCCACTTGCCAAACTATCTTCGTCTTCGTTGAATATTATTTTAAGCGATTGAAACAAAACAAAATTTAATTTCTAGTACGTCAGCCACAAGATATCTGTGTACTGTCAAGGAGTGAAGGAGACAGCGATAGTCAGATACAAGACCACGGACGACAAAGCGTACGACCTGGCTTTGCTGTACACCAACCAGCAGTATTGGAACCACTTGGTGCCCGCTGTCTTCGCCGAGGAGCCCGCTGAAAAAGGTGACACACGTAAACAGGTTGTTTCTATTTAAAAACTCAGATCATTTAGAAAATTAACAGTGATTCCCTCTGCTTTGTCACGGAGATGCTCAAGGTGTAAAGAAACAGTGGGTTTCGCTAAAAATAACATTTTTCATTATTTGTTGAATTTATTTTTACTACCGATGTTATTACAAACCCATCATACATAAAATGATTTTTAATGAGATATCTATAGCCAATAGACGTCCAATGAAATTTTATTTTGGCCCTATTTTATACACTATGATAATTTATTATAAGAATTTGAAAACGTAGTAAAAATAAAATAAAGATCATGTAAAGGTTTTGATTTATGCCACTATACGAGGGAAATGCCAATGAAACGAGGTATGCTCGGAATTTCTCTGCGTGATAAGAGTCTATGAGCTGTAGTGGCAATGGCCAGGCCATATCGCTAGAAGAACAGATAACCGATGGAGTTATGAGTCCTCGAGAGGCGACCACGTTCCGGGAAAAGTGTACCGGGCCGTCCTCCTGCTGGGTGGAGGACGTTTTTGGGGGGATGATGATGATGACTACACAAGGCTATACATGAAAATGTTGTCTTTACAAAATTAGTTAAAAAATTAAATAAAGAATGCCAGTTGTACGGTTTCAGGAGAGTCAGTACTTGCTGCTGGCTACCCGTACTTCAACGAGACAAACCTGGAGGTGCTGCGTCCCACCGTCACCACTGGGCACGTCAACAACGTGTCCCCCTCCATGCTGCAGACCTCCTGCTGCGTGCAGTCGGGGTTCAGGTACGTCGGTACCATAGAGCAACAAAACCAATGGAGGTCGACAACCGTAAGCGCTTTTGAGCATAAGAGAAGAATTCCGGAATTTTCTATCAAAGTAGAATATTTCAGTTGTCCGGCTGATGATGATTACAAAAAGCAACAAAAATAAAAAATTAACTGGCGTGGAATGTGTACTACAACTAAAAGGGTTGGGTAAAATGTAATAAAACAACATGTTCTAATTTTTAATTTCTAAGAAACGCGCGTTGAAGTCTTTCATGTTGTCCCTTTCTGATACACTGATAACACTGGCGTTGTCGCAGCTTACCTCGCCTCCCACCGTAAATTGGTGAGGTTTCCCTCAACCCATAGTCATTGGTTGTTATGGATCGCAAAAGACTATCGTCGTGAAGATATTCTTTAACTTCCCGGACGTTGCCCAGCCGAATTGGATTCTCTATATTGCCGATCGGTTTTGTTGGTGGTAGGGCATTGGTGGTCCGCCTGACTACTACCTACCTACCACCATGTTAGATAAATCTACCGACAAACAATAATGTCAATTGAAGTGTTGTGTTCCGTTATAAAATCTAGCAGAGTTAGCGCCAAATTAGCTAGAGACTTATGTGACACGCTTTACTTCCAAGGATTATCGTTACTCGTTAGCTACCATCAGGTGAGATACTCAAGCGTAAACCCAATATTTGGAGAGAAAAAAAATGATGTATGGTTGTCTCGCTCTTGCAGCGGAGGTCCAATATTCCGTGTGAGCAAACTGGGTGCGCAGGCGCAGGTTCTGGGCATCATAGTGAGCAACGCCAAGACGGAGACGAGCGCCTGCTACCCCTACATCAACATGGCGGTGCCGGCGCGGGCCTTCGTGCACATGCTCCACCATTTCATCATGGAGAAAGGTAAGATTGTTTCTCTTCATACATTAATAGCTTTTGCCCGCGACTTCGGAAAGTGTCCCACGGGAACTACAAGCTAGATCGGGATAAAAATTAGTATATGTTCTTTTCCAGTCCTTCAACTATCCCTATACAAAAAAATCTAGTTATTCTGACGCTCCGTTGCGATAGGACAAACAGAAGTCAAGGCGACGAAATCGCGGGCAAAAGCGTTTGTTTTATAAATGCGAAAATGAGTTTATTACCTCTATGAGCCTCGACTACAGGCCGGACACTTCAAACAAATGTAGTGATATCGGTTCCTATCCCATACATCGAACGGATTATGTTTGTATACACGCGCATGTGTGAGTGAACACGCGCGCTTCATATTACCGATTCTTGAGCGGGTCACTTTCTTGCGGGGAGAGGTGAGGTATCGCGGATCGGTGGAGGGCGGTGAGCGTCCATTTTGTACCAATCGTAATAAATTTCTAAGGCACAGATTAGGACATATGCTAATTTAAGCAATCCACAAAGTGGTACCTGAGTGATAATTTCTGAAATACGCGCAGAGAAAGTCGCGGGCAAAAGTACATAGTTATTGAATCATGAGACAAAATAATGAATAAATACAACATTTCAGATGTATCAAAACTGAAAGACATCGAGAACGACAAAGAAATGATCCAGTCACAATGGCGGCTGATGCCTTATAGATCGAAGATATGAACCGAGGCTATTGCAGCTGTGGCAGCTACCGAGCTGGTAGCATTAACTGATTTGGTGATTTCGACGATAAAAGTTTCATACTAAATTTATTTTACCATAAATAGTTTAAAACAGGATAGCTGGCTTTTGATAAAATTATAAAATATAAGCATCGTTAACATACAACTTCATAGTGAATCATCATTTTCAACCGACTTCAAAAAAAGAGGAGTTTCTCAATTCGACGCGTATGTTTTTTTTATGTGTGCTTTACAATTAGTTTTATAGAGCACACTTCATAGGTGGTCCCATATAATTTTATCAAAATTGATTGATCTCTCTTTGAGAAAATCAACAAAAACCAAATTTTTAAGGCAATTGAAGTCGCTTTTTAGTTGTTGTTTTTTAGTTTACATCAAACTAACCGTCTTATAAACTTCCGATCCGACCACTTAAAACATGGCGTAAATTTGATTGACGTAAGTACATATCAGTGTGCCGTTCCTCCCTTAGTGGCAAATTCCTCTTTTTTTGAAGTCGGTTGATAAAATATTGCATTCTTGAATTAGGTGTTTAGTAGATGTTTGGGCTGTGGTTTCCAAGGTAAGCATTTATTATTTAAAATTGATTATTGAATGATGATATTTAAAATGATGATCTGTTCAGTATAATAAACTAGAACTCTTTTTAAAACGAACCCCACTTGTTGTGTTTAACCTCGATATCAGAAGTAAGTAAGAATATTTATTTATACTGTATAAAGGTAAAGATATGAAGTTATTGTATGAGTGGTGTATTTAATTTATTTTTATAAATAAATAAGGTTGTAATTTTTTTATTCTGTGTGAGGAAATTTTACAGGGCTGTATATTTAAATGTGGGTGGTTTTGTATTGAAATCGATGATGAATAAACGATTTTTTAAAAGAAATTTAAGTTTTTTGCATAAACAAGAATGATATAAACGTTGCCTACTAAATAGTACCCATTACCAAAGGATCGCTTTTTAAATACAAATATCGACGCTTGCTACGACGCAATAAGGATTGCAATGCCCAGCGCAACGAGTCTTAAATTATATAATTATATTTTGCGGCTAACATCAGAGGGGCAAATTGAGTTTGCGAGTACTATAATTCGCGGTTATATTGTGACTAGCGGACGGGTTTTATGCGTTTAGTCCTTCGATCAACAATCGAAGGTTTCCAACCAAACTGCTTTTCGCCAAAACCCAATTTTCGTCAAAGGTTCGTTATAGGCCAAACCTTTTCTATAGAATGCGTAAGTAACAGTTGATTTCAATGTTTATACATTTATTCTTTAATCCTACTTCCATGATGTCCCTCTACATATAAATATTAGCAAAAACATAGAGATATCTTCAGTAGACTCTTTTGAAAAACATTGAAGCGACGACGGTACAAAACTCCCTACGGTGTAAATAAAAACTATTATATCACTGTGTAAACCTCTATTCTTTAAACGAAAGCTGGTGACACCTGTTACTAATTTGACAGAGCTTTATCATTGTCAGAAGAATTGTATGTCATCCATCGCGGATTTGATGAATTTGCACAATATTAATTTAATGTTGAGATTTTAAATGATATAGTGAAGGAATTGGAGTGATACTTCTGTGAAATGGCTCGTAAACAAGTCACCATACAAGATACAGTTGAGACGAATGAGGAATTAGAAGAATACTTAATAGCTCATGCAAATCAACTTATATGTAAGTAAATCGTTCTGTCTCATGACGACTTGATGTCGTAGGTTCGATTTCCATAAACTTTTAATTCAATTTGGTTGGTATGGTAGTGGGTTTTTTGTGAATCCGTGTCTCTTTGATCCTGGGCACAGTTGGCTCGACTGCACTTTAGGTGACTACAGCAGACCCGAAGATGAGTGCAGGGCAGAAATCACATCGGATAGATTTGCATAATGAGTTCTACAAGCAAAAACTACTGTAAGTCACCTACGAGTATAGTGCAGTCCTTCCGAACAATTTGTTGCCCGCGTCAAAGATATGGCCGTTTACGCCGCATATTTTGTCGATTTTCTATTGCGAGCGCAACGAATCAAAACCTATAATGTACTTCCCATTGACCTATAATTAAAAAAACATAATACATTATTTAATATTCTAGGTTAACGGGAAGTACCCTATAATTGAGTCCTTTGCATCGCAAAGTAAATCGTCTACAAATGCCGTCACGGACTGAAGTACAATATCGCTAAAACTGAGATGTTGATTTTTAGAGCTGGTAGAGGTCCGTCGGGGACACCTGAAGTTAAACTCAACGGTTCTGCGGTTCGGGTTGTGCAGCAGTTTAAGTACTTAGGGCACATACTGACTGACGACCGGAAAGACGACACAGACATAGAGAGAGAGAGAAGGGCTCTCTCTATAAGGTGCAATATGCTCGCGCGTAGGTTTGGCAAGTGTAGCGACGCTGTGAAAGTAACGTTGTTTCAAGCGTACTGCCAGTGCTTCTACACTTGTCAACTCTGGACCAACTACCTGAAAAGGTCGATGAGCACCATCAGGGTGCAGTACAATGACGCGTTCCGCATCCTGATGGGGCTGCCGCGTTGGTGCAGCGCGTCGAGCATGTTCGCCGAGGCGAGGGTCCCTGACTTTTTCTGTATCATCAGGACACGTGTCTTTCTGGGAGAGACTGCGAGCGACAGACAACGACATTCTCCAGGCTGTGGTAGAGGGGGTGTCCAGTCCTATTTTTGGCTACTGGCTCTCCGTGCACCGGGATGCAAACCGAAAATGATATAGACCTATAGACTAGACTAGGTTTTTAGTTTATATTATTATTATTTGTATCTTCTTATTATTGTATTATTATTATTTTTGGGTTTTTTATGCCTTTAATAAAAACATTATTATTATTATTATATCGGCTGTCTTTTTATTCCGTTGACCTAGAAGTTTAATTTCTGGACATATTCAAAGGAATTATTGATTCAGGTATGCATCGAATATTAATTTCAACGCGATACCTTCACGTGTTGCTAAGCAAAAGGGGTCTTGATAGACAGACGGACGGACAATCAAGTGAGTTTTTAGGCATGGAACGCTAAAAATGATTACAAATAAAGCATAGGTTTTTTTGGGTAAGGCATGGAGGTTTACAGTGAATTCTGCGGATACTGTCTGGCGACGGGCAATGCCATTAGAAAGGGGAAACTGGAGATCGGACAGGACAGAATTGCAATGGTCAAGGTAAGTACCTTAGCAATATTTAATTTTATGTCATTCATAGATACAGAAGTTACGCAGCTTTCACTAAAAGTTTGGGTATATCCAGGCGTCGAGGTTTTGATTCGGATTTGAAATTTACTTCACCTTGCGTGATGATGAGTGACTATAAGACCGCATTTTAGAAGCAACCATGAAATCGCAAGTTAATTAGGTGCTGGCAATGTTATGTCAGTACTGGAACTACAGAGCTATTAACACTGCTGGTGGTAGACTAAGGAAATATGGTGGTAGCTAGCCAGGGTCCAGGAATAGTGCCCCATCACCAACTAACCCAATCACCTATCGCCCCCGCTGTGGGTGGAACGTCTGTGAGTAGCCACTAGGTAGCTTAAAAAGATGGTTACATTTAAAATGTAATGTTAAAGGAAATTAATTTTCAACATGAGTCATTTACAACAAGACGACACGTGCCTAGATCCTGGTGACTCATAGAACCTAGAGCTGTTTATAGCTAAACTGTCTCGTCGATGCATTTATATCATCTCATCAGCCAGGAAACGTCCATTACTGGACATAGGCCTCCTTCATGATACGCCATATCGACCGGTCCCGAGACACCTGCATCCAGCGTCTCCCCGCGACCTTCACCAGGTCGTCGGTCCACCTAGTAGATGGGGTTTGTTCGACGCATATACATGATACAATCCAAAGGCGATAGAAAGATAGATATATTATTGCCTTCACATTCTCCGGCTGTATTTCCACAAAGCTGCAATCTAGGAGTCTTCAAATCGTAAGTGAACTAACACCTTGACCAACACTGTCGGCAACACTTGCCATCAGATAAGATCGTGGACCAGTGATATTTACAATTTAAAAAAAGTTAACAATTTGAGTCTCTGGGTGAGCACGCTTCCACTGTATGTTATCGTCACTTGTAAAGTAATACCCAAAATATAAAATCAACCGCATTCAAAAATTTTACAGGCTCAATGTGACAATATCGACTTGTTAGAGCGATTTAGAGGAAAAAGTGAACCAGCCTTCCTCTTTATAATGGTAAGACAGTACTTACTTGTTTCATATATGTTAACGCTCGTACGTTATGTTATATACAATTCGCACACATACACAAACCACCAGCTCCATAATTCTTCTTTGATTTGAGCTTCCATCACTAAGCACAACTTGAAACGGGCTTCCCATATTAGAAGATTTGCTGTTTGTCCGGACTTAGCAGGACGAACTTAGGCAGTAGACTCTGTTGCTAATCTCCTGTCCCATTGTACCGTACTGTACCATTTGCTCGAAGAATTCGGTAGTACTTCGGAAAAGTTTTAATTTGTTATAGAAAGGCAAGTTAACTCGCGCAACTTTCGGCGCAAACGGCATAGAGCTGGTACGCCTGATTGAGGAGCAACTGGGCATGATGAAGATGGAAGCAGAAGGCGGTAACACAGTGCCCAAGTATGATATAGAAGTTTGCCTCCCCGAGGAGATTGTTAGTATACTATCTACTAAACTACAAACGAGATATAGTTTCATGTACTTAAATGCTTATCCAAAAACCAGATCGGCTTGAAGATATAGCACGTAGGCGGACATAGCAAAAGTCCACTGGGAATCGAACCCTGGGCCTCCGGATTGTAAGTCCAGTTATTAGATAGGTAGATACAGCTACACTTCTCCTAGTTAATTTTCCCTCCAGCTCCCTCTAGCTAGCAGTAATGGCCGTTGGTTATGGCCCTGAATAGGACCACTCCATTTGATGCCGAGGATGTCATAAATTTAATAACAACAGGAGAAGATGGAGGAGACGATGCGTATAGAAAAGGAGCTGTTCGAGGCGGCAGAAAGGCTGCGGACCCTGACCCTCGCGGCGCGCAAGAAGCGCGTGAGCGAGCGGCTCGCCAAGCACCTCACCAAGTACAACTTCATCATGTTCTGGCCGCACTGCCATCATGCGCATTACGACCTCTACGAAAAGTGGGACGAGATCAGTTAGTAGCATTTTATGCTTACGATGAATTGACCTTCGCTCGAAGGACGGATAACCGATGGAGGGTACAAGTTCTCGAGTGGCGACCACGTACTGGGAAACGTGTATACCGGGCAGTCCCCCTACTAGATGGACCGATGACCTATTTCTATTAGCGCAGCAGAAGCAAACATAAGTCGGCCGGGAATACCACTCCTTAGTGATAGTGTTTGTTGTCAATGTAGTGCAGACCGACTTCAAACAATCATGTCACGATATCACTACTTGTGTGTGTTTTAATACACAAAACAGGTTTATCGCACTTTACCGTCACCGCAAACCCATCTGATTATATGTGAAGAATATTTCGGTGCTTACCCAAAACTCTTTGTATTATTTGCTTCTAACAACACTGTGCTAGACATAAACAGCGTAGTAGCTAAAGAAGTTTTGGAAATGTACAATGATTCGTAGTATCGTTCAGGTCTCAATGTGGCGGCCAGAGAAGAGATCCAGCTAACCGAGGAGATGGCGAGGGAAGCACTGTACATGAGCGACATAGACATCAACGAGGCTTGCATGCACTCGCTCCTGTCCGGACCAGCTCTTGTTGTACTATTCAAGTTCTTTGAGACTGATGATCGGAACATAATCGGTAAGGTTACAACTACTAGCTCCTATCAATTCCCCGCATGAACACTGCAGAACCATCGCTATATTTCATTCTCTGTCACCGACATAGCTAGACGAGTCAGTAAGCTGAAATTTGAAGTGGGAAATTACAGCATATATATTCCTCCAAAATACTTCTTCCGTATCTAAAGACGAAAGGGTTCGTCGTGATCCATCTCTGTTGACCGAATAAACAAGCTCCAAGGCACTGAGCGAGCTATGGAATGAAGTGCTCGGAAATTCTCTACGTATACTCTACTTCTCTCTATAAAATCGCGGAGTAAGAGTTCGCGAGTGGAGGCCATCGTGGAGGAGGAGTCGTGTTACAGGTCCGACCCCCTTTTAGATGGACCGACGACCTAAAGGTTGCGGAGAGCGACTCAGGGATGGTCATTGTGCCATACCATGGGGATCTATGTCCACCAGCGTTTTCCGGCTGATGATAATATTGATAATGATGAAATTATAGTTGCCACTTACACCAAAATATTATGACATTTCCTGAATCTAGTCTTTTACTCTAGACGTAATGCGGTATGCCCTCTACGAAGAAATACCAATACCAAAAGAAGGTTTGCCAGAAGAAAAACAATTAAAGCCGATACCTGCGTACGAAAGATACGCTATGATTAGTAAAACGGCACGTGAGGTCCGTCGGGAGCGACACAACGCCAAACTCGCCAAGTTGGTAAGGGACTTTGTATCAGTTCAGCCTGTCTGGACTAACTTTTGGTAATATCATGTATCTATTGCATAAGAAGCATTTGTAGCGAAAAATTGTGCAGTGAAGATATGTTACAGACAGGGTCATAAGTATCTACGCAACTTCGTACCATGCCACATTCATTCTGACTTGATATTATTGAGAGAATCAAGAAAGTTAAATTAACAAGCGAACGAAAAGTAAATTTTTAAAATGTGACTGCGTTATTTTTTTTTACTTTTGATACACACAGTGCCACTCTCACAGTAAATACGAATCTAACAACACCTCTCAAGCTAAAATCCATCGAGCTTTGGGCTGTAGGCCGCTGGCCGTGCCAAACAATTATACATACATACATACATACAAACATAACTCTCGAAAAACATAATGCTCCTTCTAGCGCAGTCCGGTAAAAAGTTAAAATGACACAGTATTTGTACTTATGCTCCTGTGTCCCAAGTTTTGGTAGAAAAGTTTGATCACTGTTTTTCAAACACCAGACTAGAAGGGAGGATCAATCTGTAAGGGATGTTTAGTTTATTGATGATGACGAAAGATGATGGCCTAACGTATTATTGTTTTGCAGCAACAAGAGAAAGAAGAACGTGAGCGACTGGAGCAGGAGCAGGCTCGAATAGCACGTCAAGCTGAAGAAGAGAAGCTGGCAGAGGAACAGAAACGCAAGGATGAAGAGAGGATGGCCAGAATCCAGGCTGGGGTCAGTCGACGATTTCGATACGACTTGATGTAGATTTTGCAACGTAGTTCGGTGTGATTGAGCAGGTAATTGATAAAAACAAATGTGAAAGGAAGGTATTTTCAGGATGTGACGAGTGTCGGCAGACTGTTGAGAAAGTTTATAGCCTAACCCAACCTTATCTTTAAGTCTTCTTAAGAGATGGATGGATGCCGTTGTCAAAACTGAACCAAATTGAAATGGGACCACACGGAAAGCTCCACCTTTCAAATAAAAAAATATTTATCTAAATCGGTTCACCCTGTCAAAAGTTCTGACAAAGTAAAGTAACAAACATTTTAAAAAGCCAAAAAATACCCGTCGAATTGATAACCTCCTCCTTTTTGAAGTCGGTTAATAAACATAATATAAACCAACTTGTCTTCAAATTGTGAGACTACGACCTACAACAACAATTTATGTATTCTTTTATCGATTTGTATAAGACGCCACTTTTGAAGAGATTAAAAACCAATTAGTGGAAAAGTGGAGAACGAGGTTCTGTTTGAAAATCTCCCCAGTACACATGCTACAAATTACATAATTAATACGTATTTGTTTGGTCTTAGCTCCCGGCTGAAGAAGAAATGCCGGCCGGAGAGGGAGAGGCTGTGGAAGGTTTGGAGGGGGAAGAGAAGCCCGAGGGTGCGGAACCCACCGAAGGAACTGAGGGCACGACCACTGTTACCACCGTCACATCTACCACCGCGGGCACTGAGGAAGTCGCCGCTGGAGAGGTACGTCTTCAAAGTTCCTTAACAATCTGGATTGAATTTGTCTGTGGCCACAAAGTACTTTGCAATATAACCATCACATATCATCTCTTAGATGTCGCAAAAGTTGACTATAGGAATATTGATGAAGATGGCTGAACAAGCCTGAAGTCTTTGGCATTATCAATCCTCTCACGGGAAGAGAAAAAGATTTTTCGTGTCGAAGTGAATATATCGACCCAAAATTGAATGCATCGATTAGCAAGCTCTATGACGGCTATGTTCAAGGCATTGGAACTTCGCCTTCACGTGAGTCTCGTTGCCACTCATTCATAGCTAAAGGCTCCACCATTGTGATACAGATATTTCCCTAAGATAACAATATTACTCAACTCGATATAAAATGACTATGATATTCAGGTAAATCCGGAGCTTGTGGAGGCTGAGGAATTCCACTCGGATGTTGAGGTGGAAGGAGAGGAGTACATCCCTCCCGGAGGACTCTTCATTCCTGGCTTGTACAGTCCTGCCAACGAGTTGGCTAAGGCCAACGGGATAAAGCTGTTCTTCCCGAAGGTAACAGATCTTAAAGTTTTGATGAACCTTTATGAGTAAATAAGTTATTCCAAATTTGTTGTAGCCGTCACTTTTAGTGAACTGTTAAACCTAAGAAAGTTGATGAGCACCATCAGTGCAATACAATGATGCGTTGTGATGGGGTTACCGCGTTGCTGCAGAGCGTTAAGCAGGTTCGTCGAAGCGAGAGGGTCAACGAGCCTATAAGGTTCTAACAACGCCGTTGTATTGAACGCTAACGGTATCCTAGTTTAAGACTCTGCCCCTACAGAGATACAAGTTTGCATTCAACGAAATTAACGCTTGATTTTGGGGGCTTTGTGACACTTTTATTTAGTCTATATGCCTCTGGATGAGATACAATAAAATAAGCAAATTTGACGCGACTCGGCGTAACTATAGCGAACTATGCCCACCATGAGTCATAAAAAGTTGACGCGGCGTAAAGAATCAATCATGATTGGTTACTAGTATTTATGTTGTCAGGTGGTACTGAGCGTGGGTGGTCAACTGGAGTCAGAGATCCTGCCGCCGCACATCGCTGTGATGTTCAACATAGAGAAGAGGCATGAAGTTAGCGAGATCATCCGTCAGTTCCCCGGGGAGATACTGAATGTAAGGATGTTGAAGTATCGGAGTAAATAAACATGTAATGCAGATTTATCATCATCCACAGCTGAAAAAGTCCACTATTCCCATATATCGAACAGGTGGTTGTATACAAGCGCATGTGTGAGTACGCGCACGCGATACTACCGACCCCTTGATCCGATGATTCTGCGCCCTTATCCTCAGTTGACGACACCCGCGGAATAATATGAACACACGGTGACGTCACTAATATTTCCAGGTTGGCATATTCGTCGGCGATGATCCGTTCAAAGCGGAGCACGTGGCGTACAGCATCAAGCAGTACGACAAGATGTCGAGACATGTCAGATAGTAAGATGAACATATATATTTTTTATTAAGAAACCGTGGTAGCTCAGAGCGTCAGTACTTGAACAATCGAGGTCTGGGATCGCTCCTGGCTCGTACCAATTTGTTATTTGGAATTTATGCACGAATGATAAAATCATTACTATTGACTCTTCGGTGAAGAAAAACATCGTGAGGAAACTTGCACACTCCTGAGAAGAAATTCAAAGCAAAGGAGTGTGTGAAGTCTACCAACCCGCACTGGGCCCGCGAGGTGGACTATGGCCCATACACTCTCCGTAGGAGAGTAGGCCTGAGCCTCTGCAGTGGGGACGTATATAGGCTGTTGATGATGATTAAAAGCAAAAAGAAATCAAATGTCGTGGATCGTGTTCTACAACTTCAATTTACACAAAACATGGGATAATATTTTACAGGTATATAATTTGTAAAACAAACTGTTCTAATTAATTAAATTCGAAAACACTCGCGTTGATGTCTTTCACATTGTCCATTTCTGATACACTGAGATAGAGCAAGCGAGCGTTGTCGCAGCTTACCTCGCCTCCCGCCGTATATTGGTGAGTTTTGCTTCAGTACAAAACCGCGTTCATGCTCTCTTCGCCCAAATACTCCATGTCCGAAACAATAGCTTTTTTGTGTTTTCCCATGTTTAGACCCTTAGCACCTTTGATGACAAGTGTGTTCAGTTTTTTTTAGGATATTCTTTTTTAAATTAATGAAATTGGAAAAGAACAGTGCTATAACACTGCTGGCGGCAGACTTAGGTAACGGTGGTAGCTAGCCAGGCGTCCACGGAAAATGCCCTACCACTAACCAAACCGAGTACCGATAGGTCCTGGGTATGAGTCCACCGAGACTGCAGATTGTAAGTCCAAGCGTTTAATCTAGTAGCTACGGAGGCGGTTGAAGGTCCAGGGGTCAATGTGAATCATATTTCGTTGCAGCAAGGACCGTATAGCGTTGATGGTGTCCCGCAAGCGCAGCCTGCCCATGCTTCAGCTGGCGGGTCTCAACCCGTGCTACATCAGCAGCGACGTGTCGGCCGGCGAGCGCGACTGTCTCACGTTGTTCCCAGTGGGGTACGCGGACGATTTTGAGGAGGAAGAAAGCGTCGTCGAGGAAGAACACGTCAGTTGACTTTTGTATACCTTATCAAGGCTGTAGTAAATTGTCACTACGTGTTGAATGGAACTCAATGTTAATTGTGATCTGTCACCATTTAAAAAAAGTATGAAACTTTTAATGTGAAATTTATTTTTTTCAGGTTGAAGAGGTGCATATAGCTGAGGCAGTGCCATCAGAGGTAACTATTCAAACAATATGTATATGTGAATTTCAAATGTTTTCCCACGGAATAAAATCCATGCCATAAGCTACGTGCTTGCATAATTTCATCGCGATTGCTTGTGCCTTTAGGCGGCAAGTGGTGACAAACCAACTCACTTTCAGATTAATAATATGAGTATAATTTAATTGTTTATTGTACAGGCTATGCAAGAAAAAGTAGAGGAGGAGGAGGATGAAGACATGGATATATAGTGACGTCACCGCAGCGAGATGCGCACGCGACGATATCGGTCGAACTTGGATTAGGGTAGTTGATAGAATGATTAAGCTGTATTGGGTACTTGACTGTGTAGCAAAATTGCAAATTAAGAACATGCGAATACTTCAATGAGTTCCATAGTTGCCCGTCACAATAAGTTCACGGTTTAACTCATTATAATGTCTAGTGTAAAGTAATTTTGAATGGAATTTGTATGAAATTTTCATTTTGACATCTCCAAGTATATGTCATACTTTGGTCGACTATTGCTCGTTAACTTGTAAAGCCAACTTAGTCGTGATAGTTTTCCTTTTAACTTCAGTATGTGTTGACAGACGGACAGCGCGAAACTATAAGGGTTCCTTGTATGACTACGGAACCCTAAAAAACTAACAACTTCGGCTAATTTGTGCCCGTTATCTATTCCAATGTCATAAATGCGATCGTGTTTTGTTTGTCCTACCTTTACGTCGCAGTAGAGTGTCGAAATGACTTGATTTTTAGCCCCTGACGCAAGAAGATGGGTGTTATAATTTTGACGCCAATGTCTGTGTGTCTGTCTGTGGCATCGTAGCTCTCGAACGGATGGACCGATTTTGGTGCGTTTTTTACGTGAAAGCAGGTTTCTTTGCGATGGTCCTATATTTGTAAACATCGATTTCGCAGTATGAAGAGCATCAGCTCATGTTAGGCATTTTCAGAATAAAATTGGGTTTTCCCCCTATGATTATTGTGCAGTTTTTTTTATTTTTAATTTAATACGTGTTCCATAGAGATCGTTGAAGAGCCGGAAAAGCATATACGCTAGTTTTTAACCTGATACATATTATTATGTCAGTTACCCTATCGCAGTCAAATACCCCATTGATAACCAGTTGGGTTATTTAATTTAAACTTTCAAATAAAGAATTTTAATTCTAACATTGTACAGTTACTTGATACATTTTGAAGGTACAAATAATTGAAGGCATTTTTACATTTGAAATAAACTTTGTAAACCCTTCAAAGACTGTAGGATGGAAGACTACAATCCTCAAATTTAAGAGGATTTGCCGTTGTCGAAGCGCCCGTACAAACGTAGTACCGTCATATTTTGAGTAATAAGCGATTAAAGTCAATGAAATTTTCAAGACACAATCTAGCACTAAATATCTGTGTCGGTGGAGAGTCAGATTTTCGTTAAAGTTAAACTTTAGTTACAGGACATCAAAGTATGTAAAAAGCCCCAACTTTGAACCTGTTTTACAAGAGTATGAATCAATTTAGAACAATTTGGAAAAACCACCGACTTCTGAAATTGTATTAATATACTGTATTGAAAAAATAGCTACATAAAATACTGTATCCTTCAAATGATCACGGGAATACGAAACATCCAAATAACGGGTGGATAACTTCGCGTAGTGTATGCTGTCTCACCGTACGCGCTCGGGTAGGGACAGCTACAGAAAAATGCAAACTTGAAAGCGGCCACGTGCTCTAAACAGACAATTTTCTTAATGAGCTTTTAAAATCGAATCGGCATCGGTATGATTTGGTACTTAAGTTGCCTCCCATGTCGTCCCGTGGATGTCACACAGCTTTTTACATATGTGAGTTTTGCACTTGGCCTTCATCTCACTCACCTGAAGGTAAGTGACGATTAGGCAGTTGGATGGAAAGCGTGCTTACCCACAAGCCTCAAACTCTTAATGCGCATGGCTCTGTTAGCTTTCATATCCAAACACAAGTGCTATTAACACTGTTGTTTATCGACAGACTCACAAAGTGGAAGCTAGCCAGGCGGACATAGAAAACAATTTTTCAGTTAAGTTCATATTCTGTTTAAGACAGATTCTGTTTAGGACTGATTCAAAATGACCTACCACCAACCAGAGAACCGATAAGTGTATCCTCGGCTGGGAATCGAACCAGGAACCTCATGATTGCCACCTAGCCACTAGGCTAAGCCACTGAGGCGGTAACCGATGTAAAAACTTTTTACTGTAATCACTTATTGGACTTTGCCGAAGCCAAGCGTGGTTATTATAACAATTCAGATTCATCTAGTGGATATAACATTCGACGCAACTATTTAATAGAGACTCATGTCCAACAGTGGACTTATTATAAGTGATAATGATTATGATGGAAAATCGGCCAAGTACGAGTCGGACTCGCGCATGAAAGGCGTAGGGAATAGCAACACAAACTCTGTATCATTTATAGCGTTGTTACCATTGTTAAGATCGAGAAAAATAAGCCCCAAAACACGTTAGTAGGGGTAGTTACACATTCACATTCTGTGAAAATTTCAACTGTCTACCTATTACGGATCATGAGATACAGCCCGCTGACAGACAGACGGACAGACAGCGGAGGCTTAGTAATAAGGTCCCGTAGGTTACCTTTCGATTACGGTACCCAAAAAATTCTCACGATTCAAGGACTTCACAATGACCTTGTGTGCTGAGGCAAGGTATTTCGTCAGACTAATCAAAAGGTACAAACAGAAATTAATTACCAATTAACGGGTACTTTAATTACCATTTAAAGCTATTTGCACACTTCTATTCCAACAATAGCATTTTCAACCGACTTCAAAAAAGAAAGAGCCTCCTCCTTCTCAATTCGACTGTATGTTTTTTTTGTATGTATATTTGTATGTTTTCATTTTAAAATTGCCGCGCAAACTTTACCCCAAAGCGCGATATAACAAACGTAAGTAAACAAGGTACTCTTTTGGGTAAAGAAACGTCAAGCTGTTATGAAGAAGCCCTAGTTGTTATTTAAATAAACTTGAATTTTAAGAAATAATACTCAGTTTACCTTTAAGAGGATTTGCTGTTGTCAAAGCGCCCAAACAAACGTAGTACCGTCATATTTTGAGTAATAAGCGATGAAAGTCAATAAAATTTTCAAGATACAATCTACCTCTAGAACTAAATATCTGTGTCGGTGGCGAGTCAGATTTTCGTTAAAGTATAAACTTTCAGAGTTACAGGGCATCAAAGTATTGAATTTTTCGGTAATAAAAAGCCCCAACTTTGAACCAGTTTTACAAGAGTAACCACCGACATCTGAAATTTTATTAATATACTTCATTGAAAAAATGGCTACATAATATACAGTATCCTTCAAATGATCACGGGACTACGAAACATCCAAATAACGGGTGGATAACTTCGCGTAGTGTATGCTGTCTCACCGTACGCGCTCGGGTAGGATAGGGCTCGGATAGGGACAGCTACAAAACAATGCAAACTTGAACGCGGCCACGTGCTCTAAACAATTCTCTTTCTCTCTTAATAATCTAAGTTAAAGTCGTGACGATGTCGTGACATGAAGTCTATTCCTACACCTATACAAAACCCCGAAGCTTATACTCGTAGGTTAGAGGCTTAGAAGGATAGGTTCAACTTATAGGTGGAGAAAGGTGACCAACCAAATGAATCAATTTTCAGCAACGGATTTTACCGGATAATTTGCAAGCAGCAAATAGTAACTTACGTAATTGTTCCGCTCTTGGACTGTGAAATATTGTTAATGGAGAACTTTCTGTCGGTGTGTGTACCAGTACTGCCTGAAAATACAAACTAATGCAACCGAAAACAAGTAGGAAAGCACTGGAAGGATAAAACGAATTTAACTAACGTGTCAGATCAGTGGTAAATAAGTGTTCTGTGAGCGTTCAATTCTATATAACTTTATTCTACACCAATACGAACTTCAAATAGAATATTAAACTTAAAAAATTGTACAACAGGCGGTCTTATCGCTTACAGCGATCTCTACCAGACAACCTTTGGGTAGAGGAAATAATACACAATATTTTAAGTGGAGTTGTAACAGATATTGATAGATTATAATTAAATACTTTAATAAACACATATGTATACATATATAAATAATATATAAGATCGAAATTAACTCTTTCTATTTGGATATTTTTCTTGTATTTCTAGGACAAAATGGCTGAACTGATCTTGATTAAATATTGACAAAGGATACCGGTTTGTCCATTTATTGCTACTGGAACTTTACCCCCCAGGTATAAATAACTCAATCATACCCATTTATTGCTCCTATTTTTAAAATGTGCTTTATAGCTGGAGCAAAGTTGTTAAATAATGTAGGAGCAATGTAAATTCCTAACCGTAGGCTGTCTTATCCGTTTAAATCTATTAGGTTCGCGTGAGACAATTTCTATAGGACATGTAGAGTTGGGGGCAATTAAAACCTGGCAGAATTATGGCAAACTTTAATATGCATCGAAGTGAAAGTTTAGTTTTCACCTCACAGTAATGAAAATAGATACTCTTACGTAAGTATTGAATGTTAATTTTTCACTTGCCAAAATTTAAGCTACCAGGCTCATGATTGGTACAGGTGCAGCCACTCCTGCGCCAGCGCAGACGTCGTCGGGGACATGCTGCTCCATGTTGCTTGTGCGCTAGCGACGCTCGGAGTCATACCGAGAGCACTAGCTTGTCTCAATACTGGCTACTCAGTCAGCTATACATGTAAGTAAATGTATATATATATACCTACTTTATTGCAGGTAATATAAGAAATTAGACACAATAACTAGCTGGAATCGCACCACCGGCCGATATTCTCTACACTCATACAGCTCAGTACCGTGTCGTTTAAAATCCCGAAAAAGTTTCTCCACAAATATCTCCACAGCACAATGCAAGAGTCCCGAATCCGGCTGTGGAAATCACGGGTTCAGGAACAGGACACCATCCTATTCTCCCGTCCCTCACAGTTTTAATTTACGAACACCCAAAGAACATCCGTCTACGGGTAGTTCGAAGAAATGGATCGTTTGGAAGATCTTAAAACGGCTTAGAGTGGGAGTCGGGCGAACGAAAGCCAATATGGAGAAATGGGGATTTCTGCCTCTGGGAACTAGCGCCGACTGCGTCTGCGGTCAGAGGCAGACAACCGCACATCTCTTGCAGTGCTCGCTGCATCCAGCCACATGCAGCCAAGAAGACCTGGCACTGGCTACTCCCCGAGTGACAGAGGTCGCAAAGCACTTCATAGGTAATATCTGACAAGATCATTTGGGTTGCTGATCACCTTCACATGAAAGAAGAAGAAGAAAACAATATTTAAGTAAAATTACCCATCAAGAGCATTAGACAGTGAGAATAAGGAAGTGAATATTCGAAAACCAAGTCACTGACTGTGGTATCTTATACAGAAGCATGAAAGATTGAATTTGCGGGTTGGAGCGATAGATAACTTCCTCTGTCAATAGGCCTGATAAAGTTTACCGGCAAATAGTAATTACCGTCTATAAAAAAAAACATATAATCAGTGCCTCACTAACTTAACCCATTTTTACGGGATATCTTCAATGTACATACTTTTTACCCCTGAGATTTTATTATACTTAGTAAGTATTCTTTTTTCTGCACGGAACCCTCGGAGTGCAAGTCCGGCTCAGACTTGATCGGATTTTTTCCAAAGACTCTTTCATGCCCCTCAGGTACGCACGCACAAGTGACGAGTTATTTCATGTAAAATAATAATTTGATAATTGACTTATCATTTTGTTTAGCTACTGACAACGTGCAGTCGTGGGCGGACGCGTGGACCAACACTCCCCCTACTGGCTACTCCTCTTGGCTGAAGTTCCAACAAGAATATAATGTTGAGAGGTGGAAAACGAAACAGATGCTCGGGAGATCCCCTTCCTACTTGTCTGACGTGTGGGCACCGGTCACCGAGCGTGAGTCTTACCATGGAAACAAGAGAGAATAGACATAGAGACAAAAAATACTCTCACCCTAAACGCATACACCTTCTCCGTTCCGTCGTGGGTAAAAATAGTCAAAAACATTTTTAAAAACACGTTTAAGACATAAAATACAACAACATTGAAAAATAGTCATAAACATGAATATGATAGGAATAAAATTAATAGACATAGAGACCGCCTCCATGGCCTAAGGCTACACGCTTTAACTGACAACCTGGAGGTCCCGGGTTCGATTTCCAGAAGGGGTACCTATCGGTACTCTGTTTGGTTAGTGGTAGAGCATTTTCTATGTACGCCTGGCTAGCTTCAACCATACTCTCTAAGACTGCCGCCAAACAGCAACGGACGACAACCGGAACTCAATTCCGGTCCGGTATGAAAGGTAGTAGAGCCAGCGCCTCATAAGCTTGAGGTTTGTGGGTGCGCACGCTTCCATCCAACGGCCTTCTCGTCACGTATGTACCAACAGGCGAGATGGCCAAGTGCAAACCCATATACAAAAAAACTATCTATCACGTAACTCTATATCTTGTGGCAAGGCTTTCGTCATAATTTCAAATAATTAACGCTTTCAAAAAGAACTAGAAACCGTCTTCAACTGTCCTAAAAGTCTACAGCTACAATTTATTTTAGGGGATGAACGTCCCCTATAATAACTTAATACTTAATGCAAATTTAAGGCTTTTATGGTTTTCTCTCTTTGGACTTATATATGTCCATTGTCAGAACTGGACCAAATTTTTCAAATAAAAAAAGAATCCCAAAATCGGTTTACCCAGTTAAAACTTCTGAGGTAACAAACATTAAAAAAACATACATTCGAATTGAGAATCTCTTCCTTTTTTGAAGTCGGTTGAAAACGGTCTGTAGCACGCCGGTAAATGAACTCTCGCGTTTGAAGTGCTCAGCGAACCTTGCCTGGCCATACATAAACTATTTTACCTTTATACGTTTGTGTATTGCAGCCGTACCTGACGGCGAGCCTCCAAAACTGATAGAACTAGGCTGGGAGCAGGCGGACGGAGTTCCACCATCATTCGCTGGTGTCGCCAACTGGACAGACAAGATAGCACAATACCTCAATGAGTTGAAGGCGAAATCAGCCGCGAATGTAGTAGATCCAAAACAATTCGGGCATTGGCCAGTAGACTGGTCAGGCAAGTTCTAAACATTATATGTTATAGCAAAACCACCGCCTGTTTGCACGGGAACTACTAATTCGATAGGTATACAAAGTACCTTTGTCCGTTTTCGACTATCGTTATACAATAAAATAGGTCGATATACGAAAAATCAAGCCGGCTCTACACTACGTTGTGAAGAAAGGAGAAACAAGTTCAATTCCGCCTTTATAATGAAGACTTTGTACAAGGAATCTTTTTTGAAGTCGTCCATAGGCTCAATAACTTCCGAGTAAGCACGCTGCTATGCTTATCGACACTTGTCATCAAGTGCAACATTTTATATAACTATGGCGATGAAGAATATTTGACATTTCAGACTTGGAGCCTGGTAATATAGGTGTGGGGCCGCCTCCAACAGCCTATATCCCAGAGAATACTGCTAAAGCTTCGTTCTGCTTCCTGACTCCAATCGTTGGCAACTGTGGAATTGCTTCTATTAGGTTAGTGCCAGAATTACATCACCAGTTATGTAAATATTTGTATTCTTTGTTATTAATATAATGTCTGGAACAATTTTCTGCTCTTGATTTGTTTTGCGACAAAAATTCCTCCCCGATGGTTCCTACGCTACTGGTAAAAGTGACTTGCACCCAGACAGTCCAGACCTTCGACGAAAGATCGATGGCCTGCGTCGGTCCATGTTGGTGACCATAGTGGGTTTACAGATTTCCTCATCCCGGATTTTATCACGTAGGGGAAATCCGAGCACAGTAGATTATGTGTTAGTTGCGATTTTATAAATACCATATTTTGTTTGTACCCACCAACTGAAACAAACAGAACGAAATAACTGCGGGCATTCAGGGTACAAAAAATTCTGAATAAAATACGATATTAAATTATTGCAAGACTCGCTCCAAATCACCTTAGGTAAAAAGACAGAGATAGATATATACTTACATTTAATAATAAAAAAAACACAAAATAAGATGTAACATTCCAGGTGGGCATACAATCCTTACCGCGGCAAGTGCGGGAATTTCACGTACCAGGGCTGCGGGGCAAACGGCAACAACTTCGAGACTGAAGAAGCATGCGAGGAAGCATGCCGCTGCGGCACCGTGACCGGGTGTGTGGCACGCCCTCAGCCCCCAACCTTTATGACGTATGCGATGTCCAACTCTCGTATGGATGATTAAACAAAATTAAAAACAAACAAAATTATTTTACTGGCTTAGAATTGTTTTCAGCCGACTTAAAAAAAGGAAGAGGTTCTCAATTCGACGTGTATGTTTTTTTAAATGTTTGTTACCTCTGAACTTTCAACTGGGTAAACCGATTTTGATGATTCTTTTTTTATTCGAAAGCTGGTCCTTCCCGTGTGTTCCCATTTGGTACATTTCAGACAAGGGCATCCATGAGAAAAACATATAAGTTTTAAATTTCATTAAGTATGAATGCTGTAAACTTTTAGTTGGGCAGTTGAAGTCGATTTCTAGTTATTTGGATGAAGAAAAAAACACAAAAAGTCGGTTGAATATACAAAAAACTGACGCAGGTAGTATATCATTTGATTGAGATAAAATTAAAAAATTATTATACTTTTCAGGTTTGTTCCTATACTTGTGCTGTAAGATCGTGCATCTTGCAAAATTTCATGATTGTAGGTCAATGGGAAGTAGTTTTGATTCCGTCCTTCTTCGTCGGAATATGCGGTACGAGGTACGGAACTCTTCGAGGACTTGCACTGGGTGTGTTTTAAAAAGGTTGCGTCGTGATGATTTCTTTTAGCTTCAGTATATATACTACTGATGCTAAAACTGTAAATTTGTTCAGGTTTCTAAAAGAGACACTCGACTAGTGATAAAAATTAACATTTTAAAGTTTAATATTTCGCTAACGGATCCCTAAATCAAAATGATGTTCCTAGATCCTACCTACTTAATGATACCAAAAAAAAATGGGGTAGACACGAAAAAAATATTTCAAGTTGCATATATGGGCGCCTCGGCAAAAATGTTATTTTTCAAGATTTTGTAAGCCTATATACTGGGTGGTCCAAAATGTGACGTCCAAAAATTTTTTTTAGATTCCTTACACCTGGGTGTATCCGAAAATAAAAAAAAAAAAAATAAAAAAAAATATTATTAAGAAATTTTTGAAAATTTTGCTCCGTTCAACTCAAACCTAAAATTTTTACTTTCATCCCTTTTTTCGGTAACTTGTAATGAATAACGTTGTGTAGTTGATAATAAAGTAGAAAGGGTGATTCAAGACGATCACTTTCGAGAAAAAATAATTTTAAGTCGCTCCGGCAGAAAATTCGAAATATACATTTAAAAAATCATAACTTCTAAACTACAAAAAATCGCGGAACATACATGGGGTATTTTCGGATACACCCAGGTGTAAGGAATCTAAAAAAAATTTTTGGACGTCACATTTTGGACCACCCAGTATACTCATATCAAATTACAGCTTTCTAGTAGTAAGGGTCTCTGAGCTAATCCGCGGACAGAGAGACAGACAGTGCGAAACTATTCCTTGTTTGACTAATGAACCCTAAAAAGGAGCAATAATAGAAGCGGTTTAAATTTCAAGGTCAATTACTAGGTCAAGCCATATGAAAGGTTTCTAAAACTAAAACAAATCTACAATTGATAAATCTTTATTCACAACATTTCCATTTCAGCTCTCTTCCTTTTCCTGTGACTAGCGACCATGTTAGCTGTCTGTAATGGAGAGTCCCCCTTCTGTAGCCACGTCGTCAGAGCTCGCTCCGTACTGCCCGCTGCGGCCGCCCGGACCCGCTCGCTGGCAGAGAGGGGCTGTATAGCGCCTATAGTGTCACTGGACACACTGGCCGATAACAGCATTCTGAATCTTTGACGGAATGTCTGAAACAATACAAAGATTTAATATTAATATCTGGTCGACTGAGCTTTGCTCGGAGCTAAAAAATAGTAATTAAAAACTTGAATAAATAAATAAAAACACACAAAAAATAAAAATTTAAAACATTTTCGCCATCGGGATACGAACTCAGATTCTCTGGACGCCTGTGATTTTAAAGCAAGCGCTGTAACCACTCCGCCACGTTGTTTGACAGCGTGAAATTTCCCATCATATTTTGCATCGAATAATGCGAAAAACGCATTAAAACTCGAAAACGCGAATTTTCCCAAACATGAGACTAATCTAGATCAATTTTTTGCCCCTGAATACTTCCAAATACCAAATTTCAGTGAAATCGTTGGTGCCGTTTTGGAGATCCAAATTATATACATACAAGAATTGCTCATTTAAAGGTATAAGATTAGCAGAAAAATATAAACCAGATTTTACAAGTCTGCCCCCAAACAGCAGTGCTAACAGTGGCTTTGTTTTGCTAATGAAAGACAACAGAGCCACGAGCATGTTTTTCATCCAATGGCCCTGTTGTCACTTAACAGTAGTACATGATATGGAGGCCGAATATAATGATAATTTATAAGTGGCTATAGTATTTTGTTGTAAAAATATATAGCCTTATATTTTCTGAATAAAATAAATGTTTGGTATTTGCAGGGTATTTACAGCGTGTATATTTCATAGGGGTGACATATTTTGATGGCAATTAGTGTTGTTCGTTTACATAAAAATCGTTAATTGTATATTTTTTTCCATAAAAAATAATTGATCATCATCATCAGCCGGGAAACGTCCACTGCTGGACATAGGCCTCCCTCATGGTACGCCACATCGACTGGTCCCGAGCCACCTGCATCCAGCGACTCCCCGCGACTCTAACCAGGTCGTTGGTCCATCTAGTAGGGGGACGGCCTGGTAGACGTTTCCCGGTACGTGGTCGCCACTCGAGAACCTTTACTCCCCACCGGTTATCGGTTTTTCGAGCGATGTGGCCTGCCCATTGCCACTTCAGCTCACTAACTCGTCGAGCTATGTCGGTGACCTTCGTTCGTCTACGGATTTCCTCATTCCGGACCTTATCACGTAGAGAAATTCCGAGCATAGCTCGTTCCATTGCTCGCTGAGTGACTTTGAGCTTGTTTATTCGGCCCACAGTAAAAGACCACATTTCGGTTCCGTATGTCATCACTGATCATGCAATCAACAATGCATCAATTGATCATGCAATGTATTAATTACATCTAAAGTTGAGTGACAGTTCTTTTTACATCATATCATGACAGTTAAATAAACTTTTTATCCTTTGTCAAGACAATTTGGATTCAATAACACACTTTTAAAAATGATTAACTCTTTATTAAGCTAACAAAATTGCATTCACATATGATTTGTATGGTCGTAAACTATATCTCATTAAATAATATGCTTTAAACAGAATAATAGGCAGTCTCTGTCCTTTTCTATGCCATAGGCTACATACATGACATATTTAATTATCAATTCAGTCAAGAGATAGAGTCACTGTCGAATTTATAGTATTGTTTGTATTTGATTAAACGATTCATGGAAATATATACACAAGTCTTTAACTTACATTTACTAAGGTTGCTGCGACTTCACCCTTGATATCATGCTTAGCAACATAACATCCAAACTCATAGAAGTATGGCCCCAACTTATGCATGTCCACAGTACAAGCGTCCGCGTTTAAAATCTCTCTGTACGTGTCTTTATAAATCTTTGGCAATTCTACACTGACTAATGGAGATCTTTTTGCAGACAATGGTTCTGCTAGCCAAAGGGGAAGGTCTATGTTTGTACCGGCTTTTAAATCGTCCTCAGTAGATGAAGGGTCTAAGAAACCTGAAATTCAATAGTTATTTACGTAAAAGGTTTCATTCACAATGTTCGCACATAATTTAATAAAGTCCGGGAAGATAACATGTCCGTGTACAGAAACTCACCCATTTTAGGCAAATCTAGCACAACTTTACACGGAACTTTTTCATTTGTTACTAATATATCAGACGTTGATAAATAGTTCATTTTACTTTCACAATAATTTAAGTTAATGTATTATTGTCTAATTTTGAGTTGCAAAGTACCGTTACAAAAACAATATACCGGTTACATTACTATTTTCACGTGACATTGTCAATTTTACACATGTATTGTTTACTTTATTTTAATTCTCCCGAATGGGAAGGCAAAGGAACAAGCCATACAGCCTACTCTGAATATATCTTTCTTAATGAAATCTAACCTAGTTTTCTCAATAAAATATATAATGTGTACATTTTATCGCTGGTTTTGACGATTCTTGACGAGAATTTCAAAGGCCAGCCTTGGTTTCAACATAATTCGAAAGAATCCATATGCTGAATGTACTCGGCATGGTAAACTTTGTTGATTCCACCTTCGCCGTTCAAGTACCGGTCAAACAGAAGAACGGCAGACCTTCGCCCGTATACTGTAGATATTCGTACAGCTCGCACCAAGCGTTTCGCTTCCACATTTATCGTGCGTACAGCAAAAATATGGAATGCTCTACCGGTTTCCGTGTTCCCCGAAAACTACAACTTGGGACTCTTCAAAAGAAGAGTAAATAGGCACCTTTTAGACCAACACGTAACATCTTCGACCTCATCGTCACTTACCATCAGGTGAGATTGAGGTCAAGTGTTGGTCTATCTTCAATTTAAAAAAAAACCTTTCGATCGCGTCGAAACCCTCGCAATTTTGCGTCATTGATACTATAACACCATTCATGACACTTTTTGCACTATATTACACCACTACAACACAAAAAAAAAACACAACAGTATTATTAACGAATTACGAAAAATTGCAATAAACCACCATTATTCAAGTTCGCGCCAAGAATTTTCTGACACATGTATATGTTATATAAAAACACTTGACGTTTTGCAGTTAGACACACTTGCAAACTTTTTAACTAGACGCACACATATATAAACCATGTTGTGTATCTTATTTTCACACTGTTGTCATGGTTACCTACAACATGACGTCATTTTGAACAATATCCAAACTTACAATTTTAATACATATAAATATATTCAGGGTTGCCCTACATCCGTTA
The DNA here is from genome assembly GCA_910589575.2 of Carcina quercana. Lineage (NCBI taxonomy): Eukaryota > Metazoa > Arthropoda > Insecta > Lepidoptera > Depressariidae > Carcina > Carcina quercana. The sequence continues at coordinate 2,811,359 of OU342440.2, read as the reverse complement.
CTCAAAAATAAAATAAAAATGGAGAAAAATAACTTTGACTAATTGTTTCACACGGTGTAGATAAACAATAAGTGAAAGAGATGACTAATTTTATGCACAGATTGTATGGCTGCATCTCTTTCATCTCATACATTAATCTGTCAATTCTTTTGGGCAAACGTCGATGTTGCCAAGGCCATAAAAATTAAAAGAGATAAGTATATAATGTTATATAGTTGTAAAAATAAAGTCATGTCAGAATTACAATAATAATATCAAATTTGCAAAGCTTGGTTGGTGGCTTGGAAGCAGTGTTGTTCTTGATACGGCAATTGCCGTATTATACGGCATTCCGATATGTAGTATACCAAATATACGACATACGGCTGCACACCCCAAATAATACTTTTGACAAATTAAACCATCACTTAGTTACTTTTAAATCGACTTTTAAAAAGGAGGAGGTCTTAATTAAACGGGTATGTTTTTAAATGTTTTGTTACCTCATCCTATTTTCTTAAATAACTAAACGAACATATTCGGGGATTCCTTGCGGCAAATAATTTTGTTCATGTCATGTAATACGACCAAATTATAGTCCTAGTTAGAGAAAGAGAAGAACATGAGTTCATTGCGTTCGAGATAACTATACGATAGAATAGATAATTTATAGGGGGATCATGCACTTGAAACTATTACAACAGCGTAACGTCGAGTTAATTATTTCTACTTACGATGGGTGATAGTGAATTTGACGCATCATCATCATCATCAACAGACTATATACGTCCCCACTGCAAGGGCTATCGCCTACTCTCCTACAGAGAGTGTATGGGCCGTAGTCCACCAGTGCGGATTGGCGGACTTCACATGCCTGTTTAAGACATGCAGGTTTCCTCACGATGTTTTCCTTGAACGTTAAGCAATCGGATAATGTACTTGAATTGAAAAACAACTCATAGGTACACGGCTGGATTCGAACCCGGAACCTTTAGATTGAGAGTCCGCGCCTTATCCACTGCGCCACTGACGCTTTGAATTTGACGCATACCCGTAAAATAAACTATCATCTTCAGAGATTTGTTCTTTAAAAATCTATGAGTTTTTGATACAAACCAGAGCTAAAACAGTTGCAGTTTTTGCTCCAAATGTTTTTGGTCTTCCACATTCCAATGGTGTTTAGTTAAGTTCATAACATGAATATAAAACAGGGAAATAAATTAACAACTTCGAATATGGCACTTTGCTGACCAAAAAAAAATGTGAGCCGTCACGGGACGCCTGGCAGATGTGAAACATCGACATTATTTTGTAAAAGTAATATGATTGAAAAGAACAGATTGCGATATAAACTAAATATGGCATAATGATAAAATAAAATATTACGATTTTTTCCAGAAAATGATGACTGTTTATTTAATAAACATTTATTTTCATTAAATATAAAAACAATTTATACAACTTCATTCGTTCTGTATATATACACCATCATATAGCGTGGCGACGCGTCGCCACGGCATGCGTCGCCACGCCAGAAATTTGTTTTACGTGCGGCTATAGATGTTTCACATCAAAAAGCAATAAGAAATCAGGCTGATAACACAAAATTATCTCTAATTTAGGCTTTAAGCGTAATTCACCAATCATTACACAATTTTTTCATATTATACGGCAAATATTTACCCTAAAATATGGCAGTTTCAGATTTTAGATACGGCAACCTAAAATTCGCCCGGGACAACATTTTTGAGGTACATACCATCGCTATTCACTTTTCACTCATTTGTGGCATCTTTTGGTATAGTAACTCAATAGTAACTAATATATACTCTTTGGGTGGCATTTAGGTTGTATTTGTATGCAAGTTGTATGCATTTAGATTTTAGAGGCATATTGAAGTCGTTTTGCAATGTGGATTAAGATTTTTCGTTATTTGATTACAATTCAGATATGTTTTGCTTTAAAAAGAGTGTAATTTTAAGTAATTAAAAGTGTATACGTTTTAACCGGCAAGTTTGGCTTGGGAAAGTAATATAAGCTGCAAAAATGCCCGGGTACGTTTTATTATCAATATGTTATGCATTCACCATCATTTACTTACTTACCCAAAAGGTGCTCTACAGGGCCCTATTTCTATGTCTCTGCTCGCTGTTCGTCCGTCCGTTTATTACAAAGCTTATCTATAGAACTGTAACTAGTATCAACACTTGAATATTTGCTTGAATAGTTCAAAAGTACACTTGAAATTTTCACAGAGTGTGTATATATATAGCTATAGCTGTTGAATCAGTAACATATATTTGACATTAACCTATTTTATACCCACCTTTTTTTGTATTTGTGTGCTTAAATTATCTAATCAGATTTTGATTGTTATTCAGGAAACCGTATACTATGAACGAAATGAAGAGGATAGTGGACTTTTTAGTGGAAAATGGATTGTATGGCGAAATAAGAGGCAGAAAAATGTGGATGGACTTAGCTGGAGCGAACGTATGTTTATTTTGTATCTTACAACTAATGTACTATGTTTTAAATTAGTGCCCCCTTTTGTGCACCCCAACAAAATCTCCTTTATGGTTTCTGTACCCAAATGATAGATGAAGGTGATTACAAGTTGAATTAACTGCTTGCCTAGTATAAGTATTAAAAAACATTTACTCAATTACAAACTGTTTTGTATATAAAAAAATGTTATAAATTTACATTTGGGTAAGCACCATTAAATGGGCCTAAGATGATTAGAGAGCTTGAGCCCTTATTAAAATAAATGTGTTTTAGCCAGCCTACCTACCATACAGTTGCGTTTTAGTGTTCCAAATATCTGATGAAAAACAGAACCCATATCACTATGATATGTTGACTGTCGTCATCCGTCAACTGGAAAGTTGTAATATTTGTGGTAATTAGTGACCCACAGGTGCCTCAAGTTTGAATCAAAAATCTTAATGTAATATATATTTATTCGAAAAGTGGAAAAAATGAGAGCAGTGCCAAAATTTCCAAGTGGCTCTAGTAGGGTATCATATTAATTAAAAGGCTTTATTTCTACATTTTATAACAGATTTTTATTATTTTCTTTGTTGTAAAATTTGCATTCCCTGCACTAGGTGTGGTGTTGATCCATTGCAGAGTTTGTAGTATTATAGGTTAAGATATACTAAACATATAATAACATTGTAACTGGCTGATTATACATAATATGTACTTAAATAAAATAAAAACTTTTTATTCGAGATGTCAAAGATCCATACAATAGTTATAACTTATAACTGCTTATAACTATGTTATAAGTAAGTATTTATATGTCACAACTGAATTTGTAAAGATATTTATATGGCGCATAACAGGACAGTCAAATTTAAAGTTAAAGCTATAGTTGTTGTACAAGAAAATATAATATGAGGGGCTTATAAGATCAATAGAACCAAACAAAGATCTTTTTGTCTGTCCTTCTGCTCATACAACATGCTAAATATACTTTTAAAAATTGGATAAGGTTGTATTGATGGTGTTATAACTTAAAATAATGGTGCATGTTTTTTCTTGATATACCACCTTGAAGCAGAGCTATGTCACAGATTTATTGCTCCCATATGGGTTGCTAGGTCTTAAAAACTTGTTTATGTAACTTGCAAATATATTCTAATATTTTTTATTTATTATTTGTGCATAAAGCAGGCAGCTGTTTCATTCAGCTGATATTGCTATTCTCCACTTCAATTGCTGAGTTGTGGTTTTTCTGTTTAGTCTATTTGTAAATGAGTTGACATTTGGGGCGGCGACTACTTTGTTTGAAATTTAGCTACTCCGTTAGTAAAGAAGTGTCTGTGGGGATTATTGTGTGACAGCGTCCTTTTCAACTTAAGGTGTCCTCTCAAGCGGGCATGACTGTCACATCTGTATGAACATCTTGTCTAAATTCTGAATAATGCCCGTTTTTTCCTCCATTATATTCCATATTCGTCGTCGTCGGTGGCGTATTGACTCCTTACGGCGCGGACTCTCAATCTGAGGGTTCCGAGTTTGGATCCAGCCGTGTACCTATGAGTTGTTTTTCAATTGAAGTACATTATCTGATTGCTTAACGGTGAAGGAAAACATCGTGAGGAAACCTGCATGTCTTGAACAGGCATGTCAAGTCCGCCGATCCGCACTGGACCCGCGTGGTGGACTATGGTCTGTAGGAGAGTAGGCCTGAGCTCCTGCAGTGGGGACGTATATAGGCTGTTGATGATGAGATTCCAAATTATATTATATTCCACAGAACATAGAAAGAACGTGGCAGAGCATGAAAGAGACATTTCTGAAGCGGATCCTACCGGACATTCACAACCCATACTATAAGCTAACAATCAAACAGATCTCCAGCTTCAGGCAAGAGTGAGTGTCATATATTGAAAGGCTGGTACTTTCAGTGATGAAAGTAAATATTCATGTGTTTCTAGTATTCCTACACCAGAAGTACCAGCCTGTGATTATATGTTGAACTGAGTTACTTTGTCCATGTCCAAGAACAAGCTCTTTTTATAGCTTACTTTTTATTTTGTACAGGATGGATCTGGAAAAAAATGATAAACCTAAACTTAATATAAGAAGAGGCAGTAGAACTTCAAGTACAGGTATGCTTGTTTCATATATCTCTTAATTTATTTTAATTACTTTTAATCTCTAAAACAGACATAACATTCTAGCCAACAGCATCAAAGATAATGAACAACCCAGCACAAGCAAAAACCCAAATGATGACCATCAAAGTTCGGGCATTGTTCAAGACAGGTCATCAACTGAGACAGTTGTCATTGACAATTGTTATGATAATGCTGAACAGATTCAGAGAGAATTGGAATCACCAAATCCTCAAGGTAAATCATCTCCAAAATCAATGAGAGATTTTATAATATATTCCGAGCCTCTAACACCGCAAATGGTATTGCAAGATTTTGCAACAGACGAAGAGGATGAACTTCAAATGCAAATTGTTGAAGACGTTATTACACATGAAACTACTGATAATCCATCTAAATCTAAAAAATCTCCATGGAGACTGGATAACCTGCAAATAAAACCAACTAAAGGTGAACTTCAAAATAAAACTGAAGTCACCAAGGAAAATTCAGATCAAGCTAAAGAAAACGCTGAAGATCAAGATGCTGCAATAACCCAACCAAAAACAAGGTCTTTGAAACTTAACAAAGATAAAAAAGACACATTAAGAAAAACTGAAACCAATGGCAAAGAAAAAACCAATGTACAAGATAACGAATCTAAAATACGTGTCAATAAGGATTCTGGCGACCTCTCTTTGATTACTTTACAAAAGAACTCACAAATCAATGATTTTGGTAAAACCCAAGATATCCTTGAAAACTGTTCGAGTAATACAACCGACACAGTGATACCCAACAATCAAGAAGCACTCAGACCTGATTCTGTTAATGACAAAGTGGAATCAAATGAAGGTTCAACATTAGAGTTTCAAGACACTGAGGCCAAAATTAACTCTGGAAAGAAAAAAGGAACAAAAAAAGGGTCTGGAGGTGATAAAGTACATAAAAAAATATTAAAGAAGACAAAGTCCCAGAAACCAAATGTGCCTGTAACACGAAATGGGGTAAAACTTGTTGAAGCAAAAATTGTTATCTTGGAACCTAATGCCAGTGAACCATTATTTAATTCCGAAGTTATTGAAAAAGAAAACAAAAATAAAGATGAACCAAAAGAAACTAAGCAATTGATAGATGTTGGACGCCCCAATGAAATTATTGAAAACACATCTGAAAATGTAAACAATGAAGGATTATCACAGATTTCAGGACCATCTAGTAAAGATGACAATGAAATAATTGCTTCGCAGATAAACCCGTGTCTTCAAAGCGTAAATTTGTTTGCACAAAGATTCTCGAAAACTAAATACAGTTCTGAAAGTGATAATGAAGGTGCTTCAAAATTTGCAGACAAAGATGTTGACAATATTAAAGAAACTATTCAGACAAATAATAGCGATACTAAAAAGACCTTTGACAAGTCCCCAAAATATACAAAAGATGATGACATTCCAGACACCAACAAATGTGCTTTAGACAATCAGAACGAAGATATGAATCATACATCTGATAAAACGAAAATTGAGGAGACCTCAAAAAATACAATAGCCCTTGGTATTCCGGACACCAGTACATCTAGTGAAATTGCAGTAAAAGGCCCTATTAAAGAACATCCACCTAAAATAATTGAAGATGTAAATGTTAATATTAAGGAAGCTATTGATTTGTCATCCGAATCAGACAGAGCAATATTTAATGAGCGAAAAAAGAAAATAAATGAAAGCAATATGGTAAACGATCGAGAACGTATAGTAAAGGACAGGACATTGGCCAATGTATTTGGATTTTCTAGTGGTAAGTACATAGCTGGCCATGCATGTCCATTGAAGCCCATTTCATAGGTATAGCATACACTGAAGACACCATTTTAATGTGCTATGTTCATTTGAGACAAAACCAAACTTAAGTGCGAATGCGAAGTAGTGATTACTAACCACAAATTTTAATTGGAAAATGTGTGAAAACTACATTGGACGACTTAACGAAATTTTCAAATTTTCTGCTGTAAAAACGTATACAATTAATATTTACCGTTCTTTCTGATACAAATAAATACATAGCTTGTAAAAAATATGAGTCAACGATTAATTGCGAATTTATGCGGGGTTTTGTTGCTTTGGTGCGTTAACATTTTTATAATTTTTGTGTAAGGCTATTTTATTATTATTGCATAATTACTAGTTTAGATGCATCTGGTCAGCTAATTTTACTCAAGCATGGGTGTAAAGACTAGAAAATGACACATGTGCTGAAGTGAACATTGGTGGCTTTGCTTAATTTCAAATTGGACAGCTTTTTCAATGAAATAACTGTTTTCTGTTCTAGGTACTGTTGCACGTAAAAGGACGTCAAGCTATCTCGCTAGGAAGAAACCGAAACGCCATTTCTATCATCAGTAAGTAAATTTGTGGTATATGTCACCGTAAATTGTAAATGCCGATAGATTGTAAACTGTAACATTTCGGTAGATTATAATCCATCTAAGTTAAACTTTTAAATAACAATCTGTCGCGCGTTGAATTGTCGACTGTCCGAAGCCTGGATTGGTCGGTCTTACAGTTAGGCCGTTCAGTGTATTATTGTGTGTAATATTCCACCGTATGGAAAAGTAATTCTAGACACGTGGTGCTAAAACTCTCATACAAATGGTCTGGTTACCCAGCAATAAATGAATAATAATAATAAAATCGGACATTTTTCGTGACGTCACCGGTCGATATTGGAACTTTGTCAATATTTGAGTTATCACACACAATAATGATTTTGTAATTTTTATTTGGTTTTTAATAAGGGCTTATTAAAACAATCTAATAATGACGTTAACATGACCTGAATTTTTCGTAAAACCCAAATATTATTTCGGATATTTTAATATATTTTTGAGTTTTTAAAATCTAGTTATATGTCAACGGCTGTATTGATTGAATTTGAAAATTGTTACAAATACAAACTCGCATTTATATTCTTAACGGGATTCCTCTACGAATGCTTCCATACTAAATTTCTGTTGCCACTATCTTTTAAAATATAATAGTTGGCTTTGATAAGTAATTACCCAAAAATAGGAGATGAAATTATAGTGTTGCGAAATGAATATCATTAATTTACAACTTTGTTATCAGCTACAATAGCCGTTACCCAGCTAATGGTCTAATAATAATAAAAAGCGTGTAAAAATGAAAATTGTGATTCACTATGAAGTTGTATGTTAATGATACTGATTTCGCGACATTACGTTACGTTAAGTTTTATACTTATATAAAGGACTTCAAACTTTTTTTTAATGTGTTGTTGTAGTGAACTTGCTGTATCCGAGTCTAGTGACAGAATGTCAACGGAGAGTGACAGTAATAATTTTTCTCCAAATAAACAGTACAAGTAAGTTACACAAGATTTTTAAACCACTAATACTAGTGCTAAGTAGTGCTACAACTTCAGTCTCCTCAGGGGTAGTGTGAGTATATCACTTAACGATTGCAAATTGTCGGCGCCTATCATTATATTTTTAATTTGGAAATTAACAAATTGCGCGTGTGATTTTGTCAGGCGCATTGGTCAAAGTCATGAGAACTCAGTTGAGTAGAGCGTCAGTCCTTGAACAATCGAGGTCTGGGTTCGATCCTGGCTCGTACCAATAAGTTCCAATTTGTTATTTATGTACGAATGATAATAATTACCATTGGCTTTTGGGTGAAGGAAAACATCGTGAGAAAACCTGCACACTCCTGAGAAGAAATTCAAAAGTGTGTTAGAAATTCAATCCGCACTGGGCCCGCGTGGTGGATTATATGTTCCATACACTCTCTTTAGGAAAATAGGCCTGAGCCCCTGCAGTGGGGACATATATAGGCTGTTGATGATTTGGTCAAAGCATTGTGCATGCATACAACTTTACCCTACCCTTTATATGTATGACCAGGCGACCGGAGGCACTGGACGTTGTGGTTCAGGATAAGAATCTGTTCGCGCTCTGCAACAAGAGTATGTGCCCCATCACCAGGCACAGGAAAGGGCGTCTCTGCCACGTCAGCAATCCTGGTAAGTCGTGGTGTTGCTTTATAGTATTCAACTAAACAGCTGTTATTATTATTTACTACCTTCTGCCCGCGACTTCGTTTGCTTGGACTTCAGGATCTATCCCGTGGGTACTTCTCGTTCGATCGGCATAAAAAGTAGCGAATGCCATTTTACGGCCTTTTTAATATCCCTCTACAAAAATCAAGTCATTCTAACTATCTGTTAGGTTGTGAATGTATAAGAAAATGAGTATTTTTTAATGAATTTATCTCATGTTTTAATCGTTCTGCTATTTGGGGCGGAGATAACAGCCGGTCTTTAGTTATAAATTGTGTAACACGATATTGTTTTGTGTATATTAGATTATCATCAGCCAGGAAAGCAGTTGAACTGCTTTCCGAGTACATAGGCTCCGTGGCACGCCATTGACCGGCTCCGAACCGCTTAAGCTTGCATCCAGGACATGAGTCTCCCTCATATATTAACATGGGCTGCACAGTAAGATGTTGTTACGCAGGTAGATGATGATGCCCATTCGATTGTATGTTTTTTATATATATGTTACGCGATAGCTCCGCCAATTATGAATCGATCGTGATGATTCATATTTGTTTGTTAGAGCATACTGCAGAATATTTATAAATTCGAAATTGATTAAGCGCTTTTTGATAAAATCAACTAAAACCGAATATGATAATTCTGCCGCTAAAGGATGAACATTTTAAGGGATAAATGCTGTATACATTTAGGGCAGTTGAAGTCTGCTTCTAGTTCTTTTTGAACGCGTTAATTATTAATGCAACCAGAGGGGGTGTAGAGGGGTATTGTCCAAGTAGTTGCATTGGACTATAATAATAATTTTGTACACGGACGGTATTCTGATAATAAAATGTGAGGGGTTTCAACGAAATCGAAAAGGTCTAGAACACTTGACATATGTACTTCCTCGAATACTAGTGGAACCAAGGCTGACCTTTGCTATTCTCTTCAAAATATTCGCAAACACATATATTTTACTGTAAAAACTAAGGCTATTTAAGTAAGTGGCGGTTTACCTACCTCCTTCCAACAAAAACAGTATCGTGCGAGTTACGACACTATTATTCTACTCTGTGGTACGAGTAAGTCATTCTTCCGAGTAAAATGACATAGAGTAGGTAGAAGAGGTTTATATAAAGGGTTGCGCTAAATCTGCAGCTTTTATTTGTCATTTTCAGACGACGAGTACGACGAAGAAGAACATTATTGGAAGTTGAAATATTTTGACGAAGCCAAGAAATTGTCCGAAGAGAAGATAAGAGCAGACGAGTTAGCAAGGTAATAAAGTAGCTTATAACTTGGTGACACTTTTGTGGCTTAGCTAGTTTCAAATAGTATTTTTATTATTTTGCATAATGGTAAAAGGCTTTGCATTGCGTTGGATGGTAACCGTACGCACATAAAGCCTCAGGCTTATATTGCTCTGCTACCTTTCATACCGGAACACAAAACTGCTGTTTGGCGGCAGACATAGGTAACATGGTGGTAGCTAGGCGGACAAAGGAATCGAACCCGAAACCTCGGGTTTCTCGGGTCCTAGATTGTTCGTCCAAGCATGTAGCCATTAGTCCACGAAGGCGGTTGGTTCATCTGCTAAATGAAAATTGGATATTTTGACATATTTTACTATCCGGCCGGATAGGTTAGTTACCGGATATCCGTTTCACCTCTAGTATACTGCGTAGTAACGATTTTCGTGTCTCCTTGGTGGGGCTCGGGAGGGTAATGTCATTTCGAACGCGTTGAGGCACGAGATTAGCCGAGCAGTCCCCCCTTGCGCTCCTTTGTCACCCGAGATCGTGAGCGCGAACTCATCCCGACTATGCCCATTATTGTTCAAGTTGTTTGCGGGAAAGTATTGATACCGAAAGTTTTTTGGGACCAATGCTAATTTTATAGTCACCTAGAGGGTGCATTTAAGCTAAAATTACCCACACACCAACATTAATTACTAGAAGCTCATTTATGTTTGCGTTTTCTTTTTAGAAAATTGAAACAACTGCAGGATATTAAACAGCGTCAACTAGATCGTGAGGAGGTGGATCTCCAAGTGGCTCGCATATCCGACCCGCGGCCTTCCACGTAAGTATTTTTTATCGGTTTATTCCGATATGTAATTCGACCGATATAACAGTCAAAAAAAACTCCATTCTGTTAGATTGCTTAGGCTAACAGTTAGGAACATGATGTGATGCTGATACAAAATTATATCAATATTAAATATCATTAAGAGTGACTACTTGCACAGTACGAGGCTACGAGGAAAGAGATAATCGGCTATTTTCGATTTCGTAGAGCGTTATCTTTGTCGCACAAGATATGACGTTTGACAATCTTGGTTCAAATGCGATAGAATGCAGTCGCGTCCAGATCAAAATATATAATATAGAGTTGTTAAAACCTTTGTATAATTTAAAGTTGTACGATAACATCTATAGGGGGGAAAAATCTTTACATGGCTAGTCGCGTAAAATTATCTACAATAAATAATAACCACTGACTATAAACAGTATAAAAGGGTTTTAACAACAACAATAAAATACAAGTTGATAAACAAACTAGTTTAACAGCTCTATACAGTTCACGCAAGAATCAAACAAAACAACAATAAAGTACTTGGTTCTGAATTTAAATTTTGATAAACATAAATCAAATAATAGACATGGAAAATAGCATTCGGTTGTATTCGGAAATGCAATCATTGCTGATGTGTAATATTCAGGGGCCCTTACTGCAGGTACCTTTTTATGGACTTTTGTATGTGAACCTGTTTAATATTGTTCCGTTCAGTCTTTCAATTATTTAGAACATGTAGTGGGATTTTGTTAATGGTTTGTGTCCTCGAGGCCCATTTCTTTGCTTTCATGTGCTTTCAGAAAGACATCATTAGTCTAACACAAAATAAAATCCCACTGAAAGGTTGTTTTGTGTGCGACTTATAATGGAAAATAACAACATTTCAGGAGTTCAGCGGTAGAGAACATGCAAGCACCGTTCTTGAAAAATATCGAGTCTGCTAATCGTAAGTTTTTATTGTTATTTTAGTAATAATAATACACGCTGAAATTGTTGTATCGAGATTATTTTGTTTTTATCATCATCAACAGCCTATATACGTCCCCACTGCATGGGCTCAGGCCTACTCTCCTACAGAGAGTGTATGGGAGATAGTCCACCACGCGGGACCAGTGCGGTTTGATAAGACTTCACACACACCTTTGAATTTCTTCTCAGGAGTGTGCAGGTTTCCTCACGACGTTTTCCTTTACCGAAAAACCAATGGTAATGATTATCATTCGTACATCAATAACAAATTCGAACTTATTAGTACGAGCCAGGATCGAACCCAGACCTCGATGTTCAAGGACTGACGCTCTAACCAACTGAGCTACCACGGCTTTATACTTGTTTTGAAACTATTAGAAACAGAACTCGAGAGCAACCGTGCACCAATACTAACCCATCCCACGGTAATCCAGCACGGGTAGCAGGGGGCGTCTCGTGTCTCTTGCGTGACAAGCGCGATTAACACGTCAAGTGAGAAACTACTTAAATATCAAGTAGAGAATCAACGTAATACGGTTCGTTTCAGGGCAATCGATGTCCTCCGATCGCGATGACAAGAAGACACCCACTACTGACATCGACAGCGGCAAGGGTGAGTATCATACTCAATACACAATCATCGCCATCAGCCGGGCAACGTCCACTGCTGGACATAGGCCTCCTCCATGGTATGCTACATTGACCGGTCCTTAACTAGGTCTTCAATCCGTCTAGTAGGGGAACGGCCAGGTACACGCTTCAAGGTAAGTGGTCGCCACTCCAAAATTTTGACCCTTATTCTTCTACGGATTTCGTCATTCCGGATTTCATCACGTAGAGAAACTCTGAGAATAGCTCGTTCCATTGCTCACAAAAAATCTTTTGAAATCGTGATGGCATCTATCGTGTTGATAGCATTTGTAGTTTCTAAGATTCACCTGTGACAGTCAAACAGACACCAGATCAGAGCGACCCTATTAGAGTTCGTTTCTATCGGACGTTGGGCTTCCTAAAACACTACTAAAATCACATCTCTTTACGTCAAAGCGTTACTGTAATGACTAATGTAATGAAGCATGCGACAATTAAAAATTGCGTAATCAACAGCCTATATACGTCCCCACTGCAGGGGCTCAGGCATACTCATACAGAAAGTGTATGGGCCATCGTCCACCACGCGAGACCAGCGTGGACTGGTAGACTTCACACACACCTTTGAATTTCTTCTCAGGAGTGTGCAGGTTTCCTCACGATGTTTTCCTTCAACGAAAAGCAAATGGTAAATGGATGATTTTTATCATTCATAAATTCCAAATAACAAATTGGAACTCTTTGGTACGAGCCAGGATCGAACCCAGACCCCTATGCTCAAGGACTGACGCTCTACCCAACTGAGCTGCCACGGCTGTTTTTCTTCGAGTTCTTTAGAGACAAATTGGCACGAAGTGACATATCTATGTAATTTCAAATTTGTATATATAGTCAGTATATCTTGACATTACATATGCCGAATAAACAAGCTCAAAGTCACTCAGCGAGCAATGGAACGAGCTATGCTCGGAAGGATAAGGATAAGGTCCGGAATGAGGAAATCCGTAGACGAACGAAGGTCACCGACATAGCTCGACGAGTCAGTGAGCTGAAGTGGCAATGGGCAGGCCACATCGCTCGAAGAACCGATAACCGTTGGGGAGTAAAGGTTCTCGAGTGGCGACCACGTACCGGGAAACGTCTACCAGGCCGTCCCCCCACTAGATGGACCGACGACCTGGTTAGAGTCGCGGGGAGTCGCTGGATGCAGGTGGCTCGGGATCGGTCGATGTGGCGTACCATGAGGGAGCCCTATGTCCAGCAGTGGACGTTTCCCGGCTGATGATGATGATGATCTTGACATTTGAATTGTAACTGCTTAATTCACCTTGTCAATTTAGTTGTATTAGTGTTAATTTAGCTTCATGGAGAATGCTGTGACATACATGTAAATTAGCGGTATCTTATTGATTTAATTTTTAAATTCGCAAACATTGTACACCTTCGGGTAGGAAATAGAAATCCTATATTACACCCAAAACCTTTGTACCACAATAAATGCTCAAAGCACTGACAATGTTGTTTGTAGGTAACTCCACTACTTCTACGGTTCGTGAAGAGAAGAAAGAAGAAGACAGCGGGAGGACGTTCAAAGTGAGATTCATGAAGGATCAGGTAACGACTGCACTGCATTCATGTTCTACTCGTCACTTTGCCCGCGTGGAAATCCTTAGAATAAAACCTTAGCGGTTAGATTAGATTATCATTTATTTGCCAGCACAATACACATAAAAACAAAATACACACACACACACACATAGGAAGAAGAACACACAATAGAAGTAACAGCATAGTTTATAGCAATGTATCATGCCAGCAAAAAGGCCCTAGCTCAGCATAGTGTTGTGGACTACGAGCCCACAACGCTGGTAATTCTGCTAGAGCCTAGAAGGTGTGAAAGGAAAAGAAAAAGAAATATATAATAGAAGGGAACAAAGGTTTAACATGAAGGAAGGAAGTAAACATGAATATGGACATTTATAGGACAGTGCTATGATAGGTAGGAGATAAAGGAGATAATTAATAAGCAAGTAATAAGCCTCTTAAGAAAAATAGTTTTGTATTGTAAGTAAGTGACTTTTATAGCTATTTTTAAAATTGAACTTTTCTATAAAATGGTTCTATAAAATGTCAAATGATATTTGATCTTATTCGCTCATATAATTGATTCTATATCAATTTGTTATTGATACGACGAATCCTTTTATCATAACTCGCCGAAAAGTGGTTCTAGTCACGCGATGCTAAAACGCTCCATATAAATCGGGTGAGTTTTGTGACGTCATCTGCCAGTATTGGAGCTTTAAATGTATGAAGCTTGTATCGATATTTTGAGTTATCTCGTAAAATAATGTTTTATGTGTTATATACCCTTATGTAAAAAATGTTCAAAATTCAATTTTAAAAAAAACTAAATCTAATAAGCAATTTTCCGCAATTTTTGAGACAGAAATAAAACTAAAATACTTGCAAAATCCGAATAAAAAAATAAAATTATCACACATTTTTATTTTGGGGAGCTTTCTTTTAATGTTTGTTATGGTATAAAATACAATTGAACCCAATCTAATTTGTTGACAAGTACCCAATTCCAATATTGGGTACAAATCAAGTGGGATACACAGTTGGGACTTAATCGGAGGTCCCGAGTTGAATTCCCAGCGTACCTATCTATTTTGGTATTTGCTATAGACGCTTGACTAAGCTAAGTATGCTACCAGACGGCAGTGTTAATAGCACAGCGGATTCATCATCAGCCGATAATAATAAAAATTATTTCGTTTGTTTCTGAAACATTATGTTAAAACTTATATTACATTACACATAATTAAGACTATAATATAATAAAAACAATGTCCACTGTTGAACATAGTTGCGTTGCGTCCAGCGACGCGTGCGGACTCATTTTGTGTAAAATAATAATAATTTACTCTCAGATTGAACTGGAATGCTCGGCGAGTATCAATCCGGATATAATACAAAAGATGGCGCAAGTGATCCAGCAAGCGGAGAGCAACGGGCGCAATGAACAGTCCAATACAGAGAATGTGGCGAAAAGGACCTCCAGCGGTAACGCAGCGCGCGATGTCACACCGCAGAGCGATCCAGGTAGGTTCCCTTGTCATAAACAGCATCTGCAGAAGTTCATCGTTGGACATGAGCCCCTGAGACAAAACTCGCGGTAGTGTCGACGCCTTCATTATTTCTAATACAGTAACAGTGAGTACTCAAAGGTGTCAATAGATGGCGCGAAACAGGTAGAAATTAATCTGGCATAAAACATCATGGCCGTACATACACTCCAAAAAGTCCTGTTAACCATTTTGACAGATTCATTTGCACAGCGATTAGATTCTCTTTGGTAGGTGTATGAGAGTAGGCTTTAATGTCTGCATCAAGGAATTCAGTATATAAACTCCTTGCTTTAAATTCATACAAAAATATACATTTGAGGTTACATTTTGCTACGGCGTGGATGGATGGTGGAAACCAAGCAATCAGCATTGATTTCCTTACTAGTCTATTTATTTTGATTGCTGTGAGTTTCCATCAAAGTTTGCCGTTACAGACTCGACATTTACTACAGTAAAGTAATATTTTAATTTACAGAAGTTAAAGATAAAGTTGATAAACTGGAAAGCGCTATATTCAAAGAGATCGAAGATAAAGACGAGACGGCTCAAAGAACAGTTGAAAAGCAAGGAGACAATGTCAATATAAGGTAAAATTTCTATGATGAACCTATTATTTAGGCCCTATCATGTCATTTTTGTTAACATTTAAAGCTTGTTGAATTTCGTGGAATTAATAACTGACATGGGCAACATATGTTTTGTCATTCTCTCACAATACCGCTTTTGAAATGAAAATGATATATTGTCATGTCATAACGTCAAATCGTATGAAGATTTTACGTTTAAATATGACATGTCACTTTCACCGCTCTCGTGCGTCTCATGCTACTCAGGCTGGTGAGGTTGTATGTCATTTGAAAATTTTTTGTATAATGTTTTTTGGAGCATATTCAATTTTTGTTTTGAACCTTATCTTTTTTACAACCTATGTCTACTATGGACTCTTCTACTGATGAAGTTTTATTTTCAGGAAGCGAGGCAGGAAGAAGAAATTGTTTACCGACAAAGCGACAAAGGTCATGAAAATAGAAGATGACTCGTCAAATGGTTCTACAGCTGAGAATAAATTTGTAACACGTAGAGTTACTATGAGAAAGGAGAAAGTCGAAGTGAAACCGAGTCCTGTTTCCAAAAGGACATCTAATAAACCGCAAAAAAATTCTCGTAGTAAGTCTCTCTCTCTCTCGGGTTAGTAGATAAGTCGAGACTGCTCGCACTCTTGCCCGTGCTAAGCTTGTTTATCACTTGACAATAATGCAGTTCGGCGTAACAAATGACCACATTCTTATCTTAAACCCTTGTAAAATTTTAATTTTCAATAAACAGAGTACTGAACAGAACAAATAAAAGAAAGGGCTAGGAACAAATGCAAACAAAACCTTCATTCAATTCCGCGTGTCAAAGTCCTACTATTATGAAAAACCGGTTAATGTCGCTTAGCTGTTAAACATAACCTCTACAATAATTTTGTATATTATTTATCCATTATATGTATTTATATTTATTTATGTAGCACCACTTACCGTTGTTTATATGATTCTTCTGGCCCCAAGTTGCCTGGAAGAGATCACTCTTAGCTCTTCATTGTACCTTTTATGTTCTTTTTTGTTTTTTGTGTGTGCGCAATAAAGTATATTTGATTTGATTGATAACCTGGTGTTTTACTAAACAGCTAGAGGTTATGTAAAACAGCTCGTAAAGCAATCCAACTGCGACACGTTTATGTAAATGAATATGTATTTGACGATATAATATATATTTTTAGCACCGGATTTGACAGTTGGAACGCCGGTGACAGCTCGGCAATCGAAATCCAAACAATCCCCGGTGGATGAAGTGACTATACCGGAAGAAGATTCTGATGTACGATATATGTTCCCGAAAGAGACTTACAGCAAACCTAAACCTACAGCTAAATATAAAACAAGGAAATCTAATAGGAGATAGTGAGTAGATACTTGTTGTTTTTATACCCTCTTTGACGGCATACTGATAAGGGATTTCTATTTTCTCTCTGGCCGTTCTATATATTTCAGTTGACTGAGAAATGTAGGCTACAGGTCTAACGCATAACTGAGTCTGTTACTGAGGTCGTTCGTGACTTCCGACTGGAGTTATGCGTCGTTTGAAGTTACACACCCTCCCGTACCACTCCCATACCTTAGGAACAGACACAGTTATTAGTTATTATTAAACTCCATTTTTTTCTGTCGATTCTAAAAATTTCATTTCATTAGACACTATATACAGCGTTGCGCCAAAAGGGCATCTCACGGAGCAAGTTATGTGAAATATTGTTATAATGAAGTAAAATGAAATTTTAAAACGCTTTATACTTATCTTTAAAGAATTCACAAGAATTAAGAACGGATCGTTAAGGATTACACTGAATTTATATATTTAAGCATTTTTGTCGTTTTCACTGTAGGTCCATGTTAAGTTGTTTTATTAATTATACTGAATAACACTACCATTCAGAAATCTTTACTTAATTTCAGATTGTAACGTAACTTAATAGATTAAAATAATACAGTTCAAATTACATATTTATGTAGAACTTTGGCAGTAACAGACAGATCTGTTTAAAAAAATATTTAATTCAGTTTCAGCAACTGACACCAAAGTTACGTTGTACTTTTTCTTACCTGAAATTAAGATAAGATATTTTAAACAATTTCAACTTTAAACACAAGACAAAAGTCGTCAAACGCTTATTTTATTCTTAAAACTGAGGTGGTATTTTATTCTTTCCTTATTATATTACATCACAAAGCATATCTTTATATATATAATTATACTGTACGTGTGTATGTCACTGAATTCCTAAACGGCTGGACCGATTTTGATGAAATTTTTTCTGTGTGTTCAAGTGGATTCGAAAATGGTTTAGATTTATAATTTGATGATTTGTTTGTCTTGCATAAAGATACATTACTAAGTTTATTCCAAAATGTTTTAAAAATAAATGTCAACCCGTGCGAAGCCGGGGCGGGCCGCTAATGTATATTTTATAATTTTATATAGTTATATATTATTGTTTAAAACATTGTATCCTTAATGTATTTTTTCTGTCGTTTCTTTGTTATATAACTTCTTTACTATCAACTTCTCTTAGCATAATATTAGGTAATATTTATTTCACGAGGGATCATTTTATTAGATACTAATATAAATTTGTTAATATCAAAAAGGCTCTAAATATTTACATAGCAATGGGCTTAGTTTTATTGCAGCAACTTATATTCGTCTACAATCAGCCCGAGCAATGATTTTATGAGAGATTTGTTTATACAAAAGTTAGTGACCAAAACGGGTACATACATATTATGTATCATATACATACATGTTTTTATTTCGTCTCGCTTCGTGGAATCAGTAAATTTAAGTTTTTTCGAATACACATATACATGTCGTAGGTTAATGTGAAAAATCAGTTATGCGATTATCCTAGCTAGGACGATTTCAATGAACCAAATTGTTTTAAAATCGTTCGTAATCATCAGAGCTATTTTCAGGATCATTGCAAAATTCCTGCTTATTTTAGGTTTTGTTTACCATGAGCCCTGATTGACAAAAAAGAAGATAGATATTTTGTAAATTGAGTAAGATAAGCCAATCGGCGGTTAAATTTTAATTGTCAATTAACAAAGTTTTTTTTCTTCAATAATCCAGAAAATTGGTCAGATGTTTGAAATAAATCTAAAAGATTTCAAAATTGATTTTGCGATAAATTACTTGTTTTAAGCATATTATTTTTCTTAATCATGTCTGACTTTATTTTTACTTAACATTATATTTAGAAATGTTAAAAAAATGTTACATTTGTCGAATCGTGATAGATTATACTTTTTTTTACAAAACTCCTAGGCAAAATAATAATAGGGCATAATTTGTCACTTTCTATATTTTTGTAAAATATTTTAGACAAACTGTGTTGTGAATGGGAGCAGGTTAATATGAAAATAAAGGTTTTGTAAGAATTGTGTGATTTTATTTATTACTAAGCCATAAATTTTCATTTAATTTGTACTAATTAATTAGATTTATTAGATTGTTCCATTTCCTATTCATTATTTAACACCTGCTTCCATTTTGGACAATGCATGACGCTTTTATTTCAAATTTACAAATGGCACCGTATTTCCAATTCGCTTCATTTCCGACACACAAAAATGATTATCAAATTATTAAATGTGTCAATTTTCAAATGTAAAATTTATAATTTTGCATTATACATTGATTCATTTTAGTATATTTAATGCTTGTTACATTAATAAGCTTCAATATTTTACATTCCCTTAGATGCACCGATTTTCTATAATTTATAACGAAATTTCTTTTGTCATAATCTTTTAAAATAAAATAGCTGACATTAATAAGTAATTACTACTATTTACCTAAAAATAAGAGATCATATTATAGTGTCGCGAAATGAATATCATTCATTTACAACTTCATTAGCCGTCACGCAGCTAATGGTCCCTATATGCCGTTTTAAACAATTCACTGTGAGGTTGTATGTTAACTGTACAAAGCCTACTATCATCCTATTTTAAAAGATTATAGCATAATTTTTTTTATATTATGAAACTTTTAATGCACCTAGTATGTGAAACCTTGCTTCACGCTTTATGTAACCAATTGCTTGTTTGCCTCCTCAGCTCGCCAATATTAGCAAGAAAAGCTGCCACACCAAATACAAGCTCGTCCATAGACAGCACTGTAGGCTACCAGGACTCCAACCCAAGTCCGATCATAAACTGCCATAAAAGAAAGCGCAGACTTAGTACACCTGCATTTTTAATTAAAAGGAACTGCTATTTATGCAAGAGGCGAAAATCCGAGCCCTACCTGGCAGATAACGATACTTTTGACAACTCTTCGGTCAAAAGATCGAGATCCGTGAAGTCGCTTCCCGAAGCGAATTCAACTGTCGACACTGCAATATGTGAGTCAGAGTCGTACCAGCTTATGATGCCCAAATTTAAGTCTACTGTCGGACATTTGGAAAAAATTGAAGAAAACGCCACCGTCTCGTTTGCGTCGGGCACACGTTTCAAACCTCTTTCTCCTTTAATTATAAATGTTTGTAATAATGGAGCATTGAAATCAAATACTATTTCGCCAAGTTCGGAAAGTAGAGAACTAAACTCGAGCAGCATCTCTCTACCGATGTCACCGGAACTTTCTATCGTTGAGAACATCTCGATCGATAAAGAAACGGTAAACAATGGCGAAAACTATAGCCCTACCATCAATGAAACGCAAGCCGTCGAAATGAACAACCAAGATTCGGTTTCAATTAATTCTAACAAATATACGATGATGGACGTTGATATTTCTATACCTCTGATGCAACAAGAATGTGGGGTGCGCAAGAGACGGCGAACTGTGTCCACAGATAAAAACGGGACTACAATATCAGATTCTATATTGGTTAAAGTCGGTTCTGTCAATATAAAAGAACAAACCGTATCGGAGTCGCTCGATTTACGATTACGCGGCCTGATGTTGGAAAGCGCTAAAAAGTTGACGCAAGTACAGACCAAAGGTTTGATAGAAACTACAGATACAATGGAAGTTGACTTTGTTGCTAAAGAAAATATTAACCAAATAAAACAGGAAATCATTAAAAAGAAACGCAGAAGCTCGACTCCGCGTAAAAAGAAAGACATTAAGAAACATATATTAAAGGCACCCAGTGCGGAGGCAATCGTCGAAGAGACTCGCACTGAGAGTTGTACCTTTAGCGGCCAAATACCTTCAATAAACATTGCCGACGTTGACGCACCTAACTCTTCGAATATAGAGCAAAAAGGCACAAAAAAGGCAAAAACAATTCGTAAGAAAAAAGATATACTCAAAGTTAAAATAACAAGACCAAGGAGCAAAAGCTTGTCTAAAACCAAATTAAGCATAACTCGCCAAAGCTCTGTTGATAAAACATCCGTTTGCTCGGATAGTGGAATCAACGAAGGCGATCGGAGCGTTGAACTCATACACAATCATTCGGAGACTTGCCTCAACACTAACGAATGCCTGGACGATAGTCTTATATTTGTAGAGAACAATGAATCCGTAATATCCGTGAATTCAAACTCCAAATTACTGACTGAAGATTCTATTGAAGGGGAACAAGAATGGGCGAATGATGGTATACCACCAGGTTCCTTTTGCAACGATGCTCAAGATGCCACCAGTCTGAGTGGTAAGTGTATTTGTTTAACTTTTTAAATCAGCTTGATCACAATCCCACCTCATATTTTCTGGACGTTTGATTAAAGTGGCAGCGAAACGCTTGTTGCAATAGAAGCCGTAAATATCTGTTTCTCTTATTATGTGTCCTATAAATATCGGTTCTTAAAATCAATGTTTTCTCTCAAATTTCTCATCTAAATCCTAAGTATCTTGTTGCTAGCATGCAAAACAATCCCAAAGATGGCATAATAACTAGTTGCCAATGTAATCACGTAGTTTTGGCAAAGTGGCAAACACAGACAGCAGGAAGTAACAGTACTTTGCTATTAGCAATTCAAACTATACGCTCTATGCAATGAATTGCTAATGCGGTCATTTGCACGAACTCTTCATGTTGTTAGTTATTTCAACATGCAACCCCAGTTACCTGTTTTTAGGGCTCCGTAACCAACGGGACCCTATTACTAAGACTCCGTCGGTCGCCAGGATCTCATGAACCATGATAGACAGTTGAAATTTTCACAGATGAGGTGTTTCTGTTGCCTTTACAACAACAAATATTAAAAAACAAAGAAAAAAACACAATACATATAACAAACGTGATTTTTAACGTGCGTTTTAACGTATTAGTAGCGCCATCTAGAGACGAGTAGCAAAACTAAATCGAGAACGAAAATCGAGGCGTATTCGTTAGAGGATGGTTCGGTGCATATTATTTATAGTTTTCCGTATTTTAAATAGCCATATTCTGTACGGAACCCTCGGTGCGCGAGTCGCACTTGGCTGGTTTTTTCTTTGATTCTCGTAAACATATGTACAATCAATGCCGGATATTGATGTGGCGGTTTCCAGACGGTAATTTACGTGCTTTATTTTTTCAAGAACAAAAAAATTAGGCATGACTACAAATAACGCACTACTTAAACATTGACCAAAAGATAAGTTAGATTAATAAATGTAGCCCTTTGTATTTTTATAATTTTAACGAGATATAATCATATGATCCAAAAAGCATTTTTCTTAATTAGTTACTCATTTATCTCCTATTAATCCTAGTACTGTCCTATAAATGTCCATTTTCTTTCTTTGCATGTTATATCTTCTGGTTCCCTACTACGATATATTGCATTTCTATATTTTTTCCGTCACATCTTCTAGGCTCTAGCAGAATTACCAGCGCTGTGGACTCATAGTCCACATCATTATGCTGAGTTCGGGCCCTTTTGCTGGCATGATACATTGCAGTACACGACGCTGTTATTTCTGTCTGACTTGTGTTGTGTGTTCTTTTTGTGTGTGTGTATTTTTTTCTGTGTATTGTATTGTATGTGCAAATAAAATGATTATGGTCTAATGATCTATGATTGCCATGTTCCCTAAGTCTGTTGTTTTGCTTTTGTTAGTATGAGAGCCAGCGCCTCATTTGATTGTTCCTTCTCGGTGTGCACGCTTACTATTCTACGATCCCATCGTCTCTTACTATCAGGTGTTTTAAAGTGTTTCATTACAATTTTGTATTCCATAATTTAATTGTATATTTTTGCCTCATTTTCATTCAATAGAGTACTTACTAACTGGAAGTAGAAATCTAAGTCTCTTGTCACTCAACCATTGTAGGTAAACAGTAATTTATTTGATTCTTTCCTCTACAAAACGCCATGACGATGTGGCAATCATTGTCCAAAAAATCTAATTTTTATATACGAGTAAAACGTGAAAAATTTGACATGACTATCCGAACTGTTTGTTACTTTAGGCTTTGAGATGTTCACGTCGCTCATCATTAAATCCAACCTAATTTATTCATCATTATCAGCCGGGAAACGTCCACTGCTGGACATAGGCCTCCTTCATGGTACGCCACATCGACCGGTTCCTAAACACTTGCACCCATATTGCACATAATTTATCGGAATGTTTTAATTATTTCAGTACCAAAACCACCTGATTTGGACACAACGGATGGGTGGACTCAGGATATCGCTCAGAATGACGCAATTTGCACAAGTCCACCTTTAGACGACACATTGAACAGCCTCCTGACGGAAGACTTGACGTCAGACGGGACCCCTCCCGAGAGCGACCCTCGACGCATAGGCTGGCACCTCTTCAGCGAGGATGACACTGACACCAAAGTCATGGATGCCGACGGTCCCAGCTTCGGATCGAACCTTGAGAAAATATTTCCAGTGACTAACGCTGTCCCTAATCTCTCGACAATCACTGAAGCGTCGCGCGAGGCATGCAGCAGGAATTCACCGTTTCGTATTTATCACGAAAATGCAAGTGTTTCTCAAACCTTCAATTAATTGTCAGCAATTTTTTAGGTGAATCGAAAATTAAAAGGGGTTTCATTCATATTTTATGTTACCATAAATCTTTTCATAAATAATAAAGCGAGATTTGATAAATTTATCTGAAATTCGTCCAATGACGTACAACTTCAAGGTAAGTTACGATATCCGTTACACAACTACATTGAACTATTAGATAGCGATTTTATCAATAAAACTGGCCAAGTGTGAGCCGGACTCACTAAGATTTCTGTACCATCGCAAAGTGTCGTTCATTTATTTATTACGGTTCAAAAGATACAGCCCTTTTACAGACAGACGGACGGACAGATAGCAGAGCATTAGTAATAAAGAAAGATTATGGTAAAAAGCATATATTGAAACTAGTTTCGAGTTGCTATATCGCTTAAAACGAAGCAGTCTGCACTCCTTAGACTTTCGAGCATGAAGGTAAAAAGATTATCGCACAGTAACATATATTTATAGCTTCATGCTTTCACGACTCCCTAGCTTTGGCGCAGTTTGCACCACTTGGGAGCAAAGTGAGCCATTATCATATTTTTTCTCTTACGCCATTCTGAATGCGTCGACTATTACAGAAGTGCCTTAGATTGTGCTTGTGGTTTAAAGTCGTCCATAAATCACTAATAATATACCATATAATTAAAATAAATGTTTGATTTACGATTGCAGAATTTATTCAGTGTTAATTATTGTCTAGTTATGTGATTGATTAATATTAGCAATGTAATAGAAATATTTACCTATTTAGCAAGCGCTGCCTCCGCGCGGCGAGCTGTTTATAAAGTTTCATTAGGTCTAAAAATACACAAAAACAATAAATATTTTGTATGTGATTAATTCGATGTTTTATTATGTTTATATACCCACAATACGGATGAATGTTATCATATAGTATGGCAATTGTACCGTGAGGTTGCAAGAGAAGTGGCACAGCGCGGATTGATAAAGACTTCACACGCTCCTTAAAATTTCTTCTCAGATGCTGATGCTTCAAAAAGGTCTTCCATTCCACATTCTGTATCAATCATCACACTTGCATCCAGCAGCTCCCTGCGACCTTTAGCAGGTCGTCGGTCCATCTAGTGGTCTGTTATGGCGACTGAGAATGTTCCAGAGGACGAGAAGGAGCATCCACGGAGAACCACAATTGTCCAACCCTGCTGCCAAGCATGAATCGTTGGTTTTTCTACGAGTGGTATGACAATAGTGTGAGGGTGTATCGAATTAGGTACTAATTAAACAACTCATTATTAGTATACCAGGTTTTATCATAATTAAGTCGTTAGTGTTTGAGTTATCGTCTACCGAACAAAATCGGGAAGAAATTTGTGAAACATGGGGAAAATCGAGTTCCGCGCTGTTACAAAGTTCCTTATTAAGCGAGGAAAATCAGCTCTGACCATATTAAAGGTATGTCTTACGGGGACACTTGTCCAACTAAAACTATGGTTAATAGTCAGTTGAAGACTAGGCACTATGTAGGTAGAATTTGACAAGACCAATTGGGTTGCTGATTACCTTTAACGAAAGAAGAAGTTGAAGACTACCCACTATACAATAAATTAAACAAAAATCTTTCATTCTACCCTCTATCTAAAACACTTTGTAAACAGAAGGTTTCTACATGGCTACAGAATAAAAATTACGATGACAAGGAAGAATTGCTTAAAATCATCTTTTAAAAATACAATATTATTATAATATATATCTACTTTAGGATGACTAGTATATACAAATAATATTAACATCATAAAATTAAAGTACTATACTACAAATAATATTATATATAATTTTAGTTATAGTATAGATAACACCATACACACCGAGAGGTACACACCCACACACTTTAAATGTATAATTTAGTGCATAGGTAATAATAAAAATATTAGGTCGTTGATCTTATAAATTATATAATCCGGAGGGGAGAGACGCTGGATGCTGAAATACAAGTTTTTACCTAGCTCAACTACGGAGGCCTTCACTATTAGTTATGTCCAACTTTTAAATATAAGTAGTTTATAAGTAAAATGTAACACTGAAAACTGTGGGCTGAACTTTGCGACTCTCGTCAAAAATCTAATACATATAGCGATAAAATATACACATACATTTTATTGTAAAAAATAAAGAATTTAAACGTTTTAGGCTAATGACCCAGATGTCAACGTCTGAACTTTTAAAAAAATTACACTGACATGACCAGTGTCATTTTACTTGACAGGGAATCACAGACGGATAGGAATTTGCAATAAATGAATGATGTGATTTTGTAAATATAAAATGCAGTAAATTTCACAATGCTCAGAAGTCTACCATTAAGAATATCTATTCGAGACTGTTTAGTTTTGGTTCTATTAGTTATATTTAATACAATACATGTAACAGACATGGGTAAGTTTGGTTTTGATTAATCTCATTTCATGCAAGTCTTTGATACAAAAATCATCAAAATTTGTATTTACAGCAAATGATATTCCAATTAGAGATAAAAAAACCAATAAGGAAACAAATGATAAAATAAGTGGGCACAGCGACAACGAGGATTACTTGAAAAATTGCCCTTACACGGATCAAGAAAACATAGATTGTTCGTCATTGCAATATCCTTGTATATCTTGTAACAGAAGCATTGACTGCCGCTATGGAGCCTACTATAACTACACATGCGCTGTTAAACCTAAAATAATGTGCAATGTAAGTATTAATGACTTTCAACTTTAAAATACCTAGTCAAGTCTTAAATTTGTTTAGTATATTGTAGTGTTCAGCTAACCGCCACTGCAGAAGTCTGAATTAATTTGTTTATGAAGAGCAAAGGGCCTTTGGACTTTAATTTATATTTTCTAATCAGACTTTGTTGTTGTTTTTTGGGTTAACTTTAGAGAATCTGGGTGCACCTCAGAAATAATTGCACAGGAACACTACACGGGGATTAAAGAAAGTGCTCTATATCCCTCTCTGTGTTATAAGCAAAACCAAAGCCAAATTTCATTACTATTGGTGTTGTCATTAATTGTGCTAAGATGTAATAAATAAACACACTTTCACATTAATTATGATAACTCATACTTTTGGGTCATCATGGATACATCATCTGTGGAACTTCAGAGACATAAAAGTAATCTATACCCTCCAAAGGCTATGTGCTTGCCAAATTCTATTGTGATAGGTAGTTCCTTTGAGGTGCTAATTGGTAAAAAAACTATCTTTCACATTTATTTAAAAAAAATTAGAAATGTGGATTTATTGTTCATCTGAAATTAAGTATTGAGATTATTTATTATAACATGAAGCCATGAAGTAGAAATAAATCACATATATTTAATTGCAATTTTATGCCACCTTTACATTTGTCCCACATTCATGCGTAATTACTAATACGAGGGGCATACCGAAATGATCGGGAATATAAAACAATACATACAGGAAATAACTAAATTTATTTTTATTGCTTTTCGAAGTATTCTCCGTTGCAGTTAATGCACTTTTGCATTCGTTCGAACCAATCATTATAGCAGCAATTCCAGTCCGAAGTTGACATGGTCAAAATCGTCGATTTGTATGCTTCCACTGCTTCTTCTGGACCTTGAAACCGCTGACCACGCAATAAATCTTTGATTCTAGGGAATGTAAAGTAATCATTGGGACTCAGATCAGGGCTGTATGGAGGATGATCCATTAATTCAACGTTTTCCTGCTTCAAAAACTCGCTTGTTTTCTGAGCGGTGTGAGAGCTCGCATTATCGTGATGGAGGATTATGCGTCGTTTCGGGTTACCTCTACGGAGTTCGGATATCATCTGTGGCAAACAAACCGTTGTATACCAATCAGCGGTAACCGTTCTCCGTTCCTCTAAGGGAACTGTGACTACATGTCCTGTTTTCGCGACAAACGAAGCGACCATTTTCTTCGATACGCTGCGAGAGCGGACAACTTTTGTTGGCTTGATCTCACCTGCGAAGACCCAGACAGCCGACTGATGCTTTCTTTCTGGCTCATATGAATAGATCCATGATTCATCACCAGAGACAATGTTATAAACTGCTTTTGACTTTCCTCCGTTGAAGCGTTGCAGAGTAGACCGGCACCAATTGACACGAGCCGCCTTTTGCTCTTCGGACAAATTATGGGGCACCCAGCGGGTAACTAGCTTTCTCACTCCCAGTTCACCATGTAAAACAGTTTGTATCGCAGTCATACCTATCCCTAAAGTAGCCCGAATCTGCTCATATGTAATATGTCGGTCATCCTGTATCATTCGGCGCACAACAGCGACATTTTCTGGTGTAACCGCTGTTTTTGGCCGGCCTGTGGAAGGTACGGTGCCAAGAGAAGCACGTCCACGCCGGAATTCAGAATACCAGCGATATATTGTCGTCTGGCTAGGCGCTTCACTCTTGAATATAGATATAAGCTCAGCGAGACATTGTCCCTGAGATAATCCTCGTCGAAAGTTGTAAAAAATTATGGCACGGAAACTTTCTCTTGTAAGCTCCATTTTTTTATCGACCTATCAATTTCAAACTGATATTGTTCTTTAAAAAAATTTTTTTTTTAAATTCTGTCAATTGTATTCGATTTTCAACTAACCAGTGTTTATTCATCAAAAAGAGTTTTTAATCTAATT
This sequence comes from Carcina quercana, assembly GCA_910589575.2. NCBI lineage: Eukaryota > Metazoa > Arthropoda > Insecta > Lepidoptera > Depressariidae > Carcina > Carcina quercana. The sequence goes on along the minus strand of OU342440.2, from coordinate 2,782,804 downwards.
AAATCGAAAGTACTCGATTACCGATCTTTTCGGTATGCCCCTCGTATATTTAAACTTATTGAATGCATCAATATTGCTTGCAGGGATCAAAAAATTTCAACAGAACAGCCATGTGCAGGTTTTGTTATCAGACTGAGAAATGGGAACATAGATGTGATCAGAAAGCCAATTGTAATTCTCTGGCATCCCCTCTGAAATATTATACGTAAGTAAATATTTCAAACACTCACACCCATATTCTAAGACGTTTCCTTCAGATTTACTTGACTCAACTTTACTCAAGGACACCGAAAGGAAAACGTCAAAACTTTCTCAGAATCGGTATTCTAAGTCGAAACCTGAGTGCGATTTGACGTTCCTCCCGCGAGGTGGATGACGTCATGGATTCGAGGATCGCGTCATTGTTTCGAGGATTTCATATTTGTTTTGTTGGTAGCCTTTTGAATACTATCATGTAGTATTCGTTATACGCAATAACTTTACTTTTTCTAGCTCAAAACATGTGGCAAATAACAGTCAGAAATTAAAATACATATGAAAAATAAACAACTTTAAAAAGTAAATTGGTTATCATTAGTAAAAACATGAAAAAGATGATTTTCTAAATATTTTTGATAGTCAAAAGCTTAGTAACTGACGTGAAACGAACTGCAACTAGTTAACAGGTCAACTGGCATAAAATTCGTTTTCAATTCAAATATAATAGTAAATAGCCACTTTTAGTGAATTTATCTGAAATGAACGTGTATTATTGCAAACCTTGTGAGATTATTACACCTTTGTACTTATACCTTTAAACGAGCAATATATATAAAATATATATCTCGGAAACGGCTCCAACGATTTCGCTGAAATTTGGTATTTAGGGGGTTTTGGAGGCGAAAAATCGATCTAGATTAGTCTCATGTCTGGGAAAACGCGCGTTTTCGAGTTTTCATGCGCTTTTTCCTTCGCATTATTCGACGCAAATTGCTTTTATTTTTGTTTTTTGTGGGTTTTTATTTATTTATTCAAGTTTGTAATTTTTTTTAGTGGCAAATTGTTCCACTCTTTATGGCTAACCAGGGACAGAAATAAAGTTTATGTTTGTTTTTAAAGAACTACGAGCAAAGCTCGGTCGCCCAGATATTAATTCTTTTAACAGAACAATGATACTAGTAAACTTTTGTTTGTTGTTGGATTTGTTACATCACGCAAATAATGCCTTGAAGGGTAATTGTATGGACTATCGTAAACATAATCAATAAACTCTTCGAAAGACATGCTTAAATTCTGTTAAAAGTTGATCGAAACAACGCGATATTTACATTGAGGAATCTTCAAGGTAGGTCGGCAGGTACCTTGACTTTGACAGTCAGTTACCTCACCCAACCGACAAAATTTTTAAATTCGAGGAGATTTAATTCGACTTATCATACCATTTTGAAGGGAGTGACGTCATTTCAAGGTGAGTAAATCTGAAGGAAACGTTTAATAATACGGATGTCAGTTCCTCCACTCGACCGAGAGAATTCCTCAAGTATAGTAGATTTTACTCGACTTATGATACCATTTTGAGTGAGGGACGTCAGTTCAAGGTGAGTAAATCTGAAGGAAACGTCTTAGAATATGGGTGTTAAACAATGTCAGATTAATGTTATACAATGTTTTTTTTACAATATTGTTATCGTAAGTATGTATTAACTTTGAAATACAAATTGTAATTTTGTAAAATAACGTATTGTGAAAGTTGCTGTTAATAAATTGGTTTTTAACATAAAAAGTAGTCTCATGGTAAATTTTACGATCATCACTGTTGGTACTGGCTTATGTGCTTATGTAATAAAAACTGAATAATTTTCTTTCAGAACCAATTGTACAGTTTCTGATGATGTCATATGCTTGGGCAAACGAAGATTCCTAAAGAAGATTAGATGTTCTTGGACAGCAGGGACCAGGTGGGGAACTGCCTTGATCCTTGCTCTCACACTAGGAGGATTTGGAGCAGACAGATTCTATCTCGGACACTGGCAAGAGGGTATAGGGAAATTATTTAGTTTTGGAGGCCTGGGAGTCTGGACCTTAGTAGATGCTCTATTGATAGGTATACATCATTTAGGCCCTGCTGATGGGTCATTATATATTTAAGTAATTTTATATTCGATAAGATTAATTTATGTCAATGTTAATAATAAAGTCTTTAAGTAGAAAATGAGTTTAATTTGGAACAAAAAATAATATTTGACTGACAATATTAGGGCCTAGCAACTAATCTCCATAGTATTTATAGACCAAATCCACCAACTGGTTCTTTTTCAATCCTGTCATAGGAGGCATGTTTGAATCTTGCTTTCGTTTCAATATTTTCTTCAAATCATCTACTGTGAATTTGTGTACTGTCTGATATCGAACACAATCATGTATGTATCTTTCATCAATCTCCTGGTTTTTAGCTCTTTTGTTTGTGTTATTATGTGTTTGTCCCAAAGTTCTCTTTGGTGCAGCTGGTCCAAATGGCCCAAACAATTCTTCAAACAAATCCTCTTCAATTCCTTGAAACTTTTCTGGACCAGGTTTGGTAGTATCAACAAATGGATCCAAATCCTCTTCTTCCAAAGCTATGGCCTCTATAGCCCTATATTTGGCCTGCAAAGTTGGATTTTGGAACATATCAGGTTTGTAGTCAAACTTTACTCTTTGTATAATGTTTGTCATTAATGCTTTTTGAGATTCAGTGATGCATTTATCTTCATCGTCATCTCCAACTGCTGGTATGTCCCGAACACTCTCTGCAAATGGTATTTGGATGATATCAAAACCGATTTCAACATCTAGACCAAGAGGCTGAGTGCAGGGTGATAGAGCCACTATACTCGGTCTGGCATTTACTCTGGTACACAATACACATATAGCTACTACGGAAGTTTCTGTGCAAGCTTTGTGCATTGCTTTGAAAGCAACAGTAGAGCCCTCTATGAGACTTTCATTGGGGAACAAGAAATACCCAGTCTTAAGGTACCATTTCTCTTTGCACATCACTCTCAAAGGTTTGAAACCGAGCAGTTTCATCATTGGTGGTCCAAATGGATTTCTAAGTCTCTTCATTTCACTGTCTGTGAAATTTATTCTTTCACCACCATATTCTTGATAATAAAGTAACTCTGATTTCAGAACTGGCATTTGTGTGGGTGCTGATTCTTCTCCGTCAACATCCATAGACATACTTGGTCCAGGCTCATCCACTGACACCTTCATTGTCTTTGTCACACTTGTTACTATTGCATTGCTTTCTCTATCCAGGTTTACTTTCTTCTGCTGGTATTGTGGTGATCTTATCAACAGATTGTAAACACCCACACCTAAAGTAAATCCATCTCCTATTACAAAATTCAAACGAGCTACAGCAAGGTGTCTGTGTGATTGCTGATGCATGACTTTCTCAATTTCTTTGCTATCCCAAATAGGTTTTGGTACATTAATTTCTCTTCCTTTATTAATTCTCATAAGAAAACTCTCATAGAACTCATCCACTTTATAGTTGTTTTTAGCAATATTTATAACTTTGATCTCGATGTTTGAATCGACTAAATCATCTATTCGTTTCAATGATGGTTTCTGATCAGATTCAAAAGGTGGAATATCCAACCGTGTTAACAATATTACAGTTCTGGATGACAGCTTTTTCTTGCAATTTGCAAACATTTTACTGCAATGCCATAGGACATTTGATAATTTAAGTTCTTTTGCTTGAGTGTAACTAGATAACACAACACTTTGTAGTTTTTTAAAGTCGTCTAATGTGGGTAATGTCAGAGGAAACACATCTACTACAGATGTATCAGACACTGAAGAGTCTGTGCCCTCTATTCCATACAAGCATACTCCAATGTTTTCGGAACTTGATGTTCTTAGATACTGTCTCACCATGCGACAGGTAGCGGCGTAAGCTACAGAGGCGGTATTGTACTGGTTTGGATCCAAAATATTGATAAGTATTACACTTCCTGCTACACCTTTCCAAATCTGGGTATCTTCTGATTCATCGTCAGAATCCATTACAAATATTTACCAGATATGACTTGATGGCAAAAGATCGCCCTGAAATTCACATCAATTACTTCTATTAAGTACACAACCCGTAATTATTGTAGTTAACAGTAAATAGTACTCTGTGCAACAGATCTCGAGTTTATTACTGAAAATTGCGGGCGGGAAACGTACTTCAACTTCAGAATGCTAAAGTTGAAGTACGTTTCCCGCCCGCAATTTTCAGTAATAATAATTAGTAAAATAAACTGTCAGTCAAAACAGCAATTATTTTTTTGTAAAAAAATCCCCTCCAGGCAAAGGCAAAACACCATACAGCCATGTCTTTGATAATGATATTCTCTCTTAGAATTTTAAAGTTATTAAAATTAGGCCGAAGCCATTTTTTCAGTTGTCTCTATAAAATGTATAATCTGTACATTCTATCGATTGTTTTGACGTTTCTTGACGAGAATTTCAAAGGTCAGCCTTGGTTTCAACATAATTCGAAAGAATCCATATGCCGAATGTACTCGACATGATAAACCCTTTCGATCGCGTCGAAACCCCCACAATTTTGCGTAATTGATACTATGACACCGTCCGTGATACTTGTTGCACTATATCACACCATTATAACACATATAACAGTATTATTAACGAATTACTAAAATTGCAATGAACCACAATTTTTCAAGTTCGCGCCAAGAATCTTATACCATAGACAGAACAGAACTCGCAGAAAAACTCTATGCTAAGTTGGGTACATAGATTGCGTAGTTATTTTACTCCTTTTTTCGAAAGACAATGGCTGTTAGACCTTAAAGCCATTTCTGGCATTTATTTCTTAGGAGCATTGTTTCTTTCTTTGTGACTTCGCAAATTTTGGATTTTTTTACAAAATTTTGTCCGTGTTTGTACCTTGTTCGCCCAAACGCGATCATCTATGGAGGACTTACAATACAAGGAAATTCGTCGTCGGTGGGGATTATTCCCAGAGGACTTTACCTTTGGACAAATCGTCTGATGGAGGACTTATTTGTCTATATTTGATTTGCACGAACAAGACGTAATGCAAATACGCGCAACCTATTTGTTTGTCTCAGATGAAAAACTCAACACTGACGCACAAAGAACTGAAATATAATGATTACTGTCAGGAACAAAAAAGTTAAAAAGGGCGGCCAAACAATAGTAGACCCCAAGCGTGGACCCCTAAATATCGATTTTAATTGCAATAAAGATGAATAGATACGTTTATTCGCATTAAACATGGTACAGTCAGTAAGGCTTTACTATCCAGGAACAAAGAAGTTTTCGTATTCCGAGACCCCATTACACTACATTTTACCGATTGTCTCGTAAATTTTAAATGTATGAGTTTAAGGCGATTTCGCCGATCAAAGTTTCATTAATAAAAATATACTAGATTATTGGAAATAAGTATCATTACACAACTTCATTGTTAATCAAAATTTTCACACTATTTTGATTTTTGTTTAAAATTAGGGTCATCTAGGGACAATTACTAGCGTAACGGTTATTGTAGCGAGTTTGTTTGTTTAACAGTCGAAATGACTTGATTTTTGCATGGGGATAGTTGGGTCTGGAAAAGGAAATAGGCTACTTTTTATCCCGTTTGAGCAAGTTGAACATGGATGAAATTGCGAGCAAAAACATTAAACTTTTCGGTTTTACTAAAATCGTATTGATGGAGCTTAGGTTTAAATGTTCAACCGACTTTAAAAAAGGAGGAGGTTCTCAAATTAACTGTATTTTTGTGGGTATGTATGTTACGCGATAGCTCCGCCAATTATGAATCGATCTTGATGATTCTTTTTTTGTTTGGTAGAACACACGTCAGAGGTGGTCCCATATAAATTTTATCGATATTGATTCAGCGCTTTTTGAGAAAATGAAAAGTGAACATTTTACGGGATGAATACTGTAGACTTTTAGGGCAGTTGAAGGCGGTTTCTAGTTCTTTTTGAACGCGTTAATTATTAGTGATAAAATGATCTGGCTAAAGTTCTGCTTTACCCATTATGTCTTTGCGACAGTTTCTGATCTTCATCTGTTCTTTCTGTTCTTTCTCCACTTTCCCATATAAATCAATCAATCGTATCGACGAATGGTCTTTACATCGGTGATCGCAAATGAATTTCATTGGTGAACAGGGCGTTGCTATCTCCTAGCAGTTTCCCTAATTCGCTTTTTACGTCACTCACAGAAATATATAGGGAATAGATTATTTTTAGTAATATTAATAATAACGAAATTAATATATTAGATAGTCATTAAATCTAGTAACTTAATCATGCACATTGTCACGCAATCGCAATGTTTAATTGTACCTATTTCCTTTGTTTCTCAGTGAGACACGAGAGAGAACAGGCAACGATAACTACAAGGTTGATGTTGTAGGTTGTAGGGTGTTATTAGTGTCAGTCAGGGAGGCGTCGGCCGCGGCCGATCAGTTGGAGGCGGGCGGTACGGCACTCGGCGAGTGTGCGCAGTCAGGCCGGCGCAGAATACCTGCGCAATCTCTCATTCGTTCGCGGGTCCACGCCGCGGCGTCACCTCCACCAGCTCGCACCAATCGCTCAGTACGCGCGAGCTGCTGAACAGAAAGGCGCGCGTGTAGGAACCAAAGTAGTGACGTCTGTGTCGTGGTTACTTTGCGCTGGAGCGCACCCCACTTGAGGAGCAGGACGCGTGCGCGAGCGAGCGCGTGCGCGGCGCCACCTGCGCGCGACGACGGGCCGCGAGCATGCGAGGGGCACGGCGCTGCCGCGCGTAGCGAGCCAGGCCGTGCGCGCCATCGCCATGGGGTGCGCTTCGTCCGCTGAAGAGCGCGCTGCCATCGCGCGAAGCAAGCTCATCGAGAAAAACCTGAAAGAGGATGGCATCCAGGCAGCCAAGGACATTAAACTACTGCTCCTTGGTAAATGGAGCTCTACTCTATTTCTTTTATGTAGCTGAATGCGCGCGCAAGCTTGTTCCAGCTCTATTGACTGCGGCATCCGTGGCTCGTTTATTATATCCGCCGGTTTCATCTGTTGACACATAACACACAACTTTGAATTAGGAGTAACTTATGTACGAATCCTTTTGTTCAGGATCATCTGGATATACAAATAAAACCGTCCAAGAAATTTAGTTGACACATATTACATTATAAATTATAAAATTAAACATAGTAACACAATCTTCTCATAACGAATATTATTTTATATCATTTTTATAGACTGGGATAAAACAATAAATGTACAGGCAACCTGCAATAACGGACACCCCATTAAAAACCTGGCGATAAGTTCAACTTCAAATACCTACACTTTTTATATGAATGTGTCTTAGTAAAGCCACAGAAGTTAACTGATTTATTTCATGTGGTATTACCATTGAACACCTTAACGTTATTTCTCGGATTATTTAATGCCCATAGACTCAGACGCGCAACACACGCGGAAGGTCCCAGCTTCGATTGCCGGTGGGGATGTTGTCAAAACTCACGTTGTCATACTATCCCCAGTTTGGTTAGGGCATTTCAGGCTGAATAACCTGATTGTCTGAAAAGTAAGATGATTTCATGCTTTGGAAGCCGCATGCAAAGCTGTGGATCCTGGTTGCCTTTGAATAGAGTCGTTAAGCGGCTTCAAATACTTCTAACAAGATAATCCCAAAATATAGTCTAGACTCCCCTTTGAGTTGGAAGGTGGCTGTCGCTTCCGTAATAATTAGTACCTACGACAATACCTTGGGATTAGATCCCGATTGAGAATTTGATAAACAGGATATAGGGTGAAGATGTAAAGTTTATGTAGGAATTTAAAATTTTTGGGTGTTAAATTATTCCAGAAATAGATTTCATTCAGTTCACACTGTTGTATATGGTTGATCGAAGTTCATACTAATTTTATTTTTGCCCACGGTGTTGTCTGCGTAGACTTCAAAAATTATCCCACGGGATATACTATTTTAATCAGGACAATAAATGACTTTATTCTTCTAAACCCTAAAACTATCGCTCGTACACAGATATCAGAAAATACAGAGGCTTTGTCGTGTTCCACGGGATTCCGCTCAGAAAGCTTCTTTACTAAATTTCTGTTGCCATAATCTTTTAAAATAGAATAGCTGGCTTTGATAAGTAATTACCTAAAAATAGGAAATGAAATTATAGTGTCGCGAAATGAATATCATAAATTTACAACTTCATTATCAGTTAAAATCTCCGTTACGCAGCTAATGGTCCCTAGGTGGCGCTTAGAACAATAAATAAAAAGTGTGTAAAAATGAAAATTGTGATTCACTGTGAAGTTGTATGTTAATGATACTCATTTTGCGACACTATAATTCCATCTCCTATTTTAAAACGATTACAGCACAGAGCCAGTTATTCTATTTTAAAAGATTATGGCAACAGAAATTTTAGTACGAAACTTTTATCGAGCGAATAACCTTAACACGTATGAAGCAACTTGGTCAGACACTTTCGTTTGTTATACACCGTTAGTGCACCGAAGGTCAGACACTCGGCCGTCAATATGCAGCACACGTCATTGTCAAGTACACGACAAATGTGTGTTTTTGTGTTGACCTCACACATTATAGACGCGGTAGAATTCGCTCTACAAAAAACCGGCCAAGTGCAAGTCATTAAATCATATTTTATAAGAATAAGTTGTGCCTGGCGAAAAACAATAGCAATTGTAGTTAATTTACACATTACAACACAAAAAACGACAGGCGCTTGGAACTGTTTGTAATCGTAAGATTATAATTAGATATTTAAAAATTACACTGTTCAGATTTATTCCTATAATTATGCTGTAAGACCATTGTTCTTACCAAATTTTATGATTCTAGGGCAATAGGAAGTACCCTATAGGTTTTGATCCCTTCATCGTTGTCTTCTTTTTAATGCGTTGACCTAGGTGCATCATTTTTTCACAGCTCCAAGGGACTGCAGACTTGCGTATTCGATATTAATTACAACTTGATACCTTCCCGCGTTCCTGAGAAAAGAGTCTTGACAGACAGGCGGATCACAAAGTTATCTATACGGTTCTTTTTTTTCCTTGTAACCCCAAAAACATTTTGTCTTCAATAACGACCTAAATAAATAACAAACAAAGAAACACACATACATAGAAATACACCCCTCTCATCGTATTAATAATATACGTGTGGATACTTGATAATCAGCAGTAGTTTTGGTCGGTACTAGTCTTGGAGACTGTTTGATCAGTTTTTAACACAAGTTAACGCGTTCAAAAAGAACTAGAAACCAACTTTAACAGCCCTGCAAATTTAAGACTTTGTGCCACACGGGAAGCACCAGCTTTCAAATAATAATAAAATCATCCAAATCGGTTTCTTTTTTTATTTGGAAGCACGTGCCTTCCGTGTGGTCCCATTTCAATTTGGTTCAATTCTGACAATGTCATCAATGAGAAAACGATATAAGTCTTAAACTAAGTTAAGTTAACTTGTTTAAAGTTGGTTGAAAAGAAAACCATATAATAAGAGAGGACATTGTGTATAATGTAATGAGAGAGTACTATTGTAATTTTATTTCATCATCATCAGCGTAGTCCGGAAATGTCATTTGCTGGACCTAAATGGAATAATGGAATTTTATTTAAGTTTGTTGAATTTTATTTAGATTTGAATGTGGAAAATATTAGGTTCCAATGATATACATAAAAAAACCATTTATCAAATAAATACACAAACATAAAAATATTAAATAATAATTCCACGTTTCCAAACAGTATCACTTAGATTTTGTCGATTTCTCATTTACTGGGTGTACGGTCTGCTTTAATAAATAGATACCGTTTGGATACGGTTATTCAAAAGTTAAATAAAAAATCATAGACAAACGTATATTTTAATGCATTTTTACATTTGTTCTCTTTCGTGTGTGAATCTACTTTTACGCATGTGTGAGCGAGTCCAAACGAAGTATGCCGAACGTACCCGAACGTCAGTCGAGCGGGGCGCGGTCGCCGTCACGGAGTGGAGCTGGCGTTTGTCATCCGGCCGCCATTATCTCATATATTTGAACGAATTCATAAAATCAATTAAAGTTCGCACTGCCATTACGCGTTCTCAGTGTCCGGTGTAGTAGAGATTCGAGAAATCTAGTAAGGTGCGGTCGTCATTTCGATTAGTGCGTTCGGTCGATCGGTAACTGTGAGAAGTGATCGAGTTAGGTTACTGTGTGTCGGGTGAATCGCAGTGTAGGGTGGCTCCGGGTCCGCCGGGGCGGCTGGGCGCTTGCGGAGCGCATGCAGAAGGAGCGGTGAGAGCGCGCCCGGCTCGGGCTTGCGGCCGGCCAAGGCTCGGGGACAGCTGGCGACATGGGGTGCGCGCAGTCCGCCGAGGAGCGCGCCGCTGCCGCTCGCAGCAGGCAGATCGAGAGGAACCTCAAAGAGGACGGCATCCAGGCCTCCAAGGACATCAAACTGTTGCTTCTCGGTACGTCGATCTCGTTTCGCTTTCCGCGGACGCATGGCCGCACCCATGTTAGTGTAGATCGAAACGTTATATTTGGGCGTTACTTTTGGAGTTTCAATATTCAAATACGCCTATAACTTCGATGATGCTTTACGCATTGTCTGTTATAATGTCCAGTAATATCAATCGAATCAGTCAATAAATCTGCTTTCTCTTGAATCTCATCAGTATTCTGGTATGTACGATTGTTCCGCGTGCAAACGAAAGTGTTTGTTGGCCCAATACGGTATGTACAGGAAGTATTAAAATTATTCGGACTGACTGGTTGGTTATTCCAATTACGACTTGTAATCATCCAGAACCCAGCTTCTATTGTTATTTATTGTAGACCCTTAGAATTAATTTGTATTCCTAATAAATTCATTTTAATACGTGAGGATTGAGGAATAATATATCATGGTATATATGGTAGTGGAAGACATTGAAATGATTATTTAAGATAACCATTAAAAATTACAGTAGTACCCTCTTTGATGACAGTATTACTAAAAACAGCAGTATGTCAGTCAAGTTCGTTGTAATTAAAACTCAAAAATTCATTTAAGTTGACCCTCTGACCTTAATTTTGGTTGTGGTACCACCACAATTTTGTTCAATCACCACAATTTTGTATTAGCAAATAAGTATTATTACTTATTGCTGTAGATTAATATGCCTTCCAAACGAGGTGTTATTCACACAACAGGCTAGGCCACCATACCTGTTGACTTTTGAGCTCTTGCCAATATTTCAGAACCGTGTCATTCAAGTTGAATAGCAAGTTACCCTCTGTTATGTAAATACACATAACAATGCCAGGAAAATTTAAAATTTTTAGAGTCTGCAACTAACAAACGAATCTTTTGAAATTGTTCTCATAAACTATCTGCTTGACATATCTTAAAACTCTTGTTTTTTGCAATTATTTAAATAAATGACAATGATTCATCTTGCATAACTTTTTATGGGAAGCATAAGGAAAGAGAAGATTGATGGTGAGTTGAGATGGTTGTAGTCTGCATTGACAGTATGTAACTATTGTTATGAATCAACCAATTGAAATTGAGTAATTTATCAGAACTAATAAAATCTCTTGATTATCAGGTATATACCTCACCTATGTGATAGCATAATTTATTTCTAATCTCTCTTTGAGGCCTTTGACGCTACTTTATCCTGCTAGACTCTTTCGGCTTTGTGTCTACAGCATCATACTGAAATTTCCAATCCATTCGACAAGTGTTGGTTATGGCGAATCCTCTGAAACTTAATGTGGAGATTGATGAGGCTAATTTCCAACTATAGATTTGTGCAGCTGTTGATAGATCCTTATGTTTTAATAATATAATAAACAACATATGCATCAATGATCCACCTGCGAACTGTGGTGATTATGACAAACCCCTCATAGATAGTCCAATGTGGTGATCTATGAGGAAGGCTCATGTCCAACAGTGGACTAATACAGACAATAATGGTGATGTATTATGTAGATTCTCAAAATCACACTTGATTTTCTCCATCACTTATTTCTTGTGAAAGACCCGTTGCTAACTTTACACATATACAGCTCTAAAGTATTTATTTATGTCATTTTTCACATTCATATTAGTAAGCTAAATATAGTAGTGTTTAATGACACAAATTCAATTAGCCCCCAAGTTAGAATTTTATCAGTTTTGACCAGAATTATCAAAGTAACTTAAAGTATGTATTAGCCATCTCATGATTGGGCATAATCTTATGTTTTGTTCTCTGTAAGTTTTGCTGTGCTTCAATGCAAACAAACAAATTAATTATGTTTTTTTTTTATGACATGTCATGTTGTCAATTTTCAGGTTAATGTTGTAGACTGATCTATTAAACAAAATTGGTATAACATTGATAGGGTTCTGCATACAAGGACTGGGTAAAAAAGCTATATTATAAATGTGTTTTAATAAAAAGATTATTTACTCGGAAGCAAATTACAATGTGATGTGTCTAGTACTTGAGTTACATAAGGTATATATATCCATACATCTTTTTTCATTATTTTTCAATTATATTTCAAGTCTGAAAATAAGAAATTCAGGGATAATACACTCCATCACACAACTATCCTCACAAACACTTCCATGCTAACAGAGTAGTTAAGAAGTGGAATAAACTATCAAATTAAGTAGTTGCCGCGCAAAATGTCAACTCATCTAAAATAGACTGGTCAGAAAAAAACTCTCAGCAAGAGTGATTGAAGGGTAGAATAGCTGGATGCAGGCAATATCAGCTGCATCAGCTGCTGCCTAACAAATAATAATAATATAACATATTATATATGTATATATAAAGATTAGGAAGCCAATGTATGTGAGTGGCTCGGGACCAGTCAGTGTGTATTATGGAGGATGCCTACGTCCAGCTGTGGACATTTCCTGTCTGATGATGATATATAGGTTTTGCGATTTCAGCTGGTAAATTTTATACTGGAATCTAACTAGATTGATAAGGATAAACTCTTCCTTTTCTAGTAAGAAATGTTATGCATTATCTATTAAATACAACCTTTTTTCAGTAGCTCTGCACATGCACACTTTAGAAACTGTCCTTTGATAAAGCTATCTCCATGCAACAGGCTTTGTTTGAGCATTTCATCAAGATGCTGTTCAGCTGTTTATTTTAGAAAAGGAAACAACCAAATTTAAAATATTAGTTGATTACTCTAGAAAAAAAGTGGATAGCCAATAGTTTGATTTTAGCTCTGAGAGGACATTCTAAAAAACAGTCTAATTTCTTTTTATTATTATTTGTAATTATTTTATATAGTCTAGTTTATATAATAGGTAGGTGATGTAAATGGATACTTGGGATGATATTTTTCAATTCCAAACTTAAGTGTATTCTTCAATCAGACTTACATTTTTGTTTCTTTCACATTGGATGTGCTTCAGCTATTGCAGATCAAATATATCCCCCTATTATTATCCAATGCCCTATTTTTAGGTAATTACTTCTCAAAGTCAGCTATTATATTTCAAGATATTATGTTGTAGGATATTTTGTATGGGAGCATTCTGAGAGAATTTCCATGAATATATCATAATAACTTTACAAGTATCTGAGTAAGGGACCACACCATATCATCTCTTAGGACTCATGTGACAATAACACACATTAATTTTAATATAATCAATCTGTTTCAGTACAATGAGATTGTAAGGCTAAAATATTATACAATAGTTCTGTCTGCCTGCTCTGTAAATAATAATGTTTAAGTAAACCATATTGTTTAGTTCTTTAAAATATTTACTTGCTTTGTAGTATGTGAAAAAGGCAATTTTTTTGACTGTCATGGTTAAGTACGATATAAAGATTGTTCTTTATATCAACAGAAATCTATATATTAATATGTGAAGCAAAAACTTTGTAACCCTTTTTAAGAAAATTCCACGGGTGGAGGAGTATGAAATTTCGCACACTTATTGTTTATATAGAGAATGTTGAGAGTGATGCTAATATATATATTAAATTTTTCAAATAATTATGGTCGAATTTTGACTACTGGGCTACCACTAGTAAATATAATTTTGTGTGAAATTACATTTCAAGAGCAATTTCAAATCCATTATGAAGCCATTGCATATGAAAATCTAATCTGTTTAACTTTTACCATTCATAATCATAACCAATAACGCGTATTAATCAGGTGTTGGGACGAAAGTGTTTCATTCGCCTTGACCATGACATTGTCGAACGTTGACATAGGTGCGTTCGCGCAGCTCGGCCGGCGACCGCGATGCACCTGCCCAGTCCGCTCAGGCGACGACGTTAATTACGTCCAGCCACCCACGTGGCGGTGACAGACTCATTCATTGTTTACTTTACGTATTTCTAATATTTAAAAAAGGTTATGTTGTTTACGACGTGGTTAAGGTCGCGGGGAGTCGCTGGACGCGGAACCGGTCGATGTGGCACCATGAACGAGGCCTATGTCCAGCAGTGGATGTTTCCTGGCTAGTGATGATGATGTTGTTTTGAGGGTTCCTCACACAAAGAGTATCCAATGGGACTCAATTACTAAGCCTCCGCTGTCTGTCCGTCTGTCTGTCAGCAGGTTGTATCTCATGATCCGGAATAGGTAGACAGTTGAAATTTTCACAAAATGTATATTTATGTTGCTACTATAACATAAAATGATTAAATTACTGTTTCCAGACTATTACAAGTTTGATCATTGGTCCAGTAGAAGGATTTACAGATAATTTCAGGAGAAAATTCAGATTTAATTTTTAAATCCCCTCATCATCAACAGCCTATATATGTCCCCACTGCAGGGGCTCAGGCCAAATCTCCTACAGAGAGTGTATGGGCCATAGTCCATTCTCTAAACAAAATTGAGAAGCAGAAAAGACTGTTCATTGAATTGAAATTAACAATGAAACAAAATCATATGTATAGTGAAGTTCTGTCTTAGACTTGATAAATTATATATATAAATTATTTTAACACCGAACTAAGCTCTATGTAACTGACCGTTTAATTATTTTCTTGTTTCAAAACATATATTATTATATCATATAGATCATTTGCTAGCACAGTTGTAACTTTATTCAAGGTCAGACAAGTTAAGTAGCTAATTAAGGTTGACCAGTCATTCCTCTATGGCCTAAAGAAATGCTGTGAGTCACTCAATAGTTATTGTTTGTGATTCGTGATCCATGTCTGAGTCAGTCCACTCTGTGATTGGTTTCACTCTGAAATAGGTCCATAGCATTTGTAAGATAATGTAGGGTTTGGTGTTTGAATTAGAAAATTTCTTATTGTAATTTGTGAATGGAACTTGTTTTGACGACAGAATGTGAAATTAATGACATGAAATTAAGTATTAATGACTATTATGATGATGAGTCATGTTTACACTGTAAAGGTTGTTAGAATTGTTAATGACGAGTAAATTTAAAAATTGTCTAATCCACCAATTTGCAGGATTGGTTGGTAGACTTCACATGCACCTTTGCATTTCTTCTCAGGAGTGTGCAGGTTTCCCAACAATGTTTTCCTTCAGTGAAAATTGTTAATGATAGTTGAAATTTAAGAAACTGGACTGGTAAATTATGTTTGAACTAGTTGTATTTATTTTTATAATCAATTTATTAAACCTTTATTTTGATATCACACTCCATATTTTTTAGGAAAAAAACTATTTGAATTATATTTCATGTATTGGAATTTCTATTATATCTACAAAATTTGGCGCAAATAATCTGCTTTTTTAAATATTTTTTATAATTTTTATATACCCAGTGTCACACTCACAATTAAGACGAATCTAAAGACACCTCTCAAGCTAAAATCTCAAGCCATTTAGGCTACAGAGTATGCCAAAGAAATATACTTGGAGAAACATAACCCTCCTGCTGGCGCAGTCGGATAATAAAAAGTTGACTTAGTTTATACATTACCACTGGTGTGTATGATTTGTCTATGTGGACATCAGAATGTATCCCACAGGTACAAATAACTGAGGAAAAAGTATCATATGTGGTTATCCAGAGTATATTCTGATTAGGTGAAAGTGGTACATCTAATTTCGCATTTATGAACTGGTGACAGAAGGCCATATCTCTTCAAAATCTCTTGACGATATTATAATTGGACTAAGGTGCTTGTTTACCATGATGCGTCTCCCCCTTCCCTTCCCCTGTAGGAACCTAATCTGTCACGGCCCCTACATTTTATTCCCTCTTGTTTGGACATCGTTATTAGCGTGGATAAGGTCGCCAGTGTTAATATTAGCTTGACCAAAAATAACTAATCGACATAGCGTAACTTTTCCTTTATGCGGTCTTATATTTATTGATATAGTTTAGATTACTATAATTAGAGATCACACTTAAGGAGGTATCATCAGTGTATCTATCACAAGGTCAATTCATTCTTCGCATTTTAGAAATATAGTGGTAAATAGGGATTTAAAAAAATTATATACTAACTATATATACTAACGACGAATTTCATTGTGAACAGATATTATTTGTTATAAAATAATACTTTTTTAATTATGTAATTGTTCCCGTTGTGAAATCCGGGATAATATTCTTCGAACTAACACTTAGTTACGTACGAAAAATTAACTTTTTATCTATACAATATTAAATTCAAAGTCCAGACTGACTGATTGACTGACTTATATATCAACGCACAGCAAATTCGGAGGGTGTGTTCATACAAACGAAAATAACATTTTTAATTTGGATACTTGAGTGCAAAAAATTATGACCTCTGAACTGAATCAAATGTGTAGAACAGAAGGCTGTACTTAGTGGCATCCACATGCAAAATAGAAAACCTGCATCTACATTAGACACATAGTGTTCTGTCTATAAAGAACTAGAGAATATTTGAATTTTGAACCTGTAGTTAAACTGACCTATATGCTAAAGGCCTGGGAACACGGGGTACGCATTTGGTGTGCCCAGGCCTTAATCCAGCACATATTCTGTCCAGCTGTTTATATGCGTAATTGATTAATAAACATCCAAACTCTCAAATGTATTGTAAATACCAAGCAGGATGATATTTTTTATGAAGTCATTTCATTTTAAAGTCGTTTTATCGCCGTCTGTCGTTGTGCGGTCTGGAGCACGCGACCGCGAGATAATATCGCAGTGATAGCGCAAAAAGGCATCGAGTCGACGGTAAGATCGGGCGATAGTGAACGCTTGATCGTAAACAACATAGCGTTTGGTACCCTGGAGGGTTTTCTTGAAAATATTCACCACTAGTTGGCGCTAAAGTGGCTAGTGGTCGCTTGTCCCAGAAGTTCCCACAAAAAGTCTGTTTTCCATTTCTTGTTATAAGGTACTCTTAAAACATAGTTACTACAGGTCTAACGCATAACTGAATCTGTTCCTGGTGACGTAGGACGTTCCGTAAACACTCCCGTACCGCTCTCATACCTCAGGTACAAACTCAGTTATGCGTTCGACCTGTACACCACGTCATTATTGGGATGAGACAAAGATGTCAGTTGGGTATTGGTAGGGCATTTTATATGTTCGCCTGGTTACTTGCTACCATGACACCAAAGCTTATTTTATTTATTAATTATATTATATTAAATTAAGTTATTACCGCTTTAGTGTTCCGGTTTGAGGTTTTTGGGTGAAGCGTGCTCTAAGTCAGGTGAGATGAAGACCAAACAAAACCCCATAAAAAGGCGGAGAAAAAAGAACTGCTGTATTATCCATAGCAGCTACCACGTCTCAATGACTGATGATGCACGAAGCAGAATAACAAGTGGAGGGTGCATGAGGCCCCCGCAGTTGCCAACCGTGTAGAATTTAAGAGGCTATGTTGGTAAGACCACGTGGTCGGTTTCAAGGTTGCATTGTTTTGTAGCTGTCCCTCTCCGAGCCCTATCCTACCCGAGCGCGTACGGTGAGACAGCATACATTACGCGATGTTATCCACCCGTTAATTGGATGTTTCGTAGTCCAGGGATCATTTGAAGGATACAGTATATTATGTAACAATTTTTTTAATACAGTATACTAATCAAATTTCAGATGTCGGTGGTTTTTCCAAATTGTTCTAAATTGATTCATACTCTTGTAAATCAGGTTCAAAGTTGGGGCTTTTTATTACCGAAAAATACAATACTTTGACGGCCTGTAACTCTGGAAGTATATATTTAAACGAAAATCTGAGTCACCACCGACACAGATATTTGTTTCTAGATTGTGTCTTGAAAATTTCATAGATTTTCATAGCTTAATACTCAAAATATGACTGGACTACGTTTGTATGGGCGCTTTGACAACAGCATACCCTCTTAATAAAACAAAATGTTCTACTTTAAAATTTCTTAGATACGCGCGTTGATTTCTTTTCATGTTGTCCCTTTCTGATACACTTACATGAACGTTAGTGTTGTCGCAGCTTACCTCGCCCTCTACCGTAAATCGGCACATTTTGTTCGGAACAAAACGGCATTCACGCTGTCTCCAGCCATACTCCTCTCCTTGTGATGATGACTTGTGAATGTCGTAATATTTCAATAAGTTTTAATCATATAATCCGGTTCATAACCTGATGGTTTGAGTGTTTAATACACCGTAATGAGGTGAGTTGGCTTTTGTCACGCGACCGCCTCATATTTGGGTGTGAAAGTTAACAAATAACAAGGTTTAACTATGTGAAACTCTTATTATTTGTTTACGAGTGCAATGGAAAATTTTCAACATTAAAAGAAGTTTTCGCATAATAAACTCCGTTAAGGCGATCCACCTCCATCAAAGTTTAATACTTAATTTCTGTTGCCATAACCTTTTAAAATATAATAGCTGGATTTGTGTAGTAACTATCTAAAAATAGGACATCAGATTGTGATGTCGCGAAATGAGTATCATTAACATACAACTTCACAGTGAATCACAATTTCATTTTAAACACTTTTTATATTATTGTTGACAGCGCCATCTATGAACCATTAGCTGCGTAACTGCTATTGTAGCTATCTATAAAGTTCTAATTTAATGATATTTATTTGGCGACACTGTAATTTCGTCTCCTATTTTTAGGTAATTACTTATCAAAGCTAATACTTATTAATGCTATATCAAAGGTAATTAATTATGGTAACAGTAATTTGGTATGGAAGCATTAGGAGAGGGATAACGTTAAGTAAATAATTATAAACTAAAGCTGATAGAAAACAGCCCTTGAACGTGTTGTGACTATGGAAACCTAATTAGTGAATTTCTTGATATTAACCACGATTGGCCGGCTGATTGGTGATCGCAGTAAGATATGGTTCTTATATAGGTAGATGCTGCTGAGAATCTCGTGATTGTTTTTTCTTTAGTCGCTTTTGCATGATTAAATGGGGTCTTATTAGAATTATAGTTTTAGCGCCATCACATACCTACCGATTCTGTTCTGATCTACCAAGAACGGCCCGGAACGTTTCTTGCTTGTTTGGATCGGTAGGTGTGTGACGATCGGTACATTTTATATTACAAGCCATCCGGTTTCAATTCTACCCAGTATAGAATCAGTAGGTGTGGAACGTTCGTAATAATTATGTCCATAACAGTTCCAGTATCAATCAAAATACGTGTGATTCCCCCAGTACCTACTGTTCCGACGCATCAATGGCGGACAATTGCAGAATTAAATCAAGTCTAGTAGGTAGTAGTTTTATCTTTAGGTCAGAGATCGGACGTTCGCTGCCGCTGCCGGCACAATTAGAGCCAACTGGGGTCACGGTGCTTGCAACCTGTATTCGACAGGATTCGTTACTACACGCCCACGTTGGTTTGTCACATTATTAGGCGGAGGTCGACATAGTCACGATGTCACAGCGTGACAAATATTGCTATTAGTGCTTCAATACATAGTGCGACATTGTGTTGATTTGAGGCGAGGCCCTACTTGAAAACTCGTTACGAAGCCCTTTTTTAAATCCCGAATCTTACGTCTCAGAATAAATACCAATCCAACAAAAATACAATCGACGGGAAAGAATATCAATAAAACGAAGAATTTAACTTGGGTCTCTTGAAACGAAGCGTAAATAGGCTCTTACACTAACGCGTAACATCGTTGACCTCATCGTCACTTACCATCAGGTGAGATTGTGGTCAAGCGTAGATTTTTCTTCGATTTTTTTTAAACATTATTAGGCGCGAACAGTGCGGAAAACTTTCACTGCTGAACATAGCCTAGCCCCATGGTACGACAGAATATAATAATAATTTATAAAACACATAAATGGTCTGTGGTAATAAATGTTTGATTACATGATAACCGAACAAAATCTTATTAATTTGTAAACGAGGATTTCGTAGTCTGCCGTGTTGCGTGAGTGTGCCTTAGCTTGCGCATAGGCGTAGTCTCTGACGTCATTCACCGGGCATTGTTTGGGAGACAATCCTTGATTCCAGGTTTAATTTTAGCCGAGCGTTGCCGTACGATCGCATCCATTGTCGGGTGACAGGTGTATTTACTAACTCTAGTAGTTTTGCCTTATTGAATATTATTGTATAACGCCTCCTAATATATTGTTGGTCCATTTTCCATATCTCAACAGGAACCCTTATAGGTTTACTTTGTTGTCTGTCTCTCTATCAATGACCATTTTTCTCAGGAACGCGGAAAGGTATCAAGTTGAAATTAACATCGATTACGCAAATTTGCAGTCCCTTGGAGCTGTGAAAAAACTGAAGCTTCTAGGTCCACACATTAAAAAGATAGGATAGTTTAAGCCTCATTTTCGGTAAAAAAGAAATCTAAACCTATAGGGTACTTCCGATTGACCTAGAATTATGAAATATTGCAAGAAGTATAAGAATAAATCTGAAAAGTATAATTTTTATCTCATTAAAATCTTACTATTACAAACTGTTCCAGCGCCTGTCGTTATTTGTATTGCAATGTAAAAATTAACAACAATAGCTCGTATTTTTCACCAGGCACAATTCTTATAAAATATTATTTTTAGTATGTTAATTATTCATATTCTGTAACGGAACCATCGGTGCGAGAGTCCGATTTGCACTTGACCGGCTTTTATTGTGTATGTTAGCCGTGTGCTTGAGGTTTTTTAATTAAGACTCCATATTTTGCACACTCTCTGTATGAGAGTAGGCCCGAGCCCCTGCAGTGGAGACATATTGTATAAGCTTTTGATGGTGATGATATTTTGTAGGCTACTAAAGAGCGACTAAGAGAAAAAAACAGGAGGTGAGCACTGGGTAGAGCGGCAGTGTCGGAAGTTAAATCAGAAAAGAATTTGATTACCTAAGACTAGACTCTCAAACTTTTTACCAAAACGTCGAAATCGAAAATGGTATATTTTTTAACTATCCAAATTCTGTACGGAACACTCTCGGTCGATTTTAGTGTTTGAGAAGGTTACTCAATCTGTCTACTCAAACTTGAGCACCGTTCATTTTATACGATGTTTAAAGATCCTAAAATCTTGTTGCGCACCCAGTTCTCACTTCATTTCTCCGTCTGAGTTATTTTAATTCTCGAAAGACATGTATGTATAGTGCTAACTGTAGCAGTTTACATTAGCCTGTAATTAACTGGTTTTTATATCGTTTGCATTCGTTAGCCCGCCCCTAGCGTCGCCGCCACGTCCGCTTGAAACTGGCGTGCTTCTGTTCCTTCTCGTCATTACAAATGACGTGTTTCTTTTTTATGATTGAGTCACTGATCTGCCAAATTAAATCTCTCAAATCTATGGGTCTCAAACGACAAAGAAATGTTGAAACCTTGATCTGACTTGACACTCGTTACTAAGATAGGAAATCAAGGGAAATAAATGTTATTTGTTGATATTGATATGTTGTTCTATTTTGACCTGATGTAAAGTGACGTTCGAAGTAAGGGAAAGAAATGTTATTTATTGATATTGATCTATTTTGACCTGATGTAAAGTGACGTTGGAAGCAAGAGAAAGAAATGCTATTTCTTGATATTGATATGTTGTTCTATTTTGACCTGATGTAAAGTGACATTGGAAGCAAGGGAAAGAAATGTTATTTGTTGATATTGATATGTTGTTCTATTTCGACCTGATGTAAAGTGACGTTGGAAGCAAGGGAAAGAAATGTCATTTGTTGATATTGATCTATTTTGACCTGATGTAAAGTGACGTTCGAAGCAAGGGAAAGAAATGGTATTTGTTGATATTGATCTATTTTGACCTGATGTAAAGTGACGTTCGAAGCAAGGGAAAGAAATGCTATTTCTTGATATTTATATGTTGTTCTATTTTGACCTGATGTAAAGTGACGTTCGAAGCAAGGGAAAGAAATGCTATTTCTTGATATTGATATGTTGTCCTATTTTGACCTGATGTAAAGTGACATTGGAAGCAAGGGAAAGAAATGTTATTTGTTGATATTGATATGTTGTTCTATTTCGACCTGATGTAAAGTGACGTTGGAAGCAAGGGAAAGAAATGTCATTTGTTGATATTGATATGTTGTTCTATTTTGACCTGATGTAAAGTGACGTTGCGGCCTATGATTACACGGGCTATAAGGTGCATCCTGGTACTAAATGATATTGTGAAACAGTGGACAGAGTCGTTGCTACTGAAGAGATCGGAGGGGAGACTTATCGTCCATCAGTAAGACAATACGGGCCGTTGAAATAGAGATTAAATAATTTAGAGGATCAACACAATGTCATTATAAAAATTGTAGTAGTTTCCACATTATGTTCTAATTGAAGCCTTATTTTTTCAGGTGCCGGCGAGTCGGGCAAGAGTACTATAGTCAAACAAATGAAGTGAGTGTTTAACATTTTACTATTAGTATAAGTCTGTCCTAGCGTCATAATGTAGGGATTATCCATCAAATTTCAAC
Organism: Carcina quercana; assembly: GCA_910589575.2. Taxonomy (NCBI): domain Eukaryota; kingdom Metazoa; phylum Arthropoda; class Insecta; order Lepidoptera; family Depressariidae; genus Carcina; species Carcina quercana. The sequence continues at coordinate 2,759,933 of OU342440.2, read as the reverse complement.
TCTCTTTATTCTTATCAGTACATTGTTATTCTTATTTCAATCAAAGTCCGTATTATGTTATTAAATCCAACAAACTCAATCTTAATCTAATGTTAGTAACATAAAGCATTTACACTATAGTAAAATGTCATTGTGCCAGTCAAGAGGATCCCTGATGCCTAGGACAGTAGTCACATGCAGAGGTCACCAGTGCCCTAGCAGCGGCGAGACCCACCTGTCCCCCAGTATGTTCAGGATGATGTTTGTGCTTAGCAGGGAGTTGCAGCTTTTACTGATGATTGCTAGGAAGACATCCGTCTGGACCTCCGTAAACATTGTTGATGTGCTGCAAAAGCCCAAACAGCTTATGAACTTCCCGTAAAGCATCTCTTTTTAACCGACTTCAAAAAAGGAAGAGGTCCTCAATTCAATGGGTATATTTAAAAAAAAATGTTTGTTACCTCAGAACTTTTGACTGAGTGAACCGATTTGGATGATTCTTTTTTTATTTGAAAGGTGGTGCTTCTCGTGTGGTTCCATTTCAATTTGGTCCAGTTCTGGCAATGGCATCCATGAGTAAACGATATAAGTCTTAAATTTGCCTTAGTAAAAGGGGACTTTTAGGACAATTGAAGTCGGTTTCCAGTTCTTTTTGAACGCATTTACTTGTTAGGCTTGTACTATAGACAACAAACATTCATATTTATTACCAATCGTGATTATAAATAGTAAACTGATAGTACTAAATTGTAAATCAATACATCTTTTGCACAGCGGCTATGCAGACTCTCATCTTGAAACATCAGTTTCTAAATGTGTGAATTGTCGTTTCCCTGTATTAGATCTGTGAGCAAGATTGAACTAATCGAAGCGTACATCGTCTAGATAAGAGGTATTAGTTAAGTAATCAATAACATTCGGACTTCTTATTGCCACTCAATAGTCAATAAAACGCAGCGGAGGATTGTACGCTATCTCTCCGCTACACTCGCGTATCGGCGAGTTGTCAACAAGCATTTTAACATTCGCCGATAACGAGATTACAACGGATATATCGAAGTAAGTCTATGCAATACACGAATCGATATCTATGGCTGTGGTGCCGATTGATAGTTCACGGTTCTATCTCGGATGGTGTGATAATATTACACTGGCGCACTGTTCAAGTAACTCAATATTTACTAAATACTTATGAATGAATAGTTTATATTCCCTTTCATGTTTTAGCGATTGCAACAAAGTTCTAGGTTGTACTTCTGATAATGTAACACTGAAGTTCACCGAATACCGAATTTTCCGAAACCGAATTCCCATAAGTTACAAATAACTAAATGGAACTCACTAGGATCGAACCCCGATCTCGATCGTTCGAGTTACAGTACTCGCACACTAAGTTTGCCCCTCTGAAGTTAGCTCTCCGGAATTTCGAACATGTATAGACGGAATGTGTGTGTATTATTTTCAATAATAACTATCCCTAGATAACATAAAAGACTAGGACATTTCTTTCCACCCGATAACTGGTCTTGCCTCCCATTTATATGTGAATAATTGATACTTCGCAGCCTTTTGTAGCTAACTTCAGTGGGGCAAAAATAGTGTGCGAGTACTGTATTTTTGGTTCGGTTTACTTGACGGTAGAGGTATCGATCTCGCCACCATCCCAATGCTGGCCACAAATGACACGTTCTACGAATGTATGGAGCCAAGGACTGGTCTTGTACACTTATAATTTTAAAAAGCCATTATCAAATAAAAGTGATTTAGTTAAAAATTTTGTATATTTCGGTTTAGTTTATTTGTACAAAAACGTAAAATGCACGAAACAGCTAAGAGTTAACGTTGAAAACAAAGATGGCGTCAATAAAATGACATTTGACGCTGTCACGTAGTACAAAAAGAATGATTTTGTACAATTAAAATAAATGCAAAAATTTCATTCTAGTATTTTTCTTACATCTTTTGATTATTACTTGATTTTTAAATAGTGTACAAGTGCAGGCCGATTTTGAACATATCTTTTGGGCTTTTTTTTATTTTTTATTAAAGATAGACCAACACTTGACCTCAATTTCTAGTATAGAGATTAGGGAATAAATAACTAAACATACACTGTGACATTTCTAGTATTAGTAATAACACAGATAAGCCGTGGGTGTACGTGGGCGTGTTTAATTTCGTTGTGACCTTAGCGTAGCTACTATTTTTAGACGAGATATAGAAACTGCCTCTGTAGCTTATAGTGGCCACACCGCTGGACTGGTGATCCGGAGGTTGCGGGCTCTATATCCGACGGGGTGTCTTTGTACATGTACACTCGAGGACAAAAATATGTAGCCTCTTTTGTACTTTCAATCGTGTTTTCAATCGACGATGGTTAGATATGTTTTTGTGAGTGTAATGAAGTGTAATGAGTGAGTGAAAGAAGCGTCGGTGGCGCAGTGGATAAGGCGCGGACTCTCAATCTGAGGGTACCGGGTTCGAATCCAGCCGTGTACCTATGAGTTGTTTTTCAATTCAAGTACATTATCCGATTGCTTAACGGTGAAGGAAAACATCGTGAGGAAACCTGCATGTCTTGAACAGGCATGTGAAGTCCGCCGATCCGCACTGGGCCCGCGTGGTGGACTATGGCCCATACACTCTCTGTAGGAGAGTAGGCCTGAGCCCCTCCAGTGGGGACATATATAGGCTGTTGATGATGAGTGTAATGGTTCTTACTGGTACTTCATCTTCCCGAAAGGCTAATCTCAACAGCGGCCCCATTTTAAACTTCAAGGTTGGAAAATTAGTTAATGAATATAATAGACTTTGAAGTGGAATATATATAAGTTAAATATAAGTTAAATTTAAAATAAAATAAAAACTACGTAATAATGAGACTATTACCAAATATAGCTAAGAACCAAAGCAAGGAAACTTGCTTTCATGTAAAAAAACGCACCAAAATCGGTCGATGCGTTCGAGAGCTACGATGCCACAGACAGACATACATTGGCGTCAAACTTATAACACCCCTCTTTTTGTGTCGGGGGTTAAAAACAAAAACACGTCAAGTACGAGTCGGACTCCCACACGAAAGGTTCCGTAAAATATTAACAACAAAATCGGGCAAAAAAAAGGCAGTCCCAAATTCATTACATTCTGTGAAAATTTCAAATGTCTACTTATTACGATTCAATGATACAGCTTTGTGACAGGCAGACGGACGGCAGCGGAGTCTTAGTAAACATGTGTATGGAAACATTAAAACGTAAAGTCGAATTTTACTCGTATAAGCTCTGCCTTTTTGAAATCTGTTAGAAATAAGGTACAATGGTTGAGTACAGGCTGTGACTTAGTACTTTAATAGTCGTCAAAGTTACGTTGTACAATGCCTTATCTTATTGTCTTGTATTATCTTATCTGGAGTGAAGTATATTGACATTGACGGAAACAAAAAACAATGCTGCTACAAAATGGCACCGTGCATAGTTTTTTAGTGCGAGTAGACCTCATTTTTGTAATTACATTGTAACTTTTTTCATACCTGAATTGTTAGTACTAACATAATTTAGGTGTCTTAAAGCGAAGAGTTACAGGTCTAACGCATAACTAAGTCAGTTCCTGAGGTATGGGAGCGGTACGAACGAGACGGAACAACGCCCGATTATACATATAATAGCGACGTTTAACGTTCCGTACACACATCCTCCCGTACCGCTCCCATGCCTTAAGAACAGACTCAGTTATGCGGTAGACCTGTAATATGCACCTTCTAGGCCAAAGCGTAACATCGTTGACCGAATCGCCACTTAACATCAGGTGAGATTGTGGTCAAAAGTTTGAATATCTCTAATAAATAAAAACACAACATGAAATAAATACTTGCAGTGTTCACTGTGTTCATCATAACTTTCTCAGTTAGTCCGACTCTGAAGTTGTATAAATTCTGACTAATATTGTTTATTCGACATAAAAAGGTGATTAAGGGCTCGAATGAAACAGTCAACAACGTAATATCAGCGCGAAACCGCAAAACATAACAAGAACTGCGATGAAAACCCGCTAAGTCTATACAACTCGACAGTAGTTTAACAACACCGTACTGAAATATTCTCAAAGACACATAGTTATGTGAAATAAATATGGCATGCGTATTTCACGGTAGATTTACTGACCATGAGCAATAATTTGGCCAGCAGTGTGGTGGTACGGCACTGTATTGCCAACTTTTGCTGAGCTGTAGTACACATTATGAATATATTTAGTAGCTACACTGATGTACTGAAGTATCTAGATTTAACGTTCCGGCTACGTGAAAAGTAGCTAAGCTAGAATCGACTGAGGTAGACTGCCGTATCTAAATTATAATAGGTTATATAAGTTTGTTATTTTCACGTTTTTCTATTAATTACGTTTGGTGATTTTGGCAATTTTTCGACTCCCCCCTCCCCCCATGCACAACCCTCTCCCGCCCCTCCTTAATCTCACGTGAGATTTTTCAAAATGCTTGTTTCGGGGTGTAAATACGTTAAACTCTGCTTGATTTCGTTTAATTTATATTAAAAACATGCACTTTCATTGAATGTTAGTAGTAGTATTAAAAACGTGGTCTAGAAGTACAATGACAAAATCGAATAATACTGGTAAAATACTTAATTGGGACTACAACAATTCATGAAAGAATATTCATTCTAATTTTGTCCACTGGGACTCATGTGTACTTTCAAGAGTGACTGTCTTGTAAACAACATGACCATCTGATTTCATTCAAAATTACATCAACATGGCACAGATTTTCAAAAAATTGCAAGCGATATCGTGCACGATTCGTCTTGACCCCGCCCTTAAGGGGCGGAGGGGGGCTTAAATGACTCACATAATTAATGGACGCCACCTTTCTGATATGGCGTTTCCTTCCATTAACGGGTATGAAAACAAGCAAGCAAAGGTAGATAAGGTAGATATGGTAGAATATCTAGAAAACTAAAAAGTAGCTAAGTTGGCGACAGTGTCGGAGTCTGTGCGAGGTGTCGCCGTGCGCTCTGACGTCATCGCGGTTACTTCATGCGTAACTCGCAGCGCTGGCGCACTCGTGACGTGACGTCACAGGTGCCGCTTTGTTTTCAGTAGCCGTTACAATTAACACATCATGGCAAGTGTTAATAGGTCTGTTGTCGCTTTAACACTTAGCTCTTTGCCTTTTTATGTAAATATTTTAAGACGTATCGCTTAAAATATTGTTTAAGTAACTGTTATCTACTGGGAGCAGTTTAATCTAGTCTTGCAAGAACTTCTTTTTCGATCGCCATCTAAAACCGGAAACCACGTCAAGAAAATCATTAATTAACCAACGTGGCTGATTTGGCAACCGTCTTAAACGATGACGGTTACATACAATACACTTCGTTTTTTGTTTTAATCCCCCGCATAATATTAGAATGTCATATTTTTCGATAATTACTACCAGCTATCCTGTTTTAAAATATTATGGTAAAAGTAATGTATCTCGTATTAAAATTGTATCGTCGAAATCGCTTTAATATGCTACGTCTAGCAAAGTTTGTACAATCCTAGAACAAATCCTCGTTGATATTGTGCAAGTCTATTAAGATTTACGTTGCGTACACTCGAGTATAAATATATGTATCTAACTACTTTTGTACCGTATTATATTCCCTTTTAATCGACATTTCCTTCAACACACTGCATAGGATCATGAAAGGGTGAATGTGACATGGTGTATCCGTGTATCTGATGCATGTGATGACGTCACCGGGCGAGCCGGCTGGCACCGGCACAGCGGAGTCGGAACTGTTGATTAGTGATGCAACGGAACTGGCATAACGGAAGCAGAAACGGAAACAGATGTCAAAAGTAAATCTTAACGGAAGCGGAAACGGAAACGGAAGCGTTAACACTATGAAAAAAAAGCACAATTGTACATTTAAAACTTTTTTTATTAAATTTGTATTTTAGTAGTCAAAATTAAACAGCGGCAAGTTATATTTAATAAAGAGTAACTTGGCCGCTTTTTCACCTTTCAACCTATTTCGATGTTATTCATATATTAAACCAGCTCCGCTAAATAATTGCTCGCTGGCTACACTGGTGGGGGGAGCTGATAAGTATTGGCGAACTATTGGCAAAATATGGGGGTATTTGTGCGCATTTCCATTCCATCACATAAGGGGATCCTCATAAAGAGGTAGTCTTTTTTCTTTCTTGTACTCCCGTAGCTGCACCGCTCCTCATCGCTTTCTCCCCGCTTCCGTTCAGAGTTCTGTTATAAAGTTTGCGGAACCAGAAGCAGAAACGGAAGTGAAAAAATGCGGAACTTCTGCAGTTGCGGAAGCGGAAGCAGAGTTCTGTTGCAACACTACTGTTGATTGCAAACAACGATCACCTTCGCGTTTGTACGAACGTGCTAAACTTATCCTAACTTATCTATAACGAGATACTACTTTTAGATTAGCCACTCTCTCATGAATTACGATCGAGTATTGGTGTAGTACAATGAAATTGAAGTTAGATTGCACCAGGTTGGGGGAGGGGGGTAGAAGGTCACATTCGATTTTTTCAATCCGAAGTTATGAATGAATCAAGAAAATTGGAGCAATAGTTCGATAAGTAAATAAAGTGTTTTACATACACATATATTCGGTCCCTCTGGTTGATATGTGTAAATGAGGCATTTTAAAGATTTCAGACCTCAAAAGAAAGAAAGGAAGAATTATTTTGTTGTCCTCTGTCTGTCGAGAAGACCTATTTTCTCAGGAACGCGTAAATTTATGAAGTTAAAATTAATTGCAAAGTAAAGTTGGTTTTTCAATTGAGCTTACATTTTCGGTATTGTTGAGCGCAGCATGTATTTGATTGTACCTATGACTTATGATTATCAGTACATATATTAATTATTCATATTATGTATGGAACCCTCGGTGCGCGAGTCTGACTCGCACTTGACCGTTTTTTTATTTAAAATTAATTTCAGAGGCAACTTTTTTTGACAAACGAAATTAAATGATTCATGTTTTGCTAGGCAATAGTTACATCAGGAGTATAATCTACTTTACTATCTATTTTTTCCCGACTACAGATAAGCCGTGTATCTTAGCTAACGTTTTTATCAACCATGTTTTGGACCTAGTCATGAGTAATTCGTACCAATAGGTAGATGACAAATAGGATTCGACATCTCTGTTATAGCACAGTATAGTGATGCTTTACATTAGACATTGTTCGTTAGTTACGGTAATTAGTCGGCCAAATAGACAGCCACAATCACCTTGCCGCCTCACCCTGGGTGATTGGCCGACGCTGCCCGTGCGCGTCCCAAACGTTCTCGCGCGATACATACACTATGTTGTTTTTAGGGTTCTGTGCCGAAAGGGTAAAAACGGGACCCTATTACTAAGACTCCGCTGTCTGTCCGTCTGTCACCAGGCTGTATCTCATGAACCGTGATAGTTAGACAGTTGAAATTTTCACAGTTTATGTATACACCATCTTTTTACCAACAGTTTCATGGCACAGTCGTCGGAGTGTTCGATTTAGACGCACCTCACGCGGGTGGTCACGGATTCGATCCCGGCGGGGACATTGTCAAAAATCACTCAACGTGTCTGAATAATAAGATGATTCCGTGCTTCGGAAGGCACGTTAAGAGGATATGCTGGTGTCAAAGCGCCCATACAAACGTAGTCCAGTCATATTTTGAGTATTAAGCTATGAAAATCTATGAAATTTTCAAGACACAATCTAGAAACAAATATCTGTGTCGGTGGTGAGTCAGATTTTCGTTTAAATATATACTTCCAGAGTAGGGCGTCAAAGAATTGTATTTTACGATGATAAAAAGCCCCAACTTTGAACCTGATTTACAAGAGTATGAATCAATTTAGAACAATTTGGAAAAACCACCGACATCTAAAATTTCATTAGTATACTGTATTAAAAAAATGGTTACATAATATACTGTATCCTTCAAATGATCCCTGGACTACGAAACGTCCAAATAACGGGTGGATAACTTCGCGTAGTGTATGCTGTCTCACCGTACGCGCTCGGATAGGATAGGCCTCGGATAGGGACAGCTACAATACAATCCAAATTTGAACGCGGCCACGTGGTCTAACCAACATAGCCTCTTAAGCCGTTGTTGCCAGATATTATCTACGACAGGTAGTAGCGACATGATCCGTGTCAGAGTACTATGGCGGCTCAACAACTCTGATAGGGTTTGTGATGTTGGTCATCGACCTTACAACCCACACGATAAGATGAGATAGATTTGAAAAAGTTTCATGAATGACAAAGCTCTTTCAAATTCAGTGTGAATCAGTCATTTAGTACATAAATAAAAGTTGACAAAACGAATGTGAAGTCAATGAAAATATATATTTCTTTAGATCTCATTTTGATCGCGGGGTACGGGCCCACGACGCATCGATGAGACATCAGTTTAGGTTCAAACCGCTCTAGATTCTATGAGTCACCTGGATCTAGGCATGTGCCGGCTTGTCGTTAATGAGTCAGTTTCATTAACATTACATTTGAAATTGTCTCTGTACCCGACCTAGTGGCTACTCACAGAAGTTCCACCCGCAGCGGGGGCGATAGGTGATTGGGTTAGTTGGTGATAGGGCACTATTCCTGGACCCTGGATAGCTACCACCATATTTCCTTAGTCTACCGCCAGCAGTGTTAAGAGGCTATGTTGGTAAGACCACGTGGCCGCGTTCAAATTTGGATCGTTTTGTAGCTGTCCCTATCCGAGCCCTATCCTACCCGAGCGCGTACGGTGAGACAGCATACACTACGCGAAGTTATCCACCCGTTATTTGGATGTTTCGTAGTCCAGGGATCATTTGAAGGATACAGTATATTATGTAACAATTTTTTAAATACAGTATACTAATCAAATTTCAGATGTCGGTGGTTTTTCCAAATTGTTCTAAATTGATTCATACTCTTGTAAATCAGGTTCAAAGTTGGGGCTTTTTATGACCGTAAAATACAATTCTTTGACGCCCTGTAACTCTGGAAGTATATATTTAAACGAAAATCTGACTCACCACCGACACAGATATTTGTTTCTAGATTGTGTCTTGAAAATTTCATAGATTTTCATAGCTTAATACTCAAAATATGACTGGACTACGTTTGTATGGGCGCTTTGACAACAGCATACCCTCTTAATGAGTCAGTTTCATTAACATTACATTTGAAATTGTCTCTGTACCCGACCTAGTGGCTACTCACAGACGTTCCACCCACAGCGGGGGTGATAGGTGATTGGGTTAGTTGGTGATAGAGCACTATTCCTGGACCCTGGATAGCTACCACCATGCTTCCTTAGTCTACCGCCAGCAGTGTTAATAGCTCTGTAGTGTTCCAGTACTGACAGATAACTTTGCCAGCACCTAACGCCCTTGTCGTCACTTATCGTCAGATGAAGTAAAGTCCAAGTTCCAACCCACTGTAAAATATACATGAAGACAAAATTAACGTAATTCTATAAATTTCAAAACACACGTTGCAGATAGTTTTAAAACACAATATTTCGCGTGTTTCGCTCGAAAAAAGAATCTAAAAGAACGACAAGCAATTAAAGTAAATGACAAAATGTTCTGGCATGACTCAGTGGTACGCTCCCCATTCTAAATGACTTGCGGCGTTTGGTTCACTGAACTCGTTCATGTTGCCACGTCAGCGTAGCGAAGAATATTAATTTACTAGACAAGTTAATCGCTAAAATGTGGTCAAGTGCGGGTTTGATTCGCGTACCTTAGGTGACAATAAACCAATAGAAATCGCCTCCGTAGCCTAATGGCTACATGCTTCCCGATTGTCTGCGGAGGTAACTATCGGGCCTCGGCTTGGTTGGTGGTAGGGAATTTCTCCAAGTCTGTCGACAAACAACAGTGTTAACAGTACTGTTGCGGTCCAGTATGAAAGGTAGCAGAGACAGTCCCTCATTAGCTTGAGCCTTCTTTCACTTATCATCAGGTGGGAATCGAACCCTGGACCTCCAGATTGTGAGTCCAAGTGTGTAGCCAATAGGCCACGGAGGCGGTTAAATCTCAGAAACAATCAAACTAACATAATGGCATAGAAAATAAAGCTTCAGTCGCTGACAACAGTACTATTGAAATATAGATATGGAATGTCCGCATTCCAGTGTGAGTTTAAACCAAGTCTGCATTAGGGAGGATGCGTGCGCAGTTTACATGACGTGGGCCGTGACGTCACGTATTGTGCGGTGTGGGTCTCGGAGGACCGCATTTTCGCATGCTGCGAGTGCGAGCGCTGTCTACGTAACGCGGACAGTTATGGACTGGCAGCTCCAATGCCTTTTATTGCTATGCGGGTTTGTTGGTTTTCGTTATCGTAAAGTTTAGAACTGGCTGTTTTGATGTATGATTATTGTTTTATCGCGGAGACGTTTTATTATCCTTTCCCTTTGGTATTGATCTAGTTTTATAGAATAGGCGAAACCTGTTTTGATAGAGGAGTTTGTCATATTGATTGTAAGATTTTATGGTTCAGTATGCAAATAGCGTTATAACTTATATCCGAAAAAAGACGGTTTAGCCTGTCTCTACTGCAATGTCCAATGATTTTTGAGTTGGGACGAGGCACGCTAGCTGCAAATGAACGTTGTTCTCCAATAATTCGTTCCACCCTTCAAAATAATCTTATACACGAAGCCTCCTCAACACGCAACGGTGATCTTTAGGTGTGTGTCATTGATCATCATAATTTAAACGTCATCAAAGAATTTTGACGATGACTATACACTTTCGGTCGTAAACTTGAGATTCACAATTTTACACGATATAGTCAGAGGATAACTACATGTAATAAAGCCGTAAAGCGAATAATATATTTGATAAGTAGAGTGAGACTAGTTATATGATAAACCACTTCGCTTCATAATAGTATTAGATATTGTAGAAAAAATACAATTATACGGAATGGTCAAGCGGCTTCAGCTGTGCACTATCCGCTAACTCAGGCTTTTGTGTGAGCACTAAGAAAACAACTAAATTTTAGAACCTTATGTGACAAGATAACTCAAGCACTTATGCCTGCGAACCTGCTTGAACGGCTTATCAAGGCCTAAGGATAGCTGCTTTGTTCTCGTCACTCGCGTTCGCTGATCCTAAGCATATAATCTTTCCATCCTTACCGACAAGTGTCTTATAGTTTCTACGTATTTACTTTGTCTTACGATCTCGGGCCTCTCGGCGTACCAGTCAGCATGAGCGCCGACTAGCGAACTTGCCTATTGACATGCCGATTGGTAGAGACACTGTCATATTGTCCTAGACGTTCTGCCCCAGGGATTGTCGCTCCATCTCTGGACATCACGAACCAGCAAAATGTTAATTTTACTGATATTTCAACTCTGAACAGTTCCTTTTATTAGTTTTAATCCAACATTTACAGTACAATAACTGTCCGCTTTAATTGCATCCATATAATATTTCATACTACTTTCGCGTCAGTGTTTCCCACAAATCGCCTGAGAATCAGTATATGTGACCATTGTTCCGACGTGAACACGCAGATGGGTATTGTAAACTTCACATAATGCATCTTTTATTACACGACACTCTACATAGAACTCGTGTCCTCAAATATTACAGCTTCCTGTAACAACCGTTGCAGGAACAAGAGCTTTGGCTCACTGCCGATTTGAATAGTCAATTTGTCTAGTTTTTACCGGACTATGACGAAGCCAAAAGGAAGGTTGTAGGAATGTTCATCTGTTACCTTATATATCTTACTTTCTCTCTCTCTATCTCTCTCTCTCTCTTACTCATCATATTTTACATTTTATGTATAATTGGAAGTGTCGTGCTTTTACGCCTTATAACCTTGTTGCAGACTTCTGTTTGGTATCAAATGAAGAGTAGGTTAGGTTAACTACATGGACAAATACATAAACCGTAAGGCAGGTGTGTTTGTCATAGATGGCTTTTATTTTGTTACTTATTTTTCGCTATAGTGATCGGTCCCGAGTCGCTTGTATTCAGCGATGCCAACGTCAGCTTGTGGGCCTTTGACAAGTCATAGTTCAATCTAGTGGCAGGTCCACCCGGTATGTACACTCGAGTACAAAAATATGTATCCACTTTTGAACCTTGTCACATTCACCCTTGCTTCTTCCTATGCAGTGTGTTGAGGGAAATGTCAATTAAAGGTGAATGTGACATAGTTCAAAAGTGGATACATATTTTTGTTCTCGAGTGTACCATGGGGGAGACCAATGTTCAACAACAGACGTTTTCTGGCTGATAAACATCTAGTTCTTCTCATAAAATAAATTTGAATATAGTATAAGGTAATTTACTGAAATTAGGATGAATCATATAGTGTTTTCTATGTCCTTAAAATTTTGTCTACAACGACAAACAACTCACTTTCGCATTTATAGTATTAGTTAATGGATGACATAAAGTAATGATTTTAAGCGACAGACAAACAAATATCCTACATATATTGATTCATAGGTAGTAGGCGCTGGGAGATACTGGTTCTATGGTTAGTTATTCATTCATGTATGTACCCAGCTCACTTATCTACCAGCTATGAATCATAGAGACAAGTGAACGGTGACTAAATAACTCCATTCCTTACACGGGTTTATAATACTGTGTTTAGTATATCTGCTATACTTGTATCATTTCCTACAGGTTCTGTTGTTATTAAATTCTTAGTTGATAATTGTACGTTCAGGGTGCTAAAAAGTCCCCACTCTTTTAACTGTAAATGTAACTTGCATACATCGATATGATCTGTGTTTGTGTTCCAATAAGTTGTCGATTTGGGCTTTCTAGAGATTGAAAGTTTGAATATATACTGTAGGTGCGGAAATGACAATTTATCATCAAACACGTCTTTAACCACTTTCGCTTATGAAACCGGTCAAATAACATCGATTGCGTAAAGATGATCAAAATATATTAATGCTTCTGTAGATTCACGAAGGAAATCGTTATGTCAGATATCTACACTACTCGGTGGGTCGAATTTGGTACAAATATATACTTATTTCTATTATAGATTTGACAAAAGTCAGAAAAAATAGAAGGAGTTAAATTCGCCTTAAATATCGCATTTTTTTTCTACTCTTTGTTGTTCTCTCCGATTTGGTAATAGGCTTGATATATACGTAAGATATTTATGTTGACTAGAAGGACAACGGTAGAAGGTAACGTTTATATAGAATACATTTATATACCGTAATTAGAGTAAATAGTAATGCGAAATCGATTCGCTAAATTACGCGGACGGAGTAGTATGAAATTTCGCACACTTATTACTACTAGCTTCCGCCCGCGACTTTGTCCGCGTGTACTTCAGGATTTATTCTACTTGTTCGATAGGCATAGAAGGCATCTATCTCCATTTCCAGCATAAGGTACAAAATAGTGTTTATTCTGTTACGTAGGCTAATAGTTTAAAGAAACAAAAGAAATTTCAATATCTGACGTAGTACATTCAAATAGTCTTCACACTAATATTATAAACGCGAAAGTTTGTATATACGAATTACATATTCTATGGTCGGTTGCTAGGCAACGCGTTTTTGTTATGCCAAAATTGCCCATGTAATCCCACTAATATTATAAGTGTGATTTTGTACAATTTACACAATATGTCTTTATAAATTATAGCCTATATGTTATTCTGATGTATAAGCTATATTATTGTAAAGTTTCATTCAAATCCATTCAGTAGTTTTTCCGTGAAAGCGTCACAAACATCCAAACATCCAAACTTTCACACTTATAATATTAGTAGGATAGTTTATATAGAGAAGGAGTGCAGAATGCTAATATTTAAAAAAAAACTAAAATTAATTATGGTCAAATGTCGACCACTGGGCAACCACTAGTTCAAATTATTACAATAAGTTACGATTAAATAAAAATTAATTCGATTGTTGCACCTTTTCAGAACGGTTCGTTTTCCGTCTTTGATACTCTCGCCCATTCGTAACATTAGAGACAACTACAGATCCTATTTAATCTTGACTAATAATTTGGGAATGGTCCAAGTACATACATTGTTCTAGTAAACATGTTGTTGACAGTTGTTGTTTTTCACCATATCCGGCGACGCATCCTCCGCACGATTTGGTGATTAGCATGAGGCTGCGCCGCGGCGCGCCGGTGTTTCTGACTTTCCACGATGGCCTGTTACGTTTAATGACTCATGAGATATTTTGGATCGTAATTTATCGTACATTCCAATCTGAAGTTGTAAATTGCGTTGATAACGTTTGGCTTTTTTGCTTCATTATTTCGCTCTTGCTCATTTTAGTTAGAGTTAACTTATAGTTGGTCGATGTATGAGAATATTTAACCATTGTTTTTTGACTGTTTTATAAGGTCAAACCTTTGTTTATGATTCATCATCATCATTCAGGAAACGTCCACTGCTGAACATGGGACAACTGTTCAATAAGATTGTTCTTTTACAAATACCTTTGCTCGTCAATGAATGGTTGAACTACTAAGCCTTCAGGATGTATAAATGTATCTACATATGTTATGTTGTTGTTTTAACATATCACGGTTTACACTTGGTCTTAATCTCACCTGATGGTAGTGACGACAGGGCCGTTGGATGGTAGTTTGGCGGCAGACTTAGAAAATGCCCTACCTCTACCACCAACCAAACTGGGTACCGAGTACTCCACTGGGAATCTAATCCGGGACCTCTGGTTTGTTATTCCAAGAGTGTAGCCAGTAGGCTGCGTTGCTGGATGTTGAAGTCAGACATGACTTAGCATATGAAAGATGCCACTGACTCGCAAAACCTGACATGTTTATTTACTTCCGGTACAGTTCCGTTAGATATAGTTTTGTGAGATTGTATCCATCCAAATTAATTATAGATGCGTATAAACGGTGAACTGTGTAACTGATGCGTCGTTTCCTTGCTAACAGAATTATCCACGAAAGTGGGTTCACGAATGAAGACTTCAAACAGTACCGGCCGGTGGTGTACAGCAACACGATCCAGTCACTCGTCGCCATCTTGCGCGCCATGCCCAACTTGGGCATCACCTATGGCAATAAGGATCGAGAGGTAACGAAAACATACATATACCTACGTCCGAATGAATAGCAATACCTCTCTTCTTTTTTTCGAGGTGAAAATCTTCAATAGATACCCGACTCATTAGGAGCTAGCAAGTACCCTATGATTGGTAGTAACTAGAAATCGTGAGTAGTAATAATGACATAAGCTGGGAGTACCAATCAATTTATGATCATTGCCATCTAATTTATAGAGCACCTGGAACCATCTTCTCATCACAAAACCAACTAATAGTGATAAAACCAATTAATATAGTGGCGCAACTTCATCTTAGCGTTAAATCTGTACTGGGTGTTATTTATGCTTCAATTCCAAAGATATTTAAAAAGAACTGACTGGCTCTGTGGGGCAAAGTATGTGCTAGCGAGGTCTAAAGCTCACAGAGCCACTAGTTTTACAAGCTTTATAACTTGCAATGTTTGTTTAGATCAAATCTTGGAAGCTGGATTATAGGAAGTGCTCTTATATATCCTACTAATTTAAATTCTTCCTTACTTCGTTGGTTCTGTTCTGACGACGATGAATTTTATTCAACTATCGAGTTGATCAGATGGTGTAGACTGAAGGTGGCCATAGGAACTGAATCACACATGATACACCTGTCGTTTTTGACCTCGTTTGATTTGTCTTGACAAACACCACTGCCTTGTGTGGTACCGAAGGTCTGGATGAAACCGGAAGGTGGTCATAGGAATTCCTGAACAAGCCATGACAAACCCGTCGTGTTTGGGCTCGTTTGATTTGTCTTGAGGGGTACTCTTAGTATAATCGATGATCATTGTAACAATTAAGTACCGTCAACAAAAAAGATTATTTACTTGATAGTTTTCAAATGATATACCCATATGTATGTCAGGCAGGGACGCTTTTATGTTAAAGAAATCAATTCGATGAAATGTCCTTTCACATCACAGTTGGATGTTTGAACATTAGCCACCTTTAACACAGCTAGTGTGTACTCATTGCGTAAACGATAAACTGCGTCGATTACGCGCTCCGCGTATTCTATAAATAATGACCGTCAGTAAAAAATAATCTCGATTGCACCGTGATCTCGACCAAGCCTCAGGCTAAGTGCTCGCCGCTTCCGCTTGACGGGCGTTTCGGGTACACGCCGATTTATGGCCACGAGATATTACAATTTGTTGCATCATAAACTTTATATTACTTGTACAGATTTTCGTGTCCTAATACAGTTGCTCTAAAAGTTGTAAACCCCATTGCATTAAGCCCTCAGACCCAAAGCACACACAAAAATTCCCTTATCTTCGCCGGTGAGATGTACCTTCGTAATCTGGTAGTTACACGTGGGCTATACAATTTGTCCTATAACTCCCAGAGCAGGGCCGGTACTCTGGTACTCTTGGTTGGTATGGCATTTTACATATGCGCCAGACGAACTAGCACTGCTGTGTTCCGGATATCAAAGATGACATAGACATTAAGGCTTCTGAATGAGCACGCTTTTAATCCAACGGCCTTCAGTCACTTGCCATCAGGTTAGATGAAGGCCAAGTGCCCATTGTACATAAAAAGTCTACTTATGTCCAAGAGTTACGACGAATAAGGCTATTTTGTTGAGCGTTGTCTTACGATAATTATTTGGTTTTCTTATGGTAGTTCTTTATAGTTATAAATAATAGCACTTGAACGCCGAATAAATAAGCCATGGTCCAGCTGAAAATCAGCGCTGTGGTGTTTGGGTCACAGCATCGGGCAGAGCTGGTGCCGTTTTCCAAACTAACTTAATTTTGCTGTAATTATTTGTTTTTGTTTTATGTATGTGTTATGCGTTTTTTTTTTCTTCATTATGTGTTGTATTTATTTTTAGCTTGGAATAAATTATTTTCTTTCTATTAATACGTGACAGAATTTAAATAATTAGCAGTTGGGTGATACAGAAGGAACTACGTTAATAGTTTCTAAGGGTCGTGAGACAGAAAAGTACTTAGAAGAATAAGTCATAATTTCCATGCTTGTCAGTCAGCCTTGATGATAACAGTAGGTAATTGGTGGATGGGTAAATATCGGTCTAGTCTAGTAGTTTGGTTGTTTCGTTCGGGACTTACTACTGAGACTAGTTTAGTCTAATTAGTTAAGTTATGACGTCAAACGGAATTGTTGATACCTTTAATTAGTACCAGTGGTCTGGTTAATGGTCGGTCACTTCATGATGGCAATCCTGCCATCGGTCCACCACGGATACTCGTACATGCCGCTGTGTTCGATCAATATAAATTGTGATTCATGTTTGTCATAGATGACGTTATCTAGTGGGTATGTCAGGGTAAGTGGGAGTGGACACCTGATGCGCTGACAGGTCGAACTGAACTGCGGCACCACCCAGATATAACACAACGAAAGTCTGTCTGACATTATATAGAAAGTGAGAGGAAACCGGCTCCTGGGGAGATACAAAGTTATGTTAATATTTCGACACTTAAATGTATCTAACTTTTGATCCATATCTCCCCAAAGGGATTGTCCGCGAATGCGAGGAGTGGACTTGGCTTTTTGCACTTAATAAAAGTCTCTTTATTAAAAATTTTGAACATTTTCATCTAGTATTTTGCTACAAACACACAAAATAAAGATAGCGTCAATAAAATGGCATACGACATTTCTACTCAATACAAATAAGAATGATTTTGTACAAACCAAAATGCTGTTATAATATTTTTTACATAATCTTAAGATTCTACCTAGATTTTTAAGTATGGTAACAGTTCAGGCCGGATTTGAAACGTAGATGTAATCCTTAGACTGTACCTAAATTGGACGAACAAAGTGATCAACTTTTAATAAAGTAATGCTGATGACTGTAATGGAAAACCCCGGAACAGGGACACACCTTTCACGCCCTCTGGAAAAATCAATGCCGTTTGAATGGCTGTGAATCAGTGCTGCAAATAACACTGTATTAAGTTTTAAACTGCAGTACGCTCGCTGGGGTAATAGAATTTTAAAATAGACTGCTATAAATCGATCCATGAATTTCAGGTCCAGATTCTACGAAATCGATATCACAGCGGTTCCATAAGTGTGTTCCGAAGAACCCTTGAATTTCTTTTTTGTATAATAAATTTCAATTTTTTGTAAGTCGTCTTCAGTCTTGGAACTATACATATCAGTTTTTGTTACACATATACAATCAACACGCTGTTTAATAAAAAAAAACACTGGATCATTTTTGGATTTTATGTACGAAATATTCTCTTAGGTACATACCCAATTCTTTATATCTGCTGTATAAGTCAACTGGTGAACATGCCATCCCTTTCATGCCGATTCGACTAACGGGCATCCATGTAAGTTATTTGCCGTAATGACTACGCTTGGCAGACAGATTAGTTTGCAGTAGGATATTGATGAATAAGTAAACGTTCGCTGCTATCCATTTTGAAATCTTTTACGGAACCTGCGGGGTGACGTTGAATGATTATATTCTAAAACGGAAACCCCTCGGCCTGTGATAATTTCAGAATATTAATTATTTATTCCATCAAATAAAAATGATTTTCGATGAAGGGTTTCGCACCTATGAAAGTTCGGGAACCGCTGTGCTAGTAGATCAATAATGCTACTTTATTCATGCGGGTCCGGCTCGGTGCATATTTGAAACCGCTGCATTCTGCCGTGTACGTGTTTATTTGTTATGCACGTCTATTGTTTGGGCACCAATACAATACGATGGCATACACACCACAGCGCACCGTAAAGATTTCAATTATGTTTCTAGTTGCAGCCGAATATGAATTGAGCTCTCTTGAATGGTCGCATTGCCTTGGAGGACAATATGCGTGGTGACATGTGCCGGTTCGTTTATGAAGGCTTTGTGGCCGTTAATAATAAGGAATGATTTGTTTGTTTGTTAGAGTAGAAAACCGGCAAGTTTTTTTAATAAACGATATTTACCTTTAGGTCAGAGTTGTATCTGTGATGTGAGGTCTTACCGCAACACTGCAATGAGCGATGAAATAAATTATTCAGATACTTGTATACAGAAAACAGTCCATACAACGAAAAATTAAAGATGACGTCATTTGATGTTTTTGTTTTTAAAAATACTAAAAAATCGCAAACATTTGCCTGCCTATACTCTGTTTTTACGCCATTACAAAAATCACTTAAATGAATCAAAATTCGTAAGACGAAGATTTAATTCATTTTTAGGGTTCCGTCACCAAAGGGTAACCATCCGTCCGTCCGTCTGTCAGCGGGCTGTATATCATGAACTGTAATAGGTAGACTGTTGAAATTTTCACATAATGTGTATTTCTGTTGCCGTTATAACAACAAATAATAAAAATAATGCACTCGATCGGTTTCTATACAGTGCATAAGTCAGTTGTGAAATATTGAAGATATGGGTCTGTCGCAAGTTCTCGATTTGTCCACTGATGATATCTTAATTCAGATACCACGTACCTGTATCCATGTAGAGATAACGTATCTTCTCCCCTCCATCTGTGCGGACGAATTGAATCGCGCGCGTCACGAAAACGTCAGTTAGTCTGTGGACGTTTCGTTATACGTCCTATTATGTTACGTTTTGTAATGTGACATAGTGATTGACATGTAACATTATGTCACTCATTTATCTGGTGGTCGATGTTACTGAGAGCATAGTTATATAATATTGCCGATAGTTGTGTTACGCTGCGGCCGTCATAATCTATCTAATACCTTTAAACGAGCAATTCTTGTATATATAATTCTGATCTCTGAAACGGCTCCAGCGATTTCGCTGAAATTTGGTATTTGGGGGTATTCGGGGGCGAAAAATCGTAGATTATATTCGAATCCTAGATTAGTCTCATGTCTGTCAAAGCGCATGAAAACTCGAAAACGCGCGTTTTCATGCGCTTTTTCACGCTGGCAAAGATATTCGCTTTAGCCGAGTGGTTCACACGTGTCATTCCGTCCGAGTTATCGGCGTTCAAATCCCGGTTGGAAAATTGCTTTTATTTTTGTTTTTTGTGTGTTTAGGGGCAGAAATAAAGTTTTTGTTTGTTTTTAAAGAACTACGAGCAAAGCTCGGTCGCCCAGATATTTCGTTTTAAATCATCAAGTATAACAAGTTCTGCATTTGTGTATTATAGAATTGTAACAGAAGAACTAGTGTCCATAATGAACAAGTTACTATTAACCACGTCCTTGACCAAGGCTACACGCTTGGCTCACAATTCGGAGGACCCGCGTTCGATTCCGAGTGGGGCACCTATCGGTATTCTGATTGCTTGTCTAGCTGCTATCTTGTTACCTAAGCAGTTTTAATAGCACTGTTGTGTTCCGGTATGAAAGGTAGCAGATCCAGCGCCTCATTAGATTGAGACTTCTAGGTGCGCTCGCTTATCATCCAACGGCCTTATCAGTGCTGACCTCTACTCCCGCACGATGCTAGTTCAGCTTATACTGGTAATGTGCAGCTTGGCCTGTTGCCGTGCATTTGTAACCCTGTTCTCCTTTTCAACCGACTTCAAAAAAGGACGAGGTTCTTAATTCGACTGTATGTTTTTTATGTATGTTACGCGATTATTCCGCGAATTGTGAACCGTTTTTATGATTCTTTTTATGTTTGGTAGAGAATACTTCAGAGATGGTCCCATATAAATTTTATCGAAATTGTTTGAGCTCTTTTTGAGAAAATAATAAAAAAATAATATGAACCAAGATAATTCTAACTCTAAGGGTGAACATTTTAAGGCAATTGAAGTCGGTTTTTAGTTCTTTTTGAACGCGTTAATTATTCAATGTATGGTTTGCACCTTGGCCTTCATCTCGCCTGATAGTAAGTGACAAGCTAATGAGGCGTTGACTCTGCTACATTGCGGCAGACTTAGGTAACATGGTGGTAGCTAGGCAGACGGACATAGAAAATGCCACCAACCAAACCGAGTACCACTGGTAGTCGAACCCGGGACCTCCGTACCTTCGTGCTACGTAGAATCGACCCGGTGTTGTCGTGACAAAGTGCCGGATGTTATCAGTTAGCCATCACCCATGCCTCTATAACATAATTCACCTGTTATGCGTCCTGAGCGTTGTCTTTACTTTCACATCGTTACCCGGAATTACCTTGTTTCGTTGTTTACTGTTTAAAAATATATTCGTTAAAACTAACGTGGTAATGGAATAGTTAGCTAGAATAGGCAGTTGAACGTTGCATTGAATTAAATTAGAAATTGAAATAGAAATAAAAATTGAAAGTCAGTTGGGTATCATCATCAACAGCCTATACGTCCCCACTGCAGGGGCTCAGGCCTACTCTCCTACAGAGTTTATGGGACATAGTCCACCAAGCGGGCCCAGTGCTGATTGGTAGACTTCACACACACCTTTGCTTTGAATTTCTTCTCAGGAGTGTGCAGGTTTCCTCAATGTTCTCCTTCACCGTTAAGCAATCGGATAGTGTACTTGAATTGATAAACAACTCATAGGTACACGGCTGGATTCGAAACCGGAACTCTCAGATTGAAAGTCCACGCCTTATCCACTGCGCCACTTACGCTTTTAGGGTATACGACGGCGAAGAAATGTTGCGCTATTTCAAATAGTGTTTTCTCTTTCAGTCTTTACCATTGGGTTTTCGGTGAAAGAAAACACGGTATTGTGCGCGCGTGTTAGACTATGTCCCAGGTATGGTGTGCTCACGTGCGCAGTTGACGTCAGACAGTACCCGGCACTTGTCTCATGGGTAGCGGTAGACGAGCAATCTTTGGCTCAAATGCTATCCATATCAGTATGTTGTCATATATATATTCTTGCTGACGCCTTTCAAGACAACCGCCAAATGTCATTCTAAATCCTAGAACATACGGCCAACTTACATCGGTTTAAAGAATATTTATTTTCTCAAAAGAAATTGACATTTCACTTATAGAGAAATTAAGACTAATAATTAATGTGTGAAAACCAACAGTAAAAAGGCATGCAGAAATTTAGATTTATACATTTTATAGACTAAGTATTTATATTTAACAAAATAACAACTAATATTTATTCTTAAATGTGTTTTAACAGATTTGTTTTGAATTCAGATAGTTTACGTTCTTGTAGTTCCCTTGGAAGACCGTTAAACAGTTTAACACCTTCAAACAAAATACTCCTCTTTCCGTAGTTGGTTCTAGGTCCTCGCAGTTGTAAATAGTTTTTGTTTCGTAGGTTATGGTTGTAAGTTTGTTTGTTTAGTACAGTGTTTGTGTGGATGTCTTTTGTTAGAATTTTTTTTATTAATATACAGGTTTTAAATTTATATGTTTGAGTTATATTGAGAATCTTAGTTTTTTCATAGAGTGTTTGTGTTGGTGTTAGGTAATCGTAATTATATAATATTTTAATCAGTTTATTTTGTGTTCTCTGTAATTCGGACAGATTTGTTTTGGCTGCACAGCCCCAGATTTCAATTAAGTACTCTAAGTTAGACTTTACCAACGCATTGTAGATTTGTGTTCGTAGTTTATAAGGAATACAGTTTACCATTTTATAGAAAGCTCCTATGAGAGGTAGAATTTTAGACCGCACATGGTGAATGTGGGCTCGCCAGGATAATTTGTCATCCAATATTAGACCCAAGTATTTTTCTTGGTGAGACCTGTGTATAATGCTTTTGTCAATTGTTAAGGGGGCAAAATTGGGAATTTTTTTATTTTTTGCTGAAAATATCATATATGATGTTTTAGTCGCGTTAATGGTCAGAAGATTGTATTTAAACCATAAGTTAAGTGCATTTAAATCAGTTTGAGCTTTAGCAATGAGATCTGGAAATGAGTGACCGAAATAAAAAAGACAGGTATCATCGGCATATAAAGTGATGTCACCATGCAGGCCAACATTGCTAATGCTATTTACATAAATTAAATAAAGCAGTGGTCCTATTACGGATCCTTGCGGAATTCCACATCTTACATAGGCTGGCTTGCTTTGATAAGCTCCAAGTTTGACAATCTGTACTCTATTTGTAAGGTAGGATTCAAATATACAATACGCTGATCCTGATAGGCCAATATTTTTTAGTTTTAGTAACAAGAGGGAATGACTAACTGTGTCAAATGCCTTCTTAAGGTCGATAAATATCCCTAGAACATGATGTTTCTCGTCTATGTTTATTTTGATTTTAGTAATGAGATCAATTGTAGCTGACAAGGTACTTGATTGATGACGGAAACCATACTGTTGCTTGTAGAGAAAGTTCAGGTTCGATAGGTGGTTATTCAGTCTTTTATATAAGATTCTCTCAAATATTTTGGACATCACGGGCAGGACTGATATTGGTCGATAGTTGCTAGCGTCTGATTTTGAGCCTGATTTATGAATGGGACTTACCTTTGCGATTTTTAAACTATCCGGGAAAAGTCCTTTCGCAAGACATTCATTAATACAACTGGTTAGTGGTTCCAAAATTAGTGATTTAATGCATTTAATACTTTTTGTACTAATTCCATCTATCCCAGTGCTTGTGTTCGGATCTAAGTTATCAATGATCTTACCAATTTCTTCGGTGGTACACGGTGTAATTTCAGTGAGTGTGTGCGAGTGTGTGTGTGAGTTTCTGAATTGTAGAGTGTTGGTTGTGTTGTTGTGAAATTGTTTTGGGATTTTGTTAGCTAATGTTGTACCAATTGTGGCAAAAAAATGATTAAAGTATTCACAAATTTCATTGTTATCAGTGATTGTTTTGGTTTCAGTTAATAATTTAGGAGGAGTAATATCTTGTGATATTTTATTGCTGGCCAAACTGTTTATAGTCTTCCAAAGGATTTTTGGTTTGTTTTTACAGTCATTGAACATTTTGTAGTAATATTCCTTCTTTGTTTTGTATATTAATTTTTGTATTCTTTGTCTTTCTGATGTAGCTTTATTTTCTAGTAGCTTGTTTTTACTGTCTTGCTTGAAATCGTGCCACAATGTATTTCGATGATTTATTCCATCAATCACACTTTTGTTGATCCAGTCCTTTTGAGGTAAATTTTGAATTTTATTACCATATTATAGATGCGGCGAGTATTGAAAGTTGTGCCATATTTTAAATGTTCATGTTAGTTAGAGGAAGAGCGAGATATACGCCTGTCTCCGTGCAAATGGCCCTGTCAATCGAACCCTTCAAACAGGGCCCTTATCTCTGAGGGGGCAATGAAAGCGCGCCGCTCTGTGTGAGACACGTCATAACATACACAAACTAAACATACATAGGTACAGTGAATAGAAGTATATATAATGATAAGTGAATTGTGAGTGTCGGGAAACGTGTACTGGGCGTCTCCCTACTAGATGGACCGACGACCTGGGAAAGGTTGCTGGAAATAATAGATGGATGCAAGCGGGGGCAAGCATCAGGGGAGAACTAAGAAAAAAATGAAAAATGAAAAAATGTTTATTGCATCATCTACTTACAATTAATTTACAGGTTTTGGGGTACTCCTTTTAAGCTAAGGATAGCTTGTATTAGGAGACCCCGCTCTTCTATAATGTATACAGATTATTGTTGTGCAGATAATGCCTATGTCTAATAATTTATATTTATGTAGTTACTTAAATTTAAGGTTAAACAATAATTGGAAAGGAAAGGAGGAGTGTGAGTTATGGTGTGTGTGTGTGTGTGTGTTGAAATGATGTGTGTGTGTGTGGGGGGGGGGGGTGTTAGTTTTAAGTTACTACCTCTAAGAGAGATTCGGTTTCTTTATACGTTTTTTCTTTTAGCCATTTTGATAAAGTATTTTTAAATTCGTAAGCAGTTTTAGGGTACAGGGTTAGATTTCTGTTTAGTTTATTATATAGGTGAGCCGATAATATATTGTACTGGTGTCGTGCAAATCTGGTTTTTCCTCGATTAGTTATAATAACGTTAGAGATTCGCCTTGTAACAGTGGTGCTAGGGTTGTACGTGAGCTTCTTATGACGCTTTAAGAGAGCAGCAATTATAAATAACTGTCTCACTGTTGGGACTTCACTGAGAGCATAAAGTTCGGTGGTTGGGAATCTATATGGTTTTGAGTACATAACTTTGAGAAGAGCTCTCTGAGCTCTCTCTAGTTCAAGGAACTTAGTTTTAGAGGCGCCGCCCCAGGCCGGGATACAGTATACTAGGACAGATTGAGCGAGCGCAGTGTATATCTTTTTGAGAAGTTCGACTGATGCGACGTGCCTGAGCGTTTTAAAAATCCAGATTAATTTCCTAGTCCTGCCCGCAATTAAGTCAAGGTGTTGATGCCAGTTTAGCCTCTGGTCAATGATTATACCTAGGTATTTAGTGTGGGATACTTTAATTATCGTTGGACATTTGCAGTTTGAGTTTGTAGAGTCTTGGCAAGAGTGAATTTTGATGTTAAATTTGACTGCTGGTTGTGAGGAATTATAAATTGCGAAGCAGATTAAGTTAGTTTTCGATGCATTAAGGGTCAGTAGATTATTGTTGAGCCACCTAGCAATTACAGCCAGACCGTTTTCAGCGCAACGCTGCACCTCGTTCCAAGTATCTCCATAAAAAACAATAGCAGTGTCGTCAGCATATGAGAAGATCTGACCATTTTTAACAGTCATGTTACAAAGGTCGTTGATGTAAGTTAAAAACAAAGTTGGGCCTAGGACACTGCCTTGTGGCACACCGTAGTTAATGTCCAACATGTCACTGGTGTGTTGTCCGATCTTAACACTTTGGGTGCGTTGCTGCAGATAGCTTTGGAACAGTGAGAGTGTTAACCCCCTGATCCCAATTGCTTCGAGTTTAGAGAGGAGTGTTGAGACAGAGACGGTGTCAAAAGCTTTTTTTAAGTCCAGAAATACAGATATACACTTTTTACCATTGTCAAGTTTGTCTATTACAAGAGAGGTGAGGTCCAGTATCGCGTCTTCAGTAGAAAAGCCTTTCCTAAAGCCATATTGTCTGTTTGACAGAATGTTATATTTTTCTAGATAACTGATGATCCTGAAATTAATGAGTTTTTCTAAAATCTTCGAGATGGATGGTAAGACTGAAATGGGGCGATAATTGTTGACATCGTCTCTGTCTCCGCTCTTATATACGGGTGTTACAATTGATTGTTTGAGGGATTTAGGGAAAATACCGCTTGAAAAACAGAGGTTAACTAGGTACACTATTAGCGGGTTCAGAGTTTGTCTACCTTCTTTTAGGAACTTATTCGGTATGTTATCCCATCCCGGGGAGCTCTCAGAGTCAAGGCCCATTATTATACGTTCCACTTCATAATGATCTGTTTCCAGTAAAACAAGTGAAGACGATTGAGACGAAGGCACATGCGTTTTTTCACTTAAAATTCTTATGTTATTTGATATGAGATCTTCAGCAAGATTACATCCTATTTTTGCAAAAAATTCGTTTACAAAGTTGACGGAAAGTTCAGGAGAGGGTTTTACTCTAAGTAGGTTTGTGTTGTCTGTTTTTGTTTTTTTGAATTGTGTTATGTCATTAATATTATTCAACAACAAGAGACAACAACATGAAACCAACGCGCGTGTCTTATAAATTAACAAGCTAATAAAAAGTAAATTTCAAAAATCTCGACTGTGTAAATAATCTACCATTCAAAAAACCCTTTATTTTGATCCCCACTCGCTAAGTTTCGAAAAGAAAAGATTTTGCTTTCCGCCATTTTGCTTTTCAATAATTTTAGTATAGCCTATGACAGGTTAAGACGAATCTAACCACGTACAATTTATTAAAAATCGGTTAAGCTTAAGGTTATTGGCAATGGGCAGGCCACATCGCTCGAAGAACCGATAACCGGTGGGGAGTAAAGGTTCTCGAGTGGCGACCACGTACCGGGAAACGTCTGCCAGGCCGTCCCCTTACTAGATGGACCGACGACCTGGTTAGAGTCGCGGGGAGTCGCTGGATGCAGGTGGCTCGGGACCGGTCGATGTGGCGTACCATGAGGGAGGCCTATGTTCAGCAGTGGACGTTTCCCGGCTGATGATGATGATGAAGCTTAAGGTTAAGGTTTAGTATTATTACTTTTATTTAGGTTTGGTAGTATTGATTCCTATTACTACCTAAGAAATATTGTACCCCGCACGCTCCACCATCGATTAAACGAAGGCCATTGAAATCCTCTAAGGAAAAGAATCGTTCAGTTTGATCATAATTTTAATTGCCAAGAAAATTCTCGCTTGCACGAAGCCGCAGGCAACACGTGGCAATCATCTCTCGCGGCATTCCGCGAAACGTTGATTAGAATTGTAAACAGCATCACTAGTCATTAAGTGTTATTATACGGAATTAAATTGCAAGGAAAATTGTTGATCGTCATCGACAGTCATTAAATACATTGAACGGCTAGTTAAGCGTCGCTGACAGGCGATGGGATAGCATGAGTACGTTATTTAAAACCCTTGAGTTATAGATGTAAAAAAGACGTCCCGGCTTCGATTCACAACGGGTTACTGTTAGTCGTTACTCAGTTTGGTTAGTGGTAGGGCATTTTACACCTAGCTAGCTACTAACTTGTTCCCTAAGTAGTTCCAGTATAAGGTACAAAGAGACGGAGACAGTGCTCAACGCCCTAAGTCGAGGACGAGCCCAAGCGGGCGCCCTTAGGCCTGTTGCTAATAATATAATTTTACCGGTTGGGTGCCTTCCGCGCTCGCCATTGTACGGGTGAAGCTTTCGAAGTCGCAGCATCAAGTCCATTCATTCGAAAACAAGAGACAGTGCTCATTAGCTGAGGCTTCTGGGTGAGTACGCTTGCCATCCAGCGGCCTTATCGTCACCATAAGGCGAAATGAAGGCCAAGTCCAAGCCTATACATAGTCGTATAATAATAATAAACATTATTTTGTTTACCTATAACATAGAATGGTGCAGCAAAAATTTTCTGTGCTTTTTAAATAAGTTCCACCGGTTACCCTGCTGTTGGGTCCAGATAGATGACGGAAGTCTCAACGCTCTCAGACACGCGATTCAGACATCACTACAAGTCTGTCTAATTATTTTAATTCTGTTGTAATCTATGTAAAAATTATTTTTTATTATTTAGTTTTTTTAGTTGTTTTTTTACGTCTATATTTTATGAAGAAATTTACTTTACTAATATATGTTGGTCCTGACCTAAAAAAAGCTTATAAATAGTCACTCTGTCTTTATAAAAGCCGACGTCAACTATTCCCACAGAGAAATGAACGCCACCCTTAATAGTGCCTTACCAAAGGTTTTGCTCAGATCTTAGAGTCAGCAGAATGAAACGGGACCGCACTCTGTACAGTCCCGGGTTAAACATACATTAGATAACCTCGTTGTGAGGTGGGGTGGCGGTGGGGTGGGGGTTGTGAATGGCCAAGCTCCGAGCTGCACAGCGCATGCGCCGGGCGAGCGACAAAAGTCATAATTACCCCATATTTCACTGGGACATCGCTACAACTGAAAGCACATCCGTGTTCTCTTTTCAGTGCGTCATTTAGGAGGGATATAAGATTTTGTATTGGATGTTTGCATGATGTCGTGTAATGTTTAATGTATGTACTCGTACCGGCGTATTAGACGCAGTGTTGCTAGGGCGTAAATTTTGTAGCCTGGGCCAGGTCAATGCACATCTAATATAGTAATGGTATTTTTTAGAATTAACCTTTTTGATCTTCTGTTTTCAACAAATCTAACCGAATGCCGTGTACAAAATATGTTTTCCCTCAAACAATTGCAACACAATACAACAATGGCGGACGGTCACAATCTAACATGTACTTTAGGTTGCGGGATACCAACTCAGTTTTTCCAACATGACTTTTAACACTAGAGTATTTTATACCCGACTGCGCCAGAAGGAGGGTTATTTTTTTCTCGATAGTATGTATAATTGTTTGGCACGCTCTGCTACTTGAATGGCTCGATGGATTTTAGCTTGAGAGGTGTCGTTAGATTCGTATTTACTGTGACAGTGACACTGGGTTTATCAACATAATTAAAAGTTAAAACAGATTAGGCAGGCAGTTGGGGACATATATAGGCTGTTGATGATGATGATGATGAGGCAGTCGGATATTTTAAAATTATTATTTAATTTTCATTCACTTGTTATACGTGTAGGGCTCACCTGATGGTACGCGACTGCGACGAAGCCTGCTCACACAAAAGCCTTAAATTTATGAGGCATTATTACAGTCATAAGTTGATTCATGTTGCATAAACAAAACAGTGTTTGTAACAGTATGAGACTAGCTACAAGGTCTCTGAGTTGGTGGTTGAGCGTGATCGAGCCCTCAAAGAAAGTCCGTTACGGGTTCGTCGATCGTCGGTCGCTAAAAGGATCGCTAATCCGATTAGAGTGCACGCTCTAAATGATTCTGGGTTACTAAACTACGTAGGTACTCTTCCGAAACGTTAGTGGGTGCAGTTGAATCTTGGTTTGGCAAATTAGAGTTTCAATGATAATTTAAAATTATGTAACTTTGTCATTGTTAGTTTTATATGCATAATGGGCTTGCACATCACATCATCAATATTAACAGCCTATATACGTCCCCACTGCAGGGGCTCAGGCCTATTCTCCTACAGAGAGTGTATGGGACATAGTCCAACACGCGGGACCAGTGCGGATATGCGGACTTCACACACACCTTTGAATTTCTTCTCAGGAGTGTGCAGGTTTCCTTACGATGTTTTCCTTCACCGAAAAGCCAATGTTAATGATTTTTATCATTCGTACATAAATTCCAAATAACAAATTAGAACTCATTGGTACGAGCCAGGATCGAACCCGACCACGATTGTTGAAGGACTGAGCTACCACGGCTTCTACCTGTGTTAAAGTGTGAATATAATTTACAGAGCGACGGCAAGATGGTGTTCGACGTGATCCAACGGATGGAGGACACTGAGCCGTTCAGTGAGGAGCTGCTGGCGGCGATGAAGCGGCTGTGGTCGGACGCGGGAGTGCAGGAGTGCTTCGGACGATCCAACGAGTACCAGCTCAACGACTCTGCAAAATAGTGAGTAAATATTATTATTAGCATCATCGGTATATCTTGACGCTGCGTGCTCAAGCTGTATTATTTCTGGATAATGGACAACATTACAAGCTCCGTGATTTAGCTTCAAGAAACATGAAAAAAATTGTTTCACAAATTTCTCGATAGTGATTTTGGAGAAAACCCGTTGTATTACCTAAAAACCCGCAGATGACGTCACGCATGTGATACTACAAATCTATCCAACGATAACCCACACACACACCCCTACCCCCACTTTCCCAAACCCATGGGATAGACTGCAGGAAACAAATTAATCGCAATTTAGAGATACAGGTGCCCTAATAATAATTATTTTTCAAGATTTCAGTGTAATGCTTTTTTGAGCCACACGAGCGACGAAAATATCGTTATGTTTTTATCATAATCATGAATGAAAATCAAATTTCACCTGCAACTATTTATTTTGAAAGATAATTCATTATCTGGGTTTAACAAACCTCCCAAATCAACGCGCCTCAGTCGTACAAATTGTGTATATTGTATTAGTTATACGTTTTTGTGCAAGGACATGGCGTTTGTTACATTACAGATTAAGGCTAGTTGACTAAATTTGAAAAATTGGTTAAATATATTCTTTAATATCTATTTTATCCTATATTTTAAAGAAAAAGCAATATTTACATTACGTATTTTGTATTTTAAAAAAGCAAATTAGATTTCCCTCGAAAACGCAGAATAGTGTCATGGCGTCTTGCATGACGTCACAGTCTGCGAAATAACCTGCCCTGTTATATGAAAACGTCAACAACAACAATGATGTTTTGCGTGTCATGACGTAACACTTTCTTGCGCCGCGTTCTTCGTGTTTGCAACCAAGCAATTTGTTATTTTTAAAAAAACACAAAAGTAATATCATCTGATGTTAAGTTAGGATGAGACCAGGTATACTCGTAGTACACACAGCTACATCTTAAGCCATACCTTTCAGGATTTTAGCTAAATGTCATATCAAATTTTATTTAAATATTTAAAACAATTTTTACACTTTAAAATTATAACACATACTTTAATATGTTTTTATTTTAAATTATTCGGGAAATTCCCAGAAGCCGCTTATTTATAGCGGTAGCGTGTCAAAGCCAAGTTCAAGCAAAAGAACTGGCGTACAAGTTACTACAATCTACACATTATACAAAATGAGATAATTAAGTTTTCTTAGATTTTTTTAACCGACGGGATAATAAATCTAAATTAAATAAAACTATCACTTAAAATGTTTATTAACCTACATTTGGTTTCGCTGTAGCGCCTTAGACTATATAAATGTCATCATTTAAATAGCAACATTGCTGAAATAAAACAATAAAACAGGAAAAGTCAGTTTTACAATATTGTAGTAGTTCTTATGTTCCTATTTTTGGTAGGTCTCTTAGGTCTCTTCGTGCTATTAATATTATCATTATTAACTATATATTACATACATCTCTACTATAATTACTACTATGCAAATATGACTAAAGTACAACTTGGTATAGCTAAAACTTTAGAGCGTGTAAGGTGCATAACTTCGCAGATGACTTACTTCCCAAAATCTGCGCGGGAAAACTTACGGGTTTACAGATTCAGCTTTCGATTTTCAGTATAAGCTGACCGCGAATTGTGCGGTAAGTCCATTCAATGCGAGATCATCGTATACTGGAAATGTTTTGCTTGATCTACAGCCATGTGTACTTTTGTCTAATCTTATCTAGAATGAAATATGAATTGCACCTATACAATGCTTTTTGAAACTCATGGTATCAAAGTCATACTAGCAATAAAACATGCGCGTTCATCGGTTATCGAGTCAGTTATCATAACTTTGCTGTACAGCTGTTGATTGGTGCAAACGTCATAAATATTAACTCTATGCAAAACAAGTAACTTTTATTATTTTAAAGTATTGGTAGATTTCAATAATAATAATCTAGGTATTTTCGTAATGAGTCCAGAACATATTGTATGGAAAAAGTTATGTGAGCTGAAGTGGCAATGGGCAGGCCACATCGTTCGAAGAATCGATAACCGCTGGGGAGTAAAGGTTCTAGAGTGACGACCACGTACCGGGAAACGTCTACCAGGCCGTCCCCCTACTAGATGGACCGACGACCTGGTTAGAGTCGCTGGATGCAGGTGGCTCGGGTCCGTTCGATGTGACGTACTATGAATGAGGCCTTTGTCCAGCAGTGGACGTTTCCCGGCTAATTATGATGAAGTTATGTATAGGATCTTCACCTGTCTGTAAGCGCGCGCATGGTATACCAAATAGTACAGGACTACAGAAGAATTGCTCCGCAAAGAGTTAGATAACGACTTGAGAGTCGTTTTTTATCTGTGTTTGCGTATGTTGTTCCGGACTCATCACTAGTGATGTCTTTGACAAAGAGTTCATGTGTATCTAGGCGTGAGAGTGAATCTCAGCGGCTCATTGGGCACGTAGGTCGGTGTCACGCTGTAGGTCAGCTCGCCGTATCGCCACGACACGCTGTACCGGTGGAACGTCTGCAATATAGATCAATGTGTTGTTATCGTTCGGGAATACAGAGAATACTGACAATGGTAGGTAGATAAATGACTGGTCTATAAAAGTGCGAAGATCTAGAAGTGCTTCGATACAAATTGTACCCTACGTCCTATCCCATAGGAAACATTTTAACAAACAAACTTTCGTATTTATTGAATAAATTATGAGACGGTTATGAGTTCGACAATCAAAATTTCCTCTACCTTCGCCAGCAAAAGTTGCAACTCGGCCTCTGCAAATCTCTTCCCAATGCACATTCGACGTCCGAAACCGAACGGCAGCGATGCGAACGGGTGTATCCCCGCTTCCCTTTGCTTCTGACATATTTCTGACACAGCCTCAATGTCACTCGACCCTTTGGCATGCGGGCACTTTGATATCTTTTCGTGTTCGATGTCCCTTAGCCATCTCTCCGGGACGTATTCTTCGGGGGAAGGGAAGTAGCGTTCTTCGTTTGATAGTACGTAATGCGGGAAGACTATGTGTGACTGGAATGGAATGTATCTTAGATTAGCAATTCCTACATGGAATTTTGGGCTGAAGAGAGAATGAGAGAGAGAACAGAGACCGCTACTATTCAGAGGCTCAAGTTAAATACTATATACTTGCACTTTAATGTACTTAACATCATGGATGTAATAAATTCAAGTTGGAATGCGTGCGTAAACAGAAACATTAATATCCGTACCCCTTTAGGCACTTCATATCCAGATATGACTGCGTCGGATTGGATACAGCGGCCGTTTCCCAAAATAACCGGTTTGATTCTGAAAAGAAAAAAGTAATTCGTTAACAGAGCGCGCGTTTGTGTTTGCAGCAGATTTCGTAAAACACATGCATTTCTATTTCCAAAAATAGATCGTTTCTAGGCATGTTTCAGAAATTGAAGCCCTTGTAGTTTGTACCTTTTTGATATACATTTCATTACATTTTTCTGTGTGCGCATTTGTGCCTTTTCTATGCATAATGGATTCAAACTTGCCTTCATTTCACCTAAGTAAGTAAGTTACGATGATTCAGTATGATGGAAGCGTGCTTATTTAAAAGCATCATGTTTAAGTAAACGCGTCGCTCTATTAATAAAAATATTGTGTTCTGGCAATCACAGACAACTTAGCTAGTGCCTCATTAAATTTAGGTCTCTTGATACACCACCTGCGGCCTTGTCACTTTCTGTCAAATGATTACAATAAAATTGCTGTTCTTCTGGCTAGCTACCACCGTTTTTCGAGTCTCTTTGGCGGAGCGCGATAGGGGAATAATGCTTTGAACGCGTTAAGGCGCGTAATTCCCCAAACAGTCCCCTTTGAACCCCTCTGTCACCCGAGGTGCGCGAAATCAGCCCCACTATGCCCATTTTTGTTCAAGTAGCACAGCACTATTGCGTCCGGTATGAA
Organism: Carcina quercana; assembly: GCA_910589575.2. NCBI lineage: Eukaryota > Metazoa > Arthropoda > Insecta > Lepidoptera > Depressariidae > Carcina > Carcina quercana. Next base: position 2,725,973 of record OU342440.2, on the reverse strand, counting down.
AGGTAGCAGAGCCAGCGCCTCATTAGATTGAGGCTTCTGGGTGCGCACGCTTACCATCCAACGCCTTATCATCACTTACCTGTGAGATGAAAGCCAAATGCAAACAGATGATGGCCAAATGCAAACAGATGATAATTTTTTTTCTAGACAATGATGTGGAGCCACTATGACTGCAACGCGTCAGTAAACTCACCGCCGCACGCACACCTATCACGCACTGATAACGACGTTACGTGTGAGATGGTATTACAGGCTGACTGACTAAAGGTCTTCGCTGTGACTTGACAGATTACATAGTCTAGGAATTAATAGAGCAATACATTACTTGCTTTATCCAACAACGCTTTTACGGTTCCTTACACAAACCATACAATTATTATTTTTGTTATGAAATGAAAGGTACAAAAATATGTATCCACTTTCGTATCATGTCACATACACTCTTGCTTTTTCCTATGTATTGTGTTGAAGGAAATTTCAATTGAACGTGAATGTGACATGGTAATAAAGTGGATACATATTTTTGTACACGAGTGTAATAGTAACGGTTTTAGTTTTTTAACTTTGTTCTTATTTCAATAACAACTATATTAAATCAAAATAAATTAAAAACCCTGCGCTATAATCGTACGATTTTTTTTTAAAAAAATCCATTTTATGCCGAAAATGCCTATACTCTTCAAACTGCTTAATCGATTTTTACCAAACATGTATAGCTAAGAACCACCGCAAGGATACGTAAAAACCCGCATCAAAATCGATCCATTCATTCGAGAGCTCCGATGCCACAGACAGACATTGGCGGCAAACTTATAACACCCCTCTTTTTGCGTCCGGGGCTAAAAATTAGTCTATAGTTCCTATATAATCTATGTACACAGTGATCTTTAATGTAAGAATCGTTCCGTAGTAACTTAAAACGTAGTGCGATCGGTCGCGTTACATAAAGATGATCCGTGTCAGTTTAACCGCCTAGGTCTGTGGTTAACTCGTATTTCAAAACAACCCACACACAACTGTAAAGAGTTGACTAACGTTATTCATCGGCAAGTGCGTAAGTCCACTGCTGGACTTAGATAGTCTTGTAATCATTAATACTGTTTTCCCTTAGTCGACTTATACGACCCCCGTGGAACGACATGGGGTGATACTATTCTAAGGCTGAGACTATGGTCCAACATCAACACACAACAGTTCTTTTGACTGGGACCTCTAGATTGTTTTAATGACGATTGGTTGTGTCGTTGAAATGGCAAGAGGCAACAAACAAATTAAGTTCCGCACTCATAATAATTTTCTTTATAATGATAAATTTAAATTTTGCGCACTATTCATATATACATATACCCGGGTACCCAGCTGGACAAGGGTCTCCTCCATGGTACGCTATATCGACCGGTCCCGAGCCACCTGCATCCAGCGACCACTGGCCTGACCATTTCCACTTTAGCTGACTCGCCGAGCTATGTCGGTGACTCTTATTCGTCTAAAGATTTCCTCATTCCGGATTTTATCACGTAGAGAAATATAGCTATTTAAATTACAATCTAATTATTATGTAATTAACGTAGGTACTAATTAATACCAGTAAGCAAGCACTCAATAAGTTTATTGTATAGTAATAGTTTTGTATCCACTTTCAGGACGTATAAAAATGTCCCCGTAAAAACACGAATGCCTTGACCGTTGACCCATAAAATAATTGATAAAACCTCGACAGGTTAATTAATGATTTCGTTACGAAACTACGGTAATTACTGGTACGTTAAAATTATACATTTTGCTAGTTTTGTTCAGCCCCATTTCTAAAGCAATGTTTTTTCTATAGTGACCAATGCGGTGACGATTAATCAGAAATAGAAAGCCCTAATGTGTTTCTTTTGTGCGGGCCTGAAACAAGGCGAGTCGGTTACGTTTAATAAATAGTAGTAGTATTTTTAATTTCCCTCGATTACTTACATACTTGGTGCCTTGAGTTCATTCCGCGAACACATGTAGGTCGACTAAACCGCAAAATGTTGGAAACGTTCCGATGACTAACTCGTTAAGTCGCCTTGCCTCTGAACACTTGTCATCTTGCTTGCTTATTTCACACTCTGACTATACATCATTTAATTTTTTTTCATCCTCATAGCTACAGTCACAATGTTGCAGTAGTAGACAATCTCATAGAAAATAATTTAAAATAGAAAAAGCGCATCTCTACCTGAAACGTCAGATTATCGGTCGATTACAATTGTTGTAAATCGATATTGATAGATGTCGCTAAAACTATCTGATGGTTCTTATCATAGTGAGGGATCTCATAGAATTTATTCCAGACTAAAGAGGGAAATTTATAGTCTAGAGTTGTAAAGGTTACCCAAAAATCGATAACGCTGTATTGTATGGCATCGGAGCTCGCTGACAATACGACCATAGAAAACAGAGTCCTGTCTGTAGAAGTGTCATCACAATGTCGAAATCGCACGAAATGCTTTGGAATGAGATTAGGTTGCCGTGATAAAGTGCGACTTGAACCAATCAACGGTATATGAAACGGAGAAACTGTGATCGATTTCCGTGTGCCAGTTCTTTAATGACACCTGTAAAATTTGTGAGGACAATATCTTTTTAGTTTTAGAGATTAAGCCGCCTAACTGTACGTGTACCTTTCTGTTTTGCCACAATTATTTACCTATGAATGTTGATTAAAGAGTATTTTGACTGATTGATATTTAGTAGATATCCACTGCGGATCTTAACCTATACACGCAGGAAGGTTTGCATAATGACTACGTTAGTAGGGAACGCAATAGGATGTCAATAGTATGGACATATGTGGTCATTACCAGATATCATTTTGTCCAAGGATTAGCAATTGGCATCAACTATCGCGATGTCTTTTGCGCACTTCTATACTAACCTTTTTAACCAGCAACTTATTGTTTGAGAAACGATTATTCTTGTCTACAGATCAGCTACAGCTCTAAGGTGGTTCTATTCTAAGACCGGTACCGCTGCATTAAAGTCTAAGTCATATCTGGGGATCGAAAGGAGATACCGACTGCTATGTGTACGACATTAGCCGGGTAATGTAATGTAAATATTATGCAAACTGCCGTCGTGCGATACTCTCGTGTGTTGAGATAACAGGCGGCGCGGCGGGATGCTTCTTGTTACAGAGCATTACGGGCCCTTGTCGCTACTGTACTCCTTAATGCAGATAAAGAGGACTGCGAGGGAATGTTACTATGCCTTTGTTTGGCACTTAAACTCTGAACAAAAGCAGCACTAGCCGCGTTTAGCGCTATATATTTGGCTTGATCTTGGCTCATACTGAGCTCTGAATTGTAATATCTGAGATAGCCAAAATTTGGCTTAGATGGGAAAATCGACCTGAACTCAAACCGTTTGGAATTAAATGTTGATAAATGGTCTCAAATATTTAAAAAAAACTTAAATGACTCTGACAAATTATTCCTTTCTGTGTTTTATATCACTAGTTGTTAATAAAGTAACTTATACGACATACCTTAGAGCCTCCTTAATGCACGCCCTCAGATACGGCAACATATCCAGATCTTTGCTGGTCAAGGTTCTGCCAACAGGAATATTGTTATCAAGTTCTATTTGCAATCTTCTTTGAGCTCTATCGTTGTTTGCCAGTAGATACATCGTGCTCGCCGCTGCAGCCGCAGTTGTATCCACGCCAACCAGCAACAAGTCTAGAGCCAAAATGGTAGCGACCTTTCCACCAGATTTCCTAGCTATCTGGGCACAGACGCCTTTGTCAGTCAGTCTTTTTAAACAGAGTGTTCTGAAGGCATCCAGAGCTCCAACGTAAGTGTTGTAGGCTGGGGTTGCGTATATCCTCCATAAAGGGGCCGATAGTTCTAGCTCAGGGACACTGTGAAAGAACCCGTGGATGCATCGAATGATCTCTTTGGCATCAGCATCGTTGTCGCTCAAACATCCCAGTCTTGTTCCTAATGCCCATGCGCCAACCGCTGCAAGCATTTTAATGTATTTAAATACGATTTGCTCTAAATTTTATATTAATACACAAAGCAACCTGTGTGGAGTTACATGAAAACTCAGCACTAACAGTCAATGCGACTTAAGAATCTATAGTTTTTTCATCATATGTCATATAATCGCGACAACCATAGTTTTTCATATTTTTGTCCGGCTACGGCGAAGCCAAAAGAACGTTTTACGAGTGACTATTTTTCATATTAATATTTCTTAATGTTTCGGTTCTGTGTTCAGATCATATATCGTATATTTAATTCTTGTCGATACTAACTGGTGCTATTCTTGAACGAGTTTCAAGCCTTTCCAATAATATTACAGTCGTTATCGATCGATTAGTAATTACATCGTGCAAAGCGCTGCCGAGCCCTCGTTCGTATTCACACTTTCATAATGGTTAATTGATGATTTCGCTTGAATATTAAATGGTCACCGAGGGGCGTTTTTGTGTAAACGACCCGACACTTACATTCGAGGGCCCATTTGTAGAGCTCGGTGAGGAAATCTTTAGGCATATCTCGTTTGCTGTCAACGATGCTTTCCATCCTGTTAAACACAACATCTTTATCAATTATGTCAATAAAACAGGCGTCGCTAACTTTACCAAACTACAGAGTTAATTACTTATTAACTGTTGTTGCTAAACTAACACGAAACTTACTCAAATGAAACGCTACGTGCCACGTTGAATGAAGTGTGTTGTTTCACTCAATGAGTCAGTAGCGTGCATAGCTCAAAACATACGCAGACGCCGCCGTTGAAACGGGATGTGGTCATTAAACCGAGATTCTAAAGTCAAAGACCACAAGGCAACTACTTTATAAACAACTTGGCTCAACACAATGACTTTATGTTTGATATCTTCACGTTGCAGAGTATCACTGTAATGAAAAACATCCGCAACGTGCGAATGCCGCATAGCTGTTGATCTAGTTTATTTTTTATGCAAGAAAACTGTGATGCGTGAAGCATTTAATGACAGGTTTCGCCTACCTGTTATCAAGGTTATATAACTTCGTATTTAATTCTAAATATGGTTACGCTACAAGCGACTGTCATGTGTATGTCAGATTTGTAGTATACAGTTGCAGGCGGTGTACTATGTAATTTGTTACGATCGCTGCTTTCAGTTTACATACATGAGCTACCTGTGATGGTTTATACTCGTAATGCTATTGGAAAATGCAGCAATAAAAATATCGATCCAATCTTAATGTAAGTAAAAGACACCAAACCAAACTCGATGTGTACTAGATCTACGACTAATAACTTTTGTTTGATTAAAGATACCAAAATTCAAATATTCTCTAGTTATAATAGACAAGATCATTATTTGTCTACAGGTCGTTTGATTTGTCATTGTTTATTATGGGTGCTATTTTTTGGATGCCACCATTTTGTTTGATAAGGTTCCGTTCAGAAGTCATAATTTCTTTAGCTTGAACATCTTAATTAGAAATGTTATGTTTTTCGTAGTACACTCGAGTACAAAAATATATTTTTTTTGAACCATGTCACATTCACACTTGCTTGTTCCTACGCAGTGTGTTGAGGGAAGTGTCAATTAAAGGAAAAATTTTGTGCTCGAGTGTACATGGGCAATTTTTCGTAATTAATATAGTGTACCTCTACCATTTGTGCTGCGTTTTGACATTTCTATGATCGCTAATTCAGAAAAGAAAAAAAACTAAGCTACCGCGAAATAAATTAATATTTTACAAAGACAATTATGTCCTATATTTAAAGTAACACAAACCTGAAAATAAGCTTCCAATCCAAACCCAAGATGTTCCTCTTCAAAGATGTCAATATTGGAAAACGCCAATTTCTTATGTAAGGATCTAATATGTATGAATGTAATTTAATTACCAACATCAACAATTTCATTTATCATTCCTGAAATCTGTACGTTTCATACGTTAGTGCAAACATAAGTGACGTAGGTTTTGTCACCGGCTCTATCTACTATTATAAATATAATGACGACATCACGACAAATGAGGGTAGATTGTTTGCAGACGCCATTAGATATATATACATTACTCGTACTTGTTACCAAATTAGGAGTAATAGAGACGATCGAAACGACGTTATAAATTAGGTCTCAAAACTGAAATGCGTGTGTCTCAACATTTTCAAGTGCGATAATAGTTTGGACTATTATAATCTAACACTTACTGCTCGTACTAATATTTGGATAGCGTTACCTGAATACAAAATCATCAGCTACATTGTCCAGAGCTGGGACCGCCGCTCTGGCAGCTTCCGGAGCCGCTAAAGCTTTGGACACCCTCGATCTGAACTTTGACCACGGCTCTCCGTGTCTGTTGGAATTAACCCGCATTACTACTTCATTCTAGAATACACATCAGTAAGAGTTTGCATGGACTCACACCCCAATCAGCCCAGGCTCGTCTCCGAAGAAATCCTTCCTCAGCTCTTGCTTGTAATGTTTGAGACACGGCGCGACCGCACGATGTGGCATTGCATCTTCCCGTCGGTATATCCTCGCAGTTTCTTCAGCACAGAAAGGGAACACCAAGTCCGGATGCCCGAATAGTTTTGCCACTTTAGCCGCTCCGCCTGTACCAGCTATCGCTCTCAACGTCCATAAAGTTATATCTAAGGCTTTCGTTCGCCATGGCTTCAGGCCGATGGCAAAACGCCAAGAATTTCCCAGCAGAGGCAAGGGCCTCGGTCCGGGCATGACCGCGTAGCACCGTGCGTTGTTCATCGCGTATGAACCACCAGTGTCTGCAGCCCCTAGGACGTGGAGGCAGTGGGGCGATATCAGTTACGTTTTCAGTTGTGTCGTAACCCGTGCCACCCGACCGAGTTGACGCTCCCACTACACACGTAACTGTTAATCAATTGTAACTTCAATGTGTACACGCTATTTTGTGTGTGAGCCCTTGTGTCAACCGCTCATACATTATAGATATAGTGCAACCAACTTTCGCGGAATAGCCACAAACTGACCATAGAATGGCGCTTCAAAAAGACTGCTGTAATATAATTTGACTATAGAATAAAAGCAGGAAGTGAGGAACAACACCCCGATTCAAACAATACTGAAGGAAGTAAAAGTGCTTTAAGCCAGGGAAAATGCATTTGATTTCAGGCCCAGGCAGCATTGTAACTTTGCAATATTTCAGAATCGTCCTGTTATTCATATTTAAAACATGACCTGAGTCATTTCCGATAGCCGTTTTTATGTTTGCGGTTTATTAACAGTTTATAATTATCAACTTTTATTTTCCTCTAATAAACAATTCATGTTCAAAAACGTTCAACGGTCAAATGTGAACGTGGGAATACCGACGCGTTCCGCAGGTCTAGGAAAAAACAACTCGATCGTATTATAAATTCCCCTCTCATGTGTCTGATGTCACCATACAGTCGGGGCACGAATTCTCTCATAACATGCTGTTTCTACCCAAAATAGTGTGCATATGTTCTACAAATGTGATTAATATTTATGATATTCACTATAACACTTCGATCAAGTTCAAATTAAGTTTCCCGTTTAGTATTCTGTCAAGCGAAAAATATATCATATATTTGACAGTTTATTCCAACTCCCAAGGTGTACCACTGTACTCGTTCCTCTGTTCGTCCATTGACTCTTTCCGCATTGTGTATATCCTTCTGGCTAAAGGGTTCACTAAACTAAATTTGTCTGGCAGTATTATTCACAAGAAGAAGTAAAAAGAGATTTAAAAATTTGTTTGTATTTACATAGCTGGGATTGTATCCAGTGAACTGTCAAGTTGTGACGTCAGTGTCCAATTAGCTCCCTCAATGGAAGAGCAGGGAGCGGTGCGCCCGCGTCGATTGCCTCGTCCGGTCGCTGAACGTTCGTTCAGTTTGTGTGCCTCCTGCAATCACCACCACTCGAATTCATTCTGACAGAACCGCGTCGTAAACTTGATCGAGCAGTCCACACATGTCTCTTTGATACCATTGTTGAATTTCAGTTTATTGCATTGTGTTGATTGCGTCATTGATTTTTGATTGGTGTCTCTATATTTGAAAGAACCGAAGTCCCGGATTTAGAATAGGATATACCTGTGTCTTTTTTTATCTGGGCGGTTTCCACACTAAGCCAAATTTAGTTTTTGCGTGAGTGGAAGTGTAGTCAGCTTGTCCAGCCAGCCAATCTCCACCCAGAGGTGTGTGATACGCTTGATGTCACTGCACGCCTCCTGGAGTGATCCTGTAACCACTGTCATACCATGAATGTAAAATGAGACTCAGGGAAAATTGTATGTCATGTAATGGGCAGCAGCATCTACAAGTACCTATGTATCAACAAGTTTAAAAATCCACCAGACAAGCGTGGCAATGTTGAAAAATCTCCTCATTGTAATTTCCAGATGATAATGATGTTGGTGTAACAAAAACTTATTTGAAAAACCATACCAATGTGTTGCGTATTCTGAGCAAACAGATTTATATTTAGTTTCAGCTCTCTGGCTTACTATTTTGTTCTGTTTTATGTTTCACATATCATTGAGTTTTGAAACGATTTGAGTATAAACATTACACTGAAATGCAAGAGCATGACTATGCCAATTCTTTCTCGTTCGCAACCATTGTATTCCCTTTGTTGTTATGAAATCATGACGAATGTAGTTGTCTAACTTGTTAGAAGTATTCCTACGCGTTCCATTTGCACCGATACGCTGAATACATTGATGTTAACTTCAAGTTAAACGTCCAATTAAATGTGCGTCACTATAACGAAACGCGTAAGTTTCACTATTTGTCATAAATTATAATTGTAGTATAAAATTTCTTTCAAATTCAAGTACCTTAATCCTAATTAGTTATAATTTGCACATATAATATAATAAAATGTTTATTTATTTTATCTCACAGTGACACCTTATATATAAAATAAATAATAAACAACATAAGTCTTACAAGGTATATGTATTAGCGGTTGGTGGTAGAGTATTCATTTATGCATGAGTAGCTACTATGACGTTATCTAGATATGCCACCAGATAAGTGTAATCGGATGAGGCATAGCTTCTTTTTCTTCATCTTATTTTGGACTTTGTCCTTCTGCTCATGTCATCCCCGTTACTCTAAAACTAAGCAAACTAAGAGGCGTGTGGCCAAGTACTCATGAAAAGCAACAACCAACTGGTACATGGCAACAGTCTAGTGCAAGCTTTTTAAAAATATCTACGTAACTTGGAATTTTGGTTTTGTATACCATCAAGGAAGTGTCTGGTAGTGTTTAGTACACTGTATCGAAGGCACGTTAGTAACATGATAAGGACAGTGGTTTTGTTTGGTTTGTGCGCGCATGTGTATCGCGGCCGACGGATGTGCTCGCTGTACGCACAAGGAGTGCTCTGTCTTGAGGTCGACAGTATCAACACCCGCGTCTCATTCAAAATCGGACCAAAGCTCACGATAGAAGTAGGATTTTAATATATTACTAAGTGCATCTGCATAAAATGTATCCTTGATTTCGTGACGTTTGTCATCCGATAGTGTCAGTTCTTCATCAATCTTCATTAGATTTTCATCATCGAAATTGGACATGAAACTTTAAGAATTTACGCATAACAAATTTCAACTCAATTAAATTTCCTTTGTCATGTATGTGATTGGTTAGAAACACGAAAAAATGTGTTGTATCTCCTCTCAGTAAGTACTACATCCCTTTGCTTCACTGCGCCTTTGAAATGTGGACACATTCAAGCATAACTGCATCTACTCTCATGGTTAAGAGGTTGGAAAATTGCTACTCATCCTCCGTTTGCAGTACTGTCTAACTATTGTATTGCGGAATACGCCTTGCGGAACGAAACGACAACGCTTTCAGCATTATTATCGACATGCTGACATATCTTCAAGGCCTTTCATGTCTTCGAACGCCTACAGTATTCGTAAATTCGAACAAGACCCGTCAATTATGCATTTACTTCAAGTGTACGTTTTCAGACATATTCATAACTAGCTTCCGCCCGCGACTTTGTCCGCGTGTACTTCAGGATTTATTCTACTTGTTCGATAGGCATAGAAGGCATCTATCTCCATTTCCAGCATAAGGTACAAAATAGTGTTTATTCTGTTACGTAGGCTAATAGTTTAAAGAAACAAAAGAAATTTCAATATCTGACGTAGTACATTCAAATAGTCTTCACACTAATATTATAAACGCGAAAGTTTGTATATACGAATTACATATTCTATGGTCGGTTGCTAGGCAACGCGTTTTTGTTATGCCCAAATTGCCCATGTAATCCATCTAATATTATAAGTGTGATTTTGTACAATTTACACAATATGTCTTTCTAAACTATAGCCTATGTGTTATTCTGATGTATAAGCTATATTATTTTAAAGTTTCATTTAAATCCATTCAGTAGTTTTTCCGTGAAAGCGTCACAAACATCCAAACATCTAAACATCCAAACATCTAAACATCCAAACTTTCACACTTATAATATTATTAGTAGGATGTCGTCTACATAGTGCGTTTTTCTTGTTTGATCATACTGAGGAAACAGTGTTCTCATTCCCTGTTAGTTGTCGTTAATTAGACGACATTTTTTCGAGAGTCGTGTGTGTTGTCCATAAAAAAACGCGACGCCAGAAATTAATTTTCTCCTAATATAATAGCTGATATTTCCGTATCACAGTTGAAATGGTGCGTGCATATAACTAATTCAATGTCGGATTGGGGATCATAAGTCAAATGTTCAGAGGTCGGTTAAGTAAAGGGGTAGCTAGTTGAAGCTTTCTTAATTCCTGAATGTTTTATTCATAAGACCGTCATTCAAATGTTGTGGGGCTGACGCCCTGCGTATGAACTGTAGCTACTAATGACTCTATAATCGTAGTTTTTAACGCAATCTTCCCAGATATTTAATCCAAATTGTCATTGAATATGATTATATCGTATTTTAGCTGTATTTGACTGAGTTCTGTAGGAAGATATTGGTGAATCTGGATACAAACATAATCTTAGCGTTTGACGTACACTCATGTCAATACACAATATTACAAGAAGCAGATAATCGCCATCTTGACGAGCACGCAAACGCGATAAGTATAGCGGGCCCTCGACGCCTCTGGTGACCGGCCGCGGCACGGCGACAGATTTATTTGCCGATCGCATGACGCCAGCCTAATTCCGGAAGCACTTTACAGCGCCACGTCCTGAGACCCTGAACTCTGACACCTAATTTTCTATTGTAACCAGCTGAACACAGTCTATGCGGACCTAATTTTTAACAATTCCATGTTAATTTGCATAGGCATGACCATTGCTGCTGTTTTCACTGAATTTGCCCATGATTGAGCTGTTCCTATTGTAAATGAATTCTATGGAAGTGACCGACAAAACTGGAGTGGACTTGTTTAAATGGATGACGTATGATTAATCGAATTTACCGGCACTGGTACACTGACTCTACTAAGTCACGATGGACTCTACTATTGAATTAATGCGGTATGTGTTTCAGATGCGATTGATCGAATCATGGAGTTCTTTAACGAGTTATATGGACATGTCAATCATTGCTTTGTTTTCATTCTCGACTGTTGAATGTCGACGGTCCAATCAATGTAGATTCGATAAGCTCGAAGCCGGCACTGTAAATAGCAAAAACTTGAGTATGGAGTACACACCACAGTACGAGTATGTTGTTCAGTCCAGAGATCATTGGACTTGATCTTAAACGTATGAGTTGGTAACCACTGAATAAAATGACTAAAGACGTGTCTCGAGATTAGGTTGTCCAATTTCAGTTCTATATCATTACTGTTGCGGGTAGTTTTCTTCATATCGAATGTAGTAGTATATTATCCCACTTCTGATTGAAGATTATTGAAGTTGGTCAGTGCGCCGGGTGTAGGATCGGATAGGTCGGTGAGCGGCTAGCTTGTGTAGTCGTGTAGTGTCGGGAGATTTGGTCGGCTCGGGCCCGCGCGGCGTGCGGCGGCGCGACGGGCGTATTGATCGGCCGGACCTGTTGCCGGGCGGCGCGGCGCTGCCTCCGCGACGAGCCGACTTCCACACAATGCCATACCCGTACGTGGGTACCGTGCATTTCACGCAATAATACCAGCCGTGTGGTCTCGGCAACTAATATGATCACCCCACATCTCCAGAGATGTATGAAGGGGGCCTCATGTGAACTGATGCAGCTGTTAATGATGTCTTTATATCGTGGTTTTAAGACGAATAAGGGAAAGGTGTTGTTAATGAGCAGTTATTTTAAGGCGATGGCATGGTAACCGCTCGATACTTAGCGTGTCTTTAACACACCTATTTATACCTAAAGTGTCCGCGAGCGGCGTTTGACACTGTTTGCTGCTCTACTTACCCCTAAAGGGAAATCAGACGTGAGTTTCTGTATGTAGCACCAGCAGCTTTAGAACAGGGCCATGTCATTCTGTGAGTGTTATCGGCGACTTTGGGAATGTCAAAAGACAGCCAATAACTTATAGACCACTCACATCTAACTGCAATAATTACTGTGAAGGAACATCATTTTTCATTACGATTTCCCCGATTGATAAAATGGCGCGGTCTGTTTGCTACTTTTTCACAGCTACACCGATTCTAGTGAAATTCGACCACACTTATCCCATGTCATGGCATAATCCGATTAAGTGTCCCCTAATAATTTCAGAAGTCTTGACTTGATACAATTAATGTTTCTGTCGGATGGTGCTGATCATGAAAGATGATATGATGATAGTCTTGTGTAACCCCATTCCCCGTTCACAAACGGTCAAGTCAGCAAATTTAACCCTTCCTGAATTGAGGGGATTAAGCGTGGCGTGTGCAGCGGCATAAATTACCGGGTATTGATCTGATCATAATTGCCGATGCAGCTTTATCCTCGCCTGGCCTACACGTTATTGTGTTAATTTTCAACAGACGACGCATTTTAGACAGTCCCTGTGTAACATTTACATCTTAATGCGATCACTGACCTCCTAATAAATTTATTGATGAAATTTCGAAAAATCATTTCTTAATAGTACTCTACTTTTTATATGTATGCTGTGATTTCACTTGGCCTTCATCCCACCTAATGGTAAGATGAAGGCTTGTGCCTTGCGTGCGCACCCAGAAACCTGAAGCTAATGAAGCTTGTACATAATCCAGATTTCAAGTTTCTAGGTCGTGCTGTTTAGAGTTTGCTGCTGATATTTATTTTATTTAATGAATGAAAATTTTTATAAGCAAAAGTTTACACCTAATTAGTTGAATCGGACTAAAATGATGACCAAACTTTCGGGTTACGCATACGGGATACGCATTGTAGTCACGTATAATTAGAATCTGGACAGTAATGCCAGTGTTGTATGTTGTATTATGAGCGTGTACAGTGCGATCCATGAGCCGAATGTAATTCATCCTTGTCTACTGACCCAGTTCATGTTGACATAGTCTTGACGTCAGCAGCGAGCGACTAGGATCGGCGCGACCCGAAATATGCGTCCGAACTCCGGCAAAACATTTTATACGAGTACTTTTGCATGAGGCTTCGTCTGCGTGGACTTGAGAAATTATCTAGCGGGAACAGTTTGTCGGGGTAAAAATGAGCCTTGGTCCCTCTTCAGATATGCAGCTAGTGCTGAAAATCCAACAAACAGACAGACAATTTTGATTAGGGCCAGAGTTACTTTCACATTTAAAATACTTGTGTGGTTCGCTTTTTAGAGTTCCGTACCCATAGGGTAAAAAACGGGACTATATTACTAAGACTTGGCTGTCCGTCCGTCACCAGGCTGTTTCTCATGGACCGTGTTAGATAGACAGTTGAAATTTTTACAGATGTGTAAACTACACATCTCCTCCCACTCACAAGGACTCCCACTTGGCCGGTTTTTTTTCTTAAATGTATGATGGGTTGGCACTCACCTGATGGTAAGTGACGATAAGGCCGTTGGATGGTAAGCGTACGCACCCAGAAGACTTAAACTAATGAGGCACTGGTTCTGCTACCTTTTCATACGGGAACACAACAGTGCTATTAACACTGCTGTTTGGCGGTAGACTTAGGTAACATAGTGGTAGCTAGCCAGTCGGACTTAGAAACTAAACCGAGTACCGATAGGTACCACCACTGGGAATCGAACCTGGGACCTCCGGATGGTGAATCCAACATTTAACCATTAGGCCACGGAGGCGGTTAGATTCCTCCTTCCTTCAACAATATCGAGAAAAAGCAGTCACCAGTCCGCGTTGCAAGCGTGGTGATTATACCAAATCCCGTCATAAAACCCTTCGTTGCAGCGACTCTTGAGGAAGACTATATCTATTGTCGGGTCGTGATGATGAAGGATATTACTTACGATATAATGTCAATTTAGGACACTTGACCCTCAACCGAAAGTATTTCAACTTGCGATCCGTGAGGAACTTGAGGAGGACTTGGAGTGAAGGAGGTATCAGTGTCTCAATGCCCTGAAGGAGCAGACGTGGACAGAGAGAGATAGTGAGAGAGAGAGCTAGTGTAAAGTTTGCGCATACAGCAGTGTGCCCCCGCCGAGAGTTACGGTTCAAGTTTATTTATCTTGTAACTCCCTATGACGTAAGTCCGATCTGATTTAGTTAATGTAGATCGCGCCGTACGGAGATTAATATACGGTGTGCTGGTCTTTGCGTTCGATTTTTTTTACAATACGGCGGCGGCGGCCTTGTTAGAAATTGATGTTTTAAAGAAGATAATGGCCACTTTATTGCAAGCGTCTCGTTTACAAGCATGAGAGTGCAATTAACCATACGGCTTTTAGATTACGCGCGAACGCGAAGAAAACTTATTTCAAATAGAAATGCTTCCTCTAAGTAAATTTGAGAAAAAAGTTCGCCAGTCGTTGGCGTCAATATTATAAGGTACTCTTTAGGTTTGTTGCGTGTTGTCAAAACATAGCTACTACTACATTATCGGGATGGGACAAAAAGTACTTTATAACAAAAGGAAAAATATACATATTTCTAAGACGGGTGACCTCTTGCCATAGTGGCGCCAACTAGTGCCGAACATTTTTTGAACACCGCAATTTGACCACGTGACGTTGTCATAACCATCGCCGCAATCAGCCCCGTAACGAACCCATAATCTTGACATTTATCTGTACAAGTTCGCGTCCACGCATTTATCAAAACTACACAACCCGCGCCACCCCCAAAACACGACAGCACCGCGTGTTATGACACGCAGAAATAGCTGCGTATGAATAATTCAGAGCGTTTTTCCACTTGATGATGCTCTGCAGTGTGCAGTAGTAAATCAAGGATCGCAGAAGGGTCCTCTCGGCCTGGCGCGCCGCCAACACTAGAAGGTCGGTCTGCTCTGATTGTGACGTTGGGACCTAGCGCTTGAGACTAGACAGAGACAAGACTGATCACTTGCTGGAAAATCAGAGCAAGTCCGTGAAAGTCAGTGGAAAATGGGATATTGCTTCACAAACTTTCCCAGAGATCCTAGAGTTTTTCATGCTATAGTAAGCTGACAAACTGACCCTTACCCTTAGTCTATAAAAAATTATGAAGATTTGACTAGCTAGAAAATTAACATGTTTGGTCAGCAATTTTTCAAACATTTGCAGTGAAAAAGCTGTCGAAGTGGAAGTTGTGACTTATCGCGCTATATAAAAATGCACATATTTCATTAACACTTCACGATTAAGCTATGGGAACATATACACTTACGTTTCGAGTTTTAAAAAAAATTCGTTAACGTATTATATTTGTGTACAATGATAGCCAGATTTGCTTTCGTCTTCAATAACAGATACAATTAAAAAGTCGTGAGAGGATTGTGACGGTTTGTTAAAGACCTTAGTTTTGTAAAAAGAATTTTTTAAGTATAGAGTTCGTGATGGCGGCTTCTAAATTTAATTTAGATTAAATCAGACAGCAAAAATACACAAACGGATTTCATCAAATGGATGCTATTTAAATCTGAACTTATTTACACGATAAGAAAGATATTTTTATTCAAAACTATATTATTGCTGTAAGCTGTAGGCAGTAAGTACTTGTAGTTCGCCAATTTAAGGTTACGATTGAAATTTGAATTTATTTACTTACCTATTTTAGCACCGCAAACAATCGAATATCATCTACTTCTGTTATTAATTTAGAAATTCATTGATTAATTTCTACAACCGTTCAACGATCCCATCTAAAAAAATTGTTGTTCATTTCATTTCGTTCCGTTATTCTGTGAAATCGCTAGACGACGGACCGGACCCGAAACCAATATGCATTACCTTTATCTCGCTCCTTACATATCTGGATTGTGTATCGGAGAAGCGAACGAATGCCACAAGGGGCCCGCCCGGCTGACTCGATCCCATAACTGAGATGAAAAAGCTACCTAATAATGCAGACGCGATTCAGAACAGCCCTTCTACCCGGCCTTAGACTAAGACCAGAGAAAATAATAACTAGGAACGATACGCTTTCAGTTCGGTTTAGCAGCGGTATACCTGAGTTTTAAAAGAGTTGTTTCGAATTCGGTCTGCACTTGTACACTATTTAAAAATCAAGTAATAACCTAAATATGTATAGAAAATACTATAATTACATTTTTGCATTTATTTTAATTGTACAAAATCATTCTTTTTGTATTAAGTGACAGCGTCAAATGTCATTTTTTGACGCCATCTTTGTATTCCTGTTTCATGCGTTTTATATGTTTTTGTATAAATAAACTAAACCAATATATACCAATATAATGATAACTTAATCACTTTTATAATGGCCTTTTAAAATTATAAGTATACAAGACCAGGCTTTCGCTCCATACATTCGCGGAACCTGTCATTTGTATTCAAAAATCTCATATAGTACGGGGAAAATTTCGTGATTTCTCGTACAGACATATCCCCTATAGGGTACGTGAGTGTCAAATTAAATTAAGATCGGTTGAGCGTTTCGTCGTAAAAAGGCAACTAACAGGATATTTGTTCGGCACCTTTTTCCTTACACAAAAGTACACCCCGTGAGCATTTATGAGAATTCAGCGAGGGTGGTCATAGCATAGCTTCTGTGGAAATGTATTCATTTTTATTTAGGTATTGGTTACTGTTGGAATAGGTCAATGTAATTTAATAATTTTACAATAAAAGTCATGTGTAAAATGACTTTTTTTTAGTAATTTCATTGTATTTACTGCATTGAACAGTATCAGTAATTGCATAGAAAGACAATAAAATTAAAATACGATCCAGTAAAAAACTTTTCCAGATAAGTGTTATGCTGACACGAATGAGACTGGCTTGTTTATAAGTGTGTAACTAATTCCCCCAAAAAGTAAAAGTGTAGTGATAGATTGGAAAACTGTTTCATAGTTTTACAAGACAACTCAAGTCCGAACGGAAATTCAACTTTGTCTCAAGAACGGGTTTTAGAAATTTGTCACCAATCTCATGCCATTTGTATGTTCTATCTAAGAAATAGGCATCGATTACTTAATTCCGTGCCCTTGTATTTAAGTTTAGTCTTTTGCTGATCGGAGGGTATATACCAAACCGTCGGAATCCTATGAACTTGTGTAACTTTCTAACTGGCGGGTTGCCAGCGGTGGCACCCGCTCCGCGTGCCAAGCTCGGCACTCTAGTGAGATTACCCTTGAATTGCAGTCACTTCTCTTAGTCGTACTTACATTCCTCATGATGATGTAGTTATTTGCGGTGCAGCAACAGTTGTATATCGTACGCTACGGGGTTATTACGACGGATGATTACGTTATAGTCGTGTGAGAGGCACAAGTTATGGACGATGAAAGAGCGCTCATGCTCAACTAGACAGAAGTCAGATTCAGTCGCAGTGATTGAATTTGTGACATTTCTTCCTGTGGGTGTTGCAAATGTCAGAAAAATAGTTTTGTCTAATGGACGGATGCCTTTTATCTGTTTATCGCTGAATCTGACAGCGGTTACTAAACCTCTTGATGATGGTGATTATAGCAATCTCATTGTGGAAAGCCCGTTCGTCATAGCAATCTATGACTCTATTCAGCCCCTGATAGCTCAGTTGGGTAGAGCGTCAGTCCTTGAACAATCGAGGTCTGGTTTCGATCTTCGTATCAATGAATTCCAATTTGTTATTTGCAATTTATGTACGAATGATAAAAATCATTACCATTGGTTTTTCGGTGAAGGAAAACATCTTGAGGAAACCTGCACACTCCTGAGAAGAAATTCAAAGGTGTGTGTGAAGTCTACCAGTCCACGCTGGTCTCGCGTGGTGGACTATGTCCCATACACTCTCTGTAGGAGAGTAGGCGTGAGCCACTGCAGTGGGGACATATTATAGGCTGTTGATGATGATGAAATATTGTGGACGATGACATTCAGATCTTTATCCATATTCATTTTCAACCATCCAACCATCTTATCGTCTAACTGAGGCATGTCCATTAGGTAATTTGAAGCAAACGTGAAATCAACGAGGCACTGCGATGTTATCCACACAAATGTAGTTTGAATGAAGTTATTTTATACACATTAGCGTGACAACATGGTGAGTCAGTAGACAGTTAAACTAGCGCAGAATGAAGACGTAGTTCACATGCACTAGAGCACATTTATTCATGTTTCGCGTGTACGCGAATTCTATTTAGCGTCCGATTCGAATCCGGGCGGCAATTTCGATGTACTCGTAGTTAACGCAAAATGGAGCGGTGAACCATTGTCGGGGTAAAAAGTCGCGTGACGCAGAATGAGTAGGGTTGTTGGTTGGTCGCGCCTGCATTGCCCTCACACACGCACTGGGCTTATATACGACTATATTTTCGCAATATGTTATATTAAGTAGCGGTTATTTATTATGCAGCAAGTAATAACTCATGCAGATCTAGGACTTCAGTACGGTACGGGCCAGACATGTCGCTTCCTCCGGCTCTATTGCGCATGGATGGAATACCTAAGCACCGCTGCCACATTGACTGTGTTTTTACATACGATACGGAGTAAAATGTATGTGGTGGTAGCGCAAAAAGGGACCTCAAGTGAATATGATTGGTTTCGAGTAAATCGCGTCTGAAGTTTTGAGTCGCTATGAGCTTCTTCACGAGCGCGGAGAGTTAAATATTTAAAAATATATATTCTGATCAATACCTTCAGGTCCCTTTTTGCGTAACCACTCACATATTAATGCTTTGTGTGTAAAATTATTGAAGATTGAATCATCGCCCACGTTTGACGCTACATTACAACGGTAGTTCCCCGAACACTTTTGTTCTTGATCAAAATTAACATTAATATGCTGTTAGAAAACTCGTTAAATAATATTATGATCGTTATAATAACAATCATTTATTTAAAAGCTATAAAAAAACCAAAAATCTCAAAAATAATTACAATAAGTAAATCAAAACTAAATACTGGGCAGGTAAAAATATCTAGTCTCTTCTCCTCTCGACTACAACCTTGAGAATGACATTGCTGAACGCAGCCTCTCACAGAAAGACGCGTCACGTGTCCTGGGATATTAACGAGTTCTTAGGCCTTTATTGTACCATCCTGACTGCGCTGGCTCAGCAACCTTGAGGACCTTGGCCTCAGATACGAGAAGACTTCACAACATTTGCCTTTTTGAAGAACGCCCGGGTCGTCCCACATACTCTTTTTAATTACCACCCGATCCGCTTCTAGAGATAATTGACTAATGCGTGTGTGTGTCTCTGTATTCCAGCTTCCTGGACGACCTGGACCGGTTAGGTGCGAGGGACTACCAACCCACCGAGCAGGACATACTTAGGACAAGAGTCAAAACCACCGGCATCGTCGAAGTGCACTTCTCTTTCAAAAACCTTAATTTCAAGTGAGTATTATGTTTCTACGAGAATAAAATTCACAATTAGGGAAAGCCCAACCATTGTATCGGGGGAAATATTTAGTTGATGCGTTAATCAGTTACTCGGGTATCCACTGATAGTAACGATAGGCATTATTGTCATGTCATTTATGTTTGTTAGTGAAACTAAATCAGGTTCGTTATTACATTCCTCATGAATGTAATAACAAACCATAACTATTAGTGTCTTTAAACTTTTACAGGACTAGAGGTGGACTCGTAATACCTTAACAAGAATATCATTCAGCAAATAATCTGTCTACTCAGAATATCAAATATAAATCGCAACAGTGTGCTCACAATTTGATCAGAAACTTTCCGCGGGTCAGGTCGTCATTGCCAGAAATAGCATTATAATACTGTTTATTTATGGCTGGATCCATTAAAGTCAGTAGTACCAAAATCTTAAAACAACTTTTAGTAAGTAAGACAGAGTCAGACATACTTTTTTTAGAAGCCTTTATTTAACTTGCAATGTATGTATGTATGTATGTATGTATGTATGTTCGGGTCAAATCTTGCAAGCTGAATTAGAAGCACTTCCTCTTATCCTAGGGAGTTGAAATTTTGCACGTTGGTTCAGTTCCGATGACAATTCGTTTTTTTGGTACTATCGATCTTTCCTATGTAAGTTGCAATAGGCCGTTGTGCCCAGAAGCCTCAAATTAATGAGGCGCTGACTATTTGGCGGCAGACTTCCTAACATGGTGGTAGCTAGCCAGGCGGACATAGAAAATTATAACCACCAACAAAGCGTTCTCTGGTAATCGTACCCGGGACATCGGGATAGTGAGTTCCAGCGTGTAGCTACTATGCCACGGAGGCGGTTTACAATATACATACACTTGTCAAAAAAATATTCGATTGTAAATCATTAGTAGTGGCTGACATAAGTTCACTGAGGCATAAACATCATCATTTACCATCAAGTCAGATGAGATCTTTCTTAGCCAAGCGCATTTTGAGTATTATAACAAAATATATTTTTAATGTACATATGATGGTTTTGCTTGGCCTTCATCTCACCTGATGGTAAGTGACGATAAGGACGTAGGATGGTGCGCACCCAGAAGTCTCAACCTTAGAGGTAAATAAGCAGAAGATTCTAGAATCTGAACAGTATTTTGTTGATTGCATTCATTTTAACATTGACATGATTTCAGCTTTCTTTGCGTTCGTAAGTCCGTACAGAATAATATGTAATTTATTTATCAGCTGCTAGTTATTGCACCATAACTGTAAAGGAATTAGGTTTGTGGCCTATTAACTCAATGTGTTATTTGATGTGTGTCTTCCGTAGTGAAGCTAGTGGTGGAGTGTTAGCTGTGTGTTACGATGATGATATTTTTAGTAAATTTAACGGGCACGCACTTACTAAACATAAAAAAGCCTTCCAATTTATGGAAGTTTATAAAGTGACTATGTTTTTGATAACTAAGTTGGGTAGCCCTTCAGTCCTTGAACAATCGAGGTCTGGGTTCGATCCTGGCTCGTACCTATAAGTTCCAATTTGTTATTTATGTACAATTGATACAAATCATTACTACCATTGGCTTTTCTGTGAAGGAAAATATCGTGAAGAAACCTGCACACTCCTGAGAAGAAATTCAAAGGTGTGTGTGAAGTCCCCGCACTAATCCCGCGTGGTGGGCCATGGCCCCTGCAGTGGCTACATATATTGGCTGATGATGATTGATATTTTGAAGCTATCAATCTTTATGAATACTTATGCGGCTAATGATGATGAGAAATAAATTTATTTGAGGTTTAGAAGTGTGTTATATGGTGTAGAACTTATGCTAAGAAAGTATGTAAACAAATTTTGCTACTGTCACGTTAGTAGCATCAAGGATTATCGCGGTAAAAAGGTTTTTAGCTAGCAAATAAATTAGGATCATCTCCAATAATTATCATATTACAAAATGCAAGTTATTGTTATTTAATAATAATAATAAAACTCTTTCCAAGCAGTTTTTTTTATAATTTTAAATTAATTTAAATAATTAAAAGTTGTTTCTTTCAAGGAACGCGTTAACTTGTGTATTTACGAGGTCTGATTATTGAGCCGACGAGATATGAATTCTATGTTATCTGATATCTGACGAGTGAACTGTTCCCTGGTGATTGCAGATTGTTCGACGTTGGTGGTCAGCGGTCCGAGAGAAAGAAATGGATCCACTGCTTCGAGGACGTGACGGCGATCATCTTCTGCGTCGCCATGTCCGAGTACGACCAGGTCCTACACGAGGACGAGACAACGGTCAGTTGATATTGCTTCAGCATTGATTTTGGCACTTTCGTCGTCCAATATGTCGTGCTATAGTATAGGCGGTGATTGACTTCTAATTCAAAGCAAATATTTGTTCACCCGGGACTGACATCGTTTAAATTGTTTCCAGCAGGGTTGCAAATTATCAAGATAATTATTTTCACGAATAATTATCGGACACTTATCAAATAATTATCGGACACTTATCAAATAATTATCGGACACTTATCAAATAATTATCGGACACTTATCAAATAATTATCGGACACTTATCAAATAATTATCGGATACTTATCTGATAATTATGCTGCAGTTAAACAACCTATCACGTTTTAGCGGCCATTTGCCACCCGTTTATGGCATGAGCTAAAACCATAACTAATATTTAAAAATGCAGTTTTGCCTGCATTTCGATATAGCTATACTTTACGCTAGACTTTACACAAGTTATTATATCAATGATAATTATCAATACGTTAATTATCTTGATAATTATCTAGTGCAACCCGAATTTCCCGTCAATACGGGTTAAACCGTCTATTTTTTTAAAAAAATCCCCCAGGTGCAATTCATATCCATTTATTGCTCCTATTTTTAAAACATGCTTGAGTTGTTAAATGCTGTAAGAGCAATAGATATAAATTACCCCTGAGGGAAATATTTTAGGAGCAATAAATGAACTAACTGGTCAGTGCAGCGACTGACTGACTTGTCATGTGAAGTCGGCTACGGACGCCAGTTATGTAAATTCGCTTTTACATTATTTTCATACAGTCAGTTAGTTGCTGTACTCACTTGAAATCAGTCCACCGGAAGAATTTAACAGGCCAGCACTGACTTGCTTTTTGAAGTTAGCTTATCTGTGTTGCGTAAAAGGGAAAAGCACTCACTGTACAGTACTCGTACGCTTGTTTTAAATAAATTGTTGAAATAAAAGTTTTGAATTGTATTTTATACGTGTGTGTGTGTGTATTTTTACCTCACGAATACATATATTCTGTATAAATCTGAGACTGTTGAGGGCAAAACCTCTTGCTGATGGAATACAACCATTGAAAAGTTGCCTTGTAGGTATATACAAGTGTTGCTCGTCTTTAGATTGTGCGTACAGCTAAGGTATGGAATGCACTACCGGTTTCCGTGTTCCCTGACAACTACAACTTAGGAATCTTCAAAATTAGAGTAAATAGGTGCCTTCTAGACCAACACGTAACATCGTAACTTAACATCAGGTGAGATTGAGGTCCAGCGTTGGTCTATCTTTTATAATAAATAAATAAAAGGTATGACATATGTAAATGTTAAACTGTGTGTGTGCTTGTGTGGTTTCCAGAACCGTATGCAGGAGAGCTTGAAGCTGTTTGACTCTATCTGCAACAACAAATGGTTCACCGACACCAGCATCATCCTGTTCCTCAACAAGAAGGATCTGTTCGAGGAGAAGATCCGCAAGTCGCCCCTCACCATCTGCTTCCCAGAATACACCGGTCAGTGATGTATTCAACGTAATACTAGATTGTTAACCAAGGGATGAAAGTGATCCATTGCAGCACATCCCATGCTCAAATCGGTACTTTCGCCCGGGTTCACCACTCTTCTTTTTATTTTGAGTGTGAGGAAAGTAAAGACAATGTCATGATAAAAAATATGTATAAACGTTAGGGGATTGCATGTGACCATATCTTTAGTTGTAGCAATTTATTTTTTAAGTTGTTCCCGTAGTTTGTAATAATTATTAAATTTAGGATAAAAAAATTAAATATACATTTTTACATACATAGAAAAATCTGAAGATACAAACATCCTCTCACCCTAAACGCATATACTGTCTACGTTCCGTCGCGGGTAAAAACTATTTCGTTGTGCAGCGCAGCCAAGGAGTTATAAATCTAAGTCTGAATGAAGCAAATTAAAAATAATTTCTTTCATCCCTAGGGTTGAAAATTCCATTTTCTTCCCGCTATTTAAACAATGATCTATGTCCGCCTGGCTAGCTATCACCATAAGTCTAAGTCTGCCTCCAAACACCAGTGTTAATGCTGCACTGTTGTTTTCCTGTAATGAAAGGTATCAGAGGTCGGATTCGTAATTGCAGTTTGCCTTTCTTCTTTCTTGGGTTTCATCTCTCCTGGCGGTGGGTGACGTTAAGGCCGTAGAAAGGAAAGTGTGCTCCTATCACTCTTGAGATAAATTAATAATAATTAAAAGTAGATATGATACACGCCTTTTTTGAAGCTACTCGATAAATCTATTGTATAATTGACGTTGTTCCAGGTGCGCAAGAGTACGGGGAGGCGGCGGCGTACATCCAGGCGCAGTTCGAGGCCAAGAACAAGTCCACCACGAAGGAGATATACTGCCACATGACGTGCGCCACCGACACAAACAACATACAGTTTGTGTTCGACGCAGTCACTGACGTCATCATCGCAAACAACCTCCGCGGCTGCGGACTGTACTAAACAACGCGCCCACGCAACGTACCTCACGTAGTTTCATATAGAACAACTGTAGGGATACTTTGCGCACTCTGTCAACAAAACTGCAGTTAGTCTTACAGACGGATCGATTCGAAACTTGCAAATAAATAGCGACTCTTGCTGCTTAACGATAGGGAGCAATTCAGCTCGCATATCCATTAGCGCTATCTCGCTCCACCGTGTAACTCTCTTCGCGCGTCGTTAGTGCATAGCGAGCCAAGCCTGGCACAAAATCTCGACATGTAGACAGAGATAGCATATATTGTTCTACAGAGTGCGAAAAGAGTTTGTCCCATCTTCTATACGTGACTGTAGGGTATCGTCGCTCGGCTGTGTCAACGCAACGTTATATTATATATTTTTATGGAAGTAAGCTTACTGGATAACCGGCGATGTGCAGATATCACGTGTCACATGGCTTCGGGCATTGTATGTTTTTGTATGGTCTCTGGTATCGGCGCGCAACTAGATCCCTACGCGACCCAACCTACCATCTCTCCCTGTATAATAAGCCGTCTGTGTCCTGGCTGGTTTGTCGGCGACGACGCCCGCGATCCGAGCAAACATTGCATGTGAATTAGGTGTCTAGTGTTCAATTCTAAATTTTGGTGCTAGTTATAGTACATCTCTCGTGCATAGCGGTCTAGTTGCGGGCTGCGTAGGCGCCGCCGCCGTCTCGCTTGCTCGCGCCGCGCGCGGCGAGACGGAGAGCTCACGACAACGTGCTTATATACTCACTCTCTTACGGACCAAACGCAGGAAGGAACCAATATTTAGTAATTGTCAACTCTGTAGTGAGATACATGAATACGTTCGCTGGCCTACTCACTCACTCACTCACGAGAAACGTCATTCCATTGTTGAGTATTATCTTATCACTTGTAACGAGATATTTATTTTTGTAAACTTTTGAATGCACAAACTGTAACCGCTAAGGGATATATGTTTATTCTACATACCTCTGATCTGTTAAGTAAGCTAAGCCCCGTTCGTCCCGATATGACACTGAGACACGCGTTTCATTCAGTTCGGCAAAGGGCATCGATGCGTTATGCCATATAAAAAAAGTTTTATTACGAACATTTCCTTTTCGTGCTCATATATTTTCTATTACACTTTTACAGTAACAATAAGGTGTAGCCATTTAAGATCAAACTCTTGTATTCAACTACAAATCATGTTTAGGTATTTATTTTATCTTAGAGTACTTGTATTAAAGGTGGTATATGTAAACTTGTCATGTTTAATTTTACGTTTTAAGTAATTAACCAATGTTTATGATCATGTTTATATTGTCATAACTATGTGGGGGTGCATGGGCAGAGGTTGTGTCCGCACCGACCGCCCGCACTGGCGATGAGCGCAGCGCAAGCGCACACATATATTCAGTTGACGTCGCCGAGTGTAAGATTTGTGAGTATATATACACTCGCGAATTGACGTAATCAAAAACTTATACATATATATACTATATAAACATAATTTATTATTAATAATAAAATAAAAAAATCTTACTTTTAAGCATTAGTACAGTAACTGTATCAATAAACATTAATTAATAATGCAATTAGACGGTAACCTTTACTATTGTCATAGTTAGGTGATTTGTTTACATTTTGCGTTTATGAAGTATGTAAAAAGTGATTAAATGGAAATGTATCATCTAGACACGTGACGGCCGCGTCACCGGCGCCCGCGCACGCGCCCGGCGCCGCTCAAACCAAAGATAGTGCGTGCGACCACGCGCCGCGCCCGCGCGTGTGTGGCGGGCCGTGGGGCCCGACGCGCGACCGACGCTTGTTGCTAGGTAGGTTTTTTACTGTTATGTAACAATATGTGTACGTAAAACTATTATAAACTACAGTAATGTTAGAGCAGTTCTACATTCGCATTCGGCCCGAGTTGATAATCGGCGAGCGTCGGGCGCCACGGCCCCGCCCGACTCGTCACACTCATACATCATACATTAGAATACGATATAGTCATTTTCGCATACATTATGTGTTCCTCCGCCGCTGATACATTGTATGCTTTAATATTTCGAGTGAATGTGATGTAAATTTTGTACACTGCCGCATTATTTATTCGCTCGAATCACATTTAGTTTATAAGGTTGTAGACGGTGACGGTCGCAGCGCGCGTCTCAGCTCTACTACACGTGTGTGTGTGCGGGCCGTGCGTGCATGCACCGAGCACGCACACACACAAGTCTTCAGTCTTGAAGCACGAATCGTCGTCGCTGCTCAAATGTTACCGCGACGAGTGGGAGCGAGGCGAGGAGGCGCCCGCCCCCTGGCGCATGTCCGGCCTCACTCTGGCCCTGATGCGTATCAGACGGCCCGGCAGACTCCATCGAGCACATCGACCGACATTCAGTTGTCATTTAATATTAAAACGCTGAGTCTTTGTCACAACGTTCTCGATTTAAAACCAATATCACATGCTTCATTCATATTTGCCAAAGTTAATACTAACCTCACTATTTATACCTACTGTATGTTCTTCGATGACTAAATAATGTGTGTGCCCCGCGCCGAGGGGGCGCCGCCGCGGGCTGGCTAGCACCCGGGGCTCCGCCCCCCGCGTGGGTATAGTCGTATTGGTACTGATCAGAGTACAATGTTGAAAATATCTTATTTAGAATTGATGACATGTAAACATTTATTTCTAGCGCGTGGGGGGATCGCTCGCGTACACGCACGCCCTGGCGGGTGGTGAGCCCAGTTACGGAGTGGACACTGCCACTACCGAGTGATAAAACCTCACAGTGGAGCCACTTTCCCAATGGTTCAAACTACTTACCTACCGTGAAGTTCCTCACAGCGTGGCCACCACTCCGCGATGGTGCACCGAGTGCACCCCTCTAATTGAACAAACGTTTAAGAAAGTAAAATTTTTAGTCACTAGTGGGTAATTTTTGAATGTGATTCAATCTTATCTTTATTTTTCTATCTCGAGTGACAACTTACAATCCTTATTTAATTATGTTCCGACTTTGTTTTGTATTGCATTTACTGAGAGCGATATACTTTAAAACCAACGATGATGTATTTGAACAATATTTTCTCTTTTTTGTATCTCGTCTGCACTGGTATTTTTTATTGAATTTACTATAAATGTACTTTAAGTGTATAATTTTAAATAATTACTGAAAATGATTATATTCTAATTTTTATGTTCAAATAATAATGTTGGTTTTATTTATTTCTCCAACCTGTTCCCGTTTAGATATCTGCTCATTAGTATAATTAATACATATATATCGTAATAAGATTTCTAAGGCGAACTGTCTGACTTTCCATACAATTTGTTCCTCTTGATTAAGCCGCATATCCACTAGGTGTCAAATGCCTCGCGACATCGCGTAACGTCGACGAGGGACGACTCTGATGGATGACAATCGAGAGGGTAACCTAAGTCACATGCCGGACACTTCGCACAAATGTCGTGACATCGGCACACATCGAACGGATGATATTTTTTGTATACACGCGCATGTGTGAGTAGTCCGTGCGCGCTATACGTAACAGTAGCTATCCTAGTCATTTTCTTGCGGGAGAGGCGAGATGTCGCGGATCGGCGGGAATAGTTCCCCCCTTAATTATGTGCACACTGGCTAGTATCACGCCCCGTATACAAAAATTTTCTCGTAACTTTAATGTTTCAAATCACATCTTGTAAAACACTTTTTCGTCACATCACCGTACTGTAAACAGATTTACGTTTACATTTTTCGTTATTTTTTTTGTGGCAGGGACTGTCAAGTAAGAAATGGATAGAAGACCCTTCCTGAAAAATAATTCTCCCTGTGCAAATGAAAAATCAATGGTAATTTTTATGACCATTAGACGGGATATTTAATTTTTACGAACTTAGAATACTTTGTTTATAATTTTGTGTTAGGTATAGGTTTGATAATTGTTTTAATTTTCTTTTGTTGCTTTTTCAAAGTCAAGAAACAAAGAAATGCCACTAATCAGTACGTGGACACCTACTCCACACTTGTCAGCGTCTACTTAACACCTACTCGCTTGATACTCCGCTAGATTAAAAATCTACGAATAAATAATAAGTCAGGAATTGTAACTGCGTTCGAAAAATGACACAACTAAAGTCGTGTCCAATCAGGCGGGGCTTAAAAGTCGTGTACAACGCGTGATCAGTCGGTCATTGTTCTTGAAAGCGAGCAAACGTCAAATCTTCGCGTACGTTTTCTTCATTTAGACCTGTAAATCATCATGCCAGGATGTTTTGTGCAGTGGTACAGGAGCCATACCAGATTAAAATCTCCAGGGATAACTTTTCATTAGTAAGTAGTAGCAAAATTATAATTATATTCAAAGATGTTCAAATACGTTATCAAACCGTAATGGTCAAGTCAAACAAGCAAGATGGAGTCACACATTTTTGACTTAGATTGGAAGATATTTTTTCTTCGCAATGAAATATTGAAATGTAAATCGATCAAGGCCCTAGGACGAGAGTGTCATACCTTCTGTACGTACACCATATTGAAAACGATTCATGATCATTATGATTTTTGGCCGTAATCCAAACATGAAAAAATCAATAAAAGGCATTAAACAAACCTAAAAAGTATTTTGGTAAAATGACCTAAAACTTTTCCAATCCGATATATCATTGGTCAAATTTTAATTTGAAACATTGAATAATTATCTCGGT
This sequence comes from Carcina quercana, assembly GCA_910589575.2. Taxonomy (NCBI): domain Eukaryota; kingdom Metazoa; phylum Arthropoda; class Insecta; order Lepidoptera; family Depressariidae; genus Carcina; species Carcina quercana. The sequence continues at coordinate 2,696,677 of OU342440.2, read as the reverse complement.
TTGGAAAGTCAGATTGTTTTTATCCTCGAATTCTTTTCTTTATTTTGACTTTCTCTATAAAAAATATCTAGATATTCAATAAAGCATTTTTGAAGAAAAAACAACGATATTTTGTATTTTGAAAAATCTTTACTTTGGCTTCCTTTGCCAAGTAGTTAATCAAGTCATTTAGATATCAATACTTTACTAAAACGTGCACCTACTGAATACGTAACTATTAACACCTTTTTGGTACTTTTGTAAATATTTGTAATATATAATATTTAGAATTTTGTAAATGTTGCCGACCTACTTTTTTTTAATACTTGGTGCTACTACTCAAAAGTATATATTTTCATGAATTGGTTCAGTTACTACACATTTCCAAAATAAAAAAGACAGATTTCCTTACAAAAATGTGCATTTCATTTAAATAAATGACTTAAAGATCTAACGACCATTGCCTCTGATTTGAAAGATAAATTGAAAAACAACGATCAGCATTTGACATTGACTGACAGTGATATTTATATTTAAAAAAGTTTGTTGGAGTTTATGGTTAACCTTGAATTTGTTGGCTTGGAAAGATAAAATACAAAAATTATCATGAAAGACGTGATAGACGTAATGGCTCTACAAAACAACAGACGTGAAAGGCGCTTGCCTGACTACCGGAGTGGTCCTGGACATAGTTTAGCGACGAACTTTATATTTGAATGTGGTATAAAGCTTGGGTTGCAACCGGCTACTGTCGCTACGGCCGCTGTATTCTATCACAGATTCTTCAAAGAGGTCGATAAAAATGACTACGATTGCTATGTCATCTGCACCGCGTGTCTGTGTGCTGCAGGGAAGTCGCGCGACGAGGCAGTGCGACTAAGAGACGCAGTGAACGTAGCTCATAATTCAATCAACCGTGGTGCTGGACCTTTGGAACTCGGAGAAGAGTACTGGTCTTGGCGCGGCGCCGTGGCACAAGCGGAACTGTTGGTCCTCAGAGTGCTCGGATTCAATTTGGATACGCCATCTCCTCACAAATACTTGCTACACTACCTACGATCTCTGCAGGAATGGTTTCCTTCGGCACAGTGGCGCTCGGCTCCCATAGCGCGCACAGCGATGGCATTCCTTCAAGATTTCCATCACTCTCCCGCTATAATAGACTACCGGGCGCCTCACGTAGCTGTGGCTTGTATGACGTTAGCACTGCATGTACTGGGAGTATCAGTGCCCTTAGCATCTACATTAGATGACGAAGCAGCGTGGTACTCGGTTAGTGAAAGTTGCATCTATGTTATGGGTACATGGTGTTTAAAATTGACACAAAGATAAAGGAATAGGTTCCATTAATGTGGCACTCATATTGCAAAGTTATACTCATAAAGCAAAGAGAGTCAGCTAAATATAACAAAATAGTTGTTTAATAATCACTAGTAATAAGACTGAGAAAGAACTAATAAACATTTTCGAACTGGTACATTTCTTTGTGTACTAGTGCTCCATCCGATGTTAAATTAATCATCAACAGCCTATTTATGTCCCCCACTGCAGGGGCTCGGGTCTACTCTACTTACAATAAAATATTATGGTTGCTCATGCACAAGCATTATGGTCAAGCGACTAAGGTGCAAGATTGACAGCTGTACAGGTTTGAATCCCATTCAGATATAAAGATTTTAAAGTTTATTAAAAAGAAAATTGTACTTTTGGCCAAAAACTCTGAGCAAGTACGGGTTGTGTAAAAGAGATTTTTATTTAGATTTTTAAAACTAACAAATTGTCATTTATCTCTTCCAGGTGTTTACAAAAGACCTGCAGAAAGACAAGAACTGGGAGATAATGGAACGAATCATGCAGGTTTACAGTCGAGAACCAGAACCAATATAAATTAGTTTCTAACTTACCTTATTAGATAATTAATTTAAGTATGTGCTGAATGCTAGCTGAATGTTGTGGTTGACAAATATTCAAATAAAAAAATGAACTTTGCCTTTCCTGTATTTCATTCACTTATAAATGGCTATAAGGGGGCTCATTATTTCTATGACAACAGAAAAAGTGGAACAAGCGTTTTTCCAAAGTATATCCTTTTTTTGTATTGCGCCAAAAAACCGCTAGTACCCGAAATAATGTTGTGTCGGTAACTTGTCGTTCGTATCGTAACTTGAATAATTACGAAGATACAGATGTGTAAGCTGGTGACACGGGTCGCCAGCTTACACACGGTATTTCGTTCGTAGATCCAACAGTTTATCAATGTGATCGTTAATTTTTTTGGCTCTCATTGCTGTAATTGTCCTATAATGCCTGAACTAAAAACAACTCGCTGTAACTGAGTTATGGTTGCTGCTAAATTATGAATGCTAAAGTTTGATTGCTCCTAAATTGCCTTATAATTTGGCATGCGTAGAATTCCCCTAGCTCTATGAGGAAGCTGACGACCCACACATGCATGTGTATATGTCGCAGTTGAATTGCTTAAAAGTCTGTTTTACATAGCCGCTAGCTGTAACACTAAACAGTACTGTTGTGAATGGGTTCAATAGCAGTACAATGGTAATTTTAAAATGGTTGTCTTCAGTAAGTCATAACTCGTAAACGGTGCGTCCTAGGCCAAAAATAACCAAATTTTCAAGCCCCCTTTGACGAATACCCCCCGTCGCTTAAATTTTTCTGTCGAATGAACCCATAATCATCAAATATCATCACTAGAAAGTGAATGGGTTCAATAGCAGTACAATGATAATTTTAAAATTGTTGGTCTTCAGTAAGTCATAACTCGTAAACGGTGCGTCCTAGGCCAAAAATAACCAAATTTTCAAGCCCCCCTTGACGAACACCCCCGTCGCCTAAATTTTTCTGTCGAATGAACCCATAATCATCATCATCAAATATCATCACTAGAAAGTGAATGGGTTCAATAGCAGTACAATGATAATTTTAAAATTGTTGGTCTTCAGTAAGTCATAACTCGTAAACGGTGCGTCCTAGGCCAAAAATAACCAAATTTTCAAGAAGCTCTCCTTGACGAATACCCCCCGTCGCTTAAATTTTTCTGTCGAATGAACCCATAATCATCATCATCAAATATCATCACTAGAAAGTGAATGGGTTCAATAGCAGTACAATGATAATTTTAAAATTGTTGGTCTTCAGTAAGTCATAACTCGTAAACGGTGCGTCCTAGGCCAAAAATAACCAAATTTTCAAGCCCCCCTTGACGAATACCCCCCGTCGCTTAAATTTTTCTGTCGAATGAACCCATAATCATCAAATATCATCACTAGAAAGTGAATGGGTTCAATAGCAGTACAATGATAATTTTAAAATTGTTGGTCTTCAGTAAGTCATAACTCGTAAACGGTGCGTCCTAGGCCAAAAATAACCAAATTTTCAAGCCCCCCTTGACGAACACCCCCCGTCGCTTAAATTTTTCTGTCGAATGAACCCATAATCATCATCATCAAATATCATCACTAGAAAGTGAATGGGTTCAATAGCAGTACAATGATAATTTTAAAATTGTTGGTCTTCAGTAAGTCATAACTCGTAAACGGTGCGTCCTAGGCCAAAAATAACCAAATTTTCAAGCCCCCCTTGACGAATACCCCCCGTCGCCTAAATTTTTCTGTCGAATGAACCCATAATCATCATCAAATATCATCACTAGAAAGTGAATGGGTTCAATAGCAGTACAATGGTAATTTTAAAATTGTTGGTCTTCAGTAAGTCATAACTCGTAAACGGTGCGTCCTAGGCCAAAAATAACCAAATTTTCAAGCCCCCCTTGACGAATACCCCCCGTCGCTTAAATTTTTCTGTCGAATGAACCCATAATCATCATCATCAAATATCATCACTAGAAAGTGAATGGGTTCAATAGCAGCACAATGATAATTTTAAAATTGTTGGTCTTCAGTAAGTCATAACTCGTAAACGGTGCGTCCTAGGCCAAAAATAACCAAATTTTCAAGCCCCCCTTGACGAATACCCCCCGTCGCCTAAATTTTTCTGTCGAATGAACCCATAATCATCATCAAATATCATCACTAGAAAGTGAATGGGTTCAATAGCAGTACAATGGTAATTTTAAAATTGTTGGTCTTCAGTAAGTCATAACTCGTAAACGGTGCGTCCTAGGCCAAAAATAACCAAATTTTCAAGCCCCCCTTGACGAACACCCCCCGTCGCTTAAATTTTTCTGTCGAATGAACCCATAATCATCATCATCAAATATCATCACTAGAAAGTGAATGGGTTCAATAGCAGTACAATGATAATTTTAAAATTGTTGGTCTTCAGTAAGTCATAACTCGTAAACGGTGCGTCCTAGGCCAAAAATAACCAAATTTTCAAGAAGCTCTCCTTGACGAATACCCCCCGTCGCTTAAATTTTTCTGTCGAATGAACCCATAATCATCATCATCAAATATCATCACTAGAAAGTGAATGGGTTCAATAGCAGTACAATGATAATTTTAAAATTGTTGGTCTTCAGTAAGTCATAACTCGTAAACGGTGCGTCCTAGGCCAAAAATAACCAAATTTTCAAGCCCCCCTTGACGAATACCCCCCGTCGCTTAAATTTTTCTGTCGAGTGAACCCATAATCATCATCATCAAATATCATCACTAAAAAGTGAATGGGTTCAATAGCAGTACAATGATAATTTTAAAATTGTTGGTCTTCAGTAAGTCATAACTCGTAAACGGTGCGTCCTAGGCCAAAAATAACCAAATTTTCAAGCCCCCCTTGACGAACACCCCCCGTCGCTTAAATTTTTCTGTCGAGTGAACCCATAATCATCATCATCAAATATCATCACTAAAAAGTGAATGGGTTCAATAGCAGTACAATGATAATTTTAAAATTGTTGGTCTTCAGTAAGTCATAACTCGTAAACGGTGCGTCCTAGGCCAAAAATAACCAAATTTTCAACCCCCCGTCGCTTAAATTTTACTGGCGAATGAACTCATAACCATCATCATGGAAAGTGAATGGGGTCAATAGATCATGGCAATCATAGGGACTTGCATGTCATATTTACGGCCAAGCAGGTCAGAGAGGTCGTGAAAGGGATGACCAGAGTCAAGTTACCTGGGCACGATAAAGCAGCAGTAAAACTGTAAACAGTATAGAGAGACTATGAACGACCTTCACCAAATTTAAGGTCTAGTGATAATCTAAACCTTCACCGTTGGTGCATAATTCAAATCTATTAATTAGACTAATAGGGAATCAAGATTTAGTTTAGTAATGAATCAAAATATAAGAAATAACACTTTATGGTGTGACATAACAATATAACAGCTTATATCACTATGATCAATAATTGTTGAGCTCGGTATTTAGTATATTTTCAGTAGCAATTATTGAATAAAACATGATATAGAGTTCTCAAACATTTATTTTTAGTTATTTTCATATACCTCTTATACTGTGTTATATCACACACACACACACACACACACACACACACACACACACACACACACCATAAAGTGTTATTATCCAGTCCAGCTGACACACTAAAAACAGCTCGCTGTAACTGAGTTATGGTTGCTGCTAAAGTTTGATTGCTCCTAAATTGCCTTAAAATTTGGCATGCGTAGAATTCCCCTAGCTCTATGAGGAAGCTGGCGACCCACATATAGGTTAGCCTTTTGTGACACTACTGTTAAAGTACGTACAACAATTTTACGACTAGCGAGTTGTATTCTACAGCTTTGGGACAGGGTACACATAAATAAACAACACGAATAGATCTACAAACAAATATAATTCAGTTTTCTAACATTTTACGATACATAATTTTTATAAATGTACAGGGTAAGCTCATGATGACGTGGGAAAGCGGCACTAGTTCACAACTGGCTACCGGATGTAGGTACGTAGAGCGTGGTGCGAGACGAGGGCTGGACATGCTTGATATGCTTTACTTCTCCACCGACTGCTATATGACTTACAGCTAAGTGATTACGTGGGACTATGTACCATTGCAAAGTGCTGTCAGTTTACAAATCTACTATAAGACACCAATGACTAGTAATTTTATAAAAATTTACGCTACGTTATAAGCGTATCGAATTTCAATTTTACACGAGAATGGATGAAGCGCACCCGAATCCCTGGGAGCGAGAGTTCTGTGCGTCCCATTGGAAGACAACACAATTCAAACATGTATATCAATCCACGTATATTTGTGCTTCATTTCTTATATCATTATTAGCTGATAGCGCAATACGAGTTCCAGTTCCAACTGAATATATTCTTGTAGCTTGTGCCACAGATCGATTACAGTTTTAAACAACATCAGTACAAAGAGAAGTTTATGTAGGTTACCTTACGCTATTTTTTTAATTAATTTAATTTCTATAAATAAAGTCCACACTGACAAAATTTTAACACATGATATTGATGAATACGACATACATATATAAATGACAGTAACAATAGTTATTGCACGATATACTATAAGACTACTCGGTTCGGGAAGGTACACGACACGAAGGCGTGCGCTGGGTAACATTGGATAGGGGGGGTGTTCAGAAACGATCGCACATCATTAAAATACATTTTCAACTCAATGGCACAACGCAGAATCGACAATGTCCGCCCGTTTCTGCGCAGCCCGCTTGAAGTAATAATTATTCTTAAGGGAAAACCTCACAACAATTCCGCACACATGTAAGAAATTTAATACGTGGAAGTTACTATAATAATTTGGGAAGTCCAACTTGATTCTAGCTCAAAGAATGAGAATTTGTTTGACAGTTCTCGAAATTTGTTTTTTTAAATCACATTTTAGGAATTTAACGGAAATCACTTATTTACTGGTATTTCGCCGTAAAACAAGGTCAAAAAATGTTTAAAAAAATTAATCATATTTTAGGAATATATATATGATCAGTACATTCCATTGTCTAGAACCTTACGTGTTAAAAAGTTGGACATACCAAATGTCAAAATACAGTTCTTAGAACTCAGAGACTAAATGGCCCAAAAAATATTGTAAAATCAAGTGTCATACAATATTTTTTCAGCTGCATTCATAAACAGCTTTGATATAGTCACAAAATGTGAGTAACACACTTTGTCAACTGCATCTGGATCGCTCTAAAAGTACATTTACACATTACTGAAATGTATAGATGTAGATAGTCTTGGTCTCGATTCGAATACATTTACATTTATGAGCGATATCAACGGCTCAAAGAGATGGTTGGACCATTGTCTAGTTACATCATCAGCTAGACAGACTATAACAAATGTTAACGTGATCCTTGATGCCAGATGGTCTGATCACTTCCCCCTTGTAATTGAATGTGAACTTAACGTAATAATACCTAAGTCTATATCAGGTAACGACTCTACCCGCAGTAAAATATTATGGGGAAAAAGGGACCCAGAACAAGTAGAACAGTATGGAAATCTATGTACTCAAAGCCTTAGTCTAATTGATGTTTCTTTGTCTTGTAATTTGTCAAACTGTAAAAGTCAAGAACACACTGCTGCAATAAGTACTATGTACAGTAAAATAGTTTCTGTTTTGGTAAATGCTGCAATTGAAAGCCATCATTCAAATAATACGAGCCGTAAAGGTAAACCAATTTTGGGCTGGAACAGGCACGTTAAAGATGTTCACATAAAAGCTAGAATAAAATTTCAAACCTGGGTCTTGTACGGTAAGCCTCGGTCTGGAGATTACTATGAACAAATGTGTCAAACAAGAAAAGTATTTAGAGCTGCTCTGAAGTGGTGTCAAAAAAATGAAGAAAACATTAAATTTGATATATTAGCATTGAGCAATAAAAAGAAAGATTTTAGCAAATTTTGGCAAGTTACTAAGTCAATGACATACAAACAAAATTTGCCTGATGTGGTAGATGGGGATAGAGATGTTTTAAAAATAGCCGACAAATTTAAAAGTCATTTTAAGGTAGATCCTCTACTTATAACTGAACCGGTAGAGCTGGAACAGGATGATCAGACTCCAATAGTATTTAGCCCCAACGACGTGGCAAGGGCCTTGAAAAGCATGAAAAGGGGAAAATCGCCTGGTCATGACGAGTTAAGTTTAGAGCATCTGGTACATGCTGGACCTGTTTTACACGTGATTATGTCTAGACTGTTTAATCTTTGTCTCTCCCACAGCTTCTTACCTGTAAATATGTTGAAATCTGTCGTTATCCCAATAGTTAAAAATAGAACTGGCGATATCTCAGACTTGTCTAATTATAGGCCGATTTCGTTGGCAGCAGTAATGTCCAAATTATTAGAACGACTCCTTTTGCCGTATTTATCCAAAAATCTTGTAATCGACAGTAGACAATTCGGTTTTCAACCCGGTCTATCAACAGACATGGCTATTTTAGCGTTGAAGCGTTGTGTCAAACGGTATACCGAAAGGGACACATCAATTTATGCTTGTTTCCTAGATCTTAGTAAAGCGTTTGACAGAGTTGTCTATAGCAAACTATGGTCTAAAATGCTGAAAACAAACACTCCTGTCCAGGCGATAAAGATCTTAAAATTTTGGTACGAAAATCAAGAAAATGTAGTAAAATGGGGGAGCGCGAGCTCGGAGCCCTATAAATTGCAATGCGGAGTGAGACAGGGTGGACTAACATCCCCTTTACTATTTAACTTTTACGTAAATGCCTTGATTGAGGAGTTAACTGTAACTAAACTTGGATGCCATATAGGTGGTCTCTGCGTCAACAATATAAATTACGCAGATGATATGGTTCTGCTCTGCCCGACTATCAAAGGCTTGAGACAATTAGTTGAGATATGTAGTAGCTATGCAAAACAGCATGGTTTGCTTTACAACGCAAAGAAAAGTGAAGTACTTGTGTTTAGGGCTGGGAAGGGTCCAGATAGCGTGCCTCCAGTTTACATGAATGGTGTACCGCTTAGAGTAGTGGATAGTTTTAAGTACCTTGGACATCACGTTACAAGTAGACTTACTGACGATGAAGATATCGAGAGAGAGAGACGAGCACTCTCGATAAAGAGTAATATGCTATCTCGTAGGTTTGGTAGATGCAGTCAAGATGTAAAGAAGGTCCTCTTCCGGGCCTACTGCCAGTCATTTTACACATGCAGTCTTTGGTTTAAATTCCGCAAAAGAACTTTTAATACCATCAGAGTACAGTACAACAATGCCTACAGAATCCTAATGGGTTTACCCAGATTCTGTAGCGCATCAACAATGTTTGCAGAGGCCCGGTTAGATGACTTTTTTAGTATAATAAGAAAGCGAATATACTCCATAAGAGATAGAATGATAAAAAGTCAAAATGAAGTAATAATTAAATTGTCAGAATATATATTCAACAGCATTGACACATGCTGGTCATCGAAATCAACATGTGTCAATGCTGTTATGTAGGTGTATTAGTTATTAGTTTACTAATTAAGTTTATTAATTTATATGTACTATTTGTAAAATTTGTATTTGTATGGGTCTAGTGCCTGAGATATAGTGATAAATAAAATAAAATAAAAATTACACAAATTTCACTTAGAGAAAGGCATTTCAAGACATTAAAAACACGATATTAGAAATGGTTAGTTACGTGATACACATGATCGCTATAGGGACGCGGTCGGTATGAGATAGGCACTTGAAAGTGTGAAAATAGTCGCATGGATTCACTGACGGACTGTCGGAAGGCGAAAACAGTACTCCAAGTAAAACGAATAAAAAAATATATTTCAACCGGCATCGAGGGAATGTATGCACAGTTAAACCAGGTTTTCGTGAAGCAAAATTCCAACCGTAATACGACGTAAGCTGACTAACTGCGAAACGGTTCGTCTAACAATCAAATTATAAATAACTACACATTAAATTCAATCCCAATAAAATTAAAACAACAAAATCATCTATGGCAGCTGAAGTAAGTTTTTGTACACGTTATTCTCAAGGTGTCAATAGACGCACCCCTCAGGAATTTCCATAATGCTCCATTAAAATTTCCTAATCTACATATATTTTAAATTACAATAAGAAGTGACGAAAACCTAACGACTACATAGTAAATACATACTTAAATATTTGTTTAGTGCAACACGCGGAGGGTATGCAATCACCTACTTTCGCTGGAGTCACAAATGAACTTCATTATCTAATTTAAATAATACTGGGTCGATACTACCTGAGGGAGGGGACCGCGTGACGTCAGTGGGCGGGGCGTCCACCGCGCCGGTGGTACGCGGAATAACTCGGTGGTAGCGACACTGACAACGTGACAGGACAGAGCCACGAGCGCACTGAACTTGTTTTCTGGTCAACAGTATACTGAAGTGCCGCCATTTTGAATTTACGTCATCCATTACATGTACAAATATTTATCTCTAATCTTGAGCTTTCACTTCAACTGATGGTAAATGAGCCTGAGATACACAGTCCTCGAGATAATTACCCACTAGATCGTCAATTCTGCCAGTGCCAGCAAGTACAAAATGGCGGCACTTGTTGAGCCAGCACTATGTTATGCACAACTTATTTACTAAATAAATGTCAATACAAATCAGACGTCTACATGTTTTGTTCATAGAAGTTGAACGGTGTTCGCTAATAATAAACCTTTACGATAAAAACACCTCAGATCTAGTAAGTATATTATGTTAATGACCAAACAAAACAATAGGAACTTTCTACAACAGAAAAAAAGCTTTAAAACATAAATAAAAAGATAACACAAAAATATTATTTCATTTCCATAACAAAAAACCCTAAAATACATATGTATATCGTCCAGAAAAGTCAATTGAGCGACAGGCATCGAGCATGCTGGCGGCGAGCCTCTCGCCGCGAGCATGCTCGCCGAACACTCGAACGTCCTGTAACAATTACAACGATGCAACTATAATTTAATTTGGCATTCCGTACATCTGTTCCGCACGTATTATCTCCATATACATATTATCCGTATAGACTCCCTAAACCGCTCTATTATTTAATAATAATCATAATAAATAAAAAAATATAAAGTGATAGATTTAATCTGATCACAAATAAAACAAAATCTACATACTTTACCTAGTAGGTATCATAAATTCTGTGTTATTCAGAGAAGCGAGTGAATATCTTAAAAGTAGTCGAAATGGCGACATAACATTAGAAACCAACGAGGTGGTACAATGGAGGGGACCTGCCATCAGTGGTCCGTGTCGAAGCGGTATCTCCACATTTAAACATGCCATATCTGTGTTAATTTGGAGATCGAACATATAGTTGTATATACGATATCGTTGAAACAAAATTATTGTTAAGATAAATACTTGGACATGTCACTCATAACTTGTACTTCAATTAAAATTCGGTGATTGGAATTTAAGAAGTTTTTCACAGAGGGAAAGCTAAGGCCCCTCCAATATATTACCTCAATGGTTATTTCTATTTAGACATGACAGATGGCCTAATAACATTGCACTGTAGTCCCTCCACTATACATTTTGAAGGACAATGTCTTTCATTTGTGTTTTTAAATATAATTTTTCTATCTTAGGTGTTCCCATCTCCAATTCTCGTTGACAGGAGTTGCGGAAAATAAAATTATTATTTAAATACAAATTAATTCGTATACAATTTTAATTATATTATTTTCTTGAAATAAAATTAATAACAATATGGCACTATAGTGAGCAATCAACGCTAGGTCTTAAATATCCGACTACGTTTGTAAACTATATATGGACCTTAGAAAAGTAAATATTCGTAGTAGGGATTTAATAGTCATTAAGTATTTCAAAACGTGATACATTTCCGGCGTTTTAGAGTTCCCATGGCCACCTTCTCCATAAGATCAACTGCGTTTCATAATATTTGAATGTCATCAGATTTATGCATGAAAATTCCAGCTCAATCTGAAAGTGGGTCAAATTTAAGTTGCAACAACTTGCTTTTGGTTCACTCACAACATTTTCAATCGACTTCAAAAAAGGAGGACTAGTTCGCAATTGGACTGTATTTTTTTTTGTATGTATGTTACGCAATCATTCCGCCAATTTATGAATCGATTTAATTGCTTTTGTTTGTTTGTTAGGTCATACTTTAGAGGTGGTCCCAGACATATTTTATCGAAATTGATTCAGCGCTTTTTTTAGAAAATCTTTGTAGTATAGTACCAAACAAAAAAAGAATCCTCACAATCGATTTATAATTGGCGGAGTCATAGCGCAACATACATTCAAATGCCTGTTTTGAAGTCGGTTGACAAAAATATATAAATTGAACCGACCGCACCAATAAATACAACCTTATTTCCCACAACCTCTGTCGATCTTTCCTGCGTATTAAATTACCTAGCTAGTAGCTACTAAGGCGTTATCTTAAATAAGCGTATATATTTCGTACAGGTGCAATGTTATTTGGCGTCCGTGAATGCACTGTATAATTACATCCATCCCACGCGAAATCGGTCGCTATAAATGTATATAAATAGCTCAAATTAAATCAATGGCACATTTTCGTTACTTCATTGACGCGTACAGATTGACGTGCAAAACTTTCGTCAAATAAATAATTAGTAAGTCAAAAAAATCCCTTTCAGCCTCCTGATAGTTTGTTTGAATAAAATTTTAGTTTGGAATTTACATTTACTGAATTTTTATGGTATAAACACAATTTCACAGCTGATATAGGCTTGTGTCCATTAATAACAAATTGCTTGGTTTATAGTTTCTAATTATAAACGAAGAGACGTTGATAAGTAAAAAAAACAGTCTATTGCTCATAAAAGTTAAAAATTATTAATATTTTTAGAAATTTCGAAAAGAATTAGTCATTAAGTCACGTGACAGCGAACACGAAGATCGCAGCGCAAGAAAGTGTGACGTCACGCCACGCAAAACAGCGGAAAGATACAACAAAAATCCTAATATATATATTATGTAAAGTTTTGCACGTCAATGTACTTAAACTAAAACACAATCGAATTTAAAACTAAAGAAACAACCCATAAAATATATTTTTACTTCGTCCCGACTGTCATTAGTAGCGTAAGTGAAGCGCGTTAAATAAATAATACACAATACAGAAACGATTTAGTCAGCGATCGCTTCGTGAGCAAACAAACAGTGTGGCGGTATGGCGGCGCGAGGTTACACAATCTCTTTGGTCACAATTCTAATTTAATAATTTATTCATATGTAGCTGCCTGTCTGGGAACGCTTATTTGGATGTTAAAAGGCCCTAGTGCGAGTTTTCCTACAAAATTTAGAGTAATTCCCCCAGCGGTTAATAAAATGACAGCTGTCAAAAAGTTTGACAGCTGTCATGTTACATGCAGTGACGTCATCAGTCACTGGTGAACTGTGAAAAATATTTCACCCCGTCATTTGGTTATTTTTTACAGCTGAAAATGTCCGTATAAAGCGTTTTGTCACTGTAAATATATGTAACTCACTGAGATGGTCTCCCAGGAAAGCTCGCAATTCCGTAACGCCATCGGCCCATCACCCAGATAGTCCCTTTAAAACCAGCCACATTTAATCGAAATATAATCCGGATATTTCTAAAAGCCGTACGCCAGCGTACTTTCTTAGCATAACCTCATAGCCGCATACCGGACACGCCGACTGTTTTACAACGTAGGCCAATGACTACGTCACAAGGCAGTGGGCAATGAATGAGCGCTTCGACCCGGTCCGACGCGACGGTACAAACGGATATCGCACAATCAATCTCTGCAACCGATTGACCGAAGCCAATGACATAATTGACCGAGTTGAAACACCGTATAGCTTGTCCACAATGATGTTGAACGGGCGCAACGCGATTGATTCATTATTAGGATTGATCGCGATTTCGTTCTAAAGAGACATTTTTGCATTATTGACAAATTTAAAAAGATAAGCGACTTAATCATATTTTTTTGTTGGTATTATGAAAATGGCACATTATAAATGGCGATCTTTCCAGATCTGCGTTTCCATAAAGAAATATTTAATGTTACAAACAAAAAAGCAATTAGATAGCACTGAATAAAATTAAACAACAATTCTTAAATATCATGAAATAAAGGAAGTAGGTTATATTTCTGCTATGCCAACGATTTCTGACTGTTTTTAACTTGTCATTTCCAGAACTGGGCCAAACCGTGTTCTGTCAAACAGGACGAAAGCCAGCTTTTTGTACATATCAGTACCTATAAATTTATTTAAAATTACTCGCTAGCCAAATAAAGTCGCCATCTTTGACCTATCGAATGGGACCGATTTCCTGTATATCCACATAAATTTAACAAAAATATTCAACACAGTTTGACATTTACGTAACACAACCAATCGCTAGCCTAAGAAGCTCGTCACTGTCCTATTAAATAGGACTCAAAGCTAATCGGACAGCAGAATCGCGCATCGCTCGTTCAACAGCGAATGAGAACACAAGAGTGAATGAACCGAAGGGGGGAGGGTGTGAATGGTGCGTGTAAGGAGGGTGTCGGTGCGGGGACCGTTCATCGCACGTCGGTGAGGTTGCTCTTGTCTCCGAACAGCTTGACGAGCTGCTCCTCGTAGTCGTCGATGTTGCGCTTCATTATCTCCATGCACGGGCCCAGCAGGCGTTCGAATGTCTCCACGTCCAGGACTGAAATGTTCACACATACATTATATAAAACCTAAAACTGTTACAGTAGAGGCGCTGTGTGTTTGTGCCCTGTCAAAATCCCTATATAGTTTTGCTGGTAAATAGCAGTCTGATGTAACTTAGTACCGAATTAGTTCACGACAAATTGTATGAAACATGGCTAACTGTACCTACATTATGAATGGTTGGGAATTGATGTTGATTTAGCCCCGTTTGTAATTGGGTTGGTACAGATTATGAGACACAAACTCCAAGCGGCCTCCATGTAGAATTAATTTGACAGTAAGCATCTCCTGTAACATTGAAGTTTCATCATTGAAATATATACGTCGATGCGTATGCTTATTTTAAAACCAAATAAAGAGTATAGTGACACAAAAGCGTCATGTAGTACTCACATGCCACCTTAGTGGGTCCGACAGCGTACGCGGAGGCGGCGCGGGGCTTGTGGGTGACCAGCGCCAGCTCCCCGAAGTACCCTCCCTTACCTGACAACACACACACACACACACGTCATTAGACTCAACTCACACTGACGCAGTCGCAAGCGAAGTGTCTACATTTTCACAACCAGTTTGTATTCGTGATTATTTAATTTGTATTTGGAAGTTTTAGTAATAAATTACCGTTTATCCTACTGGCTAATTTACACTTTCATCATCATAAAGAACAGCCTGCGGCAGTCCACTGCTGGACATAGGCCTCTCGCAGAGTGCGACACTCAATTCGGTCCTCTGCTCTCCACATCCATTAACCTCTGGTTACCCTACGTAAGACGTCTTTCCACCTAGCCGGGGGACGTCCTACGCCACGTTTGCCTAGACATGTCTGCTCCAGTGATTGTCAGTCCTTCGTCAAATATGACCAGCCCCCACTGCAACTTCAGATTGTATTGCAAAATGGTGAGCGATGTCGATCACTGTAGTTCTCCAATTTCGACTTTACGAACTTTTATTGTCTATGTAGCAAAACTTTTGTCAATCCTGTGTTATCATCTGACGCAGATCAGAACCTGTCTCACGTCTCGATGCGCATGATGCGACTCTTGAGTTAGCGAGAATGCCAATATTAGTGGTCTCGACCGCACCCAGACGCTAAGTGTGAGTGTGGTAGTTTAATTGTGTTGTGAAGTAAATTAAAGATGCGTGTGTGGTTTTATTTTAAAGTTACCTGACTATCGGTATGTGTAGGAGCTTTTTGTTGTTGATTTTGCTATTGCCTTTCAAGTACCGGTCAAACAGAAGAACTTCATCCCTCTGTTCCCTGAAAACTACAACTTGGAAGTCTTCATACTAAGAGTAGGCATTTTCTAGACCGACACGTAACAATGTCGACCACATCATCATCATCAGGTGAGATTATGTTAAGGCGCTGGTCTTCCTTTAATAAAAAAATTCGCAGAGAAAAATGACCTATTATTTCTAATAGCATTCCTTTTGCTTGTGTGTGTAGTGTTGTGGTGTGAGTGTGTTCTGTTTTGTGGCGTGAGTGTGTTCTGTTTTATGGTGAGAGTGTGTTCTGTTTTATGGTGAGAGTGTGTTCTGTTTTATGGTGTGAGTGTATTCTGTTTTGTGGTGTGAGTGTGTTCTGTTTTGTGGTGTGAGTGTGTTCTGTTTTGTGGTGTGAGTGTATTCTGTTTTGTGGTGTGAGTGTGTTCTGTTTTGTGGTGTGAGTGTATTCTGTTTTATGGTGTGAGTGTGTTATGTTTTATGGTGTGAGTGCGTTCTGTTTTGTGGCGTGAGTGTGTTATGTTTTGTGGTGAGAGTTTGTTGTGTACTGACCGAGGCGTTTGACTTCGTGCTCGTTGCCGTCGTCGCGCTGTATACGGATGCTGACGGATCCGTCCTCCACGAAGTACATGCCGTCTGCCGTGTCTCCCTGACGGATGATCAGCTCACCGTCGATCAGCGTGCGCGGGAGCAGCGCGTCCGCCAGGTTGGCGCGCTCGTACGCCTGCACACAACAACATTAACACACCGTCACACTACACAGTGATCCTCAGCACCATCATACGAGTATCACTAACTAAGAAAATTAAAATGCATTTTATGATAGTAATTTGTCTGTACAAGCACTTGACCTTCATATCACCTGATGATAAGTGACGATGAGACTGTTGGATGGAAAGAGCGCTCACCCAGAAGCCTTTGATACCTGTTATATTAGTGGTAGCTAACCAGGCGGACCTTGCAAATGCACTACCACCAATCAAGCCGAGTATTGAAAGGCAAGGTACCCCCACTGGGAATAGAACCTGGGACTTTCGGAGGCCACGGAGGCGGTACAATCTTCTAAATCGAAGTTATCTTAAATATTTTTCACTTTGTCGCCTTTCACGACACACGTGGCATGATATGTCCGAGACCACCCGGATCAACAATAGCGCCTGTAGCAGTTAATCCGTACGACATCACTGGCTCGGCAATGTCTTGTCACAAACTTTTCGGTGCTACTAAACGTCCACACTCGCCCACGGGCCTCGTGACAGTGTCAGTCATTGACACTCACATGGACGTTTAGCATACCAACCCATAGACACACGAGACAGTGTATGTAGGCTATACCGCATACACTACAGCGGCGATGTAAACATAGCAACTAGAACTTATCAATCGAGATCTACAGTATGGTTGAGTCCGCGTATGACGACTGGGTGGAAGCGAGTGACGCGGTATCGTTCACTTATCAGATACCGTATCGGAACAGCTTCTTATGAAGCCATGATTTTATAGCGCACACAAATTGGGAATTATTGCGTACGGTGATATCTATTTAGGGTATTGCAAAAGAAATTAAGTGATATCGAGCGTTGCCGTGTAGTGTGAAACTTTAAGGCCAACTAGTCTTATTGCAAGCGTCTCGCTCTTACAAGTGTAAGTTTGCAATTATCCATTCCGCCCGTGACCAACTTGTCCGCGCGGACATCATTGTTGATAATCATGCATTATGTTATTTCGTGGACATGTACCTAAATACTTTTACTTAATGAAATAATATGTTGCCATCTAAGTACCTTTAAGTTACTGAGGGAATCAGTTTCGTTCACTCTTAGACTAAAAATAATAATGAAAAAGCATATCTCGATCCGATTTGTCACCATACCCCCGCGCCCCTGTACCCTTTTGAGTAACCTGGGCGAGGACTCATTGAAACGGTTTACTCATAATTTTAGTCACAAAACGCATTTTCAATTCAAACCAAAAGCAATTCTGACATCGAAAACAGCAAGCTCCAAATTTTGGACTATACTAAGTGTCGAGACTGGTCGATATGTGCCCAAAAATAATGTTACAATGTGACGCCACCATCGTGACCTCTTCAGACTAGCGACAAAGAGACGTTCAGATGAATGAAGGTGCTAATTGTCGCCTAGTAATTAGCGTGCAGGTGTCGAATACAACGACACCTGGTCACTACCGACAGCCTAATATGCTCTTACGTAAGCTTTTGAATCGATTTTTCTCTAGTCACTCGCGGCGAATCGAAAATTTGCTATAAGCTTCATCACCATGGCCAGCTTACGACCGTCCACAGCTGGACATAGGCCTCCCACTGGCATAGTATAATGCGCACCACGCTTGGCAGGCGGATTGGCGATAGGAAAATACCCATCTCCTGATCATTTTCGCCTTAGTCATCTTTTACGACAACCTCGGGATGACATGGGGTGGTTCTATTCTAAAGCCGAGACTTCACGTCTGGAATGTGCTTGTCACTTGACAATCAAGTATTAATGTTAAAGTTTAATTTTATTTAAATTTCGTTGTCGTTACGCCTCCCTCGCGCCTTTTTCATCCCCCCCCCCCCTAAAATTACGGACTCAAATTACTGGTATATAAATATGGCGCCGCCTCCCGTTGAAATGAAACTTCATCTCGGAGGCCTCTTTCAAGGGGCACAACTGAATTAGGTCCTCTGCTTTTCTCATCAACCCACGTCTGGTTACAAATCAAAGGATTCGTCATTTTAAAAATACGTAGCATGTATCTAAATATCTATGAATGATTGTTTTATTACAAGTTTTAGATAAATTATTATTACTGCAGAAAACCATCCTGTGCAGTGAAAGATTTTGGTATGAAAACATTTTAGAATTTTTTTAAAATTAACAACAAAAAAAGAAATTTTATTTGAATTATTTTCAGTTTTAAGAAAGGTTATTCTTGACATAATTTTATATTAATGTTTGTTTTCACTAATCCTTTTTAGGCGAGGCAATTATCGTTATACCTTACAGCCACTTCTGACGCTTATTTCTTTGTCTGTGAATTTTACATAAGGACGAAGCCAATTTTAAGTTTTGTTAATAAAATGTATAATGTTAAAATTGTAGGTTTTGGATTTTTAAAGGGAATTTCAAAGGCCAGCCTTGAACTTGTAGCACAGCCTCACGACTTTGCGTAATTGCGTATCATAACACCGTCCGTAACAAATTTTCAATCTAGATCATACCATTCTAACTTTTCACGAGAATTTACATTTGTATAGTGACAAGTAGGTTATAGAGGTTTAATTTAAAACAATAATTAGCGTTTGTAATGACAATGGTAGTTACCTGGAGCGTCTTGAGCATTGGCACCTTGTCGAGCAGCTCCTCGTACAGCTTGCGCTTCTTGAAAGCGCTCTTGAGCAGGATGCGGCGGAAGGTGTGTCGGTCCATGGCCCAGAGCGCGCCCGGGGTCTGCGCGCGAACCGACGCCGCGCGCGGCATGTTGTACATCAGAGCCAGTTCCCCGAACGAGCCCGAACCTTCGTACGTGTGAACCACCTGCCAATACGTAACTGATATTAACTCACACACATAATACTAATATTATCAATGAGAATATGAGTTTGTATGTTTGTTCGTCCTAAAGGATAGTCATTAAATGTTTTGTTTAGGGATAGTTGAAGGGACGGACAATGACATAAGCTACGTTTTATCACGATTGAGCCGGTAGTTCCCGTGGCTACTAGTACTAAAATAGTACTACAGTTCGCTTTGTTACATTTAAATACATAATGTCTCTTGTTAAGATACAATAAGGATAAATTCAGCTGCATTATCTTTTATCACCGGCGACGGTCAGCGAACGCACAAGGTGTAAATTGTCTGTGGCAAATAAATGGTTTAAATGGTAAAATAGGCTACGAATCCTGTGCCCTTCATATCTAAACGTCAAAATTAAATTATATGTAATGATCTTATGTATTTAATTAATTTGACATTATTACGAATCCGCCATAATTGAGTATATTGTTATTATCTTCGCATTTTTATTTAAAACGAATTTATTCTTACGACACTGACAATGCAATTTTTGCTTGCTACATTTTGGGGCAATATTACGGATACCAAATAATGTATACTCAACATCCTACATACCAACATTTCTGCAAATAAATCCTACATATTTTATTTAAACTCGTGAATATTCGCATAAATTTAATAATTCAGCTCAGGTCTCTCTGGATCGCCGCATTCTCAAGCACGTTCTATAAATAAGCGAATTAGTGCTTTATCAGTAATCACACGAGCTTATACTGAGCGAAGACACCACACGATATTCTCACAAAGCTGCATAAATAAATCTTTTTCACCCCCTCCAGTTCTGAAAGCAGCGGGATGTAACTCGCATTTCCCTTCCTAGGGATGTAAGAATTTTTTCATTTTCATTTTTCAACCCAAACCGCTAATTAAAGATCGTAGCCAGCGCCTCAATAATTTTAATCTTCTAGGTGAGTAATAAATAAGCCATGGTAACTCAGTTGGGTAGAGCGTAAGTCCTTGAACAATCGATATTTGGGTTCGATATTGTCTCTGCAGGAAAGTAGGCCTGAGCCCTTGCAGTGGGGACATATATAGGATGTTGTTGATGATGAAGTGAGCACCTTCCATCTTCCAGCCTTGTACCCTCAGATGAGATTAAGGCCAAGTAAGACCTCTTTGTACATAAAAACCCAGCACCAACATATACTCTCTATGACAACTCTATCTAATTCTTCTATGACAATTTCAGAGCGTTGTTTCAAATTTTGGATTCTTTAAAAGGTCCGCTACTCCAAGTACTTCGTATAAGATTATCTACAGGCAAGGTAGACGCCAAACTAATGTAAACCTTAAAACTGCTAGATAAGGATCACAGAACTCTGCCCTCGGATGAGCACCCATGTATCCATTATAGATAGTTAAGCTGTATTGGACTCAATGAACCGATGTACTGCACTATACAACTTCCTATTTATAAGCCCTATACGTCACTTCATAAAGTTCACTGACATGAAAAAGGGTTAAACGACCTGTGAAATACCTATTGTTAATAGCATTCTTGTTCATAAACATCGTTATAAACCTCTTACAGTAAACTAGTTTTTTGTACAGAATTTCAAAATGGCCAGACCTATAAGGGGATACACATTAAGGTTTGTATTTTTAAATCACTTCAAATCAAATCACTTGAGCAAAAACATTTAAATTAAGAACTTCGATCCCTTTGATAATGTAGTGCCACTAAAGCTTGAGTTTCCCGGTATGGCGGTGCCTTCATTTAGTGGCCACTGTATATCATCTAATAGAAAGAAAGACAGAAAATAATTTATTCCAAGCAAAAAATAAATACAACACCTGATGAAAAACACACATGACACATACATAAAACAAAAATAAATAACTACAGCAAAATTAATTTAGCTTGGAAAACGGCACCAGCTCAGCCCGATGCTGTGACCCAAACACCACAGCGCTGATTTTCAGCTGGACCATGGCTTATTTATTCGGCGTTCAAGTGTTATTATTTCTAACTATAACTACCGTAAGAAAACTAAATAATCATCGTAGAACAACGCTCCACAGTTTATGTTCCAAAAAACGAGAATGTACACAAAATCACTATTAGTTATAACTTTTTATAATTAATAAATCATAAATCAATAAAGAATAATGACGTCAGAGAAATGAGGTGATTTCCCAGAGACCCGTTTCTTGACAACGCCCTCTAATAAACATCCTGTTTTCATAGCCAGAGTTTCAGACTTCGATTACCGACCGCTAAACAAAAGATTTTCTGAGTTAAGAGGGAACAGCAGATAAAAAATTTCATATGAAATTAAGGGTTTGGGATATAGCTGTTTTCTCAACGAAACGTTAGCCAAATTCAATCATTTTGATCTTATTCTCTTTATCAAAGAATAATCTAGGCCCGTTGGTTTTGCTTTTTTCAATATTTTGTCTACAATTAGAATTATGGGCATCTCAAAACTCAAAATTTCAGAAAAAATTTCTTTCAACTTATGGTACTCATTATTTAGAGTAAACGTAACATTTTCAGAAAAAGCAAAACCAACGGGCCTAGATTATTCTTTGATAAAGAGAATAAGATCAAAATGATTGAATTTGGCTAACGTTTCGTTGAGAAAACAGCTATATCCCAAACCCTTAATTTCACGGCAAAACTAGGCAAATACCAAAAAAAGCTTCAACTGTCCTTCTCGCACAGTTCGGTTCGGGAGGCAGGGTACACTATATCACAACTATATACTGTGTATTATATGTATAAAAATAAAGTAAGCATGCATTAGTGATGTCAATAAGCTTTATCGATTTTTTCGACTAATAGTGGTGGGAAAAATATATCGATAGATACCCTTTCTCGAGCTATAATGGTTTTACCTGTTAGTTTTAATGTTTAGATTGATCTAAATAAACAAATATAAAGACAAATAATTCTAAGGAAATTTATTTTATCTCTAGAACAGAACATTTTCCCTGAAATTCTTAGTTGTTGTTACGTTTTGTTACGTGTAAATAATTAAATATGATTTATGAATAAGTGACTTATGTTTCAAATATTTTTTTAATGTTAAAGTTCGAGTCGGACTCGCATACAAAGGGTTCCGTACCACTGTAAAATATCTAAACAGAAAAAAAACACAGAAAAAACATAACATTTATTGCATGGACATCCGTTTATTTATAACTTTTTTAAAAGCTTTTTTATATTATTTTTTGTTATTTATTATTATTGAAAGTCTTGAGAGAGAACGAGAAGTTATATGGACATCGCATGTACAAATCGCTACGGAGACTATATGACCCGACACAGATATCCCGGAGATCAGCCAGCAAGAGCTTGAAATGGCTCTCCAACAACTCAAAAACCGGTCAAGAGCAAGTCGGACTCGTGCACCGAGGATTCCGTACAGAATATGAATTAATGACATACTGAAAATCATAAATAATAGGTATGGTAATATGCACCCAACAATGCTCTACCGAAAATGAAATTCTAAGCTAAATTACATATTACGAAGTTAAGTTTGTAAACATTAAAAAATCAATTTTACTGTGTTACAATTAAAAAATTCAGATTTATTCCTATGGTTGTGCTGTAAAACCTTTCTTCTTGCCAAATTTCAAGACATTAGGTCAACGGGAAATACCGTATAGATTTTGGGTTCATTGCATTTTGTACGGAAATGGTCTAAAATACAGCTATATCTTTTTATTGCGTTGACCTATAAGTTTCATTATTTGACAGATCTAAGGGACAGCAGACTGGAGTATTCGATATCACAGTGATCCTATAAGGATTCCTTTTTTCCTTTTGAGGTACTTAAAATATAATAGTATAATATGAAGTATGACAGTAGGAAATACGATAGATTTCGACGATATTATTATTCATGTCGACAAATAAAAACTTGAAATATTTTTTCCCAGTTATACATCTCATACACTTAAGACGGGATTTTTAACTCGTCTATTCTATTGTGTGAGGTGTCGTGAAATTACAGTTTTTTAACCGACTTCAAAAAAAGAGGTTATCAATGCGACCTGTATGTATGTAATATTTCCAGAACTGCCCAGTTTTCATATATGTTAGTCTATACCAGCTTCTAAAGAAGTGTGCCAAATTTCTAAAGTGTATGTTTGTTTGTCCTCGCATATATCCGGAACACACACACAAAAGAAAAACACACATAGGGTTCGTGGATTTCAACAAAGCATTCGACACACTCGAACATAGATTTATCTGGGACGCACTGGAAAAACAAGGCGTACATGCAAAATACATAAGAATACTGAAAAACATATACACAAAAAGCACCGCACAAGTGAAGCTAGAATCTACAGGCGAAGAATTTTCGATTGAGAGAGGGGTACGCCAGGGAGACCCAATTTTACCAAAAATATTTTCAGCTATCCTGGAAATGATATTCACAAATCTGGATTGGACGAATAAAGGACTAAATATAAATGGCAAAAAGCTGAGTCACCTACGCTTTGCAGACAACCTGATCTTAGTTTCGGAAAACCCGAAAACCCTACAGACAATGTTCCAACAGTTAGCGGAAGAGAGCGAGAAAGCAGGCCTGTCAACGAACTTAACGAAAACAAAAGTAATGTCAAATTCCTCACAAACAGAGCCCATAACAGTAAATAATGGAGAAATAGAGTATGTAGAAATGGACAAGACTAATAACTGAATGGCAACCACGAGATAGCAAAAGAAAAAGAGGCAGACAGACTAGAAGATGGGAGGACGACATCAGACAAGTGGCGGGTCCAACATGGACCCGCATAGCGAAAGATAGAATAGAGTGGAAATCCTTAGAGGAGGCCTATGTCGAAAGACAAGCTGAAATGTAGGAACGACCGGTTACTGATACTTAATATAAAAAGATAAGTAACGTATAAAGTAAGCATATTTTTAAGAAAATTAAAACAAAAAATTAGTTCAGCAATAAAGGCTATTTTATTTAATTTATTTTTTATATATCCGGAACTACAAGTTCGATTTAAATAATCCCTTTTTTGTTTACCTAGGTATTGTAAAACTTAGGGAAGACTGCAAGTTTCATCAAAATCGGTTCAGTAGTTTTTGAGACTGGGAATGTTAAGTGTGTATTTCGGCGTTGCAGTGCAGCAGAGCAAATTTAAAATTAATGTTTTAACTGTACTGTAATCTGTATGCCGAATAAATTATTTCTATTCTATTCTATTAGTTAAATGTTTGTTACCTCAGAGCTTTTCACTGGGTGAACCGATTTGGATGATTCTTTATTATTTGAAAGCTGATGCTTTCCATGTGGTCCCATTTCAATTTGGTCCGGTTCTTAGAATGGAATCCATGAGAAAACAATATACATCTTAAATTTTCCTTAATAAAAGTAGACTTTTAGGGCAGTTGAAGTCGGTTTCTAGTTCTTTTTGAACGCTTTAACTTGTTAGTCCTTAGACTCTAGCACTCTAGGTACTAAAACACCTCTAGGTCACCTAAAGTATCGTTGGAAGACGAACGTTCGGATATGGTGAAACTAAAAGGTTTCTTTGTTGACCGTAGAACCCTAAAATAGCAACGCCATAATTTATATTGTATTTATATGTGATAGGTACTTACTAGTCAATTATATCAAATACAACCACAGTATGTCGAGACTAAACCAATATGCGAACAATAATTTCTCAAAACGTAAAACAAGGGTTGACGCACGCTCACGTCAAGTTTATTATAATTTTGAAAAATACACTCTAGCCCAGGCGGAGGGGTAGCGACTATGCGCGGCTCGCAGGGGCCTCTTTGGGATGTTATGCAGCGTTATTTGTGTGAGTGAAAGCATGTGAAAGGCTGTATGTGTGCGTACCGAATCGCGACAGCAATAACATATTCAAATACCTACTATTCTACGGAGACTTTGCTTCATTGGCGTCTTAATGGGATTTCGGCATTGCATCCTACAATTCAGTTAAAATATGCCGCATTCCTCTTATCAACCAGACAGGAGTGTTTTAGGTTATGTGCGTATTTGGTGCTATAAAATGGCCTTCATAGTAAGTGGTTTAAACATAAACTGTTGTTGCAAGCCCAATGTAGGAGGCAGCCGGTGCCGAAATAGCATGTCCCGGTTGTTTACTAATAGACAATGACGCGCAGCGTGTTAGAGTACTTTAGTTATGCTAGACTAGATAAGTTACGACGAGGTAAACAATTTATCATTCAAACGAATAGGCAAACCAAAGTCTTTGACTAACAGATGTTACAGATAGTGCCGTAATTAGTGCGTGCTACTATAACTCTGCGCCCACAATCATCATCAACAGCCTATATATGTCCCCACTGCAGGGGCTCAGGTCTACTCTCCAACAGTGTCCACCACGCGGGCCCAGTGCGGATTGGTAGACTTCACACACACCTTTAAATTTATTCTCAGGAGTGTGCAGCTTTCTTTGCGATACTTTCCTTCACCGAAAAGTCAATGGTAATGATTATCATTCGTACAAATAACAAACGTAACATCCAAATAATTTATTCGTACGAGCCAGGATCGAGCCCAGACCTCGATTGTTCAAGGACTGACGCTCAACCCAACTGAGCTACCATGGCTTGCGCCCATGACCTATAAAACTAAAACATGGTCATTTTTGCGCCTCTCTGAGGTCTGCGCCCTGTATCTGGGCACCGCTGGAATCGCCTTATTTTCTGCACTGATTACAGAATACTCTCTAAGTAAAACTAAATGCCGTACAGCCAGTGAACATTTCTGTATAAGGCGGCGCCGGTTTAATTGGCAAACAACTGCACGATGACGGTAAGAGAATCGCGGCGGTAGTTTACCAAATTCGAAATCTATGGGACTATCGACACAGGGCGATATAATCGCGGCGTTATGACGAGTGACTCTTGCACATAGCATCACGCGCGAGTCCGTCAAACAACAAACTAAGCTCTTCTAAAACAGTTGAGTGACGTAACGAGGCATTGTGGTCTCGCGACGTTTCGCTGACAATATATCGTATTGATACCGTTGCAAGCGACGATACGTTGACGGAATTATCGTTGTACCGTGGAGATTACTCCACGATAATTGGACGGCCGCGTTGCGATAATCTCGTCCGTGAAGATACCGCCTAAAGGGTAAGGTGGTAAAATTGGTAGACTTTATGTTCATGCATGTTTGAATTTCTGTCTGGGCGCGAGTTTATGAATGTATCATCAGGACAGAGTTTGTGAAGTTATCATCAGGCGAGAGTTAATGAATGTATCATCAGGAGAGAGTTTGTGAATTTATCATCAGGCAAGAGTTAATGAACGTATCATCAGGAGCTAGTTTATGAATGTATCATCAGGAGAGTTTATGAATGTATCATCAGGAGCATGTTTATGAATGTATCGTCAGGTTAGCGTTAATGAACGTATCATCAGGAGAGTTTATGAACGTATCACCAGGAGAGAGTTTGTAAATTTATCATCAGGCAAGAGTTAATGAACGTTTCATCAGGAGCTAGTTTATGAATGTATAGTCAGGCTAGCGTTAATGAATATATCATCAGGAGAGTTTATGAATATATCATCAGGAGAGTTTATGAATGTATCATCAGGAGCATGTTTATGAATGTATCGTCAGGATCTCACCTTCTCGATGCCGTCGTCCCCGGTGACGAGCACGTCGAAGATGCCATTCTCGATGACGTAGAAGTTGTCACCGTCGTCGCCCTGACGGATCACGTACTCGCCGGGCTCTGATCGCTTCTCGAACATCGCGTCCAGCACCTGCGCACGAGATCAATCAACATCACATCATTATCTGTACAGCTGGACGTATTTAAAATGTTAAAAAGAGGCCTATGTCTGGCAGTGAACGCTTTCCGACGAATAAAAAAGGTTAAATTACATTTAATCTACTCCATGGCCTAAGGTTTACACGCTTGGCCTCATAATCCGGATGTCACAGGTTCCGATTGCGGTAGGGCAATTTCTACGTCCGTCTGGCTAGCTACCAGCATGTTATCTAAGTCTGCCGCCAAACAACAGTGTTGTGTTCCGGCATGAAAGGTAGCAGAGCCAGCGCCTTTTTAGCTTGAAGCTTCTCGCACGCTTACCATCCAACGGCCTTATTGTCAAAAAGAATGCATTTGGTAAAATTAATATATGGTATTGATAGATTCGTTATCTGACCCGGGCGGCTGTTCACTCTACGGATATTGTTTGAGCTATCTCTCTAGCGAAACGACGTCATACAATTGTGCAACAGTACTCACTCACTCACGTAACATATGACTTGTATATGTTATCGCATTATCAGAAAATCAGTTCATGGCTGTGATTTTGAACGAGTGATTGACGGACTGACTGTATTCTATAATAGTCACAACGCGCGTCATTACAAGGTCATAGCTGCGGATTCACGTCGGATGTGTGAATTTGTGGGGATTGCGGCGAATCGCTCGCCAATAGATACATATGTTCGGAAAGTGTATTCATCATCAGCCAGGACACGTCAACATGGACATAGCCCTCCTCCATGGTACGCCACACTGACCGGTCCCGAGACACTTGCATCCAGCGACTCAACGCGACCTTAACTAGGTCGTCGGTCCATATAGTAGGGGGACTGCCCGGTAGACGTTTTTCGGTACGTGGTCACCACTCGAGAACTCTTACTAAGAGTAGAATATCGATTGCCTGCCCATTGCCACTTCAGTATATTAGGGTTTTCACACGGGCAATATACTAGCCATATATCAATACGAAATCGCACGACAAATTCCTAATTAATGAATTATTGAAATAATATACATCCACACTAAAGTTTGTTTCTTCCTTTACGTCGTCATGAAGAATCAAAATGACTTGATTTTTTGTGAAGGGATAGTCGAAGGGCCGAAAAAAGTCAGGCTACTTTTAAGTCGATCAATTAGATAGTCCCACTGTGATAATTTCTGAAAAGCACGCTGACGAAGTCGCGGGTTAAAGTCAGTAATAAATATCTAAGCGGAAGGACCAATGACCCGACAGTCAACTATAATAAGTAGGTATAGAACATGTATAGAACGCAAACCGCTTCACGCACAGAATACCAAAGACCCGCGTCCTTCTTACAGCCAATTCCTTGTATGTATTTAGCCGTATTGCTTCTGTATTCAAACACAAACCTGGACCGAAACGACTCGTTAAACATGCACTGACAAATATCTTGTGCAAACATGACGTTCAAACATATTTTACACGTGTGAGACCAAATGTATTCAATTATATATACTAATAAACACGCACACACACACGTACGCGTTAGCACGGTATTTCTTTCAATGCAAAGAATTACAATGTCTCGAGCAGTTTCAGTCATATTTAGGGACCGTATTCGATTTGAAATGGATTTTTTTGTTTCCTAGTATTTTGTGACCGCGACTTCTTTGGCGTGTACTTCAGAAGTAGGCTATATCCTTCTTCGACCCTTCGACTATCGTCTCCCGCTGGACATACATAATTTCAATATACTGAAAGCGAAATACTGCTCGACTTAAATCTCATGAACAACCAATATGAGTTACACCACTAGTTATTGGAGCAACTTTGGCAAGAGGTCTGCCATCCCAGAAATACCTTAAAAGTACCTTTTCCCTTTTGTTCTAAGGTACTCTTTGTCCCATTCCAATAACGCGTGAAAACATAGTTTCATTCATATGACAAGATGTTTTGACGACGCGCATTTTTAAAAACATTCGATAGGCTTCCGTTTGACCACAATCTCACCTGATGTTAAGCTACATTGTGGTCTAGGATGGTTCACGGTTGCCTATAAATAGCCTATTCACTCCGGTCTTGAAGATATGCAGGTTGTAGCGCTCGGAAAACACAAAAGCCGGCAGGGAATTCCACTCCTTAACTGTACGCATAATAAATGAAGAAGCGGAACGCTTCTGCGAAATGGTGGATTTATAAGTGGCATTATAACAAAAGCAAAGAGTATTTTATAATAACAAAAGGAAATATACATTTCTGGGATGGGAAACCTTGTCATACTGGCGCCAACTAGTGGCGAAACTTTTCGTGAAAACCGTCATTCAACAAGCGTGGTGCAACAGACGTAGTGGGGAGAAGAAAAGAGACATAATTGCACTTGCTTCTTGCTCGCTGCTCTAGCTCTTTGAACACACTAGACTCTCACTAAATGATTTATCGAAATTCAATTCTTATGGGGTTAAAATCGCTACTTTCGTGTTAAATTAGAATAAGAATAAATGTATTTCTAACAGCGTACAAATATTTTTCTTAAATCTAATTGGGCTAGAATATTTGATCTAGTTACATTCCATACAGTGCCTCACTCCTTATAAAAGCAGACGGAACGTCTAGCCGCCAGCATTAAATATATCAATTTACATGCAATAAGCAAAAAACTATAAAGCTGCAACTTGGGTGTCTTTAAGTCGAGACTGAACAGGCACATTCTAGATCAATTCGTACCACCATAGAAGGCCACATCGTCGCTTACCATCAGGTGAGGTCGTGGACAAGCGTAGATCTATTTATCTACTGTAAAAAAGTATATTAAATAATGAGACCTGTAGCAAATCAAACGGTGACGTCTTGTTCACACTCGATGGTGACACACTTCCGATCTGACAACGGTCTCTCGTGGACGGTATCCTTGAGCTAATATACCATACAGTAAAGCTGTGGACACTACAAGACCTTACCTGCTGCATCTGCTGTGCGTCGAGGGAGCGGAACAGCAGTATGCTCCGCACCGCCTCCGCCAGCCGCTGGCGCTGCGCGTCCGACTTGGGGAAGACCACCGGGGCGCCCTCGTCAGAGTCATCCTCCTCGGGGTCGTAGGTCTCCGCGAACACAGACTTACGGCGGTTGTTGAAGCGCGCCACTGGCGGCTCTGACGGGCAACAACACAACAAGTTAGCATACCATCTCAAACTTGTGCGCGGATAATTCGCGAGAGGCCTTCGGAGTGTGCGGCTTGGAGAAGCCGAAGCAGAGAAAGGAGTTTCAGAAATTATTTCTAAAAAAAGATCATTTTTATACGTAACATGCTGTTATAATGAAGTCTGAATTGTGACCACATTAAACTGAATAAAAAATGGAAGTATTTATTGTATCTAAAAGCGAGCTCGTTGTTGTAATTTATTTATTTCGTTATTATTTCTCGTTTAATACTTAAATCTAATTATATCATACAATACATAAATCGTATTATAGCAGGAAAACAAAATAAAATATTCCAATTAATTAAATTTAAATACAAATGTCGACTCGTTTTACATGTCTATACGTGCTATAAATCATTACCCATTTTAAAAAGAACCAGAGAATTAAGTTTAAAAATATGCCTTGCATCTCAAGTGAAACTTCAGACTTCAAATGTTTAATAAACGAATGAAATACTTTTTTAATTTGTGAAAACTTTTAATTGGCAATCTGGTTCTTTTATTTATTTATTTTTAGTTAAGTTTTAGTTTATTTATTTATTTTTAGGGTTCGGAAAAAACGAAGCCCTTATTTGAATGTAAATTTTCCTTTACAAATAAAATAATAAAATACAAGTAAGTTCTATAAAGAGCCACTAAGTGAATTCGACTCAATTATACTGTTCTTTACAAACACTTTACAAATTTTCTTTTAAATAATATTAAAACGTTATCTTTTATTTCTTAGGCTTTTTTCAAACTTGGGCCAAATGAGAATGTTTGTTTGATTCTTAACTTCATCCTAACATCCAAACGGATGAACAGATTTTTATACAAGAGATCCAATTGTATCCATTTCATGTTTTTCTCACAAAAATTTTAGGCTTTGATTGCTTACACGTTTGGAATACATACCTACATAGGTACAACTTTACGAGCTTTTACAGTTTTGTAACCTTTTAATAAATTTTTAACCTATCTAGTTTTGATTTCAATATTTACTTATTGTACTGAACAGTGGAAGCTAATCGGTGTCTGTAACATTTATATGATACAAATGTATTTTTGTGTCGGCAATGCGCACGCGCATACAAACCGCCGCCGCCGCGCCGCTCTCAGTGTGCCCCGGCCCTAGCTTGACTGTGTCAATGTTTATTCAAGCAATACGAGCGGCTGGCTACTTACGCGGCGTAAGGCTATCATAATATCTACGCAACATATGTGTATCAATGAAAACCACATTTATGGCTTTTTTCGTCACGGTTATTTTAAATATAGAACCGTTTTCCATCAACAGTCCAGATTAATATTTTGGTGGGTGATATATTTCTTGCTGCCCTGTCTGGCTAGCTACCACCATGTTATCTAAGTATGCCGCCAAACAGCCACTTTAATAGCATTTTGGTGTTCCGGTAATGAAACATCTAATGCCTAATTAACCTAAGGTTTTTGAATGAGCACACTTTCCATCCTACTGCCTCATAGCAACTTGTCATTAGCTGAGATGAATGACAAATGCAAACCCCTTGTGTCTTTTAAACGAGGCAATAGCTATGTTACTTGCTTGCAAGAGCACAACAGAGCTATTAGAATACTTGCTTAGAAACAGCTTTAATAGCATGATGGTAGCCAGCAGGTGTACGAGTAGCCAACCTTATTGCAAAATATCTAATAATCATATTAAATGCTAAAAACTATTTGTTCGGTAAAATATTCACGCCATGTTTAACAGTTCGCAGAACATATGTAAAATGTGTTTGTATATTTTATGAAAAAAGGTTTAATGTCGAATGAGCGGGATTTGAACCTGTCTCTTGCCAGTCCGGGGCGAACGCTTTGTCCACTAAGCTATTGGTCGTATATCGTTCGGATCGTTCTATGTAGTATATATGTGTATAATATCACGCAATAAGCAAAAAGTAACCGAGCCATAACGACAGTATAAATATTCTGTTAAAATAAAACTTTTTTAGGGTTCCGTACCTCGTAAGGGAAAAATGAACCTTTATAAGATCACTTTGTCAATACCTTTTTTCTCAGGAAAGCGTGAAGGTATCAAGTTGTAATTAATACTGGATAGGCAAGTCTGCAGTCCCTTGGAGCCGTGAAAAAATGAGGCTTCTAGGTCAACGCATTAAAAAGGCAAGAATACGGCTGTTTAAACCGAATTTTCCGACGAAGAAGGACCTTTAAGGTACCGCCCATTGACCTAGCTAGAATCATGAAATTTGGCAAGAAGCCAGATTTTACAGCACAAGTATAGGGGAGAAACAGAAAAGAATCAAATTATATCTCATTAAAATTTTACGATTACAAACTATTCCAGCGCCTGTCGTTATTTGCATTGCAATGAGTAAATTAACAACAATTGCACGTGTGTGCAACTAATTCTAATAAAATATTATCTTCAGTATGTTAAATTAATTTTCTGTACGGAACCCTCGCCTCGGTGCGCGAGTCTGACTCGCACTTGAACTGATTTTTAGACAAACCACAACATTTGGTCACAGGTGGCAATAACGATCGCATTAGATCAGTAAGTAGGACAGAGTTAATCTGTAACAGCAGGTAGGTAGGTATAGCAGGCAATTGCTTGACGACCTCGCCTCCAACTTGTCCTACAGATATGTCATTACATTATATCATGTCATTACGACACTATAGGTACTTGAGATTCTATTAATATACCTACAATTAATACATAATCATAGTTATTGGCGGCGTGTAGTTTTAGTTTGGGAAAAGTTAGTTAGGAATTCCTTCCCTTCGTTGCGTAAACGATGCCGACAGTAGCTCAAAACTGTAATTTTATATCGAGGCATCGCAGTGAGGTTTTGTTTGTGAAATTGTTTGTGCTTAATTTTATGCTTTTCCATGTGTACCCATATTCTGTCGATTTTTTTTCTGGCTACATTAAAAATTAATTTTTTATTACAATAATCCCACATTCCGTTCCGGTGTATACACTATTTAAGCGAACGAACTATGCATGTGCTGTTGGACTTGAGTCTCTCTCTCTCTCTCTTATATTGCCACGTCGTTTGTTATTTGACCGTGATCCTCGAGAGGGGGAGTATTAAGAATATAACCACATCATGTCATCTCGAGGGCGTCGTAAAGGCGACTAAGGGACAAAATAACCAGGAGAAGTTCAGCAGCATCGGATTATGTAACAACAATATTTACTGCTAACACCAACCCGCCTTACAAGCATCGTAGTCGTCGTAGCAGCCGATTATGATTTGATTGATGATCACAGATTATTGACAGCAGTGATGGTGTTGTTACATGGGTAGATGTTGCTGCCATCTATTGATGATTTTCTCCCATTGTTACCTTTTACGAAACGCACGCAATGACTTGGGTTAATAGTCCTATTATAAAGAAGCAAAACTTGTCGAGATGTGTTTAGCACAAATTTACCGAGGGATAAGAATTTCGGGGGATAGGATAGTTCCTATTGTCAACGGAACAGTTTTTAAACCGAAATTCGCGTCCAAAACCGAATAGTGAACAAAAATAAGTACATAATATCACCTGACCGATTCTCCATCATTATTACACTGTCATCACCTTTCACATGTTCCTAGTAATTTATAGAATTCGTTGACTAATTCATACATAAAATATCTTATTTACCATTATAGATAGAATCACTGCTGTTCAAGAGATACATACTTTACAACTCTATCGGTTGTAAACCTCAAAAAAACTGTTTACAACGTAAAGCGATAATGACTTTATGTATTAAACTTTGCGTCTGAAGCGAAGTGATGTCATCAGTACTATAACTGTCTCCTGCCATGATCTAGTAAGCTATGCGTGTAAATAGATTAAAATAGATAATTATAGCCATCCTCCGCAGTTGAGTCGGACCATGACATCACAGTGTAACTTGCCTTTTGCAAACAACCATTGGTGGCAGAAAATTCGGTAACCGCAACGCGACATTCGTCAAATCTTTGAATCGTCAAAACTGTGTTTCGTCAAATTCGTCATATGTCAATTCCGAGCACAGTGAAATAGATAAAACTGAAGCAAAGGTTAGCAAGTTTTTTTGCCTATTTTCAAGGGGGGAGTTTCTTAATTCGATTGTATGTTTTTATGTATGTATGTTACGCGATAACTACACCAGTTTGAATCGATTTTGATGAATCTTTTTTTGTTTGGTAGAGCATACTTCAGAGGCGGTCCCGTATGACTTTTATCGGAATTCAACAAAAATCAATCAATCTAATGAGGCGCAGGAAACCAAACCGAGTACCGATAGGCACCCCCACTGGGAATCGAACCAGGGACCTCCAGATTCAAGTCAAAGCGTGTAGCCACCAGGCCACGGAGGCGGTTAAAACAACTCACCGGTCATTGAAAGGAATTTCATTTTCCTGTCAACTATCGTTTTTGTTAGATTTTTTCGCGGGAATTATTATAATAGTCAGAACAAATTTTAAACGACTAAAGCGTCATTAGCCTATGGTAAGGCAGAAACGTTTAAAAATCACGAACTGGCGTAATAATCAAGTGATCAAACGTGATTTGGTCATTTAGAACGCTGTGGATGACAGACCCAAGGAGATTTTCAAAATATTATGATTTAAAAATAATTATTTATATCTTAATAATGTATTTAAGAAAAACCTGCCTGCGTAGTATGAGACGCGTGATGTGTCGCATTCTCACCGCTCTCATGCGTCTCGTGCTACGCAGGCTGGTAAGTCGCGGGGAGCCGCTGGATGCAAGAGTCTCGGACTGGTCATGTTGAGCAGTGGACGTTTTCTTTATTTTATGTCTGATGGGTTAGCATTTGGCCTTCATCTCACCTAAAGTGGCGATAAATAATTTCTTCAAGCTAATGAGGCCCTAAGCTGGCTCTGCAATAGTGCTGTTTGGCGGAAGGCTTAGATAACATGGTGGTAGATAGCTAGGCGGGCGTAGAACAAACCGATAGGTACCCCTCATCGTCAGCTGGGAAACGTCCACTGCTGGACATAGGCCTCCTTCATGACACGCCACATCGACCAGTCCCGAGCCACCAGTCGGTCCACCTAGTAAGGGGACAGCCTGGTAGACATTTCCCGGTACGTGGTCGCCACTCGAGAACCTTTCTCCCCACCAGGAATCAGTTCTTCGAGCGATGTGGCCTGCCCATTTCCACTTCTTATGTCGGTAGACCTTAGTTCGTCTACGGGTTTCCTCATTCCGCATTTTATCACGTAGAGAAATTCCAAGCATAGCTCGTTCCATTGCTCGCTAAGTGACTTTGAGCTTGTTTATTTGGCCCACAGTAAAGAACTACGTTTCGTTTAGTAGTACCCCTACTGATATGATATACAAAAACATATACTTGAATATAGAACTCCGGTTTCATAAAGTCGGTTGAAAACGTTCACTGATCATACAAACACACTCCTATTTTTAGAACGGATTCTGTTTGATTTGAAGATATGATATATAATGACAGTCCATGTAATCACCTAATATTTTTCTTGTTCTAACAACAGGCGTAAGAAAAAACATGATTTTTCAAAGTGAATCATTAAAGTTAATGTGCCTCCGTAATGATCGTGTTACTTGCACGTACTTGCGGCACAATGGCTGCCATCTCTCTTACGCAAATAAGACTCAAGGTTCGGTTCGCACCTGTAAATTTCATATATATGAAATTTACAGGTACATTACTTCTTTTCATGTTATATTGCTGGTTAACATTAGGCTGTATAATTATACTGTACTTGCGTTATGTTACGTTTTTTTTTTACCTTACTTCCAAAACAAAACGTTCCAAATTCGAACTAGATTCGAAAATTAAAATAACGTAACGGACGGTATTTTGAATACGATTGCAAAAAATGTGAAGTATCAAGATCGATAGGTCCACCATACAGAGTATATTGGTATTACTCTTGGGCCTTGGGACTAGCAATTGGTACACTCAAGTACAAAAATATGTATCCACTTTCGCACCATGTCACATTCACTCTTGCTTGGTCCTATGTAGTGGGTTGAGGGAAATGTCAATTGCAGGCAAATGTGACACTGACATGGTAATAAAGTGGATACATATTTTTGTACTCGAGTGTAAAAGGGTCATGGATTTTCTCAAATACTGGTAGAACCAAGGCAATTAAATTCAGCCCATATCTCAGCAGCACCAGTCAATTTACTATGCACTCAACTGACATGAGAATTCCTACATAGAATTCATCATATACGAGTATCATAACTTTCTTAAAATTAACAAAATCAACTCTTACGTAACTCAAAAGCAAAAGCTGTACTTTGAACAGCTCCAGCTACTCGCACACTTCTCACAGGTGTTTTTCACCACATCTATAAATCTCCCCCCCACAGACGTGACGTAATACATAAACATCCCTCATTTATGTAACGTGCGTAAAAAAAGGCGAACATCTGTTACAGTTCCGTAGTTAAAGTCTACGCGTGTACGCGAAGAAAACAAGCCAATCTCATCATCACAAAGTTCAAAGCATTAAAAAACAAACACACAAATGGGATCGGCGTGTTGTAAACACAATAAATTTATGCTTCACACAAACTGTTGCATTGTAGGAGCGATATCATGAGAAACTACTTTTTAGTGAGCCTTCGTAACTATATTTTCAAGGTAGAATATAATAGGCTTTTTTTACATTTTTGTATCTACAATCGGTCTTTAGACTGTAAGTAGATGTGTTCTATAAGTAGATATCTTCTAGGCATTGTCTTACTATTAAACGAATTATTACAAAACCAATTAAATAGTTTTGTATTCGCTATAAACGAATTTTTATGGTGAAAACAGAGTATTTAGAATCAATATAACAACTTTTGTTCTTTTAAACATGGTCACAATTTTGTAAAACCAAAAATTCTTTGATACTTGATTCAATTTTTAACGAATCATCAACTCTTTTGGAATAGATGAATATACCTTGTACATCGTCTATGAAAAAATTTTTAACTACATCAAAAACTATGTATATGTGTCAAGTCAATATTAACTGAACTCTTTTATGCATTTTCATCAATTGAGAAAATGTTTTAAAGCTAATCTTACTATACAAGGTATAATTAATTGAATCTAGACCTAATTGATGTCAACATGTAATGAAAATTTCAACAGTTGTTAAAACTTTATACTATTTGTGCATGTTATTTCTGAGAAGATAAAAATTATTTAAATTTTTGTAAGTAAATGTGATTTCTCATGATGTAGCTACTATACATTGGTGATTTCTCAGAAGCATGTTAGTGTTAGAATTCCAAATACTCTCATAAAAATGCAATCAAACCAATAAAACGACTTAAATCGATTCTAGAACTAATTACCTCATTATGTACCTTAATCTGTTCTGAATGGCTCAATAATACTTGCTATAAAATATACAGAATCGAATCTATAAGGATTTAATACTATAGTTGTGTTGTAAGATTCTGTAAACATATAAATCCAATAAAAGTGAGTGAGACAACCTATTTTGATCAAGACACTAAGCAATAAAATTCAATTCAATCATTCTTAATTTAAAAATTGGTTAAAACACACATTGTAAAAATACCTAATGAAATAACTAAGACTTTGGATGACAGATCAACCGTAGATTGAATTTAAAAAAATTCATTATTAAATGATTATAGCTTCACAAAATCAATTTTCTATGTTTTCAATTACTTTTCGACACTGCACGAAAACAGCAATTTTGCGAGTTGCCAAGTCCTCAATCTTATTGTAAAGACACGAAATAAATGCACATACCATGAAAGATAATTAGTTTCTTAAAATATACCGCTTTCAAAACTATAATGAACGGAAACCACAGCGAACATGAAAGTAAATCTTTTATGACGTCAAAAGGTTGCCCTGTGTCTTGTATTTATTACTTGGCAACAGAGATATTCCCTAAAATTCTTATTTTATACATAAATAAAGTTATATCATCGGGAGCGTAATGGCAGAGAGCCAAACACTGAGCATAATCACTACAACTGTTAGTGTATTTTTAAAAACATATTTTTTGATCCAACTCTTTATAAAAGGAGTAACAGGTTTTAGAAATAGCTCATCCCAGACATTCTTTAGAGTTAGGACTATAGTTTTTAAACAATGTGAGTTGTGAAAGAACTCTGTACATGTGTAAAGAAATTTTTATAAGGCTTAGTCTTGAGTCAGATCATACTCAAGATGAATTCATGATTACTCAGGACCCTATTAGTAAGGCTCTGCTGTATGTCTACCCGTCTGTCAGTCAGCGGGCTTTGTCTCATGATCCATAATAGGTAGACGGTTGAAATTTTCACAGAATGTGTATATCTTTTGCTGCTATAACAAAAAATAATAAAATAAATTAAAACCTATTTATTTATATTACATCAAAATCCCCGCTTTATGATTACAAACTTTTAGCATCTTTCTTAATGTGTAAATTAACAAGTGTTAATTATTCATATTCTGTATGGAACCCTCAGTGCATGATTCTGACTTGCACTTGTTTGGATTTATTCTTTTTGTGATAATATAATCAATTTGATTATTATTATATTGCTTATTATATATTTTTTTATAAAAGTTTAATAAAATTATATCATCTACAACTAATTCCAGACACAAGTTCTGCATATTAATTAATTAATTCTTGAGTAGTTTGGAGCATGATCTGTTTATAAGAGCCTTGTTATGAAAACCATCTGATTAAATGTACACTAAGTAAACAGCAACTGGCCGTAAAATAATATTATGTATTCCAAACCTAGAAAAAGTTTTTAATTAAATTCTAGTGTTTTATATTTTTCAACTACAAGAAACAGGCAAAGTACTATCTAAAAAAATCTACAAACTAAAAACTAATAATGGCTGATCTAGTAGCAAATACTGCAAGAAATGATTTCTCCCTGTTATATTTATCAGGCTTGGGGGAATTGGACTACAAAATACAGAAATCTACAAATAGTAAATTTGATGGATTGTTTCTGTATGTTCTATTAACAAACACCTGTGATAAATCTATAGCTATATCTGTTTTTATATCATGTGATTTCACTTAGAAAAGTTGTCTTCTTAGATTAGTACCCATATTTATGCACCCCAACTGAAATAGGTATATATTGACTGTCATAAACCTTTTGTGACTCCACTGAAATATAGTATATTTTATGTAATTTGAATTTGCAATAGGTTTTGTTTTCAATCATGAAAATATTTAATATGGTGCAAATGCATGAAATCTTTTATAAAAATCAGAATATTAAATTAAAAAACAATGTCCTAATCAGGTAGTTATAATGAACACATATTTAGATAAGAAATAATTTGGCAGCAAGCCCTTGCATATAAATACTCCAATGTTATTTCATATATTCTAACTGAGTCCACACATGGGCTGCTAAACTAGGTTGGTAGTTAAGTATTCAGATCATTTAAATGGAAATGGCATGAACCTACTCTATACGCGGCCCTGACCAGCTCACCTCAAGTCCCACCACTATCGTACTGAGTAGGTAATGTGAATGAGTACCTTCTTCATCTGATAT
Organism: Carcina quercana; assembly: GCA_910589575.2. NCBI lineage: Eukaryota > Metazoa > Arthropoda > Insecta > Lepidoptera > Depressariidae > Carcina > Carcina quercana. Next base: position 2,656,889 of record OU342440.2, on the reverse strand, counting down.
TATGGATTCATCGGGCGTGCCGGCGGGCTGGCCCCTCACTATCGTGGTGGTCCTGTTGTTCTGTAACCTCGTGAAGAACTCGACTGCGTAGTTGATCACGTCTCCGGGCTGCTCCAGCAGGTAGCTTATGGTAAACTCCAGTAAGATCTCTCTAAGGTCATCCGGGACTTGTATGCGTCCGCCCTGAGGCCTGCTCATTTCTAACAACGTCGTCGCGCCCTTTCGTTATTTATCCCCCGTGGAAAACGTCAAGCGGCACGTTAGATTACAATTTCGATATCATAGCCATCGAATTAGCTAAAGCGACACACCAACGAGCAATCTTACGATGGGAAGTAGCACTACTAAAAAAACGTTAGTATTAAATAAAACCACACTATTAAACTAAGATTTTTTCAAATAATAGTCTTGGCTACGAGAAATAAAATACAATGACACACTTAGAAAATTATCCTCGTCCTCCAGCCTGACAAAATATAAAATCTCCCTTCACTGAACGTAAAAATGGCGATTTTTTGATTGCCCTACTTCCACTCCACACTCACTTCACTTCACACTTGTTGTTGGCAGACTTGCCATTGATAAAATACAACCATAGACAAAATAGTTGAAAATCGATCGGAGTTTCTTACGATTTTTTTGCACAAATATAGCACCATTGGCAACGAAATTGAAACAAAAGATGATTCAGTGCTTTGTGATTCATGCCCGTCACACACCGCCTGGTGATAGGTACATTTTGTGTTGCATTCTAGCCTCCTGAACTATGTTTCGTGTTAGTTTTCTCCTCTCAAAGTGAATCGCGTGTCTGACTAACCGATTATTTCCTTTTTCACGTTGTCTCTTTGGACACCAGATTTTAGCAGAATCACCATGAAGTTGGTAGTTGCCATAAATATTAAGAATTGAATTGTTTCAATTCTACCAAGATCAGAAAAGACTCGGTAGGTGTGAGATGGGGCTTACTGACGTTTTAGTTGCTTGATATATATAGTGATAGATCTGTGCCGCATATCTACAATAGATGTCGCTAACGAACGATAGATCTGATTTTGTTATATTTTTAGTCTGTCTGTTTGTTCATTCAAATATCACACAAAACTCTTGAGGGGATTCTTGGCGCGAACTTGAAAAATGGTGGTTCATTGCAATTTTAGTAATTCGTTAATAATACTGCTATGGGTTTTTTGTGTTGTAATGGTGTGATATAGTGCAAAAAGTGTCACGGACGGTGTTATAGTATCAGTTACGCAAAATTATGAGTGTTTTGACGCGATCGAAAGGGTTTACCATGTCTAGTACAGTCGGTATATGGATGTATGATATTTTTATTTGGTTGTTTTTTCCTCAACCGAGCCTCATTAACTTGAAGATTCTACACGAGCGCGTTTTAAGTCTTATTGTAACTTACATAGGTGGGTGGGATGAAGGCGAAGATGAGGCGAAGTCAAAACGGGTATTTTTCAGTATATGGTTACGTTTGAAGCTTAGTTAAGCTACGTTTAATCTTAATTGTACTTATTTGTATTATTTTTCGTATATTTTTGTAGTTAAAAACACTCTTCCCACGATAACCACACAATATATTATTATTTGTTATGAGTATATAAAATATGCTAGCCGAGCTCACCTTCTTCCGGACAAGAGCAAACCGGAACCGGAAAGTAAACCTGGTAAAACGGCACTATTACGTACCATACAAAGTTTGTACGTAAAAAACATTTTAAGGCAGTATATTGGAGATAGTTAACAAAGAGGATATAATAAAGAAATAAGTCAAAATAATTTCAAGGTTATTGGACTTGTGTATCGGGCAAACGTAATTAGTGATTATATGCTCCTAGATCGTAATAAGACGTTAAATTTGGAATTTGTTTGGAATGATTTAATCAATACATACATAGTAAGAGTACTTATATATTATGCTACTCAATTTATATCATAGAACTAAAGAAATAAGGAAACAAAAACAATATTTAACCGTTAAATTCCCAGGACTCGATAGAATCATTTCCCGTAGATGTGCGTCGTTCCATTCGGCATCGTGTGGACGGACCAGCTTGAGTATCCATTGCTTGGGTTGATTGAATAGTATTTTGTAAGTTTAGGGGCATTTTTCAGCCATTAGGAATTTTGTTGTTGAATATAAATTTTGAGTCAGGGACCATCCATAAATTACGATATTAATGAGCGGAGCGGTTAGGGATGTAATGAAGGGAAGTTGCAACAAACGTTTAAAATGTGTATGCATTATATCTCACTAGTGCGGCATGCATAGGGTGCATCGCAATTTAACGATAGTAGGGTAGCCGTCCTGTAGTACAATGCATATGCAGGCTCACAATGATTTTGGTTGGAATCCTTTAAAGAAAAATGTCTCCATCATGGTCGAGAAAGTCCAACGGAAGTTTGCTAGGTCTATATAAGATACCGTACGGCTATTACCTGTTTCTATATCCATCTATGTACGTGTCAGGTATGGTCAGTCTCGATGCCTTAGAAATAAGACGTAGAAGTAATGTCAAACAAACATATCGATTTTATAATAACGTCACACATTAGAATAATATAGTAAAAACATATTTTTATTACTCTACGTAATAATATCCATTTAATATTATCAACAGTTAGTATTATATTGACCTCTCATATTGGCCATATTTCAAACTGCATGCAATATGCAACTGCGGGCATTATGAATAATGTCATATTAATCACTTGGTCCATGACATACGAGTAAATACTAAATATACTACCCTTCCGGAAAAGCGTTCTAAAGATATAAGGAACGACTAAATTCACCTCAATACACATCACGTAGTTAATAGAACCTCCCTCAATGACAAACGTCTTTGTTGACAGCTTTATTCACAGGACTGCTGCTGCATCTTCTAAGCAACCATGTCATCTTATTAATACAGCTGAAAGTGTTGTATCTCACGTGGCAAGATTTTTGTGTGACACCTCAAAGGTGATGAAAGTGACTGAAATCTTTGTATTTTTCAAAAGTTGTATTAGTTATGTTCTATTTCATTTTAGCTTCTTTTCAAAGATAATACATATTTTCTCCGGAATTAAGACTTTATCACTAGTACCCAGAGAATAAAATATAGTAATAGGTTATAGAACGGGCTTTGGGAAAAGTTTCATATAAAAATTTTGATCTCAAAAGTCAATCGTATGTCAAATGTCTTGTACGGCCGCGTGACGTGATATGACACTAGATTGAGTAACTTATTACCAATTGGTATTAAGTTTAGGATCAAAATTTTTGTTTGCTTTGTCCGGTCTATTACTATTAATGTTAAATATCTATAAAAATATATAATCTGTGGTACGGGCGGCAAAGTAACATCTTTTTAAGTTTATGATATAATCTCATTGCCTATGTATGTGAATCTGTCAGGTATCGTATCATACAAGCTACAAACAATATAACACAGATTATATTTTATCTTCGCCATAAACTAGTGATACGAGTATATGAAAGAGATCATAATAGAGCTGCACAAGCGATATATACTTTGGCTTGCTATATCAATTTCTAACTTTTGCCCCGCGACTTCTAAGATGGCATTAAACGAAATTAACTTAGCGACGCTAGTGATTCATGGCCCTCGCTTTAAATCCGTTTTATTCAATAGTAGCATAAATACTATACTTTTACCAAGACTACGAGACTACGATAATTTTTAAAATTTAAAATAGACATTTACAGTCTTACCACAAAAAAGATAAACAAGCTTTAGACACACGTTTTGAAAAAATGTTACCACAAATGCATGTTTAGCCGATGTCAGCTTAGACACTGCTTAAAAGAGAGTATGCTGTTGTCAAAGCGCCCATACAAACGTAGTCCAGTCATATTTTGAGTATTAAGCTATGAAAATCTATGAAATTTTCAAGGCACAATCTAGAAACAAATATCTGTGTCGGTGGTGAGTCAGATTTTCGTTTAAATATATACTTCCAGAGTTACAGGGCGTCAAAGTATTGTATTTTTCGGTAATAAAAAGCCCCAACTTTGAACCTGTTTTACAAGAGTATGAATTAATTTAGAACAATTTGGAAAAAACACCGACATCTGAAATTTTATTAATATACTGTATTGAAAAAATGGCTACATAATATACTGTATCCTTCAAATGATCACTGGACTACGAAACATCCAAATAACGGGTTGATAACTTCGCGTAGTGTATGCTGTCTCACCGTACGAGCTCGGGTAGGATAGGGCTCGGAGAGGGACAGCTACAAAACAATGCAACCTTGAACGCGGCCACGTGGTCTTACCAAGATAGCCTCTTAACATAAAACTTTAATTTGAATTGTAGCCTGTCATGTCATAACATTCTCTGCCGGAATTCGCAATAGATTTCGTAGACTTTGTTGATTTTAATGATTTTGAAGACGTGGAATTAATGGACAACTATCGTGACCGTTTTAACAGTGCGAATAAATACATTTGAACATTACAACGAGCGCAACTTTCGAAAACGCTACAGATTTAGTAAAACTTTCGGGGAAATTATTATTATTATTCATTTATTTCAGGTAACAATGACCCATAAGGATATATACAATACAATAAAATACATTAAGTTAAACTACTACACACTACAAAAATATTCTGCACACTTATTTACTATGGCACGTTGGTGCCGCTCTGGTGGTGTTGGTCGCTATCTTTCCTCTGAAGCGACGGGTCAGCTTGCAGGTCGGGACTCGAACCACGAACGACTTGAATGATGTACCGTGGCGTGACTCCAGCTGCGCCATCCTCACGGTCTAGTTGGACCTCTGCTATATATATTCTGTGACGTCCTGCATGGTGGTGATGAAATGTAGGCGTGACAGATACGTGGCCGTGGTTGGAACTTCAGCGCGCAGCAGGTAGTTGGGCCCTGTGGGTGCGGTTCCGCAGCGGTTCCGAGTCACTCGTTTACGGTACGCCTTTTTCGTCTTGACTTTCTGAAATACATCCTCGTCCGTGTCATCAAATCGGACGCGCGTCCGCTGCTGGCTCGTGGTCGTCTGCGCCTTCGGTAACACCGGCTGCTGGGCTTGAACAGTTCGTTTGTTAGCGACGAAAACCACTGAAGCAAAATCACGTCGCGGTGATTCAGCTTCTTTGTGTCCAGCAGCAAGCTGTTTCACTGGAGGCTGAGGAGGCTGGTGACGTCGACATGGTCACGGTGACGGGAGGCAGCTTGTGCAACTCCTTCGCTACAAACGTAGGCACGTCGTCAGGATCGGTCTCTTTAAGCACAGTGATGATATCCTGCAGGCTCTTCGGTGTCCCTTCACGTCTGTGTGACATCATCTGGTCGCTCTTATTGAGAGCCGCGTACTGCAGCTTCCTCGCCGCAGCTATGTCAGCCTCGCTGAAGCTTGACTTACATATCTGCAACGCTCTGACTTCGTCCATCACATCCAGCTTCTGTTGCAGGAACACGAGGAGTTCGCCACGAGTTTTTCCTCGCCCATGACGCTGACGTCGCAGCGGCTAGCGCCACGCTTCGCAATTTATAATAAAATAAACGTAGTCACGTCCACACGAAACCACGCATGACTCGAGACGAATAATCGTTGATATAATTAAGGACGATATTCCTCACGATAGCATAAACTATAGCTCAATTTTAATATTCGATTCACAGATTCGATTGAGAGAATAAAATTAACCTGACACCTGACACTGACCTCATGTCAGTGAAAATCACGTTCCATTGGATGTATAAAATTGTTTATTTAAAAAAGTTTAGCATTGTCAATCCACCAAATGTACGGCAACAAAAGCAAGCGTGCGTTTATATATTACATAAAGTATATATTTCGTATATTTTTATAATGTAGAAATTACTGAATCAAATCAATTTGATAAATAAAAATTATGTTAAATTTAAAAAAATGCTTTCAATGAAACGTTTTCTAGAGGTGTCAACATAAAATAAAGATACGTCAAGATAAATCGTGCCTAAGTAAACAAACGTTGGATATGGTTTTGTGGTAAACAAAATTAAACAATTGTCTATGAAACAGAAAACAGAAACAGAAACTAATCTCAGCATCTGCTATGGCAGTAGCCATAGCGCTGGTTTTCAGAAAAGCCCTATATAGTATGTTAGGCATTAAATATACGTGTAAAAGAAGTGTATGTGTGACTATGCAGTGATTCTCTTTTTAATACTGTCTAACTAAACTGGTATTTAACTGATGAGTTAAAATATTTTTTGTGGTAAGACTGTTAATATATAAAATAGCTTAAAAAAGAAAGGTTTAATGCGGGTTTAATTAATTAAATTCTTTTAGAAATAAGCTGTTCCCTTTGTATATATTTTTCTTTTTTGTGTAATGTAAATATTTCCCGTGTACAATAAACTGTTTAAATAAAAATAAATAAAATAAAAATTCAACATTTATTATTAAGTTACATTACACTTTGTGTTCGTACAACTTACAGTATTCAAAATAGCGTCAATTTACAAATGACACAAAACATGTTTAATTATAATGCTAAAACTCCTTGTAGAAAAAGTCAACCAATCAGATCTCGAGGAGGTGTTTTTACAAGGAGTTAGTATCTTGTAGCATGGAAATGAAGGTCGAATATATTGGTGTTCTAAATTCAAACATCAAAACAGTGAATAAAAGTTCTTTTTATTCACTGTTTTATTAGAGGGGGAATTGTATATAATCATAATATTTTTTGTGTTTGTGTTTCTATTGCAGTGATTATGGATTATATATCTACAATTCAGTTTTAAAATCGTGTTTGAGCTGGTTCCATAGAGCTGTAGTATTCACTGAACATCTGCGCTCTTAGACACGCGTATCTCGTGAAACAGTCCGTAACTGGGAACACTAGAATGTTATCTACTGATTCATATTCAATAAAATCATCGAATTCCACATCTAAATGATCATCAGAAAACAGATTCGGTCTTGCTGATTTCACGGTTTTCAACGTTACGCATTCGCACCGTTCTAAAAACATGCATATCTCTTGGGCACTCCGCGTAGACAAAAACTCAACCGATTCCGACAAATATGACACGGAACAACCGGGAGATTCGAATACTTTGTTCATTATGTAACTGGTCCACTTCAGAAATATGTCGTATCTTATGTTCTTTTCCAAAGACAACCACGGCATTGGGATAATGAGGTTGTCTTTCATGTTCACTGTCCATAATTTGGAGAACTGCGTTAGTATGATTTTGTTTTCGAAGTACCCAACACGTTTAATGATGTGCTTGCTCTCTAGTTCGGATAGTTTGCGTTGAAGAGTTTTAGCGTCGTAACCAGTTATTTCCTGAAATTCGAAATAATAATTTTAACGAAATGTCTTGTCGTCACATTTTATTATACTATTGAGTTATTTGTTGTTTCGAAACATACCAGTAATTCCGCAAACGAGGATCCATTTTTGTCTTTGTTCCTTAAATGGGATATAATCTTGTTTTCGTCTTTGTTTTCGGAGCCAACTACGACTTTGGAGTTTCTGTAAAACATTGACGTACATTTTAATATGTTACTGACTTGTGTTTAAGTATTAGTACACTCGATGTCAAAAATATGTATTCACTTTTAAACCATGTCACAACATTGACACAAGCAAGGTTGAATGTGACATGGTAAAAAAGTGGATACATATTTTTTGGCACTCGAGTGTACTGTACAATAATTATACATAAACAATAATGGGAGACGTGTGTCGGGCCGCCCCCATACTTGATATACCGACGACCTGGTTAAGGTCGTGGGGAGTCGCTGGATGCAAGTGGCTCGGTACCGGTCATTGTGGAATACCATGGAGGAGGTATATATTCAGCAGTGGACGTTTCCTGGTTGACGATGATGTTAAAATTTAAACCAACATGTGTTACATACATGTGAACATATGAAACTATAAGAGTTCATTGTTTGACTATGGAACCTTAAATGTCAGAAAATCAGATTAATAGTTTACCTGACCATCAGATCCAAGGCATCTTCGAATTTTACACGTGGAAGTTGTTCGATGAACTTGTTAGATTTATTGCTTCTCCCTTCCCATCCACACGAACCAGATTTAAGTTTGAACTTTAGCATAATATCGATGACAGACAGTTGTTCTTCTTGTAGGAGCGACTCAGAAGACCCAGTTATTGTGGGAACTGTCGCAGTCACAACGTTCAACACGCCCAACGCTTGCATTTCAAATAGCAAACAGTTTATATCAGAGTTCCCTTTCAGTCCAGTTTGTTCAAGTTCCGTCTCCATAATCTCGTACAACTTATCGGAAAACTCCGAATTGAGCCTACAGATCCATTTGCGTTGGTAAAGTGCTGAGATTTTATAAGACGACTTAACAAGGTCTTGGAAATGGAACTTGTTCATTTGATTGTTTAAAATCTTCTCCCTGGCTGCAACCGCTCCACTTCTGCGCAGATGCTCTACAGCCTCACGCAAACATTTCTCCGGTACTTCAGTGAATATTGAATATATGCGTTCGGCCTTAGATTTCGGCAGATCGTTCTTAAAGGACATCGCTACTGACAGTACGATCCCCTCTTTGATTGCAGCTAAATTACAATCCGGTTCAGATTCCGTTTTATATAAATTCGTTTGTTTGTTTGCTGATGATGGGGTTGTCGTGAAATTCTTCTGGAACTCCTGGATATCATTTGCGACACAGGGCATTCGTTTGAAGTTTTTGCTAAGTGACATTTGGTACATCACCCATACCAACTCTAGCATGGGCAAGCGAGCTTCTTGTAGCAACTTCGCCATGGTTCCGGCGTGTCGAATCCTTAGCCTCTTATAAAGGCCATCGTATTTTTGTATAACACCTCCTCTGTACCTTAACTCGTTAGTAATACAGTCCATTTTGTATGAGAGAACTGAATGGTGTTCTAGCGTGCAAGCTCGCTTGTGACAAACACCGGTCGTCTTATTCGGATCGTTGATACTTAGTAATTCTTTCGCTATTAGGTTCCGTAGTTTGAGACATCCAGGCTGTGACGTCGGACTCATTACACTAATAGCTGCTCTGCACAAGCTTACTATCTTGTCCTCTTCTTCTGACCAATGCACTGTGCCGGGCTTTCTGTTCCTCCGCTTTTTATTACAAATTGTGTTTTGTACGACTTTTGGTACAGCAGGCAGTCGTTTTCTCGGTTTGGATGCACTCGATTTCTTGACTGCAGTTTTTTTCTGTGCCGTGAGCGTCGTTAAGACTTTCTTTGGAGGCGGTCTGTATTTTTTCTTAATGTTGATGAAGAATGAACTCCACAACTTGGGCAATTCCATGTAGAAGCATGAATCAAACCCGCACGCACCGAGTCCGTTCCCTAAAATCTGACCATTGTCATTGGTGTGTGCATCTCGAGAATCTCGGAGGATAGTCACTAACGACTTCCTGTTCCTCTGATCCCTAGCGAGGTTGATCTCCGTGTTTGTGCTGATGTTATACACGTCCGCCCAGTATACTTCCACATCGCTGAATGTTTCAAAGCGATACCGCTTCTCCAATTTCTCCAAGTCAGCGTCACTTCTTGGCCAGGTTCCTCTCGTGTCGATGACCCTAGCTTGTTTATTAACGTACAACATGTAGTTACAGTTTGGAGAATCATCCCTAGGTTGCGATGGTCCCTTGATCAGCTGTATGAGACCGAGCATCGCCAGCACTCTGAGGTTGGAACGGACGGTATTCCGCAAACTTGTAGATAACAAAAACATTTTGTATATCTCGGGCGGAGTATTTCGAATTTTGCGATGTAATACGTCATTCGTAATTTTATCTATCGATATTTCTGATAGGCCCGTGTGGCTGACGCTTCCGAGTGCGAATTCTATGGTGAATTCGGGAATGATGTGGACAAGAGATATAAATCCAGGAGGCAAGGCGAACTGCTCCGTGTTGTAGTTGCCAAAGTAAACCAAATCGACGAGAAACTCGTGGAGTTTCTGCACCTTCAAGTATCTCGGGTACAGGAACATTGACAACGTTTTCTTATCAAAGTTAGATTTCGGTTGGATCGTTTTCTTTTTCCTAGTTATAGACTTTATGCTTATCTCTTTATATTTCGCTTTAATCACTGGGTCAGTAGATTTCACATGTGGCGCGCATAGCAGAATCGTGTGCTTTTGTATTGGGCCTGGCCATTTCATTTTCAGTATTTTCAATTGACCATCCAGTACTAGTTTCTGAATGAACATTTTCAGCGCTTTTGTGTCCATCGGAGGTTCATTAATCTCAGTGGCTACGAGGTAGCTTAAAGTTTGATATCCAGTTACAACAAGCTTTTCACGAATTACTTTAAGCAGTCCGTTTGCATACCGTAGCTGTCGCAAAGTTGGCGCTTTACTCGACCCTAACAATGTGGAAGTATTGAAATTCTCCAAGCCTTCCAACACTTCCACTTGAGTCACTTCGTTCTCGATAGTTTCCGCATCAATGTTGATGTTCTCATGCATCACTTCTTGTGATGATGGTTCATTTTCATGTTTCATTTTTTTCTCTGGTACTTTAAAAACGGGTTCAGGGTCGTTTTCGTCTTTAACTGTTGTCGGTTTCGTTTTGCTGTCATCTAAATATTTTAAGAATTTCTTTTTTTCATTTTCGTACTCGCCCAGCATTGCACCGGTTGCAGGTATTGCGACATACCTGAAATAACAACTTTCGCTACAATAAACTTTTAGCTGCGATAAATGTGGTACATTTCATGGCCATCTTTCATAAAAATAAAATTCGTAATAAACTGACAAATATCATGTCATTTTCGCCATAGTCCCCGTTGATTGGTCGAAAAGTCCAAAATGGCTGACATTTATCAGTTTATTACGAATTGTATTTTTATGAAACACGGCCCTGATGGTCAAATAAATTAAATTATAGATCACACATTTAGTCAAGGGTGACATGCAAATGTTTTAACAGGAATAATATTCTAGTTGGGTCTTCATTCATATTATACAATTATTATGATGTCAACATGTACCAGAGAAGTCAGACACATACACTCGAGTACAAAAATATGTATCCACTTTCGAACCATATCACATTCACTCTTGCTTGTTCCAATATAATGTGTTGAAGAAAATGTCAATTAAATGTGGATATGACAAGGTTCAAAGTGGATACATATTTTTGTACTCGAGTGTACCTAAATTATATCTACCAATAATAACAAAGAAAACACCCTACAAAATTCATGTCCCTAGGTGTTTTAGGCTGTGTGTTGATATATAAGTCAGTCACTACTTTGAATTTTATATGTATGTAGTTGATTGTTACAATTATATAGTCGTAAATACAATTGAAAATGTATCTAATATGTCTTTTATCAGATTTACAAATATTAAACACAATCTAAATAGCAACTGAAAGAGTAGATAAGATTAAGTGGTAAAAAACAAACAATTTAGTTTTTTTTAATGATGGGTTTGCACTTGACCTTCATCTCACCTGATGGTAAGTGACGATAAGGCCGTTGGATGGTAAGCGTGCGCACCCAGAAGCCTCAACCGAATGAGGCGCTGGCTATGCTACCTTTCATACCGAAACACAACAGTGTTATTAACATTTCTGTTTGGCGGCAGACTTAGGTAACATGGTGCTAGCTAGCCAGCCATAGAAAATGGGAACACACTGGGAATCGAATCTGGGACCTCCGGATTGTGAAACCAACATTTAGCCATTAGGGCACAGAGGCGGTTAGATGACATAATATTTATGTATAGCGAATTTTTTTGTCATGAAAATACAACATCAATAATTTAAAGCTGTAAGTATACCTTGCCGTTCTTTGCTTTCCTTTGTCTTCCATAAATACCCTGACAACCTTTTTCGCCTTGAACAATCTGCAAATAGTCCGGGCCGTGTAGAACTCTATCCCAAGAATTTGAGCCAGCTCTACTTGTGTTAAACCTTTTAATCCAGCTTCTAATAGCCCTTCATATGCTTGTCTCATGATGCTAATCCCTACTTTATACTTGCAAGGCAATTCATCACTGGTTTCATCTTCGGATTCAATCTCATCGTCACTTGGTGACAGTAAACATATAAACTTCTTTCTCATTGCTTGTTTCTTGCTTTTACTGTGTTGTGATGGCTCAACGACTGGCACTGGTCTTTCTTCCTATATAATCAAGGAATTTGTTGGATTTTAGTTGAAAAATAATAAAACTACCCTTAAATTTAGGTCAATGTAGCACATTTGGAAGGACTTCTATCATCAGCCAGGAAACGTCCACCGCTGGACATAGGCCTCTGACATGGTATGCCACATAGGCCGGTCCCAAGCCCATTGCATACAGCGATTACCCGCGACGTTAACTAAAGTAAAAAAAAACTACACCAGTGATTAATGCAGCAACAACATACAAAACAACAACAGTCATACAGAATTATTGATCAGCCAGCGGTTAAAATAGGACTGTAAGTCCTGTAGCAACTAAGTCATCGGTCCACCTAGTAGGTAGGGGGATGGCCTGTTACACCTTTTCAAGGGACACTGCTTGAGTGATCTTAGTCACTTTTAAAATTAAAAAATTGTTCATTTTGGATGGCTTCAAGTCTCTTATGTCACTTATAAGCTCAGGGTACAATATTATTTACAACAATATTTACAAAAAGATGTGTGGTCATTCAGCGGTACAATTTGATGGAACCAGTTTATCATACATACATACTTACAAATTTCAACAGCTTGCTATATTTCTGAAGCTTCTTACAGTCGCCGTATGTCAGCATACCATTTTTAACTATCACATCACTCTGTTCTGCGAAATCAGGCTTGGACATCAAATAATTCATGACTGCATGCATTTTACCAATCTTTGGTACGCTCAGTATGATAGGCTGGTGGAACCTCTTCAATCTCAGAAGTATGGTCTTTACAGCTTTACCGGAAGTGACCTGTGTGACTACCTGTGATTTCACTAAGTTTAGTTTCTGTAGGAAGTTTCTGTTATAGAAAAGCAGCTTCGAGTCTTTCACTATTTTCGTCAGGTTTGTGTTACCTACTGTCATTTGACCCTAGAACAAGGATTATAGTTTTTGACTGCCCATAAATAACTGCTTGAAAAACATTGATAAATTAACAATGGAACATTATTCAATGGCCAACAAACCAGAGTATCAGAAATAGGTTGGTATTAAGCAATGGTCTTTGACACAGATTTTTTAAATATATGTTTATTCAAAAAGGTCCAGTAGCTCAGTTGGGTAGAGCATTAGTCCTTGAACAATCAAGTTCTGGGTTCGATCCTGGTTCATACCAATGAGTTCCAATTTGTTGTTTGGAATTTAAGTATGAATGATAAAAATCACTACCATTGGCTTTTCAATGAAGAAAACATCGGGAGGAAACCTGCACACATCTGAGGTTTGTGTGAAGTCTACCAATCTGCACTTGTTTCGGGGGTGGTGGGCTATGTCCCATACTCTCTTTGTAGGATAGAAGGCCTGAGCCCCTGCAATGGGGACATATATAGGCTGTTGAAGTTGATGTGATGTTTATTTCATTAATAATGTATGTAATGTATTTTTGTTTTAGATATTAATCGCCAAACTGTGAAACAGTTTTATATATGTATTCTATGTATGTATATGTACATTCCTTATGCTAGTATGGTTACAATTACTATGTCTCTTATTTTACATTACTACATATTTAAAACTATACTATACACATTATATTCAAAAAGACATTCTGTCCAAATGACACATTCCATGAATGTATGGAACCAAGGCCTGTTCTTGTATACTTACAATTTTAATAGGCCATCATCAAATAAAAGTCATTTCATTTAGTTACCATTCTGTACATTTTGGTTTAGTTAATTTGTGCAAAAACATATAAAACGCACGAGATGGCATCAATAAAATAACATTTGACACTGTCACTTAGTACAAAAAGAATGATTTTGTATAATTAAAATAAATGCAAAAATGTAGTTCTAGTATTTTTCTACACCTATTTAGATTAATACTTAATTTTGTAAATAGTGTACAATTGCAGGCCAAATTTGAAACATTTATTTTCAATATTTCATTTGCTAATTTTTCTTACCCTGTCCAGACTATTATGAACATTTGAAAAAATATATATGAACCGGTGGAGCCATGTTTAAAAATTATAAATACTTACATTTTCTCTACTTCTGCCAACCAGTTCTAAAATACAATAATGTATTTGAGTCAGTCCAGCCAGTTCAGTGTAAGGTGAGTGAGATGCCAAAGCCTTCCATCTCTCTTGTAAAGATGCTACCAGCACTAAAGTTTCACCGAACCTGATCTCAACTTTATCATAGGGTGTAGATTGAATATGATCTTTGGGCACTAATTTCCTTGTTTCATAGCATGAGCAGGAGCCATATTCATTGTCTATAGGTGCAAACTTGTAAGGCCCATCAAGGTAAAATGGCTGGAAAATAAAATAAGTTGCATATTATTGAATCTTTTTTATATCCTTTTTTTTTTAAAAAAAAGATCTAAATCTCCCCTGATTTTAAGCGACGATGAGGTCATCTAGAATCGGTGCCTGTGCTGTAGTGCCTAAAACTTTAGACATACACTGCCTGTGCTGTAGTGCCTAAAACTTTAGACACACACTGCCTGTGTTATAGTGCCTAAAACTTTAGACACACAATTCAGACGTCCCAAGATTTATTACTATTATATTGTTATTGGTGGTATATGTTGGTAGTTTGATTGGTGCTAGGACATCTTCTATGTCTAGTTATCTAAGCCTTCTGCCAAACAGGAGTGTTGATAGTTGTTGTGTCGTTCGTATGAAAGGTAACAGAGCCAGCGCCTTATTGGCTTGAGGCTTTTGGGCGAGCATGCGTTCCAGGTGAGATCAAGGCCGACTGCAATGCAAACTTATTATACATTAAAAAATTTGAGACATGAGCTTAATACTTACTGGATCAATTAAGTGGCCATGAGTTTGGTCTACAACTGTGAATCTATCGACTATATCTAACTTGGCGACAGGTTCTGGTAGCTGATAGAAGTATATCCCATCGTAATTCACAAGAAAATTCCAGAAACGGATCTTCATTTTCTCCGTAACTACAGATGAAACACGATATGCAAACCGACGCCATAATAGGTCGATTGTAATGCCTTCTAGACCTTCTAATGCTATCTCATCAACCAGAATATGTTTATAATTGAAGGTGAAGCTTTTATGTATGTTATCATCCATTTTAATTATATTATTTTACAGACATTTCGCAATTTACACCAAGTAAATAATATGCGCATGCATGGCATATGGTTGACATTGACACTTGACACAGGTTGACAGTTGACTTTAACTGACATTTGCCTAACTTTATTTAAAGTAAGGCTTTGGCAGTAAGGTCTTCGGCCAAACTTTTTACCGTGGAGATTACCTGATGACCGTTGAACGGAATTGTTACGATACATTCGTCCGTGGACAATAAATAAACGATACTGTGAACATTCTAGAAGATAAATCTATGAACTTGGGATGATTGAATTATTTTGAAAAATACTGAGGAAAAATGAGGTGAAGTGCAACCATGACTCACATATTTGCCGTAAAAGTTTGTCGCATTAATAATATGTAGTAGAGGCGTAATATACTTATATACAAGGAGCTAGCAACAATCACACACTTATTAGATTGTTTTATATCAACACAAGTTCAATAAATATAAAATAAGCATCCTCAATTAAAAAAATTCCTCATCGTTGGCCACTTTTTGCTCGCCTGGCTACCATGTGTGGGTCGTCAGCTTCCTCATAGAGCTAGGGGAATTCTACGCATGCCAAATTTTAAGGCAATTTAGGAGCAATCAAACTTTAGCATTCATAATTTAGCAGCAACCATAACTCAGTCACAGCGAGTTGTTTTTAGTGTGTCAGCTGGAGACATGGGTCTCCAGCTGACACATGCCAGGAAGGCAAACCAGTGAGGTTAGGGCTTTAGACTATAGTCAGGCATTTAAAGCACAATTACAGCAATGAGAGCCAAAAAAATTAACGATCACATTGATAAACTGTTGTATCTACGAACGAAATACTGTGTGTAAGCTGGCGACCCGTGTCACCAGCTTACACATCTGGATCTTCGTAATTATTCAAGTTACGATTATGTATTGTACCTCATATTTTAGGGCAAAATAGCAGCGCCAGGCGCCAAAATTTTCGAATCTCCAGTGCTAAAACTGTTTGAGCTACGAGCCGATATGTGTGTGTAAGCTGGTGACATGGGTCGCCAGCTGACACATGTTGTATCTCTGAAACTACATAAGTGAGAACTTCGTTTTAAAGATCAGATGAGACCATACAATAGCAGCGTTCACGAGTCAAAATTTTAAATCTCCTGGCTGTCTAGATTCAAAGTTATAAGCAAAAAACTATTTTCCCGCCAAAAATTTCAAAATAATCGCACGGACGCCGCTGAGCGGGCCGTTGCCGTTCCGTGCGCTACGCTATTACAATAGAGTTTCAACTTAGCCGTCACTGTTTTAAAATTCATTTTAACCTGCACTTTCGTATCGATTCAATTGGTACATTGAGCGTGTTAGACCAGGAGCCGACTGAAATAAGCAATGGTATACTACCGATTAACTTCATAGAGAGATTACGAACGATTTTTAGTTCATAACACTGAGTATCAATTTTCATGATATTGACTTCAAAAACAACAGAGTTCCCATACAAAATTTAATCCCCATTATATATCCGTGAAACACGTAATCCTTCCTTTGTTTGAAATCTAATCGCTTACCAATTTTCATGGGGCATTATTTTTATTCCTTGTTGATTGCTGTGCAATTGCATGGATGTCAAACAGACTCATGCTTTACTATATCTGATTAGCTCATCAATTGAAAGGCTCCAGGTATACATAGAGCTGTAAAATAATTTCAATATCACGTTTTATCTAGACGGTGGCGCCATCTATCGGTGAGGTGTTAAACTATTTAGACAACCGTAACCACAGAAAACAAACCTAAATGAATTAGTATTCAACTAATTTTATGAACTTTATATCGAATCAACAACCTAAAAAATAAGTTTCAAGCATTTTAAAAAATCCTGCAATCCAATCTAATATATTAAATTTTCGTGTCAAGGTGTTTATAGTCGCACTCCTGCGAAACGGCTTGACCAATTTTTTTTGTTTTTTACATACACGCTGACATTTTAGTCGTCCTCGACCCTGAATGTAGGTAGTCTGAGTCACTTATAGAAACGATTAGTAGTGGTATTTTAAAAATATAGCGATATATTTTTTTCCAAAAATTCAAATTAATTCAATATTTTCTTAAATAGCTAAAACTGGTAGTACCACTTCTCGCAGCACAGCGTGAGAACGTTGACCCTGAGAACAATAACAAACTGTCGGCATAGTCAATGAAAGTAATCGGACGCCGCCCGCCCGTCTTGACACCTACCCCTTTGACAATGCCGCCGCACGCGCCGCACCTGGCTCCGTGTGCTCCAGTCTTGATTTAGCGGTCATCGGGTCAACTGTGCGATTTTTAGTGTCGCGAATTTTTGTAAAAGTGATAGTGAGACGAGAACACAAACTACGAGTACTCCCACCGTGTGTAGGTACTCAACGATAATACGGCAGAAACTAGGCGGCTGTATGCTCAGCAAGAACATTCACATTCTTTACGTCAAAACGGGATCCCCCTAACCCTCACATCCCGACCAGCTGTTACTAGTAAACCGTAGATTAATTTAAATGGTTATTTCGTTTCATTGTTTTTTAGGGTTCCGTATCCAAGAGCGGCCAACGGGACCCTATAACTAGGTATGAGATGAAGGCCAAGCGCAAACTCACAATAAATAAATTGTAAAATTAAAAACAAATCCCCAGTACACAGCGGGCGCGGCGGGCGGGCTGCTTTGATTTCGCGGTGTTTCGTTCGCGGCAGTGTCCTTGTAACTAGAGAAGGCACGTGCAAGGCGGTATGACACAAAGGCGACAAATGGAATCAAACTAACATATGATCCCGGGGTAAACGACCTTCTGGCTGCTCTTGTGGAAACTACGGAAACTCGACATTGTTTTATTTATTTATTTAAAATTTCAACTTTTTTATTAATACCCGTATAACTAAAGTGACCATCCCAAATGATATTAATACTTATATGGAGTTGCTAGGTTTCTGGTCGAGAACGACTAAAATGTCAGCGTGTATATTTGGTAGGTCTGAGAATGTTGCACCCTCTTGCCCCCACGCGATTTTAGAATAATGGTACGTCATCTACAGGAAGTCTCGCGTCAGTTTGATATTTTGTAGTACTACGCCATGTAGTTCTCACGGGATTAAACCTAAAGTCCACGCGGGCGAAGCCGCGGGAAGAAGCTAGTTTCTTATATGTTGATTCATTACTAAACTAAATCTTGATTCCGTATTAGTCAAATTAGTAGATTTGAATTATGCACCAACGGTGAAGGCTTAGATTCTAGCTAGACCTCAAATTTGGTGAAGATCGTTCGTAATCTCTCTATGAATTTAATCGGTAGTATACCATTGCTTATTTCAGTCGGCTCCTGGTCTAACACGCTCAATGTACCAATTGAATCGATACGAAAGTGCAGGTTAAAATGAATTTTAAAACAGTGACGGCTAAGTTGAAACTCTATTGTAATAGCGTAGCGCACGGAACGGCAACGGCGCGCTCAGCGGCGTCCGTGCGATTATTTTGAATTTTTTGGCGGGAAAATAGTTTTTTGCTTATAACTTTGAATCTAGACAGCCAGGAGATTTGAAATTTTGACTCGTGAACGCTGCTATTGTATGGTCTCATCTGATCTTTAAAACGAAGTTCTCACTTATGTAGTTTCAGAGATACAACATGTGTCAGCTGGCGACCCATGTCACCAGCTTACACACACATATCGTCTCGTAGCTCAAACAGTTTTAGCACTGGAGATTCGAAAATTTTGGCGCCTGGCGCTGCTATTTTGCCCTAAAATATGAGGTACAATACATAATCGTAACTTGAATAATTACGAAGATCCAGATGTGTAAGCTGGTGACACGGGTCGCCAGCTTACACACAGTATTTCGTTCGTAGATACAACAGTTTATCAATGTGATCGTTAATTTTTTTGGCTCTCATTGCTGTAATTGTGCTTTAAATGCCTGACTATAGTCTAAAGCCCTAACCTCACTGGTTTGCCTTCCTGGCATGTGTCAGCTGGAGACCCATGTCTCCAGCTGACACACTAAAAACAACTCGCTGTGACTGAGTTATGGTTGCTGCTAAATTATGAATGCTAAAGTTTGATTGCTCCTAAATTGCCTTAAAATTTGGCATGCGTAGAATTCCCCTAGCTCTATGAGGAAGCTGACGACCCACACATCTGGCTACCTACCAAATATCTCAGTTTGCCGCCCCACGGTAGGCATTTATTACACGGAAACGAATATCGCGTGGGAAAACCGCACACGCGCTTCGAATATCGGACTCAACTCTCACGTGTTACTTTTCTGGCGAAAATTCTGGCACCATCTGTGATTTATAAGATAAACCGCGCTACTATTATCGTAACTCGCAGGCAGCTTCTCACAAGAAGTTCGTAGAGAGCACTCTCTACCGGGATCTCGCACCATCAAAGTTTCATACTAAATTTATGTTGCCATAATCTTTTAAAATAGAATAGCTTTGTGCAGTAATTATCTAAATATATAATAAAAAATATAAAAATAAATACAACTTCACAGTGAACCACAATTTTAATTTTTACGCAAGTTTTAATTATACTTGTTCAAAGCGTCATCTAGGGACCATTAGCTGCGTAACGACTAACCGGCGTAATTGTAGAGTAACAATAAAGCTATGAATGATATTTATTTCACGACACTACCATTTCATCTCCTATTTTTAGATAATTACTTATCAATACCAGCTCTATTTTAAAAGATTATGGCAACATAAATTTAGTATGGAAGCATTTGAAGAGGGATCCCGTTAATATCAACGTCCGTTAGCGTAATTATAGTTACACGTTGCTGTATTGAAAGATAACATACAATAATTTCATGAGAACTGGGTTCCTGAAGGAGTGAAAGAGAAAAACAACAAGAACAAGTTTCAATATTTTATTTACTAAAGAAAAGGAATACATTTTATCCTTTGCTAAAATATTTAGCATAATATTAATAATATTTTAATGAGAAAATGATTCATAACAATTCAAACAATGAAGTGTTAAATACCGAAGCGTGCCTTACGTTTCATATTTTACAGTTCAATGTTTCAATGTAAGTATATAAAAAAATTGCACTCTATAAATAGGTACAGGCCGCGGGTTTGTGTCGGTAGGTAGATACTCTATCACGGCGTTTCGCGTTATTTATTATTATATAAAAACTCCTACTTAACTCTATGGAGTGTCTAATAAGCAAATCAACGCGGCCTTAACAACTGATTTATTTATCATAAAAAGATTATGTATTTAAGTATCGAAAATTAATTTATTGCAATATTTTAGTAACTATGTAATGTATATTAGATTCTTCAAACATTGACTAGGAGCTAGTGTCGCTAATTCACACAATTTTACGTTTAAGTACCATTAAATCTTATTTTCATCAGAAATTAGGGAGCCATTCCACTGGTCAAAGATATTTAATGAATCTATACGAGTATTTTTTGACACTTTAGATAAAAAAGTAACAAGTACTTAAATTTCTTGCATGAAAGTGATATTAGAATGGCATACCTAAAGTTACTCCATGTTCCGCCATTTTCGGATACTATGAACGAAATCTTTTTCAAAGATATTGGACGAGTTGTATTGAAACCTGACAAATATATGTGATGGCATCTTGGACAAAGACATTCATCAAACACCTTTGACCAATGAACTGCAATTCCATTCCTTACAGCGTAACAATCGTGGCCTAAATTAGTTTTTTTGCACCTACTTACGAGGACACTTTTCGTTATTGGGTTAGCATATGAAAAATTAACTTCTCATAGATATTAGTTCACCTTGTTACGCTAAGGCTGCTAGATCAGTGCGTCTACTGTCATGCTTTTTAAAGTTATTTCCTTAGTTATTTGCTGTTTTCCATATAAATCAATATATTATCAATTAAGATTTTCATTGTGTAGATACGTATTCGTTTTGTAGCTTAGAATAATAATAATAATCTACGAATGACGCAGCTGCCAATGGACACTCTAAGCAGCCTTAAGGGAAATGTAATGCTTACTGGATTTAAACATCTTTGTAAAGCAAAAATTTCTTAAATTTAACGACACTAGCTCTTGGTCAATAAACTATCATTAAATATGGACATGATGTGGAGGTAAAGAGGTATAACCATTTCATTTTCTTTAAAAATCGCGCAAAAGTTTATTTGTTTAGTGATAAGCAATGTCACTTTTAAATTGAGCGACATTGTGAACAAATAAGGGAGCATTTCAGTGTCGGGTCAGACATTTTACTGCGATCACCTACCAGTCTGCCAGCCATAGTGATTATAGCAACCCCCCGTCACATAATTAATATGGACCCAGTATCGGTTGTTACGATATATATACAGTCGGCAGTGTATTTATCTGGCTGAAAATTTTGTGCATTTAGATTGTATTTGAATTCGATGTATGTATGCTACATATTTCTTAGTGTAACTTAAAAAAATTGGTTGGTTGTAGCTTAGCTAAATTTACATGCTGCGCTATCATACATAGAATAATTTGATTAGTTGAACCACACTTGTTCGAAAATAAATTTTTTCTTTTAATGCCAATCATAAATAAATAAAAATGTGGTGATTCACATTTGAACATGTACATATTTTATAAGGTGAGATTCACATGGTTTGTAATTTTCAAAAATTCTTTTGTAATTAAAAACAAAAGCTGTTTTGGACGCAAACAAATTATTATTATGAAACCACATGTATTTGTTGCAGGTATTTAATTTAAAAAAAAGATTAATAAGATCAGAAATGGTTATCCCAAATTGCCACCTTAAACGGTAAAGAGCGATAACTATAGTACAGTCCTAAAGGCACGCTAACGAAACTAGCTACAGCTGGGATGTAGAGGGAGAGACGGTACGTCGCAATCTACAGATGCAATTAAATTAGTTAGGCACTTCCCCATAGTCATACCTGGTCCATAGAAACAGAACAAAATTACGGTTTAAGGGTCGTATTCTTGCAAGATCGGGCAACGTCGCAATTGCTGTCTGGTTTGATGCAAAACTAATCTTTCATCGTAATTTAAGAATTGACTTTAAAAATAAATAGATAATTTAGATTTAGATATAAAAATAAATTGATAATATGTTTATGCGTAATTAGTTAAATGACTCACCACCTTGTAGTAATGGCGTAGTTGTGATACCGTTACCTACTTGATTTTATATTTATTAATTAATTTTATGTATGATTGATTTGCACTTAGCCTTCATCTCACCTGATAATGATGATGATAATGATAAAGCCGTTGGATGGAAAGCGTGCTTACCCAGAAGCGGCAAGCCTATGAGGTTCTCATGACTTCCATATATAATAAAATAATAATAAATTTGAAAAGTTTACGACCCAAAGTTAGTTAATATATTTAGTTTCATTTACTTTTTAGGTCGAAATCAATAATTGAAAGCTAATGCGAAGTTGCCACACTTTACGCGCGGAGGACCCTTAATAGTTTATAAGGCGCGGCCCCAGAACAGTTCAGAACAAAAGTAACTACAATTAAACAACAACAAAAAAGACAAATTCCGACATCTTACTGGGTTCACCGATTCACCAACTGTATTGATACTGGCTAATCTCTCCAGGAAGGGGCCGCTAATTTTAATCATTAAAATTAACCAATACTCAAAAGTTATCAAATTGTTACGTTGGGAAGGGGAGTGTATATACTGGGAGCCCATGGGCTCTTTGATCTCTTCTCTGGGACCTCACATAACAGCTAGATTTTAGGTGACAAGTTAATAGAGAGTGTTACTTAATTTACGACTGGAAAAATGGTTTTATGGTTTGAATTTGTTACTTCTGTTTATGGAAAAAACTACAACTGATTGATGTTTTGTACTATGTATGGGTTTCTCATTAAATTTTTTGTTTGTTAAAAGGAGAATAAATTAACATGCCACAAATAATCATTACGGTTGGCTGGCGGACGCAACGCAGTAAAGTGTAGTTGATGCATAGTAGATACTGCTACCTACCTCTTGATTATTTTACTTATTCGCTTTACACCCAAGAGATGACACAGAGGTGATGACATAGGATTATTAAATCCCTGTGTAAACTTGTCACAAAGTTCGACCAAATACATTCGTGAAACTCTCTGTGTAAATTTGCCCCATACCTATTAGTTCGGCTCTGTAAAATGATTACACATTTCAATCAATAAAAATTATCAAACTGTCTATATAAATATGTAACATAATCTGACCAATTACATTACCAGTGTCTACCCACTATCAGTGTAAACATGTGACACATGCTGGCTAATGCAATTGTCAAACTCATTCTAAAAACTTTTTACAATGAATCACCAAACTCTTTCTGTAAACTATTCACACAGTTGTACCAATAAAATCGTGAAACTCTATGTGTAAACTTGTAACACCTTTTGACCAATAAAAACACTCAAACTCTCTATTGAAACTTGTAATATAGCCTGACCCGCTAAATCATAAAACTATCTGCGTAAACTTGCGACACAGGCTGGCCAATGAAATCATGAACTCTCTCTGTAAACTTGTCACACAGTTTGACCATATAGATGTAGATTTCCAACTTCTGAAGTAGAAAAATATTGCACACGCGTTCAAAACCAGCTCCATAGTAGAACTTAACCCCGTAGTATTTACACGATATATTTGTGGCGAATAGTTTGAGATTAACGTGACATAACGCACTATATCTTAACACTATAAAGTCGCGGATCTGTTAAACCCCCTCCTCTGTAATTACAGTTACTTCATTATTATTTTTTATAATAAAAGTCTTCAATTTCTAACACTAAGGCTTTCGAGTCTCAAAACAAAATTAAGCGGTCTATATAAACTACGGTAAGATACCTTCTACCTATATAATTCTCAATATAATTATAAATCAATATATTTACGCTTATTACGAAAGTTTCTAGGCATGTTTTATGATTACAAATATCTTTTCTATGAGTATAAAAATGGTGGTTCAGTAATTTAAAAGTAGAAATGGTTATTGTACATTTCATCAATATCATTTTTAAGTTATACAAAAAGAAAAACAATCCGTAACAATTCACCTTCAAATTTTCGCGCTGTAACTCTAGCTTACCTTAATTTTACTCGACGAAAACTAATTTACATTACAGACTTCGCTATTTACAGGTACGTACTAGCCACTCTTACGTATGTATGTGTTAAGTTTGTACTTACCGACTGTAAAAATGATAACCATCAATAAAGGTGCATCTACACGATCAAAATGTACGACCAAAACGCAGATTTACAGCTGATTGACAATTTCAGTTGACTGTACAGCAGTTGAATATTTTTTGGCATGACAAGATAGGATCATTAGTTTAACGTTAAAAATTTAATTTCATTGTAGTTTATATTTGCATTTAAATACAGCTTGGCAAAAAAAGTGTGAAAAAACGATGGCGCTCCTATCGCACTTGTGGCCACCCCGGATACTACGACTTTAACGAGTTTGATACTTCAAATAGTCTAAGATAATTTTGAAGTGCTCAAATTGCAAAGGAAATTGATGTATTCGTTATAATTAACGGAAAATAATAATATCAACAAACAAATGACGCAAAAACTACTAAATCTTGACAGCAAAGTGTTGCCACTAAAGAAAATATTTAGTTACATCAAACTTTTTTTGCCAAGCTGTACTTTCCTTTGCGTTACATAGTTCACAGGGGATTTCGGTGTACGTTACCGTACCTAAAAGTAAGAAAAGTATTTCTTGTCTATATTAACATAAATATACACTCCGACGTGTATTTATTTGTAAGCGATGACTTTTCGCACTAAATTTTAATTCTGGAAGTTTAATTTCTTCCCCGGTTACCATTTTCATAGCCCGTAAATCATAATATCGAAGGCTGACCGTGTACAAAAAGCTTCTACCTATCGCATGGTAAGAATAAACAATCTGTGCGTTTACTTTGGTTACAATAAAAAATGTAAAAATTGGCAGTAATATTCACAATTTAAATTAACACTTCATTTAAGGTAATAATGACATTACTTACCACTACGAATAAATAATTTACATTAAAAAATCATTGTATCTTTGGTATGTTTAGTTAATAAATGAAGTTTCTATTTATGAGTATTATCGTCAAGGCAATCTTGAGAATGCCGTCCTTATTATTATGGCATACAAAATGTCTATTGTAACTGTAATTGCTAATCTAATGGCGCCCTAATTCCCTCTACCGTAATTACAAACGGAAAACTGTGTAATTGTCACAAATTACAATCTGCCACACACACTTAGGCACTAAGTCTTTACAAATAGAATTGACATTTTCTTTACACACATTCAATTGTCAACAATGAGCGATGGTGTGTAACAATGGCTTTATTTGAACACTATACATTACTGGGTTTACGAAATAAACACTAGCGTATAAAAATTAAGCGTTCCCAAGGTGGAGACATTTTCGTTTCAAAATTACAAAAGGTAGCAAGGAACGTTTTCCGAAAGTTTTTTTTTAAAGTTTGGCCCACATTTCTGGAAAAGATTTTTTTTAGAAAAGATTGTAGACTAAGGAGAATGTCGTTCGTGCCACAGAATATACACGATGATCTGATCACAGTTACCTACTGGTTGTAACTTCACAATGTCGCACCAACAATTTAAATTGGCAAAGTGGCATCACAGTGCCTTATACACTAGTTATCTATACTAGATACATAATCGCTAAATCTATAACTTTATCGAATAATTATCAAAACGATCCCCTATTAATCTAGATACATCCATAAGAAGCACTTTTTAATGAATGAATAAGTATCAGAAGTTTACATATTATTTTATACACGGTAAATATAATTTTTTGTATTATATTTTGTGTTTCATAATGACATTAGTTTCAACTATTATATTATTTAATCACTGTGCTATGACTCCACAACACTTGTAGAGAATGGAATAGTTTTTTCTCGACTCGTTGATTTGAAACTTTTTAAAATATCAATAACAGCGTTTCCCCGAAGTGTTGTCCAATCGTAGCATCTCTAAACTTTAGAATAAGAGAATTCCTATATTTACTGACGTAATTCTACAAATAGTAGGTAGGTATGTATGTAAAAAAGCGATTATGAGCCGGTTGCAGATTTCGCAAAAAACGCAACAAGGTGTTGTGGCATTTTTAAAGAAAACTGCAACCGTACTCACAATTTCATATTAACTAGTCATCAACATGTTACCAACAAAACTTATTATTTTCCCCTAAATTTATTAGTAAACTATGTATAATCTAAACAATCTACAATTTGTTACATTATTTCATCTTACATCAATCGATAATATTGTTCCGTCTTTTAAAAAAAATACATAATTTTTGTCGCATCTCGGACACGAGATGAATATCGATTTACATTGTGGAGCAAATACGTATATTATTTCATGGAAGAAAAGTTTTTGTCACAGTCTGAGTATTTTTACAATACACAAAATGTTATTCAGACACATTTCCAAGAAAGCTCCATGCCGGAGGCATTATATAAATTACATACAATTTTAGACAACATTCTTGTACAATTTTCGTATCCACAATCTTGACAACAATTTTCATTAAATTGTGGCAATAACAAAACTTGATCGTCTAATATTACTTAGTACTTACATCGAACAACAATCACTGTCGAATTTTCAAATTTGGAATGTCTCGTCAGTTCACAATGCAGTTTTTTTGGGAACATTTTTCGAAGGTCCGTTTTCACCGAGTCTAATGCGCTCACATGGAGGCGAGTAGTCGGGGCGAGAGCGCTGGAGATTGCGGGGCGGCGCGCTAGTTGCGGTATATGTAGGCACAGGACTGCGGCGCGGGGGGCGGCGGTGTTGGGGGCCGCTCACCCGAGGGGGATGGCGACGAGGAGGGCGGGGAGGGCGATGACGACGACCCGCCGCTCGCGGTTCCCGAACCCGAGCCGCTGCTGCGCTGCGACACTGTCACAAATACACCAATATTAGTCGCGTACACTTTCCAATCATCAGAATTTTGGACTGCAACTCTTGCAAATTATTTCATGAAATAACATCTTTACCCACCAAAAGTACCTCATCATCATCAGCCGGGAAACTGCTGGACTTAGGCCTCCTTTATGGTATGCCACACTGACCGGTCAGTTAAGTGCTAGACCTGTAGCAGGGCGACGGCCGGTACGTGTTCGCTACTTGAGAACTTTCACTCCCCACCGGTTATCGGTTCTTAGAACGATGTATCCTGCCCATTGCCACTTCAGCTCACTGACTCGTTGAGCTACCTACCTACTTTACATAATCATAACAATAGATTTCAAGGTTTCACCCCAGCTGTTTTTAGGTAGTCAGATTAAATAGTCAGGGAAAACATGAATACTTCCACAGTTTACCCCATATGGTTCTTTCGACATAGAATTTTACCACTTACCCAACGTATGGTGATGGTGCGTATTATGGTTCCGGTGATGTATTTGTTCGCGCGAGTCCGCCCCGCTTGTTTCTCAGAGGTACACCTTCTTCACTGAGCGCGTGGTCGAGAAACCGTTGTCGTTGCCGCGCCTGTACCCATCGCCCTGCGGTCCGAATAGTCCTGCGTTAACTAACATGCCCAAGTGAATATGCGTGCGTTGGTTAATGGTTACGATGAGGTGAATGGCAGGTGGAGCAGCAAGAGTATGCAAGTTTTGACTGTGCTTTATAGTACAATAAAACACAGGTTTGATGTCAGAAAAAATGATAAACCTTTTGGCAATCGATGTAGGCAAGTTGATGTTTACACTATTCAAGTTACTAGAATAATGCAAACGATGCCTTATTGTATAATTTATTGCAAACATTGTAAAGGAAGACATTATTCAAATATACGAATACAACACTTTTCGTATATTTCCAGACACATTGACAAAGGTGTATCTATAATCTTTAGGGGTATTTTTAATTTGATTTTCAAAACTTACAAACTCTTCTGTATGAGCGTAATGAATTAATGTATGAGAAATTATTAAAATTTAAAAGTTGCAAACACATAAGTATGAGCAATTTAATAAATGAGTAATCAAGATGGGTGATAGCAATATTGATTAAAATAGCAATTTATTAATCATGCATAACTTACTTGGGACTAGTTTAAACGTTAAACTTATTAATCATGCAAAAATGATTCATAAAATTATATTTATGATACAGTCGGCGAATTAAGTGCCACATAGTCCATATCACTTAAATGTGTCAAGTAAATGTGACAGTCACTTTGGATTGATCAACAAGAAATGGCTCTATTGCTAAAGGTTGCTTATGGTTAATTTTAAATTTACTTTAGACGCTGATTGTACTTAAATAAATTTAGAAAATATTTCGTGTGGGATATTTTTAGTTTATGGAATAATTGGATCTTGCTTTCCGGTAAATTTCTGGAGAACTCTGAAAAAATACACACATTAAAACTAATCCTAAGAAAAAGTATTGTCCACGAAACTGTAGGTAAAGCTAGAAGAAGCCATATATACTATGGCTACAGTTGGGCTACAGTATAAACAACTATAATATATATACCAAAAGTAACGTAATGTAGTAGTAGATGACAAGATTTTCGTACCCGAGTAAAATGCGCCATACACAGAAAAATATGACCGGCCAATTTTGTGCCAGTCTCCAATCAGAGTTTGTGGTGTTGAGCCACGGTACAAGTACAATCTGATTGGACCTTGGCATTCGTCCACGACTGAGTAGGGCGCATTTAATCTTTGACATGAAAATTTGAATGAATGATAGGATATCGAATTGGGCGTGTGTGTGAGAGAGGTAACGAGTAATTTCATGGTAATATTTCTTATGTTTACTTTTTAATTTATAGTGTGGCATCCAACTTTACTTTTAAGTTTCGTGGGCCCTTAGAGGGCCGTCTAGGATTTGACATTTTGCTCTGTTTAATTTGATCACAGATGAATTATTTAGTTTGATGATGAGTCATTGAAATGAAAATAAATGTTATACTCGTAGCTGCGCACGAGGAGCAATCGACTAACGAGAGTACTGTTGGAGCAGTCCGAATGGGGTCCTCTGAATATGATTAAGTGGTGGAGCACCGGCAAAGTGTCTTGTTAGGACTCCATAGAGCAACAGTGGCACCCCAGCTCTTTCAAATTTCTTCGCATTTATACAGCAATTCCAGAAACCAAGCCGGACCTTTTGTAGTCATTGTTGGTTTACAGTTTATAGACACAATACTCATTCATATTTATATTATGTGTAGGTGCTATATGAATTGAACCGCTTGACGCGGCTACTTTTAACCGTAATATTGATAGTAACTGTACAGAATCGAAATATGAATCCATGATGTACCGATAAACCATCAATGACTACAAAAAGTCCGGTTTGGTTTTTGGAAATGTATAATTTCGAAGAAATGTAGAAAATAGCGAATGCGCTACTGTCGCTCTATGGATTCTTAGAGCGAAACGTCAAAGTTAAATATTGTACAGACTATTTAACGCCATGCAAAAGAAGAATAAAGGATTACAACTGACATTGACCTGATGTGATCGCAAGGTTCCGAAGTTGTCGCGTCGGTAGGAGTCCGGCTGGAACTGGAAGAGAGTCTCGTGGTGGGGGTGGTACGGCGGGTGTTTGCGCAGAGTGGCGCGGGGGGACGCTGGCTTCGGCTGGGGCGCCAGGACCGGCTCGGCGTACGTCACTTCTTCTACTTGTTGCAGGAGCTTCGGTTCTGCTTGGATTCTGGAATTTGAATATCCGGGTTAGAACTAGTGGTGGTATATTATTATGGTTGAGATGTAAAGAATGTAAATTAAAATTAACGCATTCAAAACGAAGTAAGGAATCGACTTCAACTGCCCCAAATGAGCCCAAACTCGAGGTGTTTACGAGTATCCTTTGAAGAGTTGAACTTTCAACTTCCTGGCTTCATTATCAGACCCTTGTGTACCACTATTACGGGCTAAATTCTTCAAACCGAAAATACCCAAATCGCTTCAAGTGTAACTATAAAATATGAAGAGTTCCCTCGGTTTCTCTAGGGTTTCATCATTAGAACCAGACCTAATGAACATGGGACTATCTGGGAGCCCTTTCGAACAAAAAAGAATTTTCCCAATCGGTTCAGGCTCTTCGAGTAATCGGGGACCATACATAAAAATATTCCGAGGAATTAAGAACCTCTTCCTTTTTTGAAGTCGTTTAATAAATGCAAACAAATGATTCGAAATAGAAATCCATTTTTTTGAACGTTCATGAAATTTTAAAGTTCACTGTCTGTATCACTCTGTGGTATCACCATCTTTCAGATACTCAGCATTGCACGTAGATATGGTAATAGCTATTATTAGCAGAGAGTCGTTACCATTTTTTATAATGCGGGAGAGGTGACCAAACAAAAAGTCAACACGAGCTAGGCTAGGAGTTTGTGGGCCATACCTTCGATCTTTGACACAATGTTTTAGTTGAGTAATGACCTTATTCGGAAATATATAAGGATTGTAATAATCTAAACTGTATCTGAAATAATTGTTCGCTTGTTTTTTAAAGCTTTTTACGTTAATGAATGCTCATATTAAAAGTTCTTTCGTTGCAAAGCTCAGCTAAAACGAGTTTTAATTCTGAGGTTGAATGTAACAAAAAAATTACTTACATCCCTAGGGAAGTAAATGCGATTTACATCCCGCTGCTTATATAATGAAATACCTACTTTCAGAACAGGAGGGATGAAAATTACGTTACATTGCCCAGGGTGGAATTTTGTCGCGTCTATAAAACTATCATTTTGATAACAACGTTATGAGACACAGTAAACCACCAAAGACGAACCTATTAATGTTCTGCCTCTGCTCGAAATATTCGTACTCCGTGTCAGGGTACGGCATATTATCATCATCGTCCTTCTTGCAGCGCCGCCCGCAGATATATCCTGCTGCGAAGCCAGCTCCTAGAGCTGCCAGGGCTCCGGCCGCTACAGCCAGGGCCAGGGTCTCCACGGAGTACGCGGCTGGTGGAGGATCAGCAGCCAGGACCTCGGGGCCCTCGTTGTTATTGCTGTTCCCTTTCCCGTCCTTATCTTGGACTATGTTGATGACTTCTCCTTTGTTCTCGCCGCGGGCGTCGTCGTACAGTCCAGAACTCAGTCCACCCACGGCGCCGGCGTCTTTACCTGCAATAGGGTAGATCACAACAAATCAGATAGGGGTTAGATTGTATTTTAAAACATAAAACTCCTATCATAAATATCCAATATTATTTAATTTTCTCATTTGATTTTGTTTGACAAGTCTAGTATATTATTATTATGAAGGGTGCCTGATGATGGAGCCAGGGTATGGATAGAGAAATTCTTCGACGGAATTGCTGATAAAAGCAAGTGTTTAGTTCTTTAAACGATAATTGCTGTACAAAGCATATTTTAAAAGATTTTGGCAAAATAAATTTAGTATGGAAGCATTCTGAGCGAATAAAGAAAAAAAGTTAAATAAAAAAATATTAAATATTTATTTAGCAGATATTTTAATTATTTTTATTTTATTTTAAATTTTTAGGAAAACCCCTCTGTTCAACCTTACATATCTCATATATGAGGATTGTCGAGACACTCAATAATCCGTTCGCTAAATGAGTGTCCCTGGATAAAAGAGATCACGTGCATCATCGGCCCACAACTCTGATAAAAGGAACGGCGATTAATAAATGACTACTAAGTATACTGACTGTGAGGGCAAGCCGCATGACTGCCGGTGCTGACGCTCTGGTAGAAGGAGTTCTCATCGAGCCAGCGACTGACGCCGTGAGAGTACGCCCGACACCGACCCGCCTGCTTGTCCCACGCGCAGTAAGGGTCTTGGAGAGCCACACATTCTCTGTTAAATAAAATCAATTATTTGTAGTAGATATACGCAAGACAGTGCTTCTTAAAGAATGTGATGTCATTACATTTCGCACCGCGTCATATTACATCGTACGTACCATTACACATCACTCTAAACATAACCTGAAATACGCGAATAGCATTACCATGAGATTAAGGCCAAGTGCAAAGCCATCATACATATACAAAAGCCCAACATATACTATCATCATCCGGGAAATGTCCACTGTTGGACAAAGGCCTTCTCCATGGTAGACCAGTTCTGAGCCACTTGCATCCCGCGACTCCCCGTGACCTTAACTAGGTCGTCGGTCCGTGGGTCTAGTAAGGGGACGGCCCAGTACACGATTCCCGGTGCGTGGTCGCCACTCGATAACTTTTACCCCCATCGGATGTCGATTCTTCGAGCGATGTGGCCTGCTCATTGCCACTTCAGCTCACTGACTCGTCGAGCTATGTCGGTGATCCTAGTTCGTCTACGGATTTCCTCATGCCGGATATCTTTGAAAGATCTACTTTCTGATGGAAAGTATTCACTTCAAAACGAAACACAATGCAAATTCAAACAAACTCACGAGCAAGAGCTGATCTTGTCGCTGGAGCACCGATGCAGCCGTAGACTGAGCACCTCTCTGTCTGACACGGCTATAAGTCTCGCTGCGTCTCGCCCGGCGCGCGCCACCTTGAGCGCCCGCACCGGCGACCCCGCCGCGAACGCCTGAAGCTCTTCAATCACAACCGGCACTGCTCGCTTGTTAGAGTCATACGACACCGCGTTGATTGCTTTTATTATTTTGCCGTTGTCTAGAACAGAAAGATACAATTTTGCTTTATTCAAATCAACCAGTGTTATATACACAAGTAAATGAGTACAAAATAATAATAAAGTACATTGGAATGAATCTATTCTACAACTGCACGAAGTAGTAGCCATTTTGAAAACAGGCCACTGCTTTTGGCAAAGGTATAAGGTATAATTATAACAAGCGCGTTACATTATTGATAACAATGTATTGAACTTATCTTTCTATTTTGTATTGAACTAGCGGCCCGCCCCGGCTACGCACGGGTGGACATTTATTTTGGCATAAATGTAGAGTAAATGTAATCTTTCTAAGTCATTACAGAAATATTCACAACTTTCCAGAAGTTCTCTCTTCACTCATGTGAAGTTGACATGAGTTAGACAAGGACAGATATATATTTTTCACATTTTTGCCACCCACTTCCACCCATCGCGACCTAACTGCCTTACTTTCATCAGGAGACCAAGGGGTATTCACTACCCCAACGGGAAGTTGATCGGAGTCGGTGGTGATAGAGAAAACCCTGTCTTAACGTACTAACATTCGATTTATATGTATATATACCTTATATATATATATAAAATTATAACACGCTCATGAAGTGCGCGCTTTGAAAAACCGTGGCTTAGTGCAGTGAAATTTCATAGAAACCGGGTGTCCTCCGTAGAGCGTTACAGGTTAAGTTACACGCGCTGCACGGACGAAGGGGTCTTTATACATCAGAGGTCAAGCCCATTTCAAGGTCAAGGTCACTGGGTCACCAAGCCAGCGAGTTAAGTAGATAATGTATATCTCAAGTACCTGTTCCAATAAATAGAACGTCGTAGGCCTTCCCCCCTGGCGTCTTCACTTGCGGATCTACCGCTATTTGTGTAAATCTGTAGCTGAAAACAGAAAAAAACAGACGTCAAATTTATTGTATAACAAGCTTGTGCCCGCGACTTCGTGTGCATGGGCTTCAGAAACTATTCTTTCCCGAAAGTAAGTTTGAGGCCTCCTTCATGGTATGCCACTGTGACCGGTCCCGAGTCACTTGCATCCAGCGACTCCCCACGACCTTAACTAGGTCGTCGATCCATCTAGGAGACGGCCCGGTACACGTTTCCCGGCACGTGGTCGCCACACAAAAACATTTACTCCCCACCGGTTATCAGTTCTTCAAGCGATGTGGCCTGCCCATTGCCACTTCAGCTTACTGACTCGTTGAGCTATGTCGGTGACCCTACCGGGTTTGAGCTTGTTAATTCGGCCAACAGTAAAGGACTACTTTTCGGTTCCATATGTCGTCAACCCTAAAAACGAACAATTTCAAATCAGTACTCACTGAAAGCTTGTCCGGATGACGATTGGCTCCCCGAAGAACGCCGGCACCGACTCATCCATGAGGGCGTGCGTCTTGATGAAGTTGAGCGTCTGGTCGGGCAGCTGTCGAGAGTCGTTGTGGCACGTGCCGGGTCGTGGCTCCGGCACCTGACACCACCAAACACGACACAACATTACTAAAAAGACAACACTACAGAGAGTGTAAACTTGTATTGTTATAGACCGACCGCTTAAACGACGTCTTCGCCCGCGCGGTACGGGCGCGAGGTATGACGACAATAACGGTCGAGACAGGAGCAGCCCGCGCAGGCGAGGACTCATTTAAGTGGTCGACGGTAGATTATAACATTTTGTCGTAACGGAGCTGATATATTAAAACACCCAAACTGTTTAAGAAATCCCATTAGACTAACACGACTTTAATTTCAAACACTTATGACATGGCGCGATTTTGAACGTGTGTAAGCACGTGCTTTATCGTCATTTACTAGGATAAATCCAAGCCCAAACAAATGCTGGCAGTTTTAGGTGACATGGTCTACCATCAACCCGACCGAGTACCAAGGGGATCGATCACGGGACCTCCGAATTGTCAGTCCAAGCATGTGACCATTTTGCCACGGAGGCGGTTAAACATATCTTCACGTGGGTGTCAAACAACAAAAAATGTATGTGACATTCCTATATCTAACACAAAATAAGATTAATTATTAATGACATTTTTTTTCTTCAAATAATATATCAAAACACACACATATTGTCATATTTAAAAACAAACAATTGGAGCCATTAAAATTCGTTTCATTTTGTTTTGTCGGATACAAATTCATGTATACTGTAGTAACACTCTCCAACAATAGACGCTGGAGTCCTGATTTGAAGAGCGCGTGACTCTCTATACTTGTCATATCTACGGAGAGCTGATTGAACAGACGCACAGCTTGGAACGCGCGCAGTGATGTCGGGCAGTCTTTATGTTTCAAATTTTTATTGCGAGTCATATATCTATACAGGTTACTTTAATGTGTGTGTGATATAGGCTACCTTAGCACTGTTTACGGGCAGCCAGTTGGAGTTGATGGCGCTCTGCTCCTTGAACGTGCCCTCGAAGGTGTCGGCGATGTCCTGCATGCTGAACGCGCACACCGCGCTCCCGGAGATGCTGTTGGGAGGCGTCG
The DNA here is from genome assembly GCA_910589575.2 of Carcina quercana. Lineage (NCBI taxonomy): Eukaryota > Metazoa > Arthropoda > Insecta > Lepidoptera > Depressariidae > Carcina > Carcina quercana. The sequence continues at coordinate 2,621,535 of OU342440.2, read as the reverse complement.
TGAACGTGCCGTACATCAGCTGCGCGTTCAGACCGCCGTACACACCTTCGATCAGCTCTGTTGTTGATTCTGTAGAGGAACATCAATTATGACTGTATATGAGTACGTAGCTTCGCCTGCGTGGACTTTACAATGTAATCCGTGGGAATTGCTCGTTCGATCGCGATAAAATGTAGCCTATGTTCTCGGCCTTTCACCTATCCCTCACTCCCTTCAACTCTTTGGACCTCTACAAAAAATCAAGTTATTTAAAACTTTCGGTTAGGTCTTAAATGTGTGATGTGATTTTTTTTGTGAATTTATCCCATGTTGCTACCTACACCTACACCAGACGAAGACAAATACAAAAATACAAAATCATAAAAATTGGTGCAGCCGTTCCTGAATTATATATGGTAACTAACTAACACGACTTTGTTTTATAATACTAGATGTACATAATAATATATGTAAAAGGTTATATATTCTAATTTGCGACACTTGTGTTGTAATATATTTGTAAGATCTGTAAGCCTGCCTGTGTGACATGCAAATAAATGATATGATTTGATTAGTAATCAAACTAACAATGTTGCTTTAAAATAGAATGTGTTGCAGAAGTCGACAGGGAAAAGTGCAGTGTCGCGATTCTGAGATTATAACATATCACTCATAGAAAGACTGATCGTCGTGGCGATGCATGACGGCAAGTCTAGTGACGTCAATGTTGCTTTACAAAGTTTTGAATTCTATAAATTTTAAGGGTTTTGAGATGTGTTCACTGTTTACTCACGTATCTCGTTGAAGTAGAAGGGGAAGTCCCCGGCCACGGAGCAGTTGAGCCGCGACTTGAGGAAGGAGGTCCATCGCTGCTTGAAGCGGTGCGGCCCGCCGCGGTCGTCGCGGCACACGCGAGCAACCCGCGAAAATACAGACTGAAAATGTACATTACATTATATAAATACATATATATTTTATAACCACACCTATTTGTATAAACTTAGGAAAAGCATTACTGGCAACTTACAATATTTTTGGTTTTAAAAAAGAGTCGCAATATCCCTAGGCTGGTTGAGTATATTAATCACTTTTGAAAAAAGAATTTGGGCTAAAGTTAGAACGAGATACGAATTTATTTGGATGTACGTTTTTTTCTTCTTTATCAACTTGAAGTAGGTAGTGGCAAAAATTATTACTAAGTTAGGGAGAAATAACAAATTCTAACTCTTGTTGTTTGAGCCAAATGTAGACATGTTGAAAATATTTGTTTTGCTTTCTCATGTTAGCGCTAAAATAGGTAAGAACACGATGTTAAACATTTTGAAATTTTTAGTTTTTACGTGTACAACTTTTCAAAGCACGATCTGCACTGTGTCCCTGTACCTTGCAAGCTTCATAAATCTTTGATTGACTGATTGGTTACCTTTCCACAGTTGATGTATTCAACCGCGGTTTCTCTGAAGAAGAAGTACACGAAGTTCCCGTGTACCAATGAATTTACGAAGTCGGGAGCTGAAAACAAGAAAGATAAACAATTATCACTAAATAGTAAATAAAATTAATTACACTTAATACCGGTGATAATAACATTTAAGTACTGTTAGTTTTTCCTAATATGTAATTCATTATACATGCTTGTAACTTTTAATGCCAAATTTCATCAAGATCGCTTCACATATTTAGGCATGTAGAGATAACAAATAGAAATACATACATACAGACTGACAAGAGTAACTTGAATTACGATTGTATTTACACATATTTTTCGCGATAAATAAAATAATTATTTCACTGCCTTCACCTGCCATGGGTATTTCCCATAAATATTCAATTCTATAGCATCAGTCAGTAGTTTCTTAGATGTGACAGATGGACAGACAGACTGTATGACAGACAGACAGACTGAGTGCATGTAAGGGTTCAGTTTTTTCATCGTATGTTCGGAACCCTAAAAAGTGATATTCTTATTTATATGCGAGTAAAAGTACTTGAGTACATTCTTATAGATAGACACTCACTTTAGTGAAAGGTATTATTTGCCCTCGATGGTTCTAATACGATACTAATCCGATTTAGCGATTGTTGACATGTCACACGCCATGCCCTTGCTCATCGCGTCGCGCTCAATTCAATTAAATTGACGGATATGCGTATGTTTGACATTCGAGAGCGATCGATCCGATGACGTCAGAGACAATATATTAATAACATGCGTATGTAACTTTAGAACAAAGAGATCAAAACAACCAGAGGCCGCTTTTCACTGAACATGTATGAAGTAACCAGGTCAGACACTTTCGTTTGTTTTACACAAGGTAGAGTTCCCTGCAAACAACTTGAAAAATGACCTTAGCTGCGCAGTAAGAGTCTATTTAGCGGGGCACGGGAGGGGAATGTCGTTTTAAACTCGTTGTTCTTCTTATCTTCCCCACTATGCCCACTTTTGTTCGAGTTGTTTACCGGGAACTATACACACCATACACACAAACGTACACCAAACAAGGTTAGACACTCGGCGTCAGCGCACGTACTTGTCAGTTATAAATATATATGTGTGTATTTTTGTTGACTTCACGCATTTAGAAGAGGTGGGATCCGTATATTCCTTTCAGATCTGTGCCTTAGAACTTCCTTCGGGAAATCGAATCCGGGATCTCCGGATCTTGAATCCAATTGCGTAGCCATCAGTCGGCGGAGGCGGTAAAAATCTTTATTGAGTACGGATGATTCAGCAATTTAAATGTTCATGAAATGGCGGCCGCCAACATGCGCTTTTACTCGTATCTCACTACCACTATAAATTTTATTTCGATATCGTTTATTGGGAATCGCGAGTGTTCACGCTCTATGAATGCTGGTACGATAAAACATAAATGAACGGTATCTGATTCGAAATGAATTTAGTTTTTGAAATGTTCTAGAGTGAAATAATTAACGTGCTCAGTTCGTTGCACACACTGATACAACATCGGATTGGTTTGTTAGATAAGCGAAATGTTTGTTTCATACTAATTTTACACATGTATTCTGACCATTTTTTAAATTACATCAATACACCGTGTATATTTCATATGGACCTACAATTTATCCAGATATAGTTTACGATCGTACAAATCATATGTGAAAGCAATTTTGTTAAATAGCTTGGTTAATAAAGAGTTAATCATTTTTTCAAAGTACGACCGAGCAGCAATGTATTGCGTCCAAATTGACTTGAGAAAGGATAAACGGTTTATAGAAAATGAAAAAAAATATGAAAATTGCGTGCTCTATTATTTTGTATGGAAAAAATACATAATAAATTAACGAAATTTACGTAAATGTGTTGTTTCGGACCAACACTGATTGCCATCAAAATATACGCCCGTATGAAATATACACGCTGTATATTCGCTTCGCACAGATGCAATGTACTGCTGTGACAAATTTCGACTTCTAGGTGGCGAACGAAGAAAACAAGCAAATTTCAGTTACACCGCCAGCAGTACAACTTTTAAAACCGCATCAAAATTCATGCAGTAGTTTTAACGAGACGCAGAAACAAAAACAGATAAAAAATCGAAATATCATTGTATTAGCTTCTATTGTTCTAATAAAAGTCCTTCATAATATTTTTTCTTGTATGTACATACATCGGTCGGTTACAATTTTAATACATCTTGTATCCAAACTAATATTATCAATAGGAAAGTCAGTTCGTTTGTCCTTCTTTACAGTCGTAATGGATGGTCAAAATGACTTGCTTTTTTGTATAGGGATAATTGAAAGGTCAGGAAACGATATTTGCTACATTTTATCCCAATCTAGCAAGTAGTTTTCTTGGGATAATTTCTGAAGTCCACGCGGTCGAAGCCGCGGGTAAAACGCTAGTGGCCAATATATCACTGTCTGCGCTCAGGAAATCTCGTTTTGTAAATAATATTTGCTTTGTAAAGACAGGTTGCAGATACCTACCATTGAGTGTCATGGAGTCGTAGGGCTCCGTCTGCAGAGGCTCCCTGTATATGATGGGCTCCATGCCGCTGAAGTCAGCCACCGTCCCCGAGTACAGCTCACCATCTGACAAAAGAAACGCAATAAATTTCTACCGTAGACAATATTTAGACAAAACACTCTATTTATACAGCCACATTATTAATATGAAGGCACGAGCGAGTCCTTCTTCAGGGCAATCCATGGTTATGGCGTCAGTATGCGGACGAGTAACTTACAAAATGTAGATCAGTTGTCAGTAAACCATGATATTTATCATTTATTGAAACAACACGCAAATAAAGGCAGTCATAAAATCACTGTGATATTTATATTAAACTCTTACAGTTATCAAGGCTAAAAACCATCAGATGGTGCGGATCGCCAGCGATTCGCCTAGACCAGAGGTTCCCATATTTCTTTTCCCCATATACAACTTTCAAAATTTAGCTGGTTACGGTGGATCTCCTGCAGCTACCAAGTCCCGATACGTACTGAATATATGCAAGATTTTGCAAGTAACAATCTTCTTAAAATATTATTTGCCGACATTGGTAGGTGAAGTAAAGCCAACATTTTAGTTCTTCACTATCGAAAGCAGATAAATTTTCGTGAACCTCCGCTTAAGAATTGTGAACTCCAAATTTTTGTCGCGCCGACGTAGATACCCGTCGAGTCTGCCGTTGACCCCTGGGGGTCCACCCGGACCACTTTGGGAACTACTGGTCTAGACTCTCGACTAGTGCGCGGTGTGCGCGTGGTGCGCGGGCTGTCAGTCGTAATAAAAGGTGACGTAATAATATGTCCACTCTGCAACCATCGATAACACTAGGGTTACGCTTGAGTTCTTTCATTCACGCTCGATCCAATTTTTTCCAAAGACGCGTCAACGAATACGATCAACATTATTTAGACAAACACATTAATTATACAAATACAAAAAAGTATTATAATACTACGTTAAACGTTGTGTATAAAGACGCAGTATTCATTATTATTAAATCAATCAGACCGAACATGAATCAACTTCGCAAAACGGATTACGTAATTACTCCTTCACCTACAGTTTCAGAGGTCGATTACAAAATATTCTATTTACTGCCAACATTAGTATTTCAAAGGCACACCCGTATTCAGTAAACCAATAATTAAATACGCACGATCTCTTCAACTTTAGACTAAACAAAAGCTTCAGACGTGGCACAACGCATCTCCCTAAGACGATAAATGTAGGTCCTGCTGCTTTTTCCATTCATTTAAGTACAAACAAGTTTACGCTAAGAATTGAGTTGTAAAATTAACTGTGAGATTCAATGAAGGATCAAAATCAATTTATTTTTGCCATGCTAAAAGACTAATTCTACTATTCCATTTTCATTGATAAAGTAGAGTAGTTTTATTAAATTTGCTCAAATAAATGTCTTGTCGTTTACAAAACATATCCTATGTTTTTGCAAGTATTTTTATACAAAAAACTAGCAGCGAAATTCAGCGTTGCTACTATTAAAATACCATGTGTTGTGGTATAAAACATATTTAAGGATCCATTTTTCAACGTAGATATTATAAATTTTTATCTTATATATGCTCGTTGTCCTGTGACCTAAACCCAGACTGCTTCACATCTGCCATACAAGTAAAAGACTTAACTATTGTGAACACCTACAAACCACCAGCAAACTCCTGGTCCCACGGGATACCAACATTCCCTCATCCCTGTGTTTTACGCAGGAGATTACAATAGCCACCACACCAATTGGCGATATGACACCAATGACCAGAATGGCATCCAACTGGCAGACTGGGCTGAATCCAACAACCTTCACCTTGTTTTCAACGCCAAAGATAAAGGTTCCTTCAGATCAGCCAGATGGAAGAAGGACTATAACCCAGATCTGACTTTTGTATCAAGGGACATTAATGGCCAACCCCTACACACCATGCGAAAAATTCTCGCAGACTTTCCAAATAGCCAACACCGCCCTGCTTTAATCGAAATAGGAGTGAAGATTCCGATCCTGAATTCAATGCCGCTACCTAGATGGAACTTTCAGAAGGCTAACTGGTCAAGTTTCTCCGCAAGTGCAGATGCAACAGTAAGGTGGATCCCCCCCAAAGTTGATAACTACCAGCGCTTCGTCCGAATGATCCTAGAGACCGCAAAGAGATCCATACCGAGAGGGTATAGAAAATCCTACATCCCTTGCTGGACAAGACATAGCGAACAACTCTACGAAGAATACAAAAGTACCGGAGATCATGCTGTAGGGGAAAACCTTCTACAATCACTAAACGAGAACCGAAAAAATAAATGGATAGCAACAGTAGAAGAGATGAACTTCAAAACCTCAAGCCGTAAAGCCTGGAAAACCTTAAACAAGCTCTCAGGTAAAATTAGTAATAAGTCAAAGATGTCATCCAGCACACTGACCCACCAAATTGCGAATAGAATAGTGGAAGTATCCCGCTCGAAAGGGGCTCTGACGTCCACAAAAACTGTAAAGTCGAAACACAAAGAGCTTAAGGCTAAGCTCCCGGTTGACGACCAACTGTCACGCCCTTTCTCTGTAAGTGAAGTCAACACGACCATAAAGCAACTGGCGCTAGGAAAAGCAGCGGGTTATGATGGCGTATACAACGAACACATCAAACACCTAGGTCCAAACTGTATAAAATGGCTTGCATATTTTTACACCGATGTTCTCAACACCAATACACTACCACCAGACTTCAAAAAGGCAAAAATTATTGCAATGCTGAAACCGGAAAAACCTGCAGAAGATCCCAAGAGCTACAGACCTATAGCTTTACTTAGTTCACTGTACAAACTATTGGAAAAGCTCATAGCATGCAGAATATCCCCACTAATAGAAAATGTTTTACCAGTAGAACAAGCAGGGTTCCGAAGCGGCCGAAACTGCGTTGACCAGGTTTTAGCACTGACTACACACATTGAAGCGGGGTACCAAAATCGTCAGAAAACAGTCGCAGTTTTCATCGATCTCACCGCTGCTTACGACACGGTCTGGCGAACTGGACTTATATATAAGCTAATGCGCGTGGTGCCATGCAGAAAACTGGTTGGATTAATAAATAATTTACTCACCGATCGGGAGTTCATTGTTCACCTTGGAGATAAGCAAAGCCGGCCGAGAAAGCTAAAAAACGGCCTACCCCAAGGGTCTGTCTTGGCCCCCATACTTTTTAATCTGTACACCCACGACTTACCAGAAACCCTGTGTAGAAAGTTTGTGTACGCCGACGACATCGCTATCACAAGTCAGAATAGTACTTTACAAGAGGCAGAGTGCCACCTGACAAGAGACATTGTAGCATTATCGGAGTACTTCAAACAGTGGCGTCTAGTTCCTAATGCAAGTAAAACAGAAGTATCTACCTTTCATCTCCACAACAAAGAAGCTGATTACGAGCCAAACGTCACTCTCCGTCATGAACGCCTTAAATACAACCCTCGGCCAAAGTACCTCGGAGTGACGCTGGACAGAGCACTCACCTTTAAGCCACACCTGGAAAAGTTAAGCAAAAAACTGGGAACCCGAAATAACATCATGCATAAACTGACCGGCACTCAATGGGGCGCCAGTGCAGACGTGCTGCGTACAACCGGCCTCAGTCTTGTATACTCAGCGGCTGAGTACTGTGCCCCGGTGTGGCTGAACAGTGCCCACACCGACAGAGTTGATGTGCAACTGAACAACACCATGCGATGTATATCCGGAACCATAAAGTCGACACCAGTGCAATGGCTACCAGTGCTCAGCAACATCCCACCCCCGCGGTTAAGGAGGCAGGAAGCTCTCTTCAGAGAAACCGCAAAGTTAGGCAGAAACCAATCCCTTCCGGCCCACAAGGAGTTTTTTAACCCACCCATACACCGCCTAAAGTCTCGCCGACCGCCATACTTATCCGCCAAAGATATGCTGACCCAAAACTTCAACATCAGGGACAGATGGAAACAAGAATGGGCCACAAATCCGCCCCAAAACGCTCCAACCAACCTCGACCCCACACTGCAACAGAAAGGGTTCTCGCTCCCCAGACGTGAGTGGTGCCAGCTAAATAGACTGCGCACGAGACACGGACGAAGTGCAGAATACATGCATCGGTGTGGCTGGAGAGATTCTCCATGTTGTGACTGCGGCGCACTGGTGCAGAGTGTAGCACATATTATCGAGGAATGCCCAAACAGAAAATACTGTGGTAGTCCCGTTGATCTATTCTCCCTCCCGAGAGACGCGGCACAATGGGCCAAACAACTTGACATAGATCTGTGAACGACAAAAATGCCATACGCCTAAATAAATAAAAATATCTTATATATTGAGAAACTTATTCGACCATTAAACATACGGTGTATATAGTTTTTACTTGTCAAAAGTACATTGTTTTTGTTTAATTACTGTTCGTCTTAATTTTAATTTTTTTTTTATTGAAGATAGACCAACACTTGACCTCAATCTCACCTGATGGTAAGTGACGATGAGGTCGAAGATGTTACGTGTTGGTCTAGAAGGTGCCTATTTACTCTTCTTTTGAAGATTCCCAAGTTGTAATTTTCGGGGAACACGGAAACCGGTAGTGTATTCCATATTTTTGCTGTACGCACGATAAATGTGGAAGCGAAACGCTTCGTGCGAGCTGTAGGAATGTCTACAGTGTACGGGTGAAGGTCTGCTGTTCTTCTGTTTGACCGGTACTTGAACGGCGAAGGTGGAATCAACAAAAATAGCTCTTGCGCACACTCTCCAAAATGTATCCTATAAAATACCGAAAGGCAGGCAACCTGACGCCTATGTTCGAGGCTTTGGAACTTTGCCTTATGTAGCGTATCGTTGCCTATCAGTCTCATAGCTCGACGCTCCACCGAGTCCAAAGCAGCTAGTTGATAGCGAGCTGAACCATCCCAAAGATGGCAGAGGTACTCCATGCATGATCTTACTTGAGCGCAATATAGACTCAAGAGCTCTGATGGCTGGAATAATTGATCTTCGACACGACTGTAAACACGATCAAAATGACTAAAAGAATTTAGGTTTATATACCACCATATATCTAAATTTCTAGTACCAGAACATCCTACAATATTTAGATGTACTTTGGAAGTTAGAAATATTTTCGAAATTTTTATTTTATTAATTTTCATTTATTTATTTATATTTATTATCATAAATACATATGAAAATTTAATTTAAATTTAGAAGATTAACATTAAGATATGAAAACCTTATATTATTCACTATTAAACGACATTTGACATAATTATATTCCTAAATATAAACATTTTTCTGATAATCCATACAAAACATAAACTTGCAAGGGGTTTCGATTTTTCTACTAAGAAGTATATTTACTTTTTGTAGTACTTTACAATCTTCAGGCCTATCTTCAGCAGTGGAGAGACACGGGCTGATAAGTAAGTATATTTATTTTCCGTTTATAATAAATTGTTTAAATAAATAAATAACGAAGCCAGTGCTCCATTTACTTCTGGGTGCGCGGCTTCAATCCTGTCGTCATCAATACCCTTGTCATCACTTCGCCTCCTCTGTAGTGAGATAAAGGCCAAGTGAAAATCGATTGTACAACGGAAAAGACGAATTTGGTGCGTCTAGTTAGATTGTTTAGTCACTGTTCCACCAGTAACGCGTCAGGTTTTACTTTACGTGACTCGAATATGCTCCATGCGAAGTTAATTAGTCTTGCTACCTAATACATGGCTGCTCCAGCCAGAGAAGCCAATTTTGGTAGGTGTAATTGGGTGGTGATTCTGGAACAGTGATGTTAGCGTAGCGAGTCCGCTGGCGTATTTCTGTTCATAGTTTTGCTGGGAACAGTCGAACTTGCGATGTTTGTGTTTTTGATGTTGTTGTCTGCTATACGCAAGATAAATATTTCTTCTGATATTATTACAAATATCCAAAACAAAACGTTTCAAAAAACTTAAAATGAGATCGTATAATGAATGACTAGGCTTACTGTGTTACCAGGACATCATAGATGATAGTTGATACATGTCATTATTTCAATCAAATAACACATCACTGATACCAACACACAATACTGCTCTAAAAAAATATAATGCTATCGATCCATAATCATTAAAGCGTTCAAAAAGAACTAAGAACAACTGCCCTAAAAGTCTACAGCATTCATCCCTTAAAATGTTCACCCTTAGAAGTAGAATCTGGGTATATATTTAGTTTTTGTTGATTTTCTCAAAATCAAATCATCATCGTCATCAAATCATCAAAATCGATTCATAATTGGCGGAGTTATCGCTTTAATACATACAATCAAAAAGAAAACAAAACATACTGTCGAATTGAGGAGGAGGAAGTTCCTTTTTTGAAGTAGATAATATACGAATAGCCGTCATCAATCCAATCAAACAACAGATTAATTACTTTGACTATAAAAACAACAAAGTGTTTCCCTAAAACATAAAATGCCGCCGCGCCGGTCCATAATAATGAATGACAGAGTACTAGGCTAGCAGAGCTCCCCAGGGCGTCGCCTCGTTTAATTGGTACAGATCAATAGTGATAACTAACCGTGGCGGCGTAATGGACATGTGTGCCGCATGTGCCTGCGGTGTAGGTATGGGAGGATACTTGCCGGTTTTCCTGTTATCCTGGTAGCATTTTCCCTTTAAGAGGATTTAGTAAAAAAAATTGTAAGGGGCTTCGGTGCTATTGTGGATATACTCGTGAAACATGGACAGTTTTATCCTCATCAATTCACAACTAGCTGGCTGCATATACTTGGTAGCTACATACGAGTATATAATAGTTTCGAAAAACGAACAACTAATCATGTCTTTTTAACCATGTACTAAAATAAGACTATTATAGAGTAGTCAGTCCGTAAGACAAAGTTTAAACTAATTAGTATAAACAACGTTTATAATGATTCCCATTACACACGGTAAATGAGATAGAAAAGTTTATATTTATTTAGAATAAACTAGCTTCTGCCCGCGACTTAGCCTGCGTAGACTTTAGGTTTTATCCCATGGGAAATACTTGTGTGATCGGCATCCCTCTACGAAAAATCAAGTTATTCTAACTTTCTTTCAGGTCGTTGATGTATATGTGATAATTAACGCTTTCAAAAAGAACTACAAAACTGACTTCAATTGCCTTAAAAATTTGTTTTTTGTTGATTTCTTCAAAGATCAATAAATCAATTTCGATAAAATTTACATGGGACCAACTCTGAAGTATGCTTTACCAAACAAAACAAGAATTATCAAAATTGGTTCACTATTGGCGAAGTTAATACCTAGTTATTCTGCTATAAAAAAAATCAAACACCGTAAAAATCAGGTCAGCGTTTGTTACGTTATAAATGATATAACTAAACCGACTTTGTTTTATATATACAGATTTCATAAATACGAGTAAACAACCCACATCACATCGTAATTCTCATAAATTAATAGATGTCCTACAATATCCGAGCCGGGTGTAAAGCGCGTGTATCGTTCCTGCATGGGGTGTGATGAATGGTGTGAATTTGCTAGGGGATGCGCTAACGTGAAGAAAATTGCACAAAGGGCAGAATGACGGTAATTGATGGTGCTCAGTAGTTGCATTGGAAACTGTCTGAGGGGTGTCGGACGATTTGCGTGCGAGAAGAGCTTGGAGAGCTCAGGTACGGCTGTTTCAGACTAAATTTCTTTTGTACCATGATCTTTTTAACCAACTTTAAAAAAAGGAGGACGTTGTTTATTGTACATATAAAAAATAATAATTACAAAGAAAATTATATCTAAAATTGTACAATTAGAGTTGCCTATCACTAACGAGAGATTTCTCTCGGCACTCACACTGGAGCTTTCAAAAAATAAATATACTGAAAGTTATCAATTCGACGGGTATTTTTTTAATAGTTTAAAAAATATCTTTGTCACCTCAGAACGTTTAACTTGGTGAACCGATTTGGATGATTCTTTTTTTATTTGAAAGGTGGCGCTTCCCGTGTGGTCCCATTTCAATTTCGTCCAGTTCTGACAACGGCATCCATGAGAAAACTATATAAATCTTAAATTTGACTTAGTAAAAGTAGACTTTAGGGCAATTGAAGTCGGTTTCCAGTTCTTTTTGAACGCATTTACTTGTAAAATAAGATAGCTGACTTTTGCAGTAATTTTCTATACAAAAAAGGAACTTTAATCATCATTTGTTGAAATATCGGGAAATAAGTATCATTAGCATACAACTTTATAGTGAATCACATTTTTCATTTTTACACATTTTTTGGTTATTGTTCAAAATGCCATCTAAAGCCAACGCCAGAATTTCACGCACAAGTGTGTGTAGACAAATGTGGGCAGAATTGGTAAATTTTGAATAGTGATGTATCGATGACAATATTTCATTAAATGTAGGCTTAGTAAACAAAATTGTGTATCGATAACAACCACAGTGGGTGAACTGTGGCAGCATTATTTATCCGATGCAATGTCAAAATAGTCCGCGAAATTTTGACGTCGACTTTAAGGACCATTATTTGCGTAACGGCTATTTTAGCCGACATTTGTAAGGCTACATTTGATAAAAAATATGATGATAAAAGGAATTCTGTATGGAAGCATTCTGAGCGAATTCCAGTTAGCGGGAATGAATTAAAAATAATTTGTTTGCAATTAATGATGACATTTGTGACATGCCAATGGGGTGACTGGATGTAATCCATGAGAGTGAAGCTTTGCATATATAATCGTATCATGGTCATGTACTTCTGTAAATATTTTTGAAACGTTGTGATAGTATAACTTTACTTGGCCATTCTTGCAGTAGATTTAATGGCGCCTAAAATATTTATATAGAATTTATTTTGGAAAAATAATAATACCCTAGACATATCCAAATTGAAAAGGTTCGTACTACCGTACAATATTTAACAAAAAATCGGTTAAAAACCCCGAAAAAACATGTTTCTTGTATGAAGATCTGGGGCCTCTTTAATTTGTAACTTTTAGGATTAGATATACACACTCTGTGAAGATGCAAATTGTATGTCGAGAATATAAGTAGTTGCTAAGCTGTGACAGACAGATAGAAGGACAAAGTTTTACCATTTCGGCCCGGAACCCCGAAATGGACTTTATAGAGTAAGAGACAAATAAACACAATAATTAAAAATATTACTCTATAGTACCTGTTCGTATAATATAATAGAAAGCTATTCAGAGTTTTTAAAAGGTTCCTTATATATTTCCTGGAAGTCTCATTGTGCGGCCCTTGAGGTAAACAAGTTGAAATGGAGGAGATTATCCCAAACAAACGTAATTTTCTTTTTTTTCCGCTCGGACCTTTGTTACGTAAGTACGTCCATTGTTCTATTTACTGGTGCCTTACCTAATGCCAAGATTTTCTTAAATTAAATCTTGGAAACATGAGCTGTGATGTAACTATCAAAAAGTGATTTTATGTCAGGGTTTTTGATACAGGACTTTAGTTAGTTGAATGTTTTCAAGTAACAGTGGCAGTATAGCAAAGGGAATGTAACCTAGGCGACGGTAAGCCAGTTAGTACCCTGCACCTTACCAGGGTACAATTCACTCAGGAAAAAATCCTAAAACATCGCGGATTATGGATATAGAGGTATTAGCTAACGTATGGAAAATTATCTTAGATATAGAGATGTTCGTTCAATCAGTCAGAAAAGGCACCCGTGACAGAGTGAGTGATTTTTTTATGTGTGCTAATGTAGGTGAACTACGAGCTTGTGTGCGTGCGTTTCGGAACGCTTGTATGAAGCTGCCGCTCTCTCGTGCTCTCTGCCCGTGAGCCGTGACGCGTAAGAATGTTTGTCCTTTGCAATTGCACGACGTCCAAGCAAGTTGCGGGAACATGTCAGAAATATTAAGAAGGTACTGCACGAAATTTGGTAAATAAAAGTATATTACTATGCGCTGAATTAGTTAAATAAATTGAAAATACTTATTTAGACCAGCCCGATCCTGCACGCTCTTGTTGAAATTTGATACAGATACATACAGATATTTAACAATACATAAGTTTTATTACATCTCGATAAATATAAAATTTTTGTATATGTCATTAACGGCATATATTTACTGTTTATGTGTTTGCATCAAATTTCAACAATAGTGTGCTCTTGTCCAAGGATCAGACTAATCTAAGTATTTCACTAATTCAGTGCATAATAGTAGTGAATTTAGTTCTCAAAATTTCGTGCAGTACCTTCATGAGTTAGGGTCAATGTGAAGTTTTCGTCGAGGCACATGTTAAGGAAAATGCTTTTATATCATTCACTACGTGCCCCGTAATTTCTAAACACCGTACGCATGTACGTGTCAGAACTATTTTTCTAGCAACTATTGTCGGAAAATTAACAAGGGAAACATTTTTCACATAGATTGAACCCACTTTCACAGTCTACTGGCGCACAATAGCCACTCGCTGTTGCATTGAAAGAACTCGCATAGAATGGGCCTTTACGCTCTAAACTACAGGGAGAGTGACGGCTATTCAATTGTATCGTGTATGAATATTCTTGAATAGAAATGTAATGTGAAGGGGAGGTAGTGCTAAGGTTGAACTTAATGTTAGATAGTTAACAATGATGTTTCCAAAACCTCGGTAGACGACTGTGAACGTAAAATGTATCTCATAGTCATCATCTTATTCAATTCAGTCCATAGATCGAGCCTGCTAGCTGCACACGCAGGAGCATTTTTATATGAGGCGGGTTTTGCCGTATTGTGACCCCAGTTTGAAGTTGTTTAAATAAGTAGTTTGCTGTTGCAAATAACATTTCAACCATGCATTTGGATTTCAACATACACAGAATGGAATGATGTGATTACATTCATAGCTTTGTCTTTCAGGTAGTGAATTAAATCAATTACAATGGGTAGTTCAGTTGTTACTTCCTACAACTACTCATGTTTTTTAAATTCGTATAGTTGGGTTTGCGCTTGGCCTTCATCTCACCAAATGGTGTGATGATAAAGCCGTATTGTATGATTAGCGTGCTCACGAAAGCCTCAATGTAATGAGGCGCTGGCGCTGCTACCTTCCATACCGGAACACGACTGTGGTATTAACACTTATGTTTGGCGGCAAAAGGTAACATGGTGGTAGCTAGCCATGCTAGCCATGTGGACATTCTCTACCACCAACTAAACCTAGTACCGATAGAGTAGCCTCACTGGGAATCGAACCGGATACCTCCAGATTGGTTGTGCAAGCGTATAGGCCACGGAGGCGGTTAAAAAGTAGGTGTAGATATAAGCTAGTATTATTACATCGAAGATTTAAAACAAATTTCTATCACATACAAACGCGTGATCTAATTTCGCATCAGAATACGATGCCCAAATGTCGTCCGCTGACTGCCCGAGAATATTTCAGGATCGGACGGTCGCAGCAATGCATGTGCAGAGCCGTGGATAATTGGTACGAGCGCTTACACTACACACTACACCGGCCCGCGTCCGATCCCATTAGTGGTCGAATTAATGCAACATAGCCCTGTAATGGGGGACGGTACACTGGCCGATACGACGCCGAACCGATGACGACACGACATCCGTCCGACACATTCACCGACGCACTACGAGTAATACGAAACACCTACAATTTAAGAGCAACCTTTGACGACAAACTCCAGTGATATTAAGTGATGGGCGACGATACCTAGTATACGAGTACGTTGGTATTATGACTAGATGCATGTGCACTCTCATCACCATCATCAACAGCCTATATACGTCCCCACTGCAGGAACTCAGGCCTACTCTCCTACAGAGAGTGTATGGGCCGTAATTCACCACGCGGGCACAGTGTGGAACGTCGGACTTCACCATGCCTGTTCAAGACATGCAGGTTTCCTCACGATGTTTTCATTCACCGTTAAGTAATCGGATAATGTACTTGAATTGAAAAACAACTCATAGGTATACGGCTGGATACGAACCCAGTACCCTGAGATTGAGAGTCCGCGCCTTATCCACTGCGCCACCGATCCTTCTGTGCACGCTCAGCAAAAACTATCATGATCATTTTTGGGGGGTTAAGGCAGTTGTGAGCTGTCAGCTGATAAAAGTCAAAACGAAAAACATAGTGCGAGCTGTAGGAATATCTACTTTGTATGGGTGGTCTACCGTTCTTCTGTTAGATCGGTACTTGAATGGCCAAGGCGGAGTCGATATAAATAGCTCCTGCGCGCACTCTATAAAATTTATCCTCTAAACTAAAATACCGACAGGTTTCCGTCTTTGTCTGAGGTTTAGGAATAACGTATTTAATTCAATTGCAGGATATCCGTCGTATCGTGACAGTGTCGGACCAGCTAATTTTGGCATTGTCTATTCCCTGTAACTCTTGTTCTTGTTATATACTGGCAACACTGTGCCCCGATCCTCACTGATGCACGTTGTGATCGATTGCAGATGGATGAGAGTTTCAAATTGTGGGTTATAGAACCGACTAGCTAAACTGGAGGAGAATGACCCATGACTGAGTGTGCGATGGAAGCGGATTACACAAAGCTTTCAGGCAGTAATTGAGTGAAACTTCGATCCTGTTCCTGGTAAAGGTTTAATTCCAGCTTTAGGTGGTATTGTGCAAATTCTTTAGAGTAAGCTAGCTCACGCTTCTATAATCAGCTGCAATATTATTAACAATATGAGATGAAGGTCAAATAAGTCCAATGTATGTAAAAATACGAGCATCAGAAAAATCCTCGACGCCATGTTTAAGGCACGCTTCAGAAGCGGGATAGTTTGAAAAAATAATTCAGGAGGCATTATATTGGACGCGCAGTGCATTATGTAATCTTTGTGCTTACCAAGTGATTGCTTAGAATAAGGTACAGTTTGATCTAAATAGTTGGTTATAAATGTCTTCGATTTTTACTAGATATTCTATATACAG
Source organism: Carcina quercana (assembly GCA_910589575.2). NCBI lineage: Eukaryota > Metazoa > Arthropoda > Insecta > Lepidoptera > Depressariidae > Carcina > Carcina quercana. The sequence goes on along the minus strand of OU342440.2, from coordinate 2,604,655 downwards.
TACCGTACTAAGCGACCCAGTCCAGTTAGCATCTTCTTTGCCGATTTTAGTTTCGATAATGTTATCATAGTGTTTTTAGTAATTCCCAGGTACACTTACCAGCATAAACCGCCGTGGAGTTGTGCTCAGGGTCGTAAGGACAGACCGCCTGTCCCGACTTCTCCTTCTCCATGAGGTAGGAGTCCCGCTGCACCGTGTACTCGCGACAGTACGGTTTGAAGCTGTTGGTCCCGCAGACCAGGAGGCGTCCCGTACCCAGGGACACCAGTACGCGGATGTAGTTCTGACAGCTCTCCTGTAAACAGACGGTGGACAATAAATTAAATACAGCCACAACTATGCATATAATGGACCTATCTGAAGACCGGTAGTAGAGTAGCTCTTGCAGAAGATGCTTAGTATTTTTTACCCGACCATAGCGACACTAAAAATGGGGTTAATAATTATTTCTTCGCTTTGTATACTCGTTACTGCTTTAGGCGCAGTTTGCCACAAACATTTTGAAAATCGTGAACAATTTAAATGGCAGTGTTCGTCCCGGACTGGCGAAAGACGCAGGTTCGAATCCCGCGCGTACCGATTTTTTTAATACATTTCCAATAATTATCATTTGTTTTTGGAAATATGTTCTCTTATCACAACACAATGACGATATTTATACTATGAAAAAATAAGATTCTAATATTTTTTATGTTTTTATTATATTTTAATATTATACGACTACCAGGCCGTCCCCCTACTAGATGGACCGACGACCTGGTTAGAGTCGCGGGGAGTCGCTGGATGCAGGTGGCTCGGGACCAGTCGATGTGGCATACCATGAAGGAGGCCTATGTCCAGCAGTGGACGTTTCCCGGCTGATGATGTTGATTATATTTTAAAAAGCGTAAACATTATTTTTAGTAAATGCGTTCAAAAAGAACTGGAATCTGACTTCAATTGGCGTAAAAATCTAATTTTACTAAGGCAAATTTAAGATTTATATAGTTTTCCCATGGATGCCATTGTCAGAACTGGACCAAATAAATAAAAAAAGAGTCATCCAAATCGGTTCACCCAGTCAAAAGTTCTGAGGTAATACACATAAAAAACATACTCGTCGAAATGATAATCTCCTCCTTTTTTGAAGTCGGTTAAAAAGCGTAATTGTTGGTTGAAGTTTCTCCAACAACATCTTCGTGTTAAGTAGAAATACGAGTAATACGAGTACAATGCAATGGGAACACTTTTTCAGCACAAAAATGCATTTTTACGGCACATGAACTCTATGTAAAATCATAACGATCCGTTGCTCTTGCTTTTGAATTATATTACCATCAATATACATTTTTCATTCTACAAATAATCACACTAATGTTAAATATTCAAAAAGCTAGTGTTATTATTTCACATATTTTTGGATCTTCAATTTATCTATATTTCTTTCCTAATTCATGATAAACATCAGTGTTTTAGCACCAGTGGCGTAGTTTTGCAAAACTGCGTCTTGATCTCTAATTTTTATCGCAACACATGAGCGTTTATCAGAAACTAACGGTTTCCTTTCCGCGGTAAAGCAAAACCACATTGTCGATAACCTGCTTGTGTTTCAAGCTGTCATTAGCAATTTAGCTGCAACAGATTTTGTGTCGGCATCTGCTCCAATTTATACGCGGGTTAAAGTTAAGCTAAGAGCCTTCAAAGCAAACAAGTTTAATTTTCAAGTTAAACGTGCTATTTGTACCCGAATATGTTTTTTTAATGATTTACTAAAGCTAAGCTAAATAGTAAGGCGTTACTGATATATATTTCTGGGTGGCCGAGCTTTGTTTGTATGACTTTGCACTTGGCTTTCCTGATGGTAAGTGACGATAAAGTCGATGGATGGGAAGCGTGCGCACCAGAAGCCTCAAGCTTTCATCATCACTGCTTTTTGGCGGCAGACTTCTGCTGTTTGGTGGCAGTAAGATATAAAATGCCCAGCGACCAACCAAACCGAGTACCGATACATACTCCCTGGAAATTGAACCCTGGACCTGCGGATTGTAAGTCCGAGACTGTAGCTATTAGGCTACGGAGGCGATTTATTGTGAATAAAATTGATTGAGTTATCTGTTTGACTGCGCATTCCTATAAAATAAAAATTCGAATTTTCCCGAAGACGAGATTTGGACCAATCGATTCCTTGATACCGATACAACCTAATCTGTGATTTCCATCAAAATAATTACAGACATTGATGAGATATTCGTGACATTAACTGACAAGACGATGATTTCGTAAACTTTAAAGATATTACAAAACATTAACATGAACTTTAGTCTGCTTCCCTTAGTGCACATAATGATATAAAAACAATGGTAATAACATAGTGCCACTGCTGCTTTTGCTGCTGCTGAAATGAACTCTAAGTGCAAAGTCCATGAGCTATTGAAAGACGATGTACGATTAACTTACTAACCGTAAGCCGCATATGAAAGACAGTGTTAGCACTTCATCCATTCTCACTTCAGAAATAAGAAATATGTAATTCAGTGTTGCCGGGAGTAAAAAACGGTTTCATGCAGTCGACAACAATTTTAATCTTTAACAAGTACTGAGTTGACTTACAAATACGTATAAAAATTCTTGAGAAAAGTTTAACCAAACTTGTTTTTATCAAACTATTTTCTCGATTAGCACCTCTAGTTTTCACTGCCCAAATTTCATACGTATAGCCCTGTACGTAGCTTCAATAGACGCTGAGAAATCACATGCCAAAGTTATTCTTACCTGCTCTTAAGTGGTCAATTCAATAGCATCAGTTGAGTGGTGTCTAATGTGATTAGGTCTACATTACCATAAACCCCAGATGTCCTCGGTAATCTGATGCCGAAGCGACCATGTCCTTGCATAAGTATATATTATATTAAGTCTTCGTATATTGGCTACATTCGGATGTAAACTCGACCAAATTCTTAGACCACGCAAATCATTTTTGCTCAACTCTTTCTATACCCGTTTTTAGCCTATTTTGCGTTGTAACTCTTGTATAAAATGTAGAAATAATTAGAAAAAATCAACATCCGCTGTTTACGTTTCGTCTGAGCAGAACCCTTAACCGATAGTGTCATCTAAAAATATTTTGAAAAATATGAGCAGAATTTAATTTAAAAAAAATCTGTTTCAAAATACTATTTCTTCTTTTAGTCGGTCATTTTTCTAGGTCCTATGCTAGCTAGCACTACTGTGTTCCGGTATGAAACTTAGCAGAGCTAGGCCTCTTTAGATTGAGGCTTCTGGGTGGTCTCTTCTCACCATTAGGTGAATTGAAGGCCAAGTGCAAACCCATCATAAACTTCCTGCAACTTCCACCAATTATAGGCGTAACTCATACCTATGTCGAGCGAGCAGAAACCTGAACAGACTTTCTAATAGTGACATAAACATTGACCTATTCCACTCCAGCGTTGCATCTGCCAAGCGATTATTAAGCAATAACTTCTTTGCGTAGCTCTATTTCTTTCATTAGTTTACTCTCTGTATCTGTACTGTAATTCTACCATTCTTATTCTAAAACTTCTGTACTACTTTATTTTTTGTGCTGAACCTGATATTCTTACTATTTAATTTGTATCTATCTGTGGAGATCTCTTATTGGCTTTCTGTTTCTTATGATTTATTTATACTCTGTATCACTAGCTGTTGATCTTCCTTAAATAAAAAAAATATCTCTCGGGAATTTGTCAAATAAATTAACTTTGTACAAAAATCAAATGTGTTGCATTTGCCGAACAGACGGTCATTTCCAATATTTGTGTTTTGCGTGTACCTAACATTAAGTCAGCACAAACATACACTACCCACTGAACACCGACGGACCCTCTGAGTGTCTGAGCTGACCACAATGTAGATATCCAGCTACATTGAAATAATAGATTATGCACAGTTGCCGACATCTCGACAACAATGGCTGCATTCGAGCGGAGTTGCTTGAGCTATTGACTTTCGGACGTGGATGAACATGTTGGAAATACAACCGTTAAGGGGATTCAAAGCTAAGTTTACATGCAGATACATTCGTGTGGTCTCCGCTCTAGAATAGGATTACCACATTACAAAGCAGTTAAAGTTACTTTGTTTAAGGCGTACTGTACTTCGTTCTATTCAAGCAGCCTGTGGGTCAGCTATACCCAAAAATCGCTTAGCGCTCTGCGCATCCAATACAATAACGCGTTCAGGATGCTATTGGGGCTGCCGCGCTACTGCAGTGCGTCAGCTATGTTCGCGGAGGCGCGCACAGACAGCTTTCATGCTGTCCTCCGAAAAAAGTACGCATCTTTATCCAGTCGAGTGCGCGCCAGCTCCAATCACATCCTGAACACCATAGCCTGGAAATTTGACTGTCCCATTATGCGACATATAAATAGTTTGACAAATTCAGTTATGACATATACTTACTAACATAATTATAAGCTGTACTAACAATTATATGGATCTTTGACATCTGATAATAAAATGATTTTAATTTAATTTTTTTTAAAGCAACTTAGGGAAACAATTCTGAAAATAATATTCATTTTGTCCAAAGACATTTAATATTAATAGACCGGACAAAGCATACAAACATTTTGTTCCTAAACTTATTACCAATTGGTAATAAGTTACTCAATCTAGTGTCACATCACGTCACGCGGCCGTACAAGACATTTGACATACCGTTGACTTTTGAGATCAAAATGTTCATAGTTCATATGAAACGTTTCCCAATGCCCGCTCTATAACCTATTACTATATTTAAATCTCTCTGATTTTGTCTATGTCTATGTAGCATAGACAAAGGAATTTGGACAACTTGTAGCAAGCTGTCAAATGTCTTCATTATTCTTTTTTATTTACTTTTGTGTACAAAGCAGTCTGCATCCATTCATCAATTTACCATTTCAAAATGTGTAAATGGCGGTTTCGCTTTACAGTTATAGTTTGACATCCCTTGCTGCACCCATAAACAGTTATAAATAAATAGAGTACAAAAAAGGAACACCTTGATATCGGATGTCTATCCTGAAATACAGTTATCTCCTTTTAACATAGGCCATTTGTTATAAGAGCGACGAGTATAGCTTAATGTGGTTAAGTTCCACGCCAATTTTAAAAAGTTACGGCTAATAAATATGCATGATCGTAAACCATAATGTTAGCTAGATGTTAGCTTCTTAGATAACATATTACAACACGATGCCTTCTTATCTTGGTTAAAAAGTGTAAAAATCGAATTATAAATGACCAGTTACACTGATCTGCTATTAAGCAGCCGTTCCTTGTACTACAACCATATTTCCAGTAGCTAGTCCAAGTAACGATCATTTCAAATGTAACTGAATTTTGAATGTTTAGAATCTAATCTAAGTTCGCTCATAGTTCAGACATTTGATATTCGGTATTGTAATTTCGCTCAGTTCGGATGTTTAGGTAGCAGGGATCATTGTACTTTAAGTTTAAATCTTCAAATTAATAGTTTTGTTTTCTTAAAGCCAATTTGAACTTAGGAATACTTTTTAATTAATATTATTTAAAGTACAATTAGCATCAGATTGACATGACATATACATAACTTGATACGCTATTTGGACAAGGATTTCGACTCCAATTCACGATATTGTTATAGTCTACATCCTATGTACCCACTGCGGGGGCTCAGGCATACACTCTTACAGAGAGTGTATGGGCCATAGTCTACCACGCGGGACCAGTGCGGATTGGTAGACTTTACACACACCTTTAAATTTCTTCTTAGGAGCGTGCAGGTTTCCTCACGATGTTTTCCTTCATCGAAAAGCCAATGGTTTTTATCATTCGTACATAGATTCCAAATAACAAATTGAAACTCATTGGTACGAGTCAGGATCCAACCCAGACTTCGATTGTTCAAGCTGAGGCTCTACCCAACTGATCTACCACGGCTATCATCTTCGCCTCCGTCCGTGACCTAGACAAAATTGGAATCATAATCCGTAGTCCCCTGTAGTCGGTTTGCCTGGTGGTCTTATATTAATGTATCCATTCCCATCTGGATTATAAAGAAACATAATGCTTTTTAGAGTTTAATATAATATATAATATAATAGCACGTCCATGTCACTCACTCTTACACACACACATTATCCTATCACACCACACACACTTACGCACACATCCTCACTTCTTCACACCTACATACCCAAATATACATACTTTTTAATAATATATAATTTTCATAAATTTGAATAAATAATCAATGTCTAATGTGGAGGAGCGGGGCTTCCTACTACAGGTATTTATATATTTATCAGTAAGCTCCAGCGTAAAGTATAATAAGATAATTATGTTTATGAAATAAATATATTTTCATCTGGATAGCTACCACCTAGCAAGAACAATATTGTTCGTAGCACTGAGCCCAACTGAGCAACAATGGCTTATTGATACGTCTTATAAATCAAAATTTGTGTTTAGTTGTAGAAAATACAATTTCAAAATACACTACTAAAATCCTACACTCGAGAACAAAAATATGTACCCACTGTTGAACCATATCACATTCACCCTTTCTTGTTCCTGTGCGGTGTGTTGCGGGAAATGTGAAATAAAGGTGAATGTGACATGGTTCAAAAGTGGATAAATATTTTTGTACTCGAGTGTACCAATATTTCTTTTTACATAACACTCTCCGTCATTTGAATAATACTTCTATTTTTGGTCACTTCTATTCTTACTCCCGAAAGAATTTAATCTTCATCCGGGGAAACGAAATAAAAATATTAACTGAAAGCAGGAATTAGGAAACATTGCCCTATTCATCTCACTTTGTGCAGAAGTAGGTCCCTGCTGAGATCTGGCAACACAATAAAGTATACGACAGTGTGGTGTTGCCACATCCGAGATTACCGATGTACGATCTTTTTTTAAAAGGAGTGGAAGCTTCTGTTTTACGCTAGTGCTAAAATCTGTATGTCTTCAATGCCAGAAAGAATAGGTAATTTCTAGGTAAGTGTGTACCAGCTGGGACCAACATCGTCACATATCATCAGGATAGCGCAAGAGGAGCTCTGGTGTATTCTTAGGAGATCCCAGGGCTCTTCGACTTGCGCGGAGGACGACCACCGCAGGGTTTTTGCTGAATAAAAATTTCAAATAACCCGGCTTCTATCCTAAGGAGTCGGGTATCTTTAGAAGATTTGTCTCTCGAAAAAAAAGGTTAGTGTGTACCACCCCGGACCACTTCGGCACTACATAGGGCAAGATTGTGGTCAAACAAGAGCATAATTTACAAAATAAAATAACAATGATTATTTATATTTAAAGGATACTGAAATATGTGTTTATGTAAGCACTACACTGATAAAACTAACTTTTTATATATGCCTATTAATTAAATGTAGCGCGATAAAAAATGATATAAGTCACAAAAAATTGTACTACTCGTAGATTTGAGGATAAAATATTGAGGCCTTTACTTACAATACATATATAAATATGTCTTCAATTTTTTAGAATTCATCAGTTTTCACAGTAGTTTCAATAAGTACTTTGTGATTTTTAAAGGAGGGTGTATTTCTACCGAGATATTTATCATTATTGCCTCGCTTGGTGGTTGGTGATCGCAGTGTAAGGTCACTTCTGCACGCACCCTGGCATTTTACTTCTGAGCCGTACTCAGCTTGAGAACCAGATGTAATTAGAGATATTAATTGACACTTGAAAATACACACAAATCATAGAATAAAGAAAAGAAAGAAAGAATACAATATCAAAACACAAAAGCAGTTATTGTTTAAACATTTATAACTAAATGTAAATATTGTTCAATCACGAATCCGAATAACTTGTAGTAACTGAATTTGATGTGACGTCGCCGCGGGCACCTGCTGGAGATGTTGTCGTATCTCTTCATATAGATGTCGCTGGTAGCGCCCTTGCACCGGATGTTATCGTCGGTAACAAAAGCTAGTGTGGAAGCACCTTAACATGGCTTTGACGACAGACGAAAACAACTTGAATTATTATGTAGATTAAACAATATTTATATTCATGATGAATATGGTATTTATTTACATAGAAGTATATAAGTTAATAACGAAGCAATTTATATACTCTTATGTACAGCTAACAAATACGGGAAGTTAATAAGAACTTTCATGTCCTTAAGTAATTTGTTCCAGGAATCGGGATGTTTTTTTGCCTCGACGTATTTGGGAAATAAACTTATAGGATATTCATCATTCAAACCTGATAAATAAGTCTACTGTTAGACGGAAGTAACGATAACGTTGATGGTAAGCGTGCGCACCCAGAAACCTCAAAATAATGAGGCGCTGGCTCTGCTTCCTTTCATACCGGAACACAACCGTGCTATTAAAACTGCTGTTTAGTGGAAGACTTAGGAAACAAGGTGGTAGTAGTAGGACGGATTATAATGTCATCAAATAACATATAAATCATTCAAACGATGTAGTCTCTAGGCCAGGGATCTGATTAAACATTTACCCATATTTCAACATAGGCTTAAAGGCACATAAAGCAGGTCCTAAGTCTAGTTTTATAAAATCTAGAAGCTCATCGTAAATTGGTCGCCGTACCTGTTACAAGCCAGTTCTATCCCAAAGTGGTCTTCAGACGTGCCTCGAATGCAAGGCTGGCTCTAAACAGATTTACTAGGTTTAGACTGGCTTAAAAGAGTTCCTGCATACCTGACAAAGGACAACACCTGACGGCGCCTAAGTCCTTTACTGAATTCACTGACTTATTCTTGTTTACAGCTCCAGTTTGTCGAGACTTTGTCAATGCTGGCTTCGTTTGCATATGACTTTTCAGGTAAAAGTTAATAGCACTTTAGTGGTCCTATATGAAAGGTAGAATAGACGAACTAGCTCATCGAGTAAGTGAGCTCAAGTGGCAATGAGCAGGCCACACCGCTCGAAGGACGGATAACTAATGGAGAATAAAAGGAATGGTCAATGTGGCATAGCGGCCGTTTCTCGGCTGAAAAAAGAAAAGAAAGGTGGCAGAGCCAGCGCCTTATTATCCAACGACCCTATCGTCACTTACCATCACGTGAGTTAGTGCCAAATGCATCCAAATTTTATAAGACGATGATCAACTCAGAAATTCAAAAATTTAAACCCTACCCCAACCAAGTTTACGTCCCCTACGGCCCGTTAATAAAGTTTAACCTTCCCACATAAAAATGTAGTTTTTAATGACGGGACGTCGTAAAAACTGTAGTAGTTTAACTTAGCACCATCCTAATTATACGGCCGGATGAAATATTACCGCGGCTCATAAAACAAACGTTGCGTCAGAGTTGCTACTACACTTGGGAGGGTTATAGTCTATTTCATAAATATAGTATGTCGAGGTACCTGTCCCACAGAGATTATATATCTTTGGTCTATTTAGTATGTATGAGGATGGACTGTCATTGTTTATGGCCTGAAGTTTACATTATTTGTTTGACTTTTGCGGGTATTTTTGAAAAAACCTCTTACACCAAATGCCTAACTTCGAGTGCAACCCACCATATAGATACCACATCAGCCCTTTCCATAGGTCACTGAGCGATTTCGTTGTGCCTTATGAATTCTAGTCCTAGCCCCAGTCTCCGCCAATAGTATACCTGATGATAAATGGACGAAGGCCGCACAAAGCCTATTTAAAAATCACTTGCTTAGAGGTGCGGAACCTTTCAAATTTGTAAGTGACGAGGCCGACGTCTGAGTAATCTGTCAGTCTCTATTTGAAATTCATATTTTAGCTATTCAGAAACGAGGTCGCTCATTAAGTCAACTGAAGTAAGACTGAGACGTTGGGCGACCTGTCGACCTTTAAACGTAGTCGGTAGGCAGTCTCGCTCAGATGTCCGCTCGATTTGCGTTTTAATTTGCCGGTATTCGGTAGAGAGCACAGAATACGGCCTCCATACTTCGGGCTCGTTCGAAATTCAATTATACGCCACAAGATGGCGTCAGGTAACATTGATATTGAACTCTGCGATTTCATTGTGCCGCAAAATTGTGCCCTAGACTTTTTAATTAAAAACCGTTTCTTTGTTTCTAGATTGTTAAATGGTTATGGATGAGTCTACTCTAGTGTTGCGATTTTTAAATAATGTAATAAATGCTATAAATAACTCAATAAAGTCTCACGTAAAATTAGAAAAAAATATCTGATTGGATTATTAATTATTTGGAATATTAATTACTGTGTTTTAATTGGAGTGTAGATAGGAAAATTCTTTTCTTATCTCGATTTTAAAATATACATACTCACTGCGTGCATCGTGGTGTGTATGTAGCATCTTTTACCATTCTCGTAACAGTTGCTACGAAAGCGTAGGCATTTATGTTTTTTGCTACGAGCTTATTTTTGTATTTATTTTTAATTTCTTCTAGAATACTAGTTTTACATAACTTTCATTAGACGTATATATTGAAAAAATAAATTAATATTAATTACTTCATAATCGTAGAAAACATATGACAATATCTTTTTGACAAATTGAACATTTTATGATTCAGCCAAAAATCTGAATTAGTGATTTAGTCCGCACCTTTTGTAGGTTATTACATGACAAGTTTAGCAATATTTGTATTCTGTTTGTTGTTGTTTGTATTTTTCTGATCACGCGACAAATTTTTTCGCTTTAAATTGTGAAAAGTACTTGCTATGAGGTGAGAAGAAGGCTAATTGAAACCATACAGTGTATAAAAATTGAATTTTATTTGTCGTAAAAGAAAATTCCAGAAGAAAATTAGCAACAGACGTATGTATCCGAAAGGTCTTAATGAGTTTGTCGCGACAGATATTTTAGCCCTTAAAACAGTGCCATAACTTCGTAGACTGTATTGTTCCTAAAATGTAGGAAAAGCGTTTACTTTTGTGTTGTAAGAAAGTGCAAACTTAATATTTTAATTGCATTATATTAACAGGCCTAAAAGAAGCACATGTCCAGCTATGGACTATGGTTTGTGTGATGGTTTGTCCTTACCTCACGTCATAGCGGAGGATCAGAATGACTGTATAAATACAGGAAACGTCCACTGCTGGGCATAGGCTTCCTACATGTTACGCCACATTCACCGATTCCGAGCGACTCGCATCCAGCGACTCCCTGCGTCGTTAGGTCGTCGGTCCATCTAGTAGGGAGACGGCTTGGTAGACGTTTCCCGGTACGTGGTCGACACTTGAGAACTCTCGGTTCCATCATTGGAACCATCGCTTAACCGATGGGGAGTAATTACAATTAGTATGCTTTTAAAACGACCTGGAATAAATATATGCAAATGTAATATCGAAAAATATTATGTAATAACTTAGTATCACATTTTGAAATGCCAAGGCCCTATGATGTACTAAAAATAACACTGACAGTAACCATCTACTCGTCACACAAATCAAAACAGCCGGAGGCCGCGTTCCACTTAACACGGATGAAGGACAAGGTCAGACACTTTCATTTGTTAACCGACTTCAAAAAGGAGGAGGTTATCAATTTGACAAGTATGTGTTTTTTAAATGTTTGTTACCTCAGAACTTTTGACTGAGTAAACCGATTTGGATGTTTTTTTTTAATATTTGAAAGGTGGTGCTTCCCGTGTGGTCCCATTTCAATTTGGTCCAGTTCTGACAACGGCATCAATGAGAAAACTGTATAAAACTTAAATTTGCCTTAGTAAAAGTAGACTTTTAGGGCAATTGAAGTCGGTTTCCAGTTCTTTTTAACGCATTTACGTGTTATACACAAGGTACGGTCGAAGAATGTAATTGTTTAGCAGATTCGTGAATCTTCTCCATGAATCGAAAACTGGGCGAATCCTATTTTTGTAAACAATTGAATGTCTCGATCTTACACACAAACGAACACCAAGCAACGTCAGACTTATTCTGTGGTCAGACACTCGGCAGCCAATATGCCGCACGTTATTGTGTGCGTATTATTGTTGACTTCACACATTATTAGTCGACGTTGAATCCGTATATTCTTAAGGTATATCCTTACCTCATCCTTCCCCTTGACGACACACATCTTGACGTCATTCTCTGGGGAGTACCACACCAGCTGACGCTGCTCCGTCAGGTCTGTCAGGCTCAGGTTGTACACAACGTTCCTGAAACAAAACACAATTATACGTATTATTATACTGCTTCAAACAAGTCTTCCAGCGCGTGGAAGCATATAAAGTTTGTTTACTAAAGGTTTTATGATCATTACAGTCGGTTGCTATTGACATATGTAAATATATATTTTATTTGGTTTTTATTCGGCGGATTACGTGTGCGAAAACAGAATAGATTTACAGACGCAGGTTTATGCCAAATCGTCTATATAAATATAGAACTAATTCTAATTTTTTCTTTTTTTTTGAAAACTTACAGGCTAATAACAAAAATAGAAATTACAAACTATTCCTAATTACAAGTTTCCACCTATGGGTGTCTACATAATCTAACGTTATTCTTTAAAATAATGATGTTACATTTTACAGTGTATAGTGAATAAGTATAGAGAAATAAATGTAAATAAGAGAACTAGAAGAAAGAGAAATAGAGTTAGTACGTTAAGACAGGGTTTTCTCTATCACTACCAACTCCGATCAACTTCCTTTTGGGGAAGTGAATACCCCTTGGTCTCCTGCTGAAAGTAAGGGACTTTGGTCGCGATGGGTGGAAGTGGGTGGTTGTGGGTGGCACAAATTGGAAAAATATATAGCTGTCCTTGTCTAACTCATGTGAGCTTCACATGAGTAAAGAAATTCACATGAGAACTTATGGAAAGTTCTGAAAATTTCTGTAATGATCTAGAAATATTACATTTACTCTACGTTTATGCCAAAATAAATGTCCACCCGTGCGAAGCCGGGGCGGACCATAGTTAATTAATTAATCTATGGTTTTATTTATCGTAAAGTTCTTTTTACCGCGTAGGCATTGGTATGAAACGGGTGTATCATTGTCATCTCACTGCGATCACCAATGCAACTAAAAGTATGACAACCGGTCCATTCACTGTCACGCATTGTCCGGGGATGCTGCTATCTCTGTTGCTCTTACAGACATGTTTGAATTGTCCAACAGCTTAGCCGTTCGTGAAGCTACGGCCTAAAACTGTTAATAAAAAAACCGATCTCGATCAAATATTCACAAAGTTTGCCAAGTTTTCAATTATTCAGGCCTCAAACCGGGTTCTTTGGGGATTCACGACTCAATTCCAAGTTTGTTGGCTCAGAATACTGTATGAGAGTAACTAAATTTGTGTATTGGAGACCTTTGGGCATAACTCAGAACTTCATCAAGTCTAGACATGTTTGAAAATGGCTTAAAAGTTAAGACAATTTGGGTAATTCAAGTTATTATTAATGTCCTAGCATTTATGACTGCGATTGCGAAATTGTATACTGGCAATGAAACCCAGAAAATGATTATGATACATATATCTCCACGATGTATTCCCAAAATCCAAGGCACGACCACACCGAGGCGTATACCGCGCATCCGCCATGGCGGACACGGTGACGATCAGTTGACACATCAAGACTGTCATACTGGACACAATAAGCTTCTCTAACTATGGTACAATATCTCGGGCACTACTTGAACGCCTTCCGCGTTCGAAAATTCTTCTCTAAAGGTCGCAGGACTAACATCATCAAGTCAATTCGAAATAATAATAATAGAACGGCTGTAGCATACACACAGAGCGCTTTTACACCATCGCGGACGCTTAATATACCTCACACAATTGGGTAGACGCGATAAATATATTTCATCCCCAAGTTTCGTATATGGGAGCCAACCTTAAAAAATATTTTTCAAGATTTTATTCTACCACTTTGTAGGCGTGTTTATATGTATACCCGTACCAAATTACACCTTTCTAGTAGTAAAGGTCTCGCTGCTAAGCCGCGGACGGACATACAGAAGGACAGAGCGAAACTATAAGGGTTCCTTGTTTGACTACGGAACCCTAAAGAAGCAATCCAAAGTTACAAGGCCTTTCTAAGACAGAATGCTAACATTACTACCTTCCAAACTTATATTATACGTCAAGCTACGCCTGAGCAACTTTCTGCAATTACAGAGTATCCACTGAGGATCAATTAAGATAAAGGCTAGAACAGGTCTACACAATAGAAACACTATCTTGAAGCAATAAATACTCTTACCAGACTCTTCCGAATTAGTGGCTTGTAACCACCGAATTTAGATCTCCTCGGAAACGCTCCACAACAGCTATTCGGTTTGTTTTAAGTGTATCGCGTTGTTGTGGGCCAGTTCATTTTAGTTTGGTAACGTACGGCCTCGCGGTTGTTGGCAGAATGTTTGTTGGGGGTGTAATCGCGCAAGTTGTGCAGATTTCAGGTGAAGTTTGTTGGAATGGCAGTTGGCGCGACGTTCGTGCCGCCCGCCGCCCGCCGCCCGCCGGCCATCTGCGGCCAGCGGACGATGCGCTGCGGCTGCAAGTTTTACAAGCGTTTTACTATCCAATGCTCAGTTCTACCAGTAATCCTATCCCATATTCTTCTTTTCCGAAACGGTTGTAGATTAAGTGACGTCAAAAAAGATTTGTTACAAAATTACTTTGTCTAAAAATAATATCTTTGAATACGATTTGTGTGAATGGATTTCAATGAAATTATGCCCACAGAGAAAATTTGTGATAGATTAACATATATGCTACTATTTATCTTAGTATAACGAATTCTAGGTTCTCGAGTGGCGACCACGTACCGGGAAACGTCTACCAGGCCGTCCCCCTACTAGATGGACCGACGATCTGGTTAAAGTCGCAGGGAGTCGCTGGATGAAGGTGGCTCGGAACCGGTCGATGGCGGTGGCGTACCATGAGGGAGGTCTATGTTCAGCAGTGGACGTTTCCCGGCTGATGATGATGACAACGATTCCACGCGGAAGAATTCATGGGCAAAAGTAGTAGATTTTCATTTAAACACTCACCTCAAACAGCTTGAACTATAAACTTGAAATTCAAATCGTCTTATTTTTACGAGAGATAACGTAAGTCTGTTTACAAACCGCAGTGTCAATAGCACTGTTATGTTCCGGTATGAAAGATAGCAGAGCCAGTGCCTCATTAAGTTAAGGCCTCTGGGTGTGCACTGTGCACGCTTACAGCCATATGGTAACTTACCATTAGGTGAAAAGAAGGGCAAGTGTAAACGAATGAAAACTGGGTGAAAAATGTATTACAGGAAAACTCAATCTTGAATCTTAGTAATTGAAACATTAATCTATTTGAGGACTTAGAGTACCACATTGGTAGTTGACGAGAGCAGCCGCAGTCGAAATCATCATCATCATCAACAGCCTATATACGTCCCCACTGCAGGGGCTCAGGCCTACTCTCCTACAGAGAGTGTATGGGCCATAGTGCACCACGCGGGCCCAGTGCGGATTGGCGGAATGCCTGTTCAAGCAGGTTTCCTCACGATGTTTTCCTTCACCTTTAAGCAATCGGATAATGTACTTGAATTGAAAAACAACTCATACGTTCACGGCTAGATGCCTTATCCATTCGCCACCGACACTTATACGCGGGCGAAATACTAGCTGTGAATAAAAAGCTGTCATCGTGGTCATTCCACCATCTTATGTTTAGTTGAATTTTCCGGTCAGAAAATAGAAAAAATAATGTGTATTACGATTACTGAGTTTATATAGCTTTATATATATTTCACCAGTGATTTAGCAAACAGATAAGACCTCCGGAGAAAATATTTCAGGCGCCGTATAGTGCGGGGCGACGCTAATGGGACGATTACTCATAGTTAACGACTTAATTCTAAAACTTAGCGCGACCCAAACGTATCTGAACGTAATCTGTGTCCTGAGATAAACTTCAATGTGATACAAGGACAGATTTATTGGAGCGGTTTTGTAAAACTTCAATAAGTCTATTAAGAGGCTATGTTGGTAAGACCACGTGGTCGGTTTCAAGGTTAAATTGTTTTGTAGCTGTCCCTCTCCGAGCCCTATCCTACCCGAGCGCGTACGGTGAGACAGCATACATTACGCGATGTTATCCACCCGTTATTTGGATGTTTCGTAGTCCAGAGATCATTTGAAGGATACAGTATATTATGTAACCATTTTTTTAATACAGTATACTAATGAAATTTCAAATGTCGGTGGTTTTTCCAAATTGTTCTAAATTGATTCATACTCTTGTAAATCAGGTTCAAAGTTGGGGCTTTTTACTACCGAAAAATACAATACTTTGACGCCCTGTAACTCTGGAAGTATATATTTAAACAAAAATCTGACTCACCACCGACACAGATATTTGTTTCTAGATTGTGTCTTGAAAATTTCATAGGTTTTCATAGCTTAATACTCAAAATATGACTGGACTACGTTTGTATGGGCGCTTTGACAACAGCATACCCTCTTAAACGAATCTGTGCGGCGACGGAAAAATATTACGTGTAAGCGTAAGTTTATGTAGATATTCGTTTATTGCAGTAAGACACATTTTGACTATAAATCTAAACGCACTAAGACTTGAAAGACTTAGTTCGCAAACTAGGCCAGAATGGCCCAGTTTTATTAACTTTAATGGTCGTGCACGGACTCACTTTCTACACTTTCAATATTTTTTGTTGTTGTTGCCTGTTTGCTATGTGGTGCAATTTACCAAGAACAAAGATAGTTACAACTGCATTGCTCACGAATCTTTGCTGACGATATCTCTAGTTTCCCAGGCAATAAGGATCAACATCGAATGACGTCAGAGAAGACATCCATGAAAAGTTCTTGAATTTGAAAGGGACCAGTAGGTCTTGAATACATCCAGAATGTAGCGCTTGGGAAATACAAGCAAGGAGGGAATTCTATTCCTTCTCAGTGCGCATATTATAAGAAACGAAAAGCTTTGTGCAAAACGGTGAAAAGTGGAAGATAATTGCTTGCTGGATTTATTTTAGTCTGATCCAAGACCCAGGTTAATTATTCCGCCGGTGCAACCGACTGCAAAGTACTTCATAGAAAGCGACAATACAAGACGCCTTACTATATTAATTCTGTAACGATAATAATTCTTTAACAATGATAACTTTGTAACGATAATAACTCTGTAACGATAACAACTCTGGAACGATAATAAGACGAGATAATAGTAGAATGTAGGTTTTTATAATTATTTTAAGTGTAATAATTGTATCTTAATTTATTGTATTGTACTTTATGTATACTATGGGTCTTTGTTACCTGATAATAAATAACTGTGTAACGATAATAACTATGTCACGATATCTTGTAACCACCTAGTTGACCTTATTACTTTCTAACTTTCGTTACATATTTTCATTACGATTCTTTAATTTATTCCGTAAAGCCTCCCGAAAGTGTTGTCGTATTTTAAATCTACTCGTTAACAAAATAATCTGTGACTGTTGGCAACACCGTCGGGCGGTGGTTCATTACGCTTGCCACGGCATACTTGCGCAGTGTCATAATTGCAAAACTCTTCAACCCTTAATTAAGATATTTGCCACGAAAATTTCATAAAGAAATTATGGTATAAACTTTCCCAATTATAAACCTAGGAATGGACGCTGTGACTTACGTACATAATGTTTTTGAGGATTAACAGAGAAGTTGTCTTTGCTCAAGTTTGTTCAAGTATAATTTGAATTGATATTACAATAGAGTTCATAATAGGAGATCTCCAAAGTTTTAATAGCAGTTCTGAGTTTGAATCTGAACGAATTTCAAGTACTGATTAGGTATTTTACTTTTGGAAAAACAAATTGTACAGTCACTTTGACTCACTCTGAAAAGCTGTGGTAGCTCAGTTGGGTAGAGCGTCAGTCCTTGAACAATCGAAGTCTGGGTTCGATCCTGGCTCGTACCAATGAGTTCCAATTTGTTATTTGGAATTTATGTATGAATGATACAAAATTTTACAGAATTTTCGATGAAGGAAAACATCGCGAGGAAATCTGCACACTCCTGAGAAGAAATTCAAAGGTGTGTGGGAAGTCTATCAATTCGCAATGGGCCCGCGTGGTGGACTAAGGCCCATACACTCTCTGTATGAGAGTAGGCCAGAGCCCCTGCAGTGGAAACGTATATAGGCTGTTGTTGATGATGATGACAGTCGCATTAATTTTCGGTCTTACTTTTATTTACATACATTTCATCAGCAGCTGCGTAAGTCCACTGTTGGACCACGTATTTGTAAAGAATATACGGATTCCACCTCGTCTAATAACACGTGAGGTCAATAAAAATACACACACGTGTAACTAACAATGATGTGCGTTGCATATTGACGGCCGAGTGTCGGACGTTTGGTGTACTTTTGTGCGTATCTTGTGTTTAACAAACGAAAGTGTCTGACGTAGTTGTTTTATACGTGTTTAGTACCACGGACACTGGATATTTTCATTCATAGAACTTCACCGTCATCCGAAGCACTTTCCATGACTAGCAGTTAACTACTACGGTCAAAGGCTAAATAAATATGTAGTGCCAAGTATATTTTTTTGCTTGGCTGAGAGAAACTCCCAAAACTAGCCAAACAGACCTAAAGAACGGGTATTTTTAATTAACTAAAATCATTTTTTATAATACAATAGAAATAGTAAAACATAATGTCATTAAAAAAAGGAATAAAGTAAAACCGATTTTTTAAGATATAATATTGATATTAGGTATAGATAGTGAATAGCTTTAAGTACATAGCATAATATGTAATGAACAGAGCGTTACTCGCCAACGAAAGTATTGTAAAGTAATATGTACTTTTGAAAATAAATGCTTTAAAAAAAGAGTGTTTATCATAATCCACTACGCTTGGGTTGGTGATAGCAACAATATGTTATCCATACATGCAGATGCTGTTGCCCATTTAAAGCTGTTTTCCCTTAGCAATCTACAGCTGATTCTATAGAACAAATATGTATTTTCTAGTAATGAAAAATATATATTTCATTGATTGGTACAAACGATGCGGTTTTGTCGATCGTTGAAAATGCTCGCGATTTCTTTTTACAAGAAACACGCAGGTATTTTCCACTAAAAGTAGGATATATGGGGCTTCCTCTATCTGTTACAAAAAAGAAGTGGTCCAATCAGTTCTTTTACTCTCAAATTTTATCCACAAAAATTCATTCGTCGACGTAACTCAAAGACCCTGAAAAAAGTGATTCGGGAATATCCCCCCATCCATAAATAAAGTCCATCCATGTCGAATGCACGTGAATAATGCACGTCTTTGTCAGATGGCCCGGGGTTCGAATACGGGAAACGCTTGTAATTTGCGAAGATATAGGGGAGCCAATTTGTGGGCATCTACCCGACTCATATTTTATGTGCTAACTTTTTGTCGGGCTAACGAAGTGGATTGATGCAGTAAAGCCATAACAGAGATAATACTCAATTGTGATAATAGCATACTTTCGTATAAGGAGTCCTTTGCAACACAAAGTTCTATACATTTCATTTTAGGGTTCTATAATTCATAACTCATAATTCACATCTAAGCATGCTGTCCATTGTTGCAAAAGCCACTTGTAATTGTCTTCAATAACAAAAAGTCCAACCTAAAACTGTATTTGTATACAAAGTTTTAGGTTGAACTAAAACTTTATTTGTATACAAAGTTTTAGGTTCCGCCTCAGTGGCTCAATGACTACACGCTTAGATTCATAATCTGGATGTACCGGGATCGATTTCTGGTGGGGCACCTTTTTCTATGCCCGCCTCGCTAGCTACCACTATTTATGCCCAGTATACGGTAGCGGAGCCAGTGCCTCAATATATAGCTTTTTCGGCGAACTGATAATTATCGCACCAGCGAAACTAGCGGGTCTAGTCTACGGAACCATACCGCTCAAATTCTAAAGAATTACAAAGGTCAAAGGTCAATGACAAGGCGAGAAGGTATAAGTACTCGAGTCGGACATTCAAATAGAATATCTCAAGTTACAAGATTGATTCTGAAGGTTGTAGCTCTGGAAGGGAGTCGTTACGTCAAAGGTGTGAACGGTTGTACGACATCAAAGGCTCCACTGACAGAGGCAGGCTAGCACTAAATCGTGTTTGTTGACCTGAATACCTTTATGTGGGATCTTTGCCAACAGGTTCCGTAAAAATTTATATCTAAATTGGATATTTCCCGTCTCGGATGTTCTAATGCGCGCTTATGTAACTTTTTGTACTAAGTAAGTCATGTCTAGCATTCATACGAGTACGTTCCGGGTGAATTTGACACTGTATGGGTCATTCATTCGCGAATGGATGTTGGCAGCACAGATTAAGTACTACTGTTGGCAGACTTTACAGTTAGAGCGAAATTAGGCCACACTTCATTGCACCATTATAAAAGATACACGAGCTGTCTACCAGTTCTATAAGATTTTTTTTCGTGGCAGCGATGTACGTCATTTCCCCGAAGAAGTTAGAAAATGGAACTAGTTTGAATAAAAAACGGCCATAATATTGGACTCATTTGATATTTGGCTTTATTCGTACGAATGGTTTTGTACCTTCTGTTACATGGAGAAGAGAAAAACTGATGAGGGTAAGAATTGAGAAAGAGAGAACGTGACAAGATGAAAAGAGAGAGTTGGCCACCGCTAACGAAGGTGAACACATGACATACTGTAACAACGCACATATCTCGGTGAGTTTTAGAAATATTGTCATGAAATATTTCAGCGGACAGGCAGGCTGAAGGAGCACAAAGACTGTATCCTTTGTCAATTACCCGCTTCAGTGATTCCCGCCAAAAGGCGGCGGCCATGCGGCGGCCATCTTGGGTTATGTGCGGCGGGTCGTCAGCGCCATCTATTGTTCGGACACTCGGCCACGTTTTTGTGATGCGTCCAATTCGGGTCGCCCACTCTCTGATTGATGATAGCCTGGTACAATTATTTTCATGTTGCGAACGCTGTGATTGTTTTTTTGGGTGATTTTCGTTTTGGCAAACAGTTTTCCGGTTTCTGGTCGCTAATTAACATTATTACGTAAAAAGTGATTGTCTACTAAAGCTTGAATGTTGGTAAATGTATATCAAAATACAACTACTTATTCTGCATGTTGCCATTTCGACTCGACAAAACTGTCAAAAATTATTTCAATAAGATAAAGTAATAACCATTACTTTACCTTATATACATTACCTTATAATATATAAAACAAACTCGAGTTTGTCCGAACACTTATAACTTGAAAATGGCTTGACCTGTTTTCATGGTTTATAGTTTGTTGTATTTGTCTCCGCCCCGAACAGCAGAATAACTATTAAAATATAGGGACTCATCCAATAAAAAAATAATTCTCATACATTCACGAACTAAAAGAAAGTTAGAGTTAAAGGACTTGATTTTTGAAGCGGGATAGTTGAAAGGCCAGAAAAGATCATACCTCTAGGCTTCTTTATATCAAACAAGTCGTTCCCATGGGTAAAATCGCAGACGAAGTCGAGGGCAGGGGATAGTTCACATATATAATTTAATATCGTACTTAAATAAAGTAGGTAGATCACTAAGCGAGTGTCTTTTACCTGAAAAAAGCACACAGGTCGTAATAAGACCTAATTTTGCTAACATTCACAACTGCATTTGTAATGTGGTTTCTCGAATATAGAGCTACTAAAAACAAACATACAAATGCAGCAAGCCATGATAAACTTCATGACATTGTCCATAACCAATGCATGCATTAAAAACTGTCACTCATCAATAAACATTGCAGCAGGCCGATGATCGAAACGTAATGAAAACATCAAGCGCTGCGGCGCTTTAAAACGAGATTTACATATTCAATATGCTTCGTACGGTGAAGCTGGCTGCTTTACAATTATACCCAGTCTATTTGCTGTAATATTTATTTATCAATTATTATTTTGCTTGTTGCATACTACCTTAAAAACTCAATGTATGTTAATCCAGATAATACGTTCATGCATTTTCCATACAACGTAGACTGTATTGATTCTGAATTAAATATAAAATATATAAAAAGCTAATGTTAGTACGTTGAAACAGGGTTTTCTCTATCACCACCAACTCTCATCAACTTCCCGTTGGGGTAGTGAATAACCCTTGGTCTCCTGCTGAAAGTAAGGGAGTTTGGTCGCGGTGGGTGGAAGTGGGTGGTTGTGGCTGGCCAATATGTGAAAAATGTATATCTGTCCTTGTCTAACTCATGTGAACTTCACATGAGTGAAGAAGTTCACATGAGAACTTATGGAAAGTTCTGAAAATTTCTGTAATGATCTAGAAAGATTACATTTACTCTACGTTTATTTATGCCAAAATAAATGTCGATCGCTAGCTAAACTTCGTCAACATGGGACTAAAATCAGTACATACTCATATTTCACCTTTGTGATAAATTTCGTCCAAATCAGCTAAACTATTTATGCGTAAAAGAGTCAAGATTCTAAAACCACACACTTTCACAATTATAATATTCATCATCATTAACAGCCTATATACGTCCCCACTACAAGAGCTCAGGCCTACTCTGGTGTGTGTGAGTGTATCGGCCATAGTCCGCCACGCGGGACCAGAGTGGATTCGTAGATTTCACACACACCTTTTGAATTTCACCGAAACGTCAATCTTAATGATTTTTATCATTCGTACATAAACTCCAAATAACAAATTGGAACTCTTTGGTACGAGCCAGGATCGAACCCAGACCTCGATTGTTCAAGAACTGACGCTCTACCCAACTGAGCCACCATGATTTATTATAACAGTATGAAAAAATATGAACAGGATAGTAACAATAGGCTAAGAACTTTACTAACTTTCAAACAGTTCTTATTCAGTTTTTGACTAAAGACTAACCTACATATTTAGTTTAGCAACAAAGCGACCCATGCGGGGAACGTTCGCGAATTCTCTCTTACTTTCCCCTGTTAACGGTCGAAGCAGGATGGAGGATACATGAAAGTTACTAGGGGACCATAAAGTGTCTCCAAACTGTGCAGTAAAACACAACGAGGGCAGGGGAGGGCATTGTCGTACAAAGAATAAATTATTGGCAGGTCCTGGTCCAGCAAAGTGACTTTATCTCGAAAAAAAAATCCCCCCGCGTTACGTATCTTGTCTGTAATCAGGGAATGTGAGTCAGTTTGCAGATGGTGGTAGATATCGAGTATATTTCTTAAGTATATTTTAGCTACACTATCGGAGAACACAGAAATAGAGAAATTTATGAATATTATGCGTCTTATAAAGTTAACACTAAAACAAAGTGGCATGCTGTTAGTGTCACGGGACCTTTTAAAGGTCACGGTTCCGAAGGTCATCTTTTGACCACATTGATTTTTACGCAATTTCATTTATGCTATTATTTATCTAGGCCATTTTATGTGTGTTATTTTGTAAATTATACAGTAACAGATGGTATATTAATAATTATTTTATAACCGCCTTCGTAGCCTAATCGCTACACGCTGCCAATCCGGAAGTCCAGGGTTCGATTCCCAGTTGGGGTATCTAATAGGCACTCGGTTTCGTTGATGGTAGGGCATTTTCTATGCCCTTCTAGCTAGCTATCACCATGTTATATAAGTCTTCCGCTAAACATCAATTTTAATAGCACTATTGTGTTCCGGTATGAAAGGTAGCAGAGCCAGCGCGTCATTACGTGGAGGCTTCTGGGTGCGCACGCTTACCATCCAACGGCCTTATCATCACTTACCATCAGATGATCATACATTAAGTTTCATCATTATTTATTTATTCTAAAAATCACGAGGCCAATACGAAGTTATCCCTAATTGCAACTACAGCTATGACGTCATGCCATCGTTAAATAATGAAATGAAATCGCTTCAAATATGCATTGACAGGCAGTGTGTGGCACTCGCAAAAACTATGCAAATGAATTTAATATGTTGAATTCATTGCTTGCCATTGCAAAAATTCATATCTGACAACTGATGAAACGGTCATTTCATATGTACTCGTATTGTGGGTGTAGGATGTATACCAGGTTTCTATGCCAACTATTATCCTAAGCTATTCGTATCGTGTTTTGACCGATGACTTGGAAGCGCCCATCCAGTATCCATAAAATTCATGGAGAACAATAACTACCCATATGCGCTTTTGATCTTATGCAATGTATTTATCCTCAAACTCAAATTATGTATTATTATTAAAACCGTGCCAAAGGTGTGTTAAAGGTGCCACATTGACTATCGCTATATCGAAGTGTTGAAATGTTTATACAATAAAGCCACAATGTCCGTCCGAGTACAGGATGAATGCACGAAACCGATCCAAGTGCAGAAAGGTGTAAGACAGGGTGACGTTATATCCCCGAAACTCTTCACCACTGCACTGGAAGATGTTTTCAAGCTTCTGAACTGGAAAGGACTGGGCATCAACATCAACGGCGACTACATCACTCACCTTCGATTTGCCGATGACATAGTCATAACGGCAGAATCCTTGGAGAATCTGAACGTAATGCTCAATGACCTCAACAGAGTTTCCCAACAGGTAGGTTTAAAAATGAACATGGACAAGACGAAAATCATGTCAAATGTCCATGTTGCACCTATGCCGGTAGTGGTTGGGAACACTACAATCGAAGTTGTAGACGAGTATGTATACCTGGGACAGATCGTTCAACTAGGTAGGTCCAACTTCGACAAAGAGGTCAACCGAAGAATCCAACTCGGCTGGGCAGCGTTCGGGAAATTACGGCATATCTTCTCGTCCAAAATACCTCAGCGTCTAAAGACAAAAGTCTTTGATCAGTGCGTGTTGCCAGTGATGACATACGGAACCGAAACGTGGTCTTTTACTGTGGGCCGAATAAACAAGCTCAAAGTCACTCAGCGAGCAATGGAACGAGCTATGCTCGGAATTTCTCTACGTGATAAGGTCCGGAATGAGGAAATCCGTAGACGAACGAAGGTCACCGACATAGCTCGACGAGTCAGTGAGCTGAAGTGGCAATGGGCAGGCCACATCGCTCGAAGAACCGATAACCGGTGGGGAGTAAAGGTTCTCGAGTGGCGACCACGTACCGGGAAACGTCTACCAGGCCGTCCCCTTACTAGATGGACCGACGACCTGGTTAGAGTCGCGGGGAGTCGCTGGATGCAGGTGGCTCGGGACCGGTCGATGTGGCGTACCATGAGGGAGGCCTATGTCCAGCAGTGGACGTTTCCCGGCTGATGATGATGATGATGATTAAAACCGAAATAGAAAATGAAATGAGATGGTATTTTTGCTGCATTAAACAAAATATAGGATCATATTTCTCAGGTATAAAATTTATTAACACAAGATGTTCTCATTTTTAATTTATAAGACACGCGCGTTGATGTATTTCGTGTTGTCCCTTTCTGATACACTGATACGTACATTGTCGCTGTCACAGCTTACCTCGCCTCCCACCGAAAATCGGCGAGTTTTGTTTAGGTTGAGTCAAACCGCATTCAAGCTCTAAGCAATGGATAGGCTACACCTGTCAATGAACAGACGGTCGCTGGAGCAGAAAGGAGAGTGGAGACCTTGGACTGGAAGACGCGGGGTTCAATGGGCTCCAGCCAGTTGTTCTGATGACCCAAAGAAGATAGCGGGGAGCGACTAGATGAGGAAGATTGAGGACCGGAAGGAATAACATACTTTGAGAGAGCATTGTAAAGATACGAACTGATAAGTCAAGAAAGCCAAGTAAAGTTGTAAGCTGCCCCTGTTGTTGTCCTTAAAATAAGCGATGTACTCCCAATCTGTGTCAAATTTGGTGACAGTTTTTCAATCGAGCTCGTCAAGTGATCCCATTGAGGGCACAGTCGATACCGGCGACAGATGCAATTTGTTTGTATGCAGTCGACGCGAGGCGATATTGGGAAACTTTACCGGCGTGGCGGGGCGCAGGGCGCGGCACGGTGCAACGTTAAGAACAATATCAATACGACACTGGTGCGGGATGCGCCAGGGATGTGGTCAGGCATTGAGGACATTCTCATCAGCCGGGAAACGTCCATTGCTGAACATATGCCTCCACCATTATACGGAGAATTACCGGTCCCAAGACGCTTGCATCCAACGACTCCCCTCGACATTTACAAGTCAGGCTATCTGTTGTCAGGTGGAGTCACCACTCGATAGCTTTTGCTATCCATAGGCTATCGGTTATTTGAGTGATAAAGTCTGTAAATTGCCACTTTCGTTCAATGATTCATCTAGCTATGTCGATGACTTAGGTCGTCTATAGATTTCCTACGAGGGGCATACCGAAATGATCGGGAATATAAAACAATACATACAGGAAATAACTAAATTTATTTTTATTGCTTTTCGAAGTATTCTCCGTTGCAGTTAATGCACTTTTGCATTCGTTCGAACCAATTATTATAGCAGCAATTCCAGTCCGAAGTTGACATGGTCAAAATCGTCGATTTGTATGCTTCCACTGCTTCTTCTGGACCTTGAAACCGCTGACCACGCAATAAATCTTTGATTCTAGGGAATGTAAAGTAATCATTGGGACTCAGATCAGGGCTGTATGGAGGATGATCCATTAATTCAACGTTTTCCTGCTTCAAAAACTCGCTTGTTTTCTGAGCGGTGTGAGAGCTCGCATTATCGTGATGGAGGATTATGCGTCGTTTCGGGTTACCTCTACGGAGTTCGGATATCATCTGTGGCAAACAAACCGTTGTATACCAATCAGCGGTAACCGTTCTCCGTTCCTCTAAGGGAACTGTGACTACATGTCCTGTTTTCGCGACAAACGAAGCGACCATTTTCTTCGATACGCTGCGAGAGCGGACAACTTTTGTTGGCTTGATCTCACCTGCGAAGACCCAGACAGCCGACTGATGCTTTCTTTCTGGCTCATATGAATAGATCCATGATTCATCACCAGAGACAATGTTATAAACTGCTTTTGACTTTCCTCCGTTGAAGCGTTGCAGAGTAGACCGGCACCAATTGACACGAGCCGCCTTTTGCTCTTCGGACAAATTATGGGGCACCCAGCGGGAAACTAGCTTTCTCACTCCCAGTTCACCATGTAAAACAGTTTGTATCGCAGTCATACCTATCCCTAAAGTAGCCCGAATCTGCTCATATGTAATATGTCGGTCATCCTGTATCATTCAGCGCACAACAGCGACATTTTCTGGTGTAACCGCTGTTTTTGGCCGGCCTGTGGAAGGTACGGTGCCAAGAGAAGCACGTCCACGCCGGAATTCAGAATACCAGCGATATATTGTCGTCTGGCTAGGCGCTTCACTCTTGAATATAGATATAAGCTCAGCGAGACATTGTCCCTGAGATAATCCTCGTCGAAAGTTGTAAAAAATTATGGCACGGAAACTTTCTCTTGTAAGCTCCATTTTTTTATCGACCTATCAATTTCAAACTGATATTGTTCTTTAAAAAAAATTTTTTTTTTAATTCTGTCAATTGTATTCGATTTTCAACTAACCAGTGTTTATTCATCAAAAAGAGTTTTTAATCTAATTAAATCGAAAGTACTCGATTACCGATCTTTTCGGTATGCCCCTCGTAATTTCAGATTTCATTAGTAGAGAAATTCCGAGGATAGCTTGCTTCTTGTCAACGACACCTGTCATGCAATAGCTTGGACTAAACGACTACACCCGAAACCATCTATCTATAAAGATCAATATTAAATAATATCAATATCCACATTCGTAATATTATAAATGGGTTTGTTTGTTTGTTTTTTGTCAGTGTTGTGTCAGAATTATTGTCTAGTGGGATAATTTCTGAAGTCTTCACCTACAAGTTCGGGGGCAAACGCCAGTTTGCTAGCAAGGTAATTTATCGGGATAAAAGTAGCCTATGTGGCTCTTCATGCCTTATAGCTCCGTACATGCCAAATAGCCAAAATTCGCAGTCACCTGACGGTTTTCTTGTAACATATCTTTCACTGATGTTTTTTGTTTGAAAAATTCTGGTTGACTAAAGTCGATCCCTTCCTCCGGCCCTGCCAAGAACATATATCGAGGTGCTAGAAGCAAAGCGGGATCCATACATGTGGCAACAGCGGTACAATTTGAATTCTGATGTTGAGAATTCAATTGATGTATGTTGAACTTGCTGTAATAACGGATGGCCAGTCAAACGACGCGATATTAGTTGTTCAACAAAATTATTGCCAAATTGTAGGCATTGGTTAGGTGCATTGTTTATTGTAACATTAAATTGCGATGTGTCGGTAATAATTATAATTTGTTGCTCTAACAAGCCATATTTTATTTCAGGTAGAAATTTCAACTGAAAACATTTCTTTGTTTTGGTCGTACGTTAAGGTCAGTTGGTTTGATATGCAAAAAGTCTTGGTAGATCGACTCAGTCGCATTGAAACCATATTAACACGAATAGATTGAATGAGAGAGATTTGACGGAGGTTTTCGGGACTTGCACTACACTTTAAAAAAATAAAAAAAATAAAATTAGGTTTATTCATCAATCAAGTATAAATAATTAATTTACAAATCAACCTGGTATGAAAATGATGAAAAGGCAGATAGCTCAGCATTGTGTCTCTGTGGTGGAGCACCGCAGAGACGCTGTTATTCTGCTATTGCCTGTGGTAGCACAATAATACATTATGCTTAACTAACTTAAGCTCTAACTTAAAACTAAATTAACTAACAGTACTTAAATACGATAACAATAATAATGAGCGGTTGTACTTATGTGCTTAATACTATTTACCTGCACACCACAGCGCCCGTGAGGAAGTTTTCGATAGCCGTATTTCTGCTGAGGAGCTGAATTGTTTTTGCATGTTTAAAAGGAACTGCCTATGCTTATTAATGAACGTTGATAACGTTTTGGATGCTCTAATAGGGGGCGGTATGTTGTTCCAGCATTTTGTCGCAGCATATCGAAAACTTCCCCTGAATGCTTCAAGACGAGGCGGAGGTAGTATCGCTTCGTCATCTTGGTTCCTTAACTCTCTAGTACAGTGATCTTTTTTCCAGTTAAATTTATTGGCAAGATAAAAGGGCGTCTGAGTGGCTTTTAACTTGTATACAAGTGCTGACAGTTTAAGAGGGATATGAAGCAAAGTCTCTGTAGAATAGTAGGTATTTCAATATTTTATTGCTGTCGCGATTCGGTACGCACACATACAGCCTTTCACATGCTTTCACTCACACAAATAACGCTGCATTCACTCCCAACGCGGCCTCCCTCCCCCGCGCTGCGCATAGTCGCTACCCCTCGCCTCGTCAGTCATCGCTCTACGCTTGGCTAGAGTGTATTTTTCAAAATTATAATAAACTTGACGTGAGCGTGCGTCAACCCTTTTTTCACGTTTTGAGAAATTATTGTTCGCATATTGGTTTAGTCTCGACACACTGTGGTTGTATTTGATATAATTGACTAGTAAGTACCTATCACATATAAATATAACATAAATTATGACTTTGCCATTTTAGGGTTCTACAGTCAACAAGAAAACCTTTTAGTTTCACCATATCCGAACGTTCGTCTTCCAACGATACTTTAGGTGACCTAGATGTGTTTTAGTACATAGAGTGCTAGAGTCTAAGGACTAACAAGTTAAAGCGTTCAAAAAGAACTAGAAACCAACTTTAACTGTCGTATAAGTCTACTTTTATTAAGGATGTATATCGTTTTCTCATGGATTCCATTCTACAAACCGGACCAAATTGAAATGGGGACCACACGGGAAGCACCAGCTTTCAAATAAAAAAGAATCATCCAAATCGGTTCACCCAGTCAAGTCAAAAGTTCTGAGGTAACAAACATTTAACTAATACACACTTAACATTCCCTTTCTCAAAAACTACTGAACCGATTTTGATGAAACTTGCAGTCTTTCCTAAGTTTAATAATACAAACAAAAAAGGGATTATTTAAATCGAACTTGTAGTTCCGGATATATGCGAGGACAAACATACATACATACACTTTAGAAATTTGGCACACTTATTTAGAAGCTGATATAGACTAACATATATGAAAACTGGGCAGTTCTGGAAATATTACATACATACAGGTCGCGTTGATAACCTCTTTTTTTGAAGTCGGTTAAAAAGCAAAAGTGAAATTTGGCAAGAAGAAAGGTTTTACAGCACAACCATAGGAATAAATCTGAATTTTTTAATTGTAGCACAGTAAAATTGATTTTTTAATGTTTACAAACTTAACTTCGTAATATGTAATTTAGCTTAGAATTTCATTTTCGGTAGAGCATTGTTGGGTGCATATTACCGTACCTATTATTTATGATTTTCAGTATGTCATTAATTCATATTCTGTACGGAATCCTCGGTGCACGAGTCCGACTTGCTCTTGACCGGTTTTTGAGTTGTTGGAGAGCCATTTCAAGCTCTTGCTGGCTGATCTCCGGGATATCTGTGTCGGGTCATATAGTCTCCGTAGCGATTTGTACATGCGATGTCCATATAACTTCTCGTTCTCTCTCAAGACTTTCAATAATAATAAATAACAAAAAATAATATAAAAAAGCTTTTAAAAAAGTTATAAATAAACGGATGTCCATGCAATAAATGTTATGTTTTTTCTGTGTTTTTTTTCTGTTTAGATATTTTACAGTGGTACGGAACCCTTTGTATGCGAGTCCGACTCGAACTTTAACATTAAAAAAATATTTGAAACATAAGTCACTTATTCATAAATCATATTTAATTATTTACACGTAACAAAACGTAACAACAACTAAGAATTTCAGGGAAAATGTTCTGTTCTAGAGATAAAATAAATTTCCTTAGAATTATTTGTCTTTATATTTGTTTATTTAGATCAATCTAAACATTAAAACTAACAGGTAAAACCATTATAGCTCGAGAAAGGGTATCTATCGATATATTTTTCTCACCACTATTAGTCGAAAAAATCGATAAAGCTTATTGACATCACTAATGCATGCTTACTTTATTTTTATACATATAATACACAGTATATAGTTGTGATATAGTGTACCCTGCCTCCCGAACCGAACTGTGCGAGAAGGACAGTTGAAGCTTTTTTTGGTATTTGCCTAGTTTTGCCGTGAAATTAAGGGTTTGGGATATAGCTGTTTTCTCAACGAAACGTTAGCCAAATTCAATCATTTTGATCTTATTCTCTTTATCAAAGAATAATCTAGGCCCGTTGGTTTTGCTTTTTCTGAAAATGTTACGTTTACTCTAAATAATGAGTACCATAAGTTGAAAGAATTTTTTTCTGAAATTTTGAGTTTTGAGATGCCCATAATTCTAATTGTAGACAAAATATTGAAAAAAGCAAAACCAACGGGCCTAGATTATTCTTTGATAAAGAGAATAAGATCAAAATGATTGAATTTGGCTAACGTTTCGTTGAGAAAACAGCTATATCCCAAACCCTTAATTTCATATGAAATTTTTTATCTGCTGTTCCCTCTTAAGATAACGCCTATTCGACATGTTGAGCTTTTGCGCGTCATTAAGGAAAGGTGTAATGTGAGCCCTCTTTGGGACGTTTATGCAAAACCTAACGCAAGAGTTTTGTACTTTTTGAACCCGCCGCTCCGTTTTACTAAACAAGCAGGGGCCATACACAATGTCACAGTAATCCAGGTGAGAGAGGACAAGGGACTCTACTAAACGTTCTCTTACAGTTTCACTTATATTTGGTCGCAATTTATATAGACTTTTAAGTGATGCGTAGCACTTTGCAATTTTTTTACTAACATGGGTCTCAAATCTCAGATTACCATCCATAAATAAGCCTAGATTACGAACCTCCGACTCTTCTGCTATTACACTACCAGCGATATTCAACAAAGGTTTACATGATCGTACTTTCTCAATTTGCTAACAGGTACCAAGGATTATATACAAACTCTTTGAGGGATTTATTACTAGACCGTTACTAACTGCCCATTTTTCTATATTGGCTAGGTCTATATTAATGTCTGAGGTAGCGTTAACTATATCCTCTTGGTTAACTCCCATACATTTAATTAGCTGTGTGTCATCTGCGTACATGTGAGCTTTACAATGGCTAATGCAATTTTTCAAATCAGCAGTATAGAGATTGTAAAGAATAGGCCCTAGTATAGATCCCTGAATAATTCCTCTATTAAGTGGACGTGGCTTGGATCTTATCGTTTTCCCTTCATTATTTATGCCTTCTACTACTTGAATCCTATCTTGAAAATAGCTAGAAAACCAACCACATGAAGCATAAGAAAGTCCGTAATTTCGCATTTTGTTTATTAGAAGTGGAAT
Organism: Carcina quercana; assembly: GCA_910589575.2. NCBI lineage: Eukaryota > Metazoa > Arthropoda > Insecta > Lepidoptera > Depressariidae > Carcina > Carcina quercana. Next base: position 2,572,440 of record OU342440.2, on the reverse strand, counting down.
TGATATACAGTCAAATGCACGGCTGAAGTCAAGCAGCACAAGGATGCTCGCTTGTCCGTTATTAGAGGCCGTAAGAGCTTCATCCACTACATGGGAAACGGTTGTTGTTGTGCTGTGATTTTTACGAAAACCAGATTGACAGTCCGGTATAATCTTATTTGTTTCTAAGTATGACGTCAACTGGTTGTGTACTACACGTTCGAGTACTTTAGAGAGTGCTGGTAGTATACTGATAGGTCGTAAGTCAGCTAAAGTCTCTACTTTTGTCTTTTTTGGTATAGGTTTAATTACCGACGTTTTCCATGCTGTAGGAAATTTATTGTCTCTTAATGATGTGTTTATAATCGATGCTATTGCATTAAGTGAGAATGGTAGGGTCAATTTAATCATTTCTATAGAAATTTTATCTGAACCTAGTGCATTGGACGTTACAGAATTTATTATCTTCTCTATTTTATCTTCGCTTATATGGCTTTCAAAAATAAATTCGTTTATTTCTTCCGGTGGACTCACACAATTATAGATTTTATTGTCAATATTACCAGAAGGGATGGAGTCGATGAAATAATTATTTATGGTATCCGCGTTACTAAAATGTGGAGGTAGCCCATTTTGTGCTTGCCGTCCCAGTATTTTATTAATTTCATTCCACATTTTTCGAGGCTTTTTTACATTTCTATTTACATTATGTGCGATATATGCTTTTTTCTCACTCCGTCTAACGGAAGTGACCATATTACGCAACATTTGGTATACTCGTTTGTTTTCTTCTGTGTTGCTTTTCACAGCTATATCACAGGCTTTGTATATTGTTTATTTAAAAATCTATGGACAATGTAAAGATTGTATTTATTATTATTATTTAATATTATATATTGTTAATATAAGTATACATATGTGTTTATTCAAGTATTTAATTATAATCTATCAATATCTGTCACACCTCCACCCAAATATTGTTACTTATTTCCTCTACCCAAAGGTTGTCTGGTAGAGATCGCTGTCAGCGATAAGACCGCCTTTTGTACATTTTTTATTTATTTTAATTTTATTTTTTAACTTAAGCTTTGGTGTACAATAAAGTTATATTGAATTGAATTGTTTAAAAACACTGAAACTGCATTTTTGATAGTATTTTGTTTGTACAAATCATTACTATTATTTTATGATTATTTATGTCTATATTATAACTTTGTAATTAGTGAGAAACGTCAAATGTAATATCATTCACGCCATCTTAGTTTTTGGGTGTTGCGTAAAACTGTTCTGTTTTTTCAATGTTTTTGTATAAAAAATCGGGATTTATGTATTCAAAAATGATAATTAACAAAGATCTGATAATGATGTTTTAAAATTAGAAGTGTACAAAGTCCATCGGTCTTTGCGGAACGTGCCTTTCTGCTCGAGTAGGAGATAAAATAGACCGATATCCAGAAAGATAAGGATATGCCTGCAATACCTGCAGGGCTCCTCGATGTTTGTCATCAGCATTTGACAGTCAAATAGGCTCTCACATGGATTGCCCGATAGAGGCCGCCATCTTCCCAGTTTTTACATGGCGCGATGGCGGGCGTCCGCGTCAATATTGGAAAAGTTCTCCGCCAGCCGCCGAGAGAGAAATTGCCTCACATGTTTGGAGATTTATTGCAATTGTTTCTAAACATTCATCGTTTATTTCATCGGATTCATGACGGCTTGTGGCGCTGTTCTTAGATTCGAACAATTTAACTTGTGAATATATTCGTTTTGTTTAGTTGGCGGTAGTGTTGGTTTTTCTTGAAACTGATTTGAAATCATTTGGAGACTTGTAGTCGTATAACTGTTGATATACATTTATATATGTATATACAAGCTATGTAAAAGCTTGATATTAATCTCTCCTGGTGTTAAGTGACGACAAGACCGCCTACTTACTTTTCGTTTGAAGTTTCTCAAGTTGCAGTTTCCGGGAAACACAGAAACCGGTAGTTTATTCCTCATATTAGCTGTAGGTATGATGAATGTAGAAGCGAAACGCTTAGTGCGAGCTGTAGGAATATCAACAGTATACGGGTGGAAGACTGCCGTTCTTCTGTTTGACCGGTACTTGAGTGGCAAATTGAATCAACAAAGATAACTCTTGCGTACACTCTCCAAAATATATCCTGTAAAATACCGAAAGGCAGGCAATCTGACGCATTTGTTCGGGGCATTGGGACCTTCATTAGTGTACCTTTGCCAATCAGTCTCAATTATTTTTATTTGTTTAAAAATAATGTACTGGATTTACGGACTATCAGAGTTGAGTTTGACGAAATGGAATTAAGTTTTTTGAACTAGTCATTGTTCAATTTGTTTTACGTAAGGGTCTTCGCATAAAATATGCATATTTTTACAACAAATTACAGTGCAAAAATTGCACTGCAGCTTACCTTATTGAATAAACCAAATAAATCTGTGAATACGAATACCCTCTATCAGTTTTCGAACATCATTTTGTGTTAAAATCTTGAAATCGTATGAGATTCATCCTTCCCAAGTTCCTCTTTTCAGACTTGTGATGCCAGTGAAGGAAGATCTCGCACACATCATACGTTTCCTTGACTTCACATGAGCACCGCGGATCATGTTAAATTGGCTCTTTTCAAGCTCTCGCATACAGAATACGAATTCTTAACATTTTAATTAAAACCGTTCAAAATGCCGACCGCACTGGGCTTCTATTGTTGTCTCATTCTGACGGTTCAGTGATTTATGGTGCGAGAATGAGAAGGGTTGTACCGTTTAATGAAAATATACAAATTTAAAACTGTCATTTTTGTGGCGTAGGGCTTGAAAGCAGGAATGGAATGCCCGCTGTCTGCCCGGGCCGCGATTCTTTTGTTTTCGGTAAATTGTTAACGATTTTGCGTGAAAAGAAAACAAATTTTCTCTAGACTAGACGCCGCGCTGCCGCCTCATAAATATTTTTGTAACTCTTGATTTTTCAGTTTTGTTTATTTTCTTAGAAAATATCTTCATGTCTCTGTAACTCATAATTTTAAAGGCAGTTGTAAGGTCAGCATACAAAATTAAGAGGGTATGCTGTTGTCAAAGCGCTCATACAAACGTAGTCCAGTCATATTTTAAGTATTAAGCTATGAAAATCTATGAAATTTTCAAGACACAATCTAGAAACAAATATCTGTGTCGGTGGTGAGTCAGATTTTCGTTTAAATATATACTTCCAGAATTACAGGGCGTCAAAGTTTTGTATTTTTCGGTACTAAAAAGCCCCAACTTTGAACCTGATTTACAAGAGTATGAATCAATTTAGAACAATTTGGAAAAACCACCGACATCTGAAATTTCATTAGTATACTGTATTAAAAAAATGGTTACATAATATACTGTATCCTTCCAATGATCCCTGGACTACGAAACATCCAAATAACGGGTGGATAACATCGCGTAATGTATGCTGTCTCACCGTACGCGCTCGGGTAGGATAGGGCTCGGAGAGGGACAGCTACAAAACAATGCAACCTTGAAACCGACCACGTGGTCTTACCAACATAGCCTCTTAACACATCACAAAATTGATAGTCTCAATCTACCGTCATAGCGACATACATAAGAATGACACATCTGCCTAAGTACGAAGCATCGTTTAATCAATCACATACCAAATGTATTTCATTTAAATTTTAGGCGACTTTTGTTTTTTGAAAAAGTGTTAAGTATTTCTAATTTTTTGAATGTTTTTTATCACCATCCCCAATCAACAACCCTATTAGTGGAATAAATACGTAATCAGTGATTTTCCGATCTTCCATTGTTTTTATTTCGCTTCTCATAAATCCATAGCAACGCAAACAAGCCAGTTGCTAATTAATTAACAGCACAAAAGCTATAATTAAAACGGTGTAATTATTTCAAATATTCCGCTCGTTAGGGAGACTCCTGGCCATTTACAAGTATTTGTTTTAAAGGAAAATACCTGTTAACTTGATACTGTTTTATTTTTGGCTAAGAGACGGTATTTGAATTATTTTTTGGGGGCTGCGTGGTCCAGTTCATCCCGTGGTGTGGTATTATTTTATTTATTATTATTATTAATTAAACATACATTTTTACAAAATTTGCTTACAGTGTACTTAATCCTAGAAAAGGTTTGTCTGTACACCATGTGACTCGTCTATTTTATTTTACAATAATCACATTCCATCGCATTCCAATGCAGTATACATCTATCATCAGTAGTATTGTAAGATGAGGGTATTTTAACAAATACCTTCATCCCACAACACCAAAACACTGTTCACATTGTTCGCTGAGTGTGTGTGACTGGTGTGTGTGGTGAGTGTAGAGTGTACGTTTGTGTGTGTGTGTGTGCTGTGTACAGGATGGTCATTTTTGTTTGTTTGTTTTTTAGAAGTTTTGTGTGAAATGTTTTTTTAGAATAAATTTATAAGTTTTTGTATTAATTTGCTCTCTTAGGTTTAGTGGAAGTTCGTTTAATAGGCTGGGTATAATATATTCTAAGGTTCTTTTCCCATAATTATTGTTACATGTTGGTATCTGCAGGATTTTTTTGGTTTTACTTCTTGTTGAATGGCAATGATTTATAGGTATCTGGAGATCTTTGTTTAGGATATTTTCCGCTAGTAATACAAATTTAATATTATTGTGAATGTTCATTACTTTGCAATACGAAAACAGTCCGGCAAAATAGTTTGTCTTGAGTTCTTCTTTTATTTTATATGGCACTATTGTTTTTATGATTCGAGCTTGAATTTTTTGGATTTGGTCAATATGGGTTTTATAAGTGCGTCCATAGCTACTTAGTCCGTACGATATGATTGACTCACCCAGTGATTTATACATGAGTAGTCGTATAGAATACGGTACCTTGGTTTTGGTTAATGAGAATTTAGCCAGAAGCGCTCTCAGTTTGTCACATACTTTATTAATGTGAGGCTTCCAGCTCATACGGTCGTCAATAACCATACCAAGGTACGTATGGGCTTCAACTACTTCAATGAGTGGACAATTACAGGCTCTTACTGGGCCTGGGTTATGGAGACAACTATGTTCGTGTGCTGTTAGGTGTGGAATTTGGCCTTTTCGGTTCTGGCTCGAGCTTATGTACATAAGCTTCGTTTTACTGGCGTTTAGGACCAGACCAACATCGTGCGACCATTTACTAAGGACAGTGAAGTCGTGTTGGAGTCTCTGCATGGCTTTGTTGATGTCTTGATCGGCTGCTATTAGACATGTGTCATCCGCGAATAAATAAATATCTGTCTGCTTTATGATATTAGTGAGGTTGTTGACGTATGTCAGATAGTGTAGGGGTCCAAGCACTGAGCCCTGAGCCGTTCCCTCTGTCACATATACTCTTTCGCTCATCACTTCACCTACCTTTACGCAATAAGACCTGTTATTTACGTAATTTTTACACCATTCCAGAAGTGGGCCTCTTATACCACAGTCACTTAATGCATCAATCAACACGTCATGACGGAGAGTATCGAATGCCTTACTGAAGTCTATGAAGACTACCAAGATATGCTCTTTATTATTAAGATGTTTGTAGATACTGTTGGTGAATCGTGATAATAGTTGGGTAGTGCTTTTGTTTGGCTGGAATCCATACTGACTTTTTGTTAGTATGGAGTTTTTATCATAGAATGTATAAATTTGTTTGCATATATATTTTTCGATAATTTTGTCTATAGTTGGTAGTATTGTTATTGGTCTATAGTTCTCATAGTTTTTATAGGAACCTTTTTTGTGTATGGGTCTGACTATTCCTGTTTTAAGTTCTTCTGGGTATTTACCAGTGCTAATACTTGCATTTACTAAGTTTGAAATAACAGCGTATATTTTTGGCGATAGTGATTTGATTTCTTTTGCACATATCATGTCCATACCTGGTGCTTTGTTCACTTTTATCGATCTAATTACTTTTTCAATTTTATGTGGATCAGCTTTTTTGAAATATATTGATACGGGGGCAGGATTTTTATATTCAGTTTTATTTAAGAGTGGAATGTTGCAAGTGGGGATTATATCTTTTACGCTCTTATTAAAAGTTTTTGCGAAATTATTGGTAATGTCACTCGTGTTTGTGTTTATATTTTCAAATGCCTTTGTAATTACGGTATCGATTGTCATTTTAACCCTTCCTGTCATTTTATTCAAAATTTGCCAAAGACGTCTGGGGGTTTGAGCACTTTCATGAATTTCTTTTCTTAAATTGTAGTTTTTAGTTTTTTCTATTAGTTTATTTGCAAAATTTCGTTGTTTAATATATTGTAGTCTTAATATTTTATTATTGCAATCTTGTTTCCACTGTATGAAGCTTAAGTCCTTTAGCTCGCATGCTTTTTTAATTTTATAGCTCACCCAACTATTGTTTCGTTTTGAATTTCGTTGAATTGTTGTGATTTTTGATTTATGTTGACATTGCATTATTTCATTCTTTATACTATTATATATTTCAAGGGGACAATTTAAATTTTCTATGGGTGTCCAGTTTATATTGGCCAGAAGTGTAGTAAGTTTTTTGTAGTCATAAGATGTTTTAGTTTTTGTAACGTCCTGTATATGTTGTGTGCCTGTGCAAGCTAAGGCGACGGCGCGATGGTCGGCCAGTACAGTGCCGAGTGCCGCCGTGAATATTTCTTGAGTGCGCGATCTCGCGTAAATGTGATCGATGCATGATTTGCTTACTTTATTATTAATTGTCTCTATTCTTGTGTAATCAGATATCCCGCACTCAAGACCACATTCATACAGCATGTCGGAATATTTATGTTTTACAGGATTATCAGTTTTTATGTTGATGTTGGTGTCGCCTAATAAGTAAAGATCTGTGTTTTTATCTAATTTTTTTAAGTTACGGTACAGTTCGTCTATGAAGAGGTGTTTACAGTTGTTTGGAGGACGATAGACAGCACAGAAATTCGCAGAATACCTTGTCGGAGTAGTGATATGTGTTATCATAGATTCGCAATGAGTTGTTTTTGTTTTTATTCGCGACACTGTATGACTTTTTTTGACGTACATTATTATTCCGCCTCCCTTTCGGTTTTTACGAAGTTCCGTGTGCATATCGTAGCCGTCCAAGTTATATAAACTGACGAGTGAATCCCTAATGTTAGCTTCTGTTAAAATTATTACATCTATACTTTGTTTACAAGAAATTATACATTGTTCAAGCATACTAAAGTTTTTTATAATAGACCGTATATTGCAATGTAGACACAGTAGTTTTACCTTACTGGTAGGAATTTGTTCTAGAAAGTCGTTTAAATCTGTACAGTTAAAAAATTCCTTTGTATTATTTGAGAATGCAGACATGTTTATTATAGTATTTTGTTAGCAAATATGTAGGATTACTCACAGATTACAACTGTTGTGTTAGTTTTTTAGTATCTTCTAGAGACCTAATCTTGATTACTTTTTCGTTTTCTTGTTTTCGTACCATAACTTGACCTTTTTGCACCATATGAATCGGAACAGTCCATGTAGCTCTTGTTTTGCATTCCATAGTAGTTGTTTGTTATAGGATGTCAGTGCTTCGCGTATGTAGACTGGTTGTTCAGCAATATTCTGTGGCGCCTGGGGGATAATATCGGATACATGTAATTTTGTTTGTTTGGCCTTGTTCACCCACTGCTCTTGTACCGATTCTTCCTTCATGCGCAACATAATGATGCCAGGTTTTTGAGTTTTGCTGGGAATTCTCCTGGCGCTTACAATTTCGTTTTTTGGAAGTTCAAGTAAGGTTGCCATTACTTCTGATAGACATTTCATGTTTTCATTTGGCATAGTTGGAATGTTTACCATTTCGATGTAGGTGGATAGTTTCTCCTGTTCCAGCTCTTGCAGACGTTGCTCTAAAGCACCTACCCTGGTTTCTAGGTTTTTATTTTTATTTATTATATCTGTGTTTTTACGTTGTAGATCTTCTAGTGTGCGTTTGGTAGCTTCCATAGTATCCAGAACTTCCTCCAGTCTTTCGTCTTGGAACTGTAGAGACTGCTGTATGTCTTTCACTGCTCTATTTACACATTTGTCAACTTCATGCGAAATATCCTGGAGCAGCTTTTTTACATCTATGGGAGCTGACCCCTTGTTTTTATCGTCCCTTGTGTCTTCATAATCTTCGTCTTCCCCAGGAAGGATGAAAGAGCGCCGGGATGTAGATTTTTGGCAGTCATTACATGTCCACTCTAAGTTCTCCGATACACGAATCGCAGTCAGCTGCTTGTTTGAGAGACCAGAGCAGATAGTACTCCAGTGTACGGTTTTCTCACACCTGCTACATTCAAGCCCTGGATTTTTCTTGGTTATAACTTTAGCACATTTTTCACATTTATTCATTTTGACGGTATTTGTATAATAAACTGCGTTAACCTTGAAGTGTGTGTATCTCACACGAGTTGCGAACGACGAGTGATACGAACGGTAGTAATGGCACGTCCTCATATCAAGTCTGACAATGCCAGATATGCTGGAGACTTTCACCTCCGTGGCCTAATGGCTAAATGTTGGACTAACAACCCGGAGATCCTGTGGTATCCTATCGGTACTCGATTTCTAAGTCTGTCTGGCTAGCTACCACCATGTTACCTAAGTCTGCCGAAAAACAGCAGAGTTAATAGCACTATTGTTCCGGTATGAAAGGTAGCTGAGCCAGCGCCTCATTAGGTTGAGGCTTCTGGGTGCGCACGCTTACCATCCAACGGCTTATCATCACTTACCATCAGGTGAGATGAAGGCCAAGTAAGTGCAAAACCATCATACGTTAAAAGACTTACATTCAATAGTGGACTCATGAAGCTGATTAGGGTGATTCTTGACATCCACTGATTAAAATACGCTTCTATCACCAGGCTTGAATGTCAGGTTAGTGATCGCATCAAATTGTCAGTGTCTATCAGAGAGCTGAGGTGTACCCGTATTTTCCTGTACGTCGTATAAACAACACTAGCTGAACGATATGAGGCGATTTTATTCATCATCATCAACAACAGACTATTAATACATCCCCACCGCAGGGGCTCAGGCCTACACTCCTACAGAGAGTGTATTTACCATAGTACACCACGCGGGCCCAGTGTGGATTGGTAGACTTCACACACACCTTGGAATTTCTCCTCAGGAGTGTGCAGGTTTTCTCACGATGTTTTCATTCACAGAAAAGCCAATGGTAATGGTATCATTCGTACGTAAATTCCAAATAACAAATCGGAATTCATTGGTACGAGCCAGGATCGAACCCGACTTCGATTGTTCAAGGACTGACCCAACTGAGCTACCACGGCTACACGGCTAGGATCTTGCTTCATTGCGAAAATCAAGAACTGATCATGTGGATGGATTCGCTGGGTAATGACGTAACAGAGCCATTTTGGATTTTAGGAATACAAGGCTTAATTTCCATAGAAATAGATTGTAAGTAATTTTTTTTTCGCAATAACAAAATTTCCGCTAATTCCATCGTTGGCACAGCAGTCAACAGCCTTGCCAAGTCTCGTTAGCGGATACGTAAAACCTCTTTTATGTGTACGTGCGTCCCTAGGGAGAAATAAAGTTTTATTTTCGTCTAGGTCTGTCTTCCATTCAGACATTCATCTTCATTGTAATGTAGTTTGTACAGTATAATATTTACGGCTGGCCTTGGGTTGTCGTCGTCTGTCTCCGCGTTTATTTTCTTTAATTTAGGACTAAAGCCTGGCTCTCACCAAAAACGTCAAGGAACATTTTCTATCACTATAAGATTATATATATTTATAGTATGTAAAGTATGTATGTATTATTATTGATATATATTAGTTTGTTTTGTATCTCGTATTTATGTAATCGTTTATTATATTTATTATATCGTACACGCCTAACTGCCCTGCTTTCTTCAATATTTCTCCTTAACCTAGGACTGCTGTAAGAAATTTCTTTTAGAAATAAGCTGTTCCTTTTGTATATATTTTTTCTGTTTTTGTGTTATGTAAATATTTTCTGTGTACAATAAACTGTTTAAATAAATAAAAATAAATGAGAATATAACCTACTATGTAATAAGAGACGGGACTCCATACGGCGAAAACAAACCTACAAAATGCTAAACGTCAAACTGAAATCAATATCCATTAGGCGATTCTTGGCGCGAACTTGAAAAATGGTGGTTCATTGCAATTTTAGTAATTCGTTAATAATACTGTTATGTTTTTTATATAGTGCAAAAAGTGTCACGGACGGTGTTATAGTATCAATTACGCAAAATTGTGAGGGTTTCGACGCGATCGAAAGGGTTTACCATGTCGAGTACATTCGGCTTATGGATTCTTACGAATTATGTTGAAACCAAGGCTGACCTTTGAAATTCTCGTCAAAAATAGTTAAAAAAAAGAACGAACGGGTGCACATTATACATTTTATTGAGAAAACTGCAGAAGAAAATGAGAAAGAAGAGATATATTCACAGTAGGCTGTATGGCTTTGTTCCATTGCCTTCCCTTTTGGGAGAATTAAACTACTACGACTATTACTCAACATCCATTACCAACCATACATAATATATGTAGGTGCAGTGGCGCCAACCATTCGCCAGTAGCGCCTTTGACGTTTAAGCATGTTTCGTTTATTGTGACATTTCCAATTCCACAGCGAATTGTGTGCACTAGTTGTTGAAAAGTTAATAAACAAATGAACATCTCATTGTTCCCCCACATCGCTGTGCCCACTCGCAGTCCTCGCTGATCACACAATATAAGTACTCCCGCCCAACGCAATCCCCGGGAACTTCGACCCTATTTGTTGTGGCCTAAACAAATAAAGTAGTTTTGGGGAAACGGATCGGGTAACTTGTTAAGTGTGAGGCCGCCACCTTCAGCGTCCTGGGGTCATTAAGGATCAACGCATTTTTGCAATTCCAGCTTCCATCTGTTGATTTCAGTTCTTCATTGAGTTTCGAATGATGCTTTCTGTGACCTCTACAGATTCTACGAGCTTTGCCGCGCAAATCATCAACAACTTTGATATTACCAATCTGTCTGCCAAGAGTAGTGATTGTGATAGCTCGATAGAAAGACAGCTCTTGTGTCTATCTGTGAGGGGAGGCCCATGTCCAACAAAACTTTCTCCGGGGCCATGGGAAGAGTATTTGTCCGTAATGTTTTGAAGTATTTTCGTTTTGTATTCTGTTAGTTTTTGTTGGTAGGTAATCTAAGTACATATTAAATAAAAATAAATAGTTTTTAGTGTGCAAAATGTATTTCAATGTAGCAAAAAAATATTTGGAATTTATGGTACGAATGATAACAATCATTACCATTGACTTTCGGTGGAAGAAAACATCGTGAGGAAACCTGCACTCTCCTGAGAAGAAATTCAAAGATGTGTGTGAAGTCTACCAATCCGCACTGGGCCCGTGTGGTGTACTATGTCCCATACAATCTCTGTAGGAGAGTAGGCCAGCAGTGGGGACATTTGTAGGATTTTGATGATGATGCCTGTCGATTATCTAGAATTCTAGAATATACTTCATGTTTTAATATTAAATGACAAAATTGCCGTATTTAATGGAATAGAGCTTCTATTGGGTAAATCCCCGAGCCCCGCGGTAACTGGATCCAAGATTGGCATGTTTAAAGTCAAGTATCGCCTCAAGCTGAGATTATCTTTACTACATTACTATTTATTTACAATTTTCACGACACAACCCGCAGCTGTCGTCAATTATAGTTAGTTTGAATCTAATTACTAGTTCCACGTATTTAAAAATCCACCAGAAAGTATTATTAGGTTTTGGCTTCAGAAAATGATTTTTACATTACATGTGATATTTTTGGCGGAAATTTCATAGAACCCCCGTAACCTAGTAGTGACACAGTTTGACTTATTCGAAAGTCTCAGGTTTGATTAACAGCGGGGTACTTGGTGTAGTTCGTGGTAGGAACATTTATGATCTAGAAGAAAATACTGTCATCTTCGTAAAGACGCAAATGATGTACAAACAAATTCACTTTCGCATGTATTAGTAGAGATGACTTAAAAATTCGTTTAAGGGTTTATAGAGCAACATTGGCGCCCTCGTGCGTTCTTTTATACATTTCTTCGCAGTTATAAAATAATTTCAAAAACCAAACCGGACTCTATATATTACTTATTATATATGTATATTCTTATGCTAAGTATATCTTTTAATTTTTACACTACCATGTATTTATCTACTTACGTATTTTACTATCATATTTATATATTATTATCATATTTATCTACCTATTATTTCATCATGAAAGATATCCAACAACCATGCTTCTAATTTTTTCTTAAATTCCCTTTTTTTGCAGCCACCTTCGTATTGACTCTTCACTTCACAAAGCTTGTCTAAGTTATAGCTGTTCTCTAAGCATCGTTCAAATATACAATACAACAAAAGAATTCAAATAGCACAACTACGACACAAAAAACACAAAATTGTACAGAAACATCTAAATTAGTATCTATTGTACAAACAAGGCAAGGGAGAGCATCCAGGGGTGCAGCCCTTCAATTAAAATCAAGGGAATACAGGGGAGCATGGTGACCTCCTCCTTCATTTGTGAAACAACTTAAAACGTTCAACCCCGTAAGTAATCTTCGAAGAGTTATATGTTTATTTGCTTATGAAAATTGTTAATTTCACTTTGGAATGTTGCCCTCCCGGTTTTATTTATTGGTTAGGCGTGTGTTACTACTTACTGTCTTCTTATTAGTTTTTATTATTAATACATTTTTACGCTTCGCAGTGGCTTTGTCTAGCGATATTGATGGATGAAGCTTTCCCAAATATATTTAATTTGTTGCCTTTTCGTCGGAACCGTTCTTGATGAAATTAGGCACGTATGTGGCCTATGGCACAGGCTAGACTTCAAACAAACGTCGTGATGTCGGTTTCTATTTCCATACATCCAACGGATGACAGCCGTTGTAGCTCAGTTGGGTTGAGCGCCAATCGTTTAACAGTCGGGTCTAGGTTCGTTCGTCTCGTACCAATGAGTTCCAATTTGTTATTTGGAATTATTTACGAATGATAAAAATAATTATCATTGGAGGAAAACATCGTGAAAACAACACAAACCTGCACACTACTGAAAAGAAATTCAAAGGTGTGTGTGAAGTCTACCAATCCGCACTGGTCCCGCGTGGTGGACTATGTGCCATACATTCTCTGTAGGAGAGTAGACCTGAGCCCCCGCAGTAGGGCCATATATATGAACGGATGAAGTTTGTATAAACCCGCATGTGTGAGTTAACCCGCGTTAATAAGATCCCTATCTGGGTCACTTTCTTGCGGGGAGAAGTGAGGCATCGCGGATCGGTGGGAGGCGGTGAAAGTCCGTACTGTGCTTAGTCTATACTAACTCTGTGAATATAGCATGGAGGGAACATTGGCTACCATTTATCTCAAGTCGCGAGCAAATACACTAACCCAGTTTATTATAATTTTTTTTGTTAAAACAGAACGACCGCAATCATAGCGTTCGGAGAGATGGATCTCTGTGGTTTGTGTCTCAAGGGTTCCCTTGAGACAGATCCTGCAGAGCTTCGGTCTGTGAGATACGTTTGTGTAACCGACGATCTTGACAACCGAGTGACGTAACCGCTCTGATCGATCCCTAGACGATTACTAATATAACTAGATTACACTGGGATGAAGTGTACTGAATAGCGAATTTAAAAAGCCAGCTAGCTAGCTAGCGCACCGAGGGTTCCGTACAGAATATGTGTAATTAACATACTGAAAATCATAAATAGATATGCACCGAACAATGCATCTAAATACCAAACATTTTGCTTTTCCTCCGCATAACTAGATGGCGCCACTAGTACTATAAATCGCGCAAGTGATACGTCTCTCAAATAAAACAAAATTTTCTTTCAGTTAATGCCATACCCGATGTATGGCTTTCAACTGCAAAGTTACGTTTGAGATCATAAAAACACGTTGCTAGTAAGCCCTTTTATTTTATTTTAATTTTATTTTCATTTGTATTATTTGTTATAGCGGCAATTGAATACATATTATGTGCCAATTTCAACTACCTATTAAGGATTGTAAGATACAGCCCAATGACAGACAGACGGACCGACGGAGAGCGGAGGATAGGGTCCCGCTGGTTACCCTTTGTACAGAACCCTAAAAAGTGGTAGTAATTCAGTGAAAGAACACATGAACAAACTTGTCTACCCCTTAACCGCATAATAGCCGCTCACCGCCTCCCACCGATCCGCGATACCTCACCTCTCCCCGCAAAAAAGTGGCTCGCTCAGGGTACGGCAGTATCCCGCGCGCGTACTGCCTCATTTAAGCGCGTGTATATACATGTCACGTTTGATGTATGGATAAAGGAACCGACATCACGACATTTGTATAAAGTGTCAGGACTGTGCCTTAATTATGGACCAAAAATCGTCAATGGACTCCTAACGTACACATACATAATTTCCGGTAGGGACACCATCAAAAATGACTTTGTGAGACTTTCCTGCAGGCTGAATCACATGTTGGTCTGAACAGTAAGATGATTGTTACCGTTTACTATCTACAACAGGTAGTAGCTACATGAGACATGTCAGAGGACTATAGCGGCTCAACAACTTTGACACTAGGGTTTGTGAGGTCGATTTTCGACCTTACAACCTACATAATAAGAAGGTGAAGTTATCTTATGGAATAATTTCTGAAGTCCACGCAGGCGAAGCCGCGCGCTAGAGCAATATACAAGAGACGCTTTTGAAAAATGCAAAAGTTTCCAAATTAATTCCAACAGCACATGTGACCTCAAATCCAATTTAAATCCGCCTCAAATGTGAACAGCAAAACAATTTACATCGTTTTTCATAGCCGTGTACCGCGAAATGGGCTTTTGGCAATATTAAAAGTCTGCCCAAATCGAAAGTTCGTGTAAACATGATAAGCAATTTGCTAACACAATATGTTATTTGTGTCTGACCCCCGAAACTAGTATTTATGGAGCTTTTGTTCCAGAAATTGCTTCATTCCATCCGCCGGAGCAAAAATGATAAGTCACGGATTAATAATAGACGAGTGCTTTATTAACTACTAACAAAGATTGCACAAGGAGTAAATACAAGCACAAAAGTGATGTTTTCAATGAAAAATATACTTTACGCTGCCATGTTTAGAGTCCATGCGCACTGCAGACATGACCGCATAATTAATAAATATCTGACCAACCGAGTCTTTCAAAACTACAAGTTTCTTTTTGTTTTGTCTTAAAAAAACATGGACAAATACAAAAAAATAACAAACAAAAAACATTAAAAACTTTGTATCTGGCCGGGATTCGAACCCGGACTATGACGCTTATGCCCGAGCATGTGAAATTAGCGCCCATATTTTGCATCGAATAATGCGAAAGAAAACTGCATGAAAACTCGACAACACGTTTTCCCAGACATAAGACTAATCTAGATCGACTTTTGGCTCCCGAAACCCCCCACATACCAAATCCATCAATCAATCTAAAGCCGTTTCCGAGATTCAGATTACATATATACCTCACCTTTCCCCGCTAGAAAGAGACCCGCTCAAGGATCGGTAATATGGAGCGCGCGTACTTACACATGCGCGTGTCTACAAAATTCATCCGTTCGATGTATGTGAATATGAACCGATATCACGACATTTGTTTGAAGTGTCCGGGCTGTGACTTGACTGCAAAAAAATTCTTCAATATTCAGCAATCCATACTAATATTATAAATGCGAATGTGAGTTTTTTGTATGTTGGTTTCCTCTCCTTCATTCCTTTACATCGTTGAGTTCGGGATCGGAATAGGACATCGGTTATTTTCCATCCCGATGGAACTACGATACTTTCTGCAATCTAGACTAAAACTAGTATATGGTACAAAAATAGTTAAATATTTTTGTATTCGAGTGTACCTCATTCACGTGAACCACAAAGGAGGTTATATTCGTTATAGTATGTCAACAAGCATTACATTTACGTAAGGCTGCTTGCGATAAGGATAGGAGTGGCTATTCCACGCCCGGTCGCCTCGCCCGGCAAAAACACATCCTGTATGTACTCCAGTGAAGCGAGTCAGCCCCGTAACGATAACTAGCGCGCGTGTAAACACAGCACACTGTATAATCGGCCATTGCGTCCTTTAGTACCTAGTTTGCTTTGAAAATTCGATAAACCTGAGCCCCTATGAATGTAAATGAAACAAACAAATTCAGGAGCAATTACATTACGGTAATTTGTAAGGGGTCTAATGTTGCTTCCGTGGAGAGAATTCAGGTTACGTAGGATACTTGTATATAAGTGGTCGGTAGTTTCTCGGCAAACAGTTTCAGAGTATATATATAATAATTGTTTCTACACTGAAAAGAAGAAAAACCGCTACGACCAAACCGTAGACGGCTAGGAGCTGTTAAAAGTATTGAAACTCAACGATAAAGGAAATGTTGACGCCGCTGTCACATCTCGGAAACTTCGAACAAATGTCGTTATATCGGCACACATCGAACGGATGACGTTCGCATACACGCGCATGTGTGAGTAGGAAGCACGCGCCATAGGTACTGTCCATTTTCTGCGTCAGTCTTTTGCGGGAGTGTATGTCCGGGTTCCGTAGTGTAACTGGTTTTATAAAAAGTAATTTTGAGTGAAATTTTTACGGATCCCTAAATCAAAAAGTGGTATTCCCCAACCCTCAATGTTTTTAAATACCTATTCAACGATACCCTACACAGTGAGGTAGACGCGATAAAAATATCTCATTCTCATGTTACGTGTATGTAAAAAATATTTTTCAAGATTTTAATCTACCACTTTGTCGGCGTTATTAATATGTATACCCGTACTAAATTACAGCTTTGTTGTAGTAAGAGTCGCTGCGCTAAGCCACGGACGGATAGAGCGAAACTATAAGGTTAATTATAAGTCTTTTAATCATAACAATTAAGTAATCCTTTATGCAATTTTTAAATGTAATAATATATTTTTAACACGTTGATTGCAGTAAAAAGATGTGGTTCCATAGGTAGACGCTGCCGCACATCTTCTAAAGATTTTTCCCTTAGTCGCCTTTTACCACACCTGCGATGACAAGGGAATATCGCGAGAAACTAGAATATCACCACAGAGTCTCTATTCTAATTCAATTCCAGCAACGCAATCTAGACCAGTATCATCATCATCAACAGCCTATATACGTCCCCACTGCAGGGGCTCAGGCCTACTCTCCTACAGAGAGTGCATGGGCCATAGTCCACCACGCGGGCCCAGTACGGATTATCGGACTTCACATGCCTGTTCAAGACATGCAGGTTTCTTCACGATGTTTTCCTTCACCGTTAAGCTATCGGATAATTTACTTGAATTGAAAAACAACTCATAGGTACACGGCTGGATTCGAACCCGGAACCCTCAGATTAAGTCTCGCGCCTTATCCATTGCGTCACCGACGCTTTTTTTCCCCAGACCAGTCTACACCAGGTCTATCCTCACACAACACCTGCGAGTCCAAAGCCTAATATCTTCGAACCACATTCAACGAGAATATCACCACGGAGTCTATATTCTAATTTAATTCCAGTAACACAGTCTAGACCAGCCTGCGCAAGGTCTATCCTCACACAACACGGCTGTCCGAAACAACGTTAATTTAGTTAAAAGGGCACAAAAGAGGCTCACACCCTATAGTGGAATAACATTACACGGGACGCGGTCCGAATAACGTTTCCACACGGTAAGCGACCTTATACAATTACCGGTCGGGTGCTGAAACGAGCGGGCTCCGTTATAAGCAAATCACATAGTAAATCCTGAGATTCATCGTCATTTTAAGCTATTGCATAGCTTCTATCGCGGGCCTTGAGCGTGGGGACCGAATCGAGAAATTCCGTAACGAAAAAACCTCACGCTCCCCACTCCAACGGGCACGGAGGTGTGGCTTGAAGGCCGTGCATCGTCTAACGTCGTTTCAGTTCGGCAGTCTTCGACACGGCGTTGTGTGCGTGCGATTAGACGTATTACTGTTTTATAATTTATTGAGTATAATAGTATGTAATTTGATATAGCAAAGCAAATCCGTTATGTTAGCTAAATATTGATTTAATTTTGTTTTCCTGTTTGTAATTTAATTTCCATTTTTGTGGTGGGGATATTTATGTTCGTGACATAAAAACTTTTCTTATTAAAACTTTCTTAAATAATTATAATTGCATAAGTTGATACAAAATGCTATGCAATAGCTTTACCGCGGCAGTCCCCGAGTGCCAAGTCTTTTTTTTTAAATCTGAGATAGATTTGAGTCTGACTACGACTTTAGATTAGCCTCTCCCTTGTTTTGTGATATCACTTGATATGTTATATAACTCAGCTTCTAGACGGCGTATCAAGATGTAAGCTACGGCAAACTTTTCTCTCTCTCTCTTCTCTGCTTAATCATCAGCCGGGAAACGTTTACTGCTCCATGGTCTCTACTTCTTATCTACGGCATTTACGTTAATTTTGAAGTGCTGTAATCGAGAGTAAATGGTATATATGCCATATTCCCATTGGCCTGTAGCCTGTTCTAATTTTGAATTTATATTGTTTCACTTATTTATGTTTATGAGAAAAAGTTTAGTCTAAATCGAAAGTTACAGAGTTCCAATATCCTATATTTAGCTGCTCAACTTTTTTCATGTTGAGAGTATTTTCAGATATTTCTGTCAGATTTCCAAATAGGGCAATAAGTTAGTTTGCTTAAGGTTTTGAACATGTTCTGAGCGGACTAGAATCAGAACCAAAACAAACAATCCAAAGCTCTGTGTGTTTTATTACTAACCCTACAAGTTATGTTTGTTTGATTCTAAATTCGATCCCGAATTCACACAATTTACTCCCTACAGGGTAAATACCTATATTATGTACCTAAACATGACGTCAACATTCGCTTGCTCATTTTTAGCATTTTTAGGGTTTCGCAAGCAAAGGTAACCAACGGAACCCTATTACTAAGACTCCTCTGTCCATCTGTCTGTCCGTCTGTCTCATGAACCGTGATAGTTAGACAGTTGATATTTTCACAGATTATGTATTTCTGTTGCTGCTATAACAACAAATACTGTACAACAGAATAAAGTGTTTACATTTAGGGGTATGAAGCTAATTTAAAACAAGTATTAAATTAAAATATTTAAAAAAAACTACGCAAAGATGCCGAAAATGCCTGACACCAGCGGATACTCTTCAAACTGATGAATCGATTTTTACCAAATATAGCTAAGAACCGCATTAAAATAGATCCATCCGTTTGAGAGTTACGATGCCACAGACAGAAAGACACACAGACGTTGGCGTCAAACGTATAACACCCCTCTTTTTGCGTCGGAGGTTGAAAAGGGAAATCTTACGTCGTTACGCGAGGAACATGTCCCACCACACATTACAAAATTTTAACTGGGGTCCAGATTTTATGAGGTTAATGAACACGCCCTCCCACGTGTCGATCTATCTGCCACTCATTGAACAATTTTGGAACAAGATGTAGCTGACCTGACATTGGTTTTATTAGAATCCTCGCGCCCCATTCACCAGCATTTATAAACCCGCCGAGTTCGAGCAATGAGAGCTCCATCGACCGGCGACATGACCATTGTCATGTAAATCTGATTTGGAAAGAAATGCAAACTTTGCTAGAACGGATGAATATTTCAAATTATACGACGCGAGACTACTCGTTGAACGAAACATTGTCCAATTTGTTGCGTGTTTGGTCCGCAACGGTGTGGCTGTCTTGTTTGCGAGGATTGCTTTTCGCTTACGGTCTCAGTAACGAGTAAGTGTCTTGGCTAGATGTTTGATTTATCAAATTACACTAAAGAAATATCATCATTATCGTCATCGTCCGGGATATCGAATGAAGCGCCGTCTTTTAATTAGGCTTTTGACCCCCAACGCAAAAAGGGGTGTTATGAGTTTGACGCTAATGTCTGTATGTGTGTCTGTTTGGCTCTCGAACCGATGGTCCGGTGGATTATTGCATAGAAGTTTCTTTTAATTTATAATTAAATTCACTTGTGAATTTGTAAAACTTTCCTCAAAGTTACGTCGCACGGTGAGTGTACGAGTATGTAAACAAGTAAATGCTTTCATTAAGAACTGGAAACCGACTTCAGTTGCCTTGAAAGTCTACTTTTACTAAGGCAAATTTAAGATTTATAGAATCATCCAAATCGGTTCACCCAGCCAAAAGTTCTAAGGTAATAAACATTTTAAAAATCGTCAAATTGATAACCTCCTCCTTTTTTGAAGTCGGTTAAAAATTGGCACAGAGTTAAGACCGGGTAATTTCTAAAATCCACGCAGATGAAGCCGCGGGTAAAATCAGATTAAAATTTCTAACAACTAATATTAAGTAATAAAAAATAAAGACGAGAGAAAAAAAACAAAGCACTCTAGTGATTTGCTGGTACTTACATTGTACTGTTACCATTTCCAGCACAAACAAGGTATTATAAAGAATATTTAGAAGAAAACAAAGAATTATTTTTGTGAAAATACAAACAGAGCATCGTTCGCGGCGGCCATAACGCGGGGCGGGCAGATGTGTCGCCTCTGCGTGCTGACTAGAGATGAGACCGACACGGATAACATGTCGATAAACACGTGTCAATACACTTCAACAATACAACAAACGTATGACACCAATAAAAATGAAATTAATGGCTTCATGCCATGTACTAAATGAAACATAAACAAAGAAATAGATATAGCTATTCCGTATGGGCAGCTTAATGGTATGGGAAACGAAGAACGGCGTGAGAGAGCTAATGGCAATACAATATGTAATTAACTAGGTTCTGCCCGCGGCTTCGTCCGCGTGGACTTCAGATATCATACTACGGGAATTCCTTGCTCTGATGTCCTTTTTCATGCCTTTAAATGTTTCTACACACTAAAAATGCGGGTCAGTTTTTGGGGACTGCCGATAGAAGTGAAAACTAAGTAACTTGTAAAGTTCCACGCTTTATGTTTACCGTGTACATATAGCTCATGGAAAGAGTTCAGTGACGATGATTTTTGTTCACCCAAAAAGTGCTCGACGCACCTAAAGAAGTTTTCACTTCAAAAATCAAGTCGTTTTGACCAATTCAAACAACACCACAACATTGGAAAATGACATAGGCAATTTTTATCCCGACTGAGCAAGTAGTTCTAAGCGGACGGTGTCACGGGAAAAGCTAGTTAACGTAAAGCTAAATAATAACTCACGAGGAGCTAAAAATACCATGGCTAACGTTTAAGATTGTTTCGTCTTTTGGTCGCTTCTACAAAGTAATGGAACTCAATGACGGAAAAATTTTACACCCAGTTTAACGTTCTGGTAAGTGTACTGAAATTGTTCTACCCTCATTTTGCATCGTTAAGAAGTCAAGTGGAATGATAGATAAAAATCGTAAAATCGATAAACGGCTATCGACAGCTGCCCCACTCGAGACTAATAAAATGGCGACTGTAGGCCGCTACGAGGGGTGTTTTTAAGTCGTCTTGCCTCCATCCAAACACAAGCCAAAAATCTTTATAAATGCAAACGAGACGGCACTATTCAAAGCCTAAGGGGTCCGTGAGAGACGGAGAGAGGTGCATTCCAGCTAGGTCTGCGGTCTCGGGTAGATACAGCACGTTCTTACCGCTTCAGACGGTGTGGTTAAGGGTACCCAACTTTGCAACGAATTGAAGTGGAGTTGGAAAAACAAATAACTAAGTGCCTCATTTGAATGTACGCGAGTATAACATTCTAGAATTTTCAGTGGTATTCAGAACGGTAGTATGGGACTTGAAGCAATTTGCAACTCGGACACCGATTTTACAAAGAGCACAAAGAATATTTTAATAGGACGATAATTCAATCGAATTCGAAATGAGTAGAACAAAAAAGTGCGCGATGTTATCGGCGTAAAAACTCTTTTATGGCAAATGAAATGTGAGCGAATCAAAAAGGATTTTCGTTATTAGAACAAAGGGACTATTGTTTTGATATTTTAAGGTGAAATTGTTTGAAACAGGTCTTACGAGACTTAATTTAATTCCGTCGTTATAATTTCTACCTAACAAGGCCTGAGGTGACCAGAATTTATAATTTATTGAGACTTCTTGTTACCTTGCTATTTTAGTTGTTCTATTTACTTACCTTACCTAAAAAAGGTTTAACGCTGTGCTCAGCAAGGTTTAGGTACTTTTTAAATTACGAGTATGTGAAACAGTTAGACCTGTTTTGTTTATATATACAGAGAGATATTAACATACGTTTATCCAGTCTTTACACAGGTATTTAATTTAATATATAGATAAAGGAAAAAAACTTTTGGTTACACTGTGTATTACTTTATCAATGATTGAACACTGACGCAGCCTGAAAGGCACATCAAAGGATATAACTAGTTGATCGAGGAACAGTTAAATTATTATTCAGTCTATGATGAAACAGTTGATTTGCTCGATTAAATTCAAAATATACATTGTATCTCTGGAGGAGGAATAATGCGACATAGTCAAACCTACGAAAAGTGTACTCTTAATGTATTCAAATAATTCTCGTTGATAATAGGTATAACTTTGTGGCATATGTTCCAGCTTAAGAAGGTGCTGCACGAAATTTTGTAAATTAAAGTCACTACTATTATGCGATGACTTAGTTCAATATATTGAAACGAATTATTTAGGTGAAGCGTCGGTGGCTAAGTGGATAAAGCGCGGACTCTAAATCCGAGGGTTCCGGGTTCGAATCCAGACGTGTACCTATGAGTTGTTTTTCAATTCAAGTACATTATCCGATCGCTTAACGGTGAAGGAAAACATCGTGAGGAAGCCTGCCTGTCTTGAACAGACATGTGAAGTCCGCCGATCCGCTCTGGGCCCGCGTGGTGGACTACGGACCATACACTCTCTGTATGAGAGAAGGCCTGAGCCCCTGCAGTGGGGACGTATATAAGCTGTTGATGATTGATCAACCGTACGAGATCGGGCTAACCTAAGTAAGTCCTGTTAATTAAAATTAAATAACATAGTAGACTTCAATTTAAAAAATTTCACGCAGTACCTTATTAAGAATAAAACCAGCCAATGTCATCCCGTAGGTATCCCAGAAGGCAACTAAGGAAAAATTCCAGCGAATCAAGAACAGCGACCACGGCAAACAGTGCGATTACTAACCCACCTGCTAAGCAAGGCAATCATCGTCTGCTGCTGCTTGTAATGAGCCTCATAGTCGCCCACAGTGAAAGTGGTCTTTCATGAGGGTATTTCCTATGATATGCCACGATAGGTAATGACAAAAAAATTTGTACTACTTTACTATATCAATCTTTTTCCCCTCAGTCACCTTTTCCAAAGTCCTGCGAATGAAAAGGAGTGATCCTTTTCTAAAGCCTGGACCACGCGTTCTGTACATCAATATTAATAAGTACTATAACTGACCTGCCGCCGACTAGGAGATAGTTGCCGTCCCGCAGCAATAATCTGAAGTAATCTGTGTGTGTTTCATTTCCGAGGAACTTGTGTGTGTCGTCCACTCCTGAAACAAATGAAACGGATGTAACGTTAAATCACATCATACTATCACCTTTTAGTTCATACCATCACAGTAATCGTTCCACACTATCACAGTAACCAACTCACACTATCATCCTGATCACTCTGTAACCGAATCAACTCACACTAACACACATATTCTTAATTCGAAAGTACGAGTAACTTATCTTTATTAAATTTGGTACGCATGTAGTGTATGGGATGGACTGAGACAATGGGTAGTTTTTAACCCGATATAGGTTTCTCGTGGAACATTTTTGAAGCCGACGCAGAAGAAGTCGCGGTCCAAAGAGTAATTCCTATGTCTGCCTTTCCTTTTCAAGTATTTGCCAAATTTCATTAACACCCGTTCAGTCATTTACTCTTGGAAAAGAAAGAAACAGTCGGATACATTGTGAAAGAAAATCTTTCCGATGTCACTGCTACTTTGATCAATGTCAGTGACTAACAAGGCACAAATACGAAATAATTAAGACGGTTTGAGATGTAGAACAAAGTTAATGACGAAATTAAGTTAGATATAAAATACATGAGGGTAATTTGTGAGCCGAGTCCCAGACGACATAAACTTTCATGGATCGAATTACGGTGAAAGCGACGTAAGAGGATATTTCATCAGAGTATCCGGGTAGAGTTGCGATATGGGAAAGAATTTGCATTTCCATTAACAAGTCAGTGGGAATTTGTCGATCATATGAGTTACATATACGCTATGTATGCTTAAATAGCTATATGTTGTTTTAGATAATGATAGCGGGATTGTAGCGGGATTAGGTATTTCATATAAAGACCAATATTTCGATCTATATGGGAAGTTATAGCCAGCAGTGGCATATTACATCTGTTCATAGTGATGATTCTGAAGCTGGGACACTGGAGGGGACGATGAATGGACTTTGAAATAAAGGCTAGCAACAAGTTGATCTCAACAAGAAATGTAATAACTTCTGGGTATACAGGCATTCGTTCTTGCCGGAATTATCTTGGATTCCTCCAATTCGACTACTCAAAGAGCTTAAACTCTCTAAATGAGGTCTGAAATGATGGGCGGGCCCTCATTAAAGCCCTTTTGTCGTGACACCGAGTCTTTTGACATTCGGCTCGGATTTGGACTACCCCAAACAATTTTGTACCTTGAAACTTTCGCTTCAGGGCATCTAACAGTTTGGAGGACCTTTAAAAGTGATGTTGAATGTTTTTTTCCTGGAAGTAAGTCATACCCTTTGGCGAAGTTTTACATTGTTCATTGTTAGACAGTTGTTGAAATGAGAAAAATAAATAGGCCGCCTAACATTGTTGCTCCAAAACAAAGGGATAATTTAAAAGTTTTCCATTCGTCTCTAACTGAAGTAAACGTGAGCTGAGATCTTGACAAAGAGAAATAAAAAAAAATTGCTACCCTCAAAAAAGTTATTTGAATAACTATTGACTTGAGCTTAGCTTGCTTAGCTTCGACGATGAAAGAATTGAGATCTGAATGGGTGCAAAGCTAGTGCTAAGTTCTAAAAGAGTTCCTTAAATTACAGCACACACTGTAGATTTCGAGGTTCAAAAAAATGATAAATGAGTCCTATAACAAAAAACGGACGGACGGATAGACAAAGAGCGGAGTCATAGTATTAGGATCCCATTAAAATCCCATAAAAATGTTACCCTCGAATAATTTAGAGTTCAGCAATAAAATTGTCTCGTCTTAAAAATGAACAATAAATCCACGTAAACGAGAGCCAAGTCAACCATGGGACAATATTCATAAAACCTTAGCGGCTCCCTATTTGCGATCCATAAACCCCAGCGAGAGGAAGATGACAACTGAAACGTTCGGGAGGCACGTACGATATAATCAAAGATTACGATAAAATACGATAAAGTCGAAGGGAAGTGCCTTTTTATATCGATGGATAGGTTCGCGACTCTACAGTGACTGTCAAAAGGTATGGAGCCTTATTGTGCAGTTCGCTTGAAAGGGAAAAATCGTCAGAATTGTAGAGCTTATTCAGTTGGGTGGGCTCCTCCATTTGGTAAAAAAATCGTTTGGATCCGTTTAGTAGTTATAATCCTGTTTCGGAACATTATCCGAAGCTTGAATGTTGCCGGTGTGTCATGTATCTGTTTTTATGGTATAACGAGATCTTATTATTATTTTCTCCGCATTCCATCCGTCCGTCTGTCACGCGGCTGTTTATTTTACACTGTAATAGCGAGACACTTAAAGTTTGCT
Source organism: Carcina quercana (assembly GCA_910589575.2). Taxonomy (NCBI): domain Eukaryota; kingdom Metazoa; phylum Arthropoda; class Insecta; order Lepidoptera; family Depressariidae; genus Carcina; species Carcina quercana. Next base: position 2,546,653 of record OU342440.2, on the reverse strand, counting down.
CAGATTGTACATGAATTTACCGCTAGGACTGTAAACAATGAAAAACGACTGCGTAGTTTTTTAAAACTTTTTATGATTTTGATATGACGAATAAAAATTCTTTTTAACGCAACGCAACAAAGTGATGGAGCTGGTCAAAACATAAAACTCGAAATTTTTTAAAGAAGAATTTAAAAGAAGCTTATGCAGGCGATAAAATTTGTAATCATATCAAGCCAAGATAGGGGCTAATACAACAAACTGCACGACTAAATTAAGGAGACACATTGAAATTCAGCCCTTGTTACGGAGATTCGTATGACAAAGGGATACAATAAATAATATATAAAGCGATAAAGTTAAGTGGTTCTCCCCTAATCGAGCTCAGAGGGGACATTAAAAAAACTAATTAGCGTGAAGTCATTAAAATGTATGGTGTGCGACTCGCGGCGGTGTCCGCAATGTAGCACTTTGTGAGGGCGTGGACTTAGTCATAGCGTGTCGGCAATAACCATGTTGTGGTTAACACTGATGCAGAGTTAGCGCTAGTAGGCTTTATCGCTTCGCTGTCACTAGGGCCACACATCTCCAGAAGTCGCTGGGAGGGTCATTTCTTCCCATACAGGCTGCATCGCTCCGCTCACTAAGGCCACACATCTTCAGTAGTCGCTAGGAGGGTCAATTCGTCCCATATAGGCTGCATCGCTCCGCTCACTCAGGCCACACATCTCCAGGAGTCGCTGCGAGGGTAATTTCGTCCCATACAGGCTGCATCGCTCCGCTCACGAAGGCCACACATCTCCAGGAGTCGCTAGGAGTGTCAATTCGTCCCATATAGGCTGCATCGCTCCGCTCACTAAGGCCACACATCTCCAGGAGTCACTAGGAGGGTCAATTCGTCCCATACAGGCTGCATCGCTCCGCTCACTAAGGCCACACATCTCCAGGAGTCACTAGGAGGGTCAATTCGACCCATTCAGACTGCATTACTCCGCTGTCACTAAGGCCACACATCCCCCAGGAGTCGCTAGGAGGGTCAAATCGTCCCATACAGGCTGCACGGCTCCCACTAAGGCCACACATTACCCAGGGGTCGGTGGGAGGATCATTTCGTCCCATACAGGCTGCATCGCTCCGCTGTCACTAAGGCCACACATCCCCCAGAAGTCGCTGGGAGGGTCATTTCGTCCCATACCGGCAGCATCGACCCGCTGTCACTAAGGCCACACATCCTCCGGGAGTCGTTGGGAGGGTCAGCTTGCCCCATGCAGTCTGCACCATTCCACGGTCACATAAATCTACCAGAATGCTAATTAAACTGCGGCTCTTCTCTGGTTCTATTCTCTTAACAAATGCGGTTTTCTGTATTGTTTGTTACGCGATACGCTTCGCTTTAAAATTCGAATTCTTTATTTTCAAAATAAATTTTCATCAAATCTGTTCCTTATTTCGACGTTAATCAATTTGCTACCTGAACAATGTTTAACCACCACGCGCTGCAGGATTGGTGATCACAGTAAGATGTTGTGAACTTTAATGAAGACGCTGCTGCCCATATTATAGCTGCTGCTGAGGATTTATATAGCTAGGTAGGTAATGATGGGGAATTATAAATGGCAGGGAATTTTCTTCACTGAAAACCTATTAAGTTTGCTACGACGGACAGTTGAATTAGACTACAACACCATAAAACATGAAGTTCACAAAATACAATCAAAGAAACTCTCACGCAACCTACTACGAACCAAAATATTTTATTCGTCAGCCGGAAAAAGAACGAGACTGCCATGAGGAACGAATTTTCCATGACGGTGTTTGCCATCGTCACCACACTTAGCAGATGTGTAGGTGATTATCGTTACTCGAAGACAGGCCTATTTTTTATTATAAAGCTAGAACCTCACGGCCAAATTTTTGTTAAAACCGCAAGGGAACGATATAATCTGTCAGCAAATCCTTATCAGAAATACCCCGAAAAGTTCCGCGAGGGATCTTCAGCTTACGAAACTTTTTGGTCCACCCACTCAACTGATAAAATCACCGGTATTTATAGAAAACGATGTTGTTAGGTGCAATTCAGATATGTATATGACAGTAATTAAAAATAATAAATACTAGATGTAATAGTAGCTCAGTTGAGTAGAGCGTCAGTCCTTGAATAATCGAGGTCTGGCTTCGATTCTGGCTCGTACCAATGACTTCCAATTTGTTGTTTGGAATTTATGTACATCTTGAGGAATCTTGTACACCCCTGAGCAGAAATTAAAAGGTGTGTGTGTGAAGTCTACCAATCCGGCCCATCCTCTGTAGGAGAGTAGGCCTTAGCCCCTGCAGGCTATATATATAGGCTGTTGTTGATGATGACTAAATGTTACACTAGCAAGTCGTCAAAGGCTTTGCTCGTGTGAATGCACTTCTATCCTTCCTGTGAGATTAGCTGTCTCCCATTCTTTTTAGGTGTGGAATGTTAAAATATTCCTGCTTGCTAATACTCATTCCACTAGCTCAAGCTAAGGACTGGGCGTTGATACAATCCGACATTTAGGGAGGCCTTTCATATAAACCGCCAAACAGCTGTTTTTTTCCGGTATGTAATGTAGCAGAGACAGCGCCTCATTTGCTCGGTGCTTCTCGGCGAGTGCGGCCATATCGTCGCTTACCATTAAATATCAAATAGACTTATACAACAGTGCAGAATCAGTGCAAATCCAAAATTGAGAGACAGCGGAAATTTTTTTGGGAACAAGGAGCCGTTACTGGCTTACTAACATTATAAAAGCGAATCTAACTGGACTGTCTTTTGGTGCTGAAAAGAAAGATAATACAGCCAATACACATTCAGATTTATGATGTTTCTATGACATTATACAACTCAAGATTTGCTATGAACTGGCATGATTATTCTAGAGGAGTTGAAATAGTACTGTCCACTGTTTTCGAGTTTTTAGCAATGGGCAGCATTTAATTCTATGGGCACATAAAAACAACCTTGAACAGAACTCAAACCGCTCTCGGAAACGAATTACCGTCAAATGAAACGACACGAATCTGCCGAAGATGTTGTAAACCTTTAGGTAAACAGCCGAGCCGGGCTCGGCCATTACTATTTCCCGAAGTTTAACTCTCCCAGTCGAAAAACACGCGTCACGGCGATCTTTACAACTTCGTATTCATACTTGGGAGTTTTTATAGGCCTCAGGTTTCACTGATGAGATTATTTTCTGAGCGAAACGAGCCAGATAACGCGTTTTATGAGCGCGACATCGGAAGACAGTCGACTTGGCGCTGGTTTCTGTGTATTGTGTAAAGAGAATAAAGATTTATTATAAACTAGCTTCCGCCCGCGACTTTGTCCGCGTGTACTTCAGGATTTATTCTACTTGTCCGATAGGCATAGAAGGCATCTATCTCCATTTCCAGCATAAGGTACAAAATAGTGTTTATTCTGTTACGTAGGCTAATAGTTTAAAGAAACAAAAGAAATTTCAATATCTGACGTAGTACATCAAATAGTCTTCACACTAATATTATAAACGCGAAAGTTTGTATATACGAATTACATATTCTATGGTCGGTTGCTAGGCAACGCGTTTTTGTTATGCCCAAATTGCCCATGTAATCCCACTAATATTATAAGTGTGATTTTGTACAATTTACACAATATGTCTTTATAAATTATAGCCTATATGTTATTCTGATGTATAAGCTATATTATTGTAAAGTTTCATTCAAATCCATTCAGTAGTTTTTCCGTGAAACAAACTATATTTATGGGGTAAACTAGCTTCCGCCCGCGACTTTGTCCGCGTGTAATTCAGGATGTATTCTACTTGTTCGATAGGCACAGGTGACGTATATGACAAATTATTATACAGCATAAGTAATAATATTTTAAAGAAACAAAATAAATTTCAATATCTGACGTAGTACATCCAAATAGTCTTCACACCAATATTAAAAACGCGAAAGTTTGCATATACGAATTTACATATTCTATGGTCGGTTGCTAGGCAACGCGTTTTTGTTATGCCAAAATTGCCCATGTAATCCCACTAATATTATAAGTGTGATTTTGGACAATTTACACAATATTTCTTTATAAATTATAGCCTATATGTTATTCCGATGTATAAGCTATATTATTGTAAAGTTTCATTCAAATCCATTCAGTAGTTTTTCCGTGAAAGCGTCACAAACATCCGAACATCCAAACATCTAAACATCCAAACTTTCACACTTATAATATTAGTAGGATGATGTAATTGAGACACAAATCAGCAATGCGTGTTGCTGAATAAGAGCTTCTTTCATAGACTTCTAAGACGAGCGAGTTTTCCTTTATAGCGTTTGTTACCATAATCAGTGCATTTACCATGAATTTACGCAGACGATAACGTGTATCGTTAACTATCGCTCTGTCCTTGTCACCCGCATCTCGAATGAGCAGCATATCCAATAGTATTCGATATACGTTATCGCCTGCGTAAATTTATGGTAGACGCACAGGCAGACGATCTCTATAAGATTTATATATATTTATAACAGACAGGCTTTAAGGGCACTGCCGTTTGCCATGCTATGTCTTTCCTTCGTCACTTAATAAGGCTAGCTGGGAGACAGTAAAAAGCAAGTACAAAATGAATTGTTTGTAATATAACATAAATAATATTAATATATCCCTGCAATGTCCCACTAGTAATGTAATAATAGTTTTTCTTGGTGCACATCTTATTGGATTCTGAATCGAAATCTGTTGTGTATATAGCACTAATAAAATGAGTAAAACGCGACATATGTCGCATCTTAACGTCAAACTTCTCAGCGATTTGACGTTTAGAAAAGACATATTTCGACTTCACCTGTCTTATGCTTTGTTTTATGATTGGGTGGCAAAGCGTACCCAGAAGCCTCAACCTAATAAGGCGCTGGCTGTGCTACATTTCATACCGGAACACAACAGTGCTATTAACACTGCTGTTTGGTGGCAGACTTAGATAACATGGTAGCAGCTAGCCAGACGGACATAGAAAATACCAACAACCAAACCCAGTATCGATAGGTACCCACTGGATATCGAACCAGAGACCTCAGGATTCTCAGTCTAATATTTAGCCATTAGCCTCGGAGGTGTATCCAAGTTCAAATCCATTGCATGCGAAAGGAATCCGCCAAGAAACGAAATCGTAAATGATCGCTACAAGCACCTGTCCTTGTTCTTTACACGTTTCTTGGATAAAAAGGCCACTGCTAAAGGCAGTGTGTCTTCATTAAGTCCAAGACCGTTGCAGTCGCGGACACAAGTGGATAACAAATAGATATACTCGTGTATACGAGTTCTTTGCCCACTTGGGTGGGAGGTTGTACGTTTTTTTTTAATCACATCAGCTGCTGCCTAATGCATTTTAAAAGATACATTTTTTTTTATTCGATAAGATTTTTCCGATAAACCTGAAAACCTGTTATTAAACGTGACACACTGCCGTCAATACATAGAAATAATACATATTAGAAAAAACATTAAAATTTAGATAATGTGTATTACATTGGTAAACAAATATAATATAGTTACTCGTGATTTTTAAAGAAAACATTTTTGAAGTCTCAAATTCATTTACAAACGTACAACGTTCAAAATCTTTACAAATTGAGATCAATATAAGAGTGCCACCTGCTAAACGAGCTAAAACCTTTTTCCACTACAAAAGAAAGAGATAAACATAACATTTCTCGGTGGTGTAAAAGAGAAGGCTATAACGCACAAGCGTCGAGTGTCGAAAGCTACCATTAAACCTAACAAGTGAGGACAAAATGTCCTGTCGACTGACAATAGGTGACCCTACCTTACAATTCAAGTACATCACTCATTATGTTAGATATACAATCAATATCAAATGTATCCCATCTAAATGAATGCTTGTTAAAAAAATCGTTGCGGTTAAATACTATATAAAATAAGTTCAATTATTCTACACAATTGTAGCTAGGAGAATTTAGCAGTTATGTTTCGTTGTATAAATTTCAATTTAAAAAAAGCCGGCCAAGTGCGAGTCGGAATCACACACGAAAGGTCCATACCATTCTCTATAAAACGGCAAAAAATCACGTTTGTTGTATTGGATTAAAGATTTATTTAATTCTGCTTTTTAGTATTTGCTGTTATAGCGTCAACAGAAATACATAATCGGTGAAAATTTCAATTGTCTAACTATCACGGTTCATGAGATAGAGCCTGGTAACAGACGGATGGACAGACAGCGGAGTCTTAGAAATAGAGTCCCGTTTTTATCCTTTGGGTACGGATACCTAAAAATGATAATGAAATTTAATTCGATCTAAATTGAGTGATCATAAGTCATCATTTGCAACGTTGCGCGACAAACAATAACAAAGCGGTGGATTGATTAACACAAAAATGTACAGTGACTGTAAGGTAGGTCAGTATTTACATACAACTTCACAGAGATTTTCATTTTTACACACTTTTATAATCATTGTTAAAAACGCCATCTAGCAATCATTAGCTGCATAACAGCTATTGCAGATTACAGTAAAGCTGTAAATTAATGTTACTTACTACCCGACATTGCTAGCCAGTGCTTATGACACAGTATTAAAGTCTTATTTTAAGCGCTGGCTGATCACTAATATTGTATGACTGTGCAATTTAAAACGATTGTTATTATAGGAATAACATGTGGATATTAGGAAATAAATAATTATTTATTTTTATTTAAATCCAATGTCCTGTTTTTGGTAACAGATTATCGAAGCCAACTATTCTATTTTCAACGAGTGTGGAAAAATGAATTTTGAATGGGAGCATTCTGAGAGAATTCCCATTAAGGCGTAACCACCACCCACACTTCTCACTTGACAAACACAACTGCTCAATGCGGGCCGGCCACCCAAGCTAAAGTTTGGTATACCTAGAAAACCACTAAGAATGCCACTACATGCATCCATACCTGCATGATTAATCATCGACGCCCATTGTATATCTGTGTATAAAATACCAACGCCGCCCGCGATTACATGTAACGTTTTGGTTGCAAAATAGCACTTAACACCACCACGTAAAGTGCTAACACTTGACGTGCACTGTATAAGATATGGTATATTGTGTGCCTTGTTAAGAAGACTCCCTTTTCCCTAAATTGGTTCAATTTTTTTTATATATAAAAAAGTTTTAGTATGATCCTAAATCTATTTGGTCTGATTACCCAATCAGACAAGTTTGTCATGGTTTGTTAGGCATTTAAAACGCCATAATAATACTTACTGCCCTGCTGCACTGCCACGCCACGCCACGCGAATCTCTGATACGCAATAGAAAAGGGTGAAACGGTGAAAGGGGAAAAAAGTACGATAAGTAAGTAAAATATAAATCTTCTACAGTACTAAGTATTGTTACGAGCTTGCAGGGTTCGTAGATTGAAGAGAAAGAAAGTCCAAAGTTCCGGAATTTATTAGTAACACAAGTCCACAAACCAATCTTCAAAATCACGGGTCCCCCAAACAGAGTACGTCCCTGTCTCACTAGTTCTGAGTTGTCTGCATTGAGTCCGTCCCTGGATTCCACGTACAGAGTCCTTGAACTCTACTGACGCCGATCTGTCGATACTGACACCACGTGACACACTAGTACACTAACACTTTTCCACCTCGATTGTACTTTCGCTTTACAATTTCTCCCAGTTTTCGTTTCTTCACTTTTCTTCGCTGTGAACTCAACTCAAATTGAACTGAACTGTCCTCGAAGCTCGGCTCGCGCCTATATATACCCCGTAGTGTTTCTAGATCCTATAGTCTAGAATCTTCAGGAACATTGTAGAGTATTCGATACGAAGGAGATAGATGAATTGGTGTCCCTTTCGCACTTGACAATCCTTATGCGAGTATTCAAGAGCTTTCTACGGTTGTCATTTGTCAATATCCGACACGAAGGGGATAGATGGATACGCCCCTCTCTTTTCTTTATCTCTAGACTTTTCGAGCTCCGTGACAGTATTATGTGTCACTCCTAACGGGATAGCTTATTATCTTATAGCAAATCTGAACGTTCAAAGACAGGAGACAATGGAGCTTCGAACTGGCGATACAGAGTTGAATGTATCTAGATAACCTGGCCAGACCGCCAGTTGTTCAAACTTCTCTAGGAGTAGGCTAATACAGTTTAGTACGCCGCTATTAACCTGAGTCTACGGATCGGGACACAGTGCTCCTCAGGATTACCAACGGCTTACGTAAGTTCCTCATACAACCTTTTATTTTTATATGTCACACACTTGATAACATTTTTTTCTCGCATGGAATTGATGCTGTTGGTTCTGCAACCAATACAGCTTGCTTGGTGCTTGCTAGCTACTATAGCTATACGAGCGATAAATATTGCTTGTCTTAAAAGCCAGCCAAATGAACTGGAAGATGCTAATTCGAATCCAGACTGGATTTGGAGCCGCTATTGGTATTAGATAATTAATGCCTTCAAAACTAAAAACCGACTTCAACTGCCTTAGAAATTATCTGGGTACATATTTGGTTACTGTTGATTTTCTTAAAAAGCGCTCAATCAATTTCGATAAAATTTATGTGGGACCACCTCAGAAGTATGCTCTACCAAACAAAACAGAAGAATCATCAAAATCGGATTACATTAACTCGAATAAAAAAATAAAACATACGGTCGAATTGAGAACCTTCTCCTTTTTGAAGTCGGTTGAAAATAGTTTCTTTTCAGTTAAAGAATTCCTGGATAATATGGTTGGGAAAATGATAGATTAAGCATATTTTAAAGCTAATAAATAATAGGTTAGGTTGTTACCTATCCTATAATTTATGATTTTCAGTATGTTAATTATTCACATTCTTATAGAACACTCCGTGCACGAGCTCGACTCCCACTTGACCGTTTTTAAAAGGAAATAATATTCAAACGATGCTGTAAACCTTAAAGAAAAGGATTCACCTACTGAATCCTTTTCTTTCATGAGAGCTTTGAGTCCTCCAAAGGATTGCACCAGACCCCTCGCAAAATGCACGAGGCATTGAGATGCTTGTGGGGCTGATATACCAGAACTTGCAGGTGCACTCTTGTTAATTGAATTCCGTAGAGGACAGGGGTGCCGCTCTTTCTCGTTTAGGCCTAACGTAAGCAATCTAATAGGTAGCAACTAATCTAATGGGCAGTGTGTATCGAGCATTAACTTGGATATAGCATTAAAAGCTGAAGTCAGGTAGACGGAGTTTGGACAACAGCCTATTATTCACGTTGGGAGAATATTGGTTGCAACCGGCTGTTGTTTGGGCGTTTAGCTTCAGGTTAATTTCTCTGCAGGCTCTTTAAGTCTGGAGTATTTTAATTAAGCACAGCTCGTAGCTCTACGCTTGATTTATAAAATAGTCACTTAACTCCAGGAACATTACAATGTGTTTTATGAATTCAGCTCGTATCAGTGCCCCAGATATTAATTGTAATAGTTTCCAAATATTACGAAAAAGTGATGACAGTGTGTGAGGCGAAGAAGCGGGGTCGCGGAAAGTAATTGTTTGCCTTTGCCCATCAGTGGGCTTGTACATCATCATCCGTCCTCCATGATATGTCACAATGGCTGGTCCCGAGCCACTTGCATTCATCGACTACAGGTCGTTGGTCTATCCAGCATGAGGACGTCCCCATTTCATTTATTTATTTGAACGTCACACATGTTTAAGATGTTACAAATATATTACGGTACTGGTGACACCCTGTAAGGGCACAGAAAACATGCATAGCTTAAATTATAATAAAATTAATTTATAATGTCAAAAATTAATTGTCAATTTATTCAATTACTAGCGGCCCGCCCCGGCTTCGCAAGGGTAGACGTTTATTTTGGCATACACGTAGAGTAAATGTACTTCTTTCTAGATCATTACAGAAATTTTCAGAACTTTCCATAAGTTCTCATGTGAAGTTTATAAGTTAGACAAGGACAGATATATATTTTACACATTTTTGCCACCCACTTCCACCCATCGCCACCAAACTCCCTTACATTCAGCAGGAGACCAAGGGGTATTGACTACCCCAACGGGAAGTTGAACGGAGTTGGTGGTGATAGAGAAAACCCTGTCTTAACGTGCTAACATTAGCTTTATATATATGTTGTATAAGATATTATTATTTAGATTAAAACATTTTTACATTTGAGCTTAACTATATAAGATGTTGAAATTAAAGGTCCTCAAAAAAGAATGAAGACTGTAGTAGCATTTTTTATTAACCAACTTTTGAGTTGTATTATAAAGTTTTTGAGAATTCACGAAATGTTAATTTCATTCGTACACCGATACACGTTTCCCGCTACATGGTTGCCACTTGAGAACTTTTACATTACAAAATTTTCGGCAACATACTAAGTATATGTGGAAAAATTTTAAACTGCACTATACTTAATAAATACCTAGTTACAGCTTCGATACGTTGTTATGTCTGAAGTAACCGAATGCTGTACCAACAAGTCACCGTAAATTGAACTTTAACTCTCTTTGCACTGGCTCCATTATGATTAATGCCCAGTCACAAGTTCGCTCAAGTAGTTAGTGCCGCATCTCAACTAATAACTTATCGACTTTCAAGTTAGCAGTCAGTTAATTTCCTCGAAGATTCCGGTCCAGACGACTGATCCTATCTTGGGGGACGTCAAGATGTAGGCCCAGGGACAGCATGGGGAGTGATCAAGAACCTTATTAATAGATAAAATCCCGAGCCACTTTGAAAAACCACTTACTGAATGCTCAAAAAATGTAAGCCCTTAAAAAAAAGAGGTTGAATAAGTGTACCTGATCTACTCGTAGAAACAGTTTTGTTTTTCGTAGTTGTGTAATTTAGTCATTCTGATTTCGAAATAAAATTTAATAGTGTTGTTTATATATGTATGTATGTTACTGACCGAGTGAGCGAAGCGAAAGGCAAAAAGCTACTATATGTGTGTTTGTATGTTTTCCTCTACAGGTCGCATTTCTCAACCGATCTGGACGAAACTTGGTATATAGGTTAAACGAATGTTCTAGTCATCGGAGATTTTTGATTGGAGGGATAACTCCTCCAAAAAGTGGTAAAAAAGAGGTGCTCCGCCATCTGTTAACCAATTCCGATGCGGCTTCTTATTATTTGAAGTTTTGATTATAAAGTCTTTTTGAGTGAAGAATTTGGGTTATGGAGTTGTTATGGAGTAAGTCGAAAATGTCGACTCAAAGCCCTTAGCGTCTTTATTGTGCTCCCGAACCTAAATCTGTACTAGGTGTTATTTATGCCTCAATTCCGAAGATATTTTAAAAAATCACTAGCACTGTGGGGCAAAGTATGTGCTCGCGAGATCTACAGCTCACAGAGCCACTAGTATATTTATGTATTGGTAAAATGTAGCTGTTAATATGAAATTGTTATACTACTGTCTAGCTAAAAATCTGTTTTGTGCATCTTGCTACATTACGTTTACTAATGTCAGCTACAGTAGACATTGCAGACAATGGTCCCTTGGTGGCATTTTTAATACCTCTAATAAAAATGGACATTGTAATTAACTATCCCAACATCATAATCAACTGTACTATTTTAGACAATTACAACACAAACCTGCTATCCTATTTTAAATGGTTATGATAAAAGAACTGTGCAGTATGAGACTTTTGTCGGCGAAGACACCGTAAGTGCCCTGCTTGAAGACAAGATAAACGATATTTATCAAAAACACATCCTTAATCTCAGTCGCTACGTTCGAGCTAGAACCGTATATCATCGGAACTTCCAAACCATTTTATGATGTATCGAAAATTTTAAAGGGCCATCAATTTTATGTGTCATTTTGATGCCGCTTTCCTTGAGCTTTTGCGTAAACACTGGGAGCATTTGTGTGGATTCCCACTGTAAAGGTAACAATTTCACACACAAAAAAAGATAAAATTTGAAAAAATAATTAACGCTTTCAAAAAGAACTGGACCGGCTTCAAATGCCCTAAAAGCCTGCAGCATTGATCCCCTAAAATGGTCACCTTTAGAGGTAGAATCGAAGAATAGGACTCGTAGAATAGAAGATCATCTTTGGTTTTTGTTTATTTTCTCAAAATACGCCGAATAGATTTCGATGAAATTTCTACAAGACCACCTCTGAAATATATTCTACCAAGCAAAAAAAGAATCATTAAAATCGGTTCATAATTGGCGGAGTTATCGCGTAACATACATACAAAAAAACCACAATCGAATTGAGAACATACTCCGGACTCAAACACAAAGGGTTCAATAACGTAACATCACAAGATTGAGCGAAAAACGCAAAATAAAACCAATTTCTTGCAGGGCATGGTATGTAGTTAGGCAGGCAACGTCAAACTTGGTGATATTGGCAAATCCCACGGAATATATTAACAACGGAACGGACGTTCACCGCCTCCCACCGATCCGCGATACCTCTCCTCTCCCCGCAAGAAAGTAACCCGCGCAAGGATCGGTACTATGGCGCGTGCGAATCTACTTACACATGCGCGTGTATACGAACATAATCCATTCAATAGTGAATATGACCCGAAATCACGATATTTGTTTACTGTATCTAGCCCGTGGCTCATGCTTAAGATTAAAAAATTAAGATGTATATAAGAAACAATCTCACAGAAAGATCGAACACAACACAAAGTTTGCTTTTCAACGAAAAATAATTTCGTCAGAGACGTTGGTTCGCAGAGGGACTTCGGACCGGACGGATTTAAAAGTTGAGGACTTCTCGATATCTATTGGAGTTGAGAATAAACTTATTTTGTGAGGAAATGCATTGTAAAAGATAGTATCGGACGGTGCAAAGTGGTTTGGGTATGCGGGTGGAAGCTGTTGTAGGGTTGGCGACGATGTACTCTTTTGAAATAACAGGGACCCAAGTAATTTCAAATATTGATTTGCAATTAGCTTCAACGTGCGTCATTTGTATACGTCTAGTCGTGAAAAAGACAAAAAAGAACGTGACAGAGAGAGAGAGAGCCAGATAGACAGAACTACTTTTGGATTAATAAAATTTGTGTGATATGATAGATGGAACATCATCGACATATCTCGACGAGTCAATGAGCTGAAGTGGAAATGGGCACGGCATGTCACTTGAAGAACCAATAACCGATGGGGTGGAACAGTTCTTGAGTGTCGACCACATACCGGGAAAAGTCTACCGGGCCGTACCTCTAATAGATGGACCGACGCGATGACCTTTGCGGGGAGTCGCTAGATGCAAGAATCGTTGTGTGTATGTTCACTCCCGCATATCTCCTAAACTCGTGTTTGCCCGTGAGTCATAGGCTATATGACGACATATAAAACCAGTATCAAAATTTTAATTGACGTCAGTTAAACAAATTTTACTTCGATTACTATGGCTAAAACGTTTCATGTTTACAACTATACTCGTAGTAGATCAAGAGCCCGTGATGGCCAGTCCCTTGTTATAGTATAAAAGCTGTAAGTTTCTCTGCCGTGTCACCAACAGAGGTAAGAACGATCAGCGATGAAGCTGAGATCATCGTGACTTTCAAAGGTATAAAGGATACAAGATACAAAGGTGTATACAATTGATAAGGTGACCATCGTCTCTTAGTCTATTGCTGAGACCATGCTGATATAGATTGTCAGCAGCTGCACATCCCTTGGCAGATTTGTCGCAGCGCTACAGCGGCTAAGTTGTCAAGTAACAAAGTTGTAGCGAGTCTTTATCTAGTTAAAACTATCTTTTCTATTCGCAGTCGCAGGATTTGAATCAGTGTGTTGATTCGATTTGATCTGGATTTATAGAGATATTTCTAGTTACCAAAGCATCATATTACAAGAGCTACATAAAGAGTTCGTTTAGAAAATCATTAGCGACAAAACGATTCTGTTAGCCATGACGGCTAGTTGGTTACTTCAGGCTTCGAATAGACGTCTAGGTTTGATCTTGACTTGTGTTAGTCAAAGATACCGCCAAATTTGTGGCAAATGTCCTTAAACAAAATGGATAAGCATATTCAACATCAACATCCTATATACGTCCCCATTGCAGGGGCTCAGGCCTATTCTCCTACAGAGAGTGTATGGACCATAGTCCACCACGCGTGCCCAGTGCGGATTGGTAGACTTCACACACACCTTTGAATTTCTTCTCAGGAGTGTGCAGGTTTCCTCACGATATTTTCCTTCACCGTTAAGCAATCGGATAATGTACTTGAGTTGAAAAACAACTCGAACGATTCGAACCCGGAACCCTCAGATTGAAAGTCCGCGCCATATCCACTGGGCCACTGAAGCTTAAAGGATAAGCATATTAGTACTAGTTAAATATTGACCTATTCACCGTAGTTTAAATAATTTTTGACTAGAGATTTATATCTTAGTTTTCGTTGTCGTTAAAACACAGTTATCGCGTTTTGGAAAAAAATCATTACCACTGGCTTTTTGGTAAGAGAGTAATGTAAGAGAGTAGTTAGTTTTAGTACAGGAGAAATACGAGCAAGTTCCCGTAATAATCTGATAATCTAGTGGTTCAACAATCTCGCGTCTTGCTCTCAACTTTACAACGCAGCCATTAAACAAGGACCCGATAGTTCGACCCCTTATCTCGCCGGAAGTACAAAATGGCGGCGAGTGGGCAGCATGGATGCACTTCCGGTGCTCGTCCGCTAGGGGACAATTAATCTTGTGTACTTATTTTGCTGTAGCCTGCAGCTACTTGGGCAGAGCCGCGGTGGTATTACGGAACTTTGCGACATGTTTTTTCCTCGTGGTTTAAAGTTGATAAATGTGAGGCGGGACTCGTAGGCGACTGATTTTGTAGATGCAAGTGTGATTTAAGGTTGACTGACTAGTTGAAGGTTTGATGAAGAGGACAATTCACACATACATTAATATGCATTACACAAATTGGTTAACGAGAAGTTAGTGAAATTCCATATAGAAATTCTCTCCTTTAACGATCGAACATGATGATGACAGTCAAAAAATTTTAGTTTCTCACATTCCACCTTCAGAGGCAGCAAATATTTTACATTGTTAAAATTTTAGCAACATGGTTTGAATTAATGCGATTTTAAATACTTTAAAACTACCGTTACTTTGTGCCGAATTACATAATTTTCATATGCTATATATATATGTTGCTTAAACTACCATCTGCTCTACTGCTATCCAAGAATTCTTTCACAAAAATTGCTACAAAAACAATGATAACCATAAAAATACGCACATTAGTTTCACGTCGAAGCTATTGATGATAAATTAAAACATTATTTAAATCAAATCAAATCATTATATTTGTTAATTTGGGTATTATATATTTAGGATCTTAAATATATCAATGTATCTCCAAATTAAGCCGATTAGGTTATACGATATTTCAGCATAAAGCATAAAAATTAATTATATTTATTTATATTATTATTATGCTCATGTCATCTATCTCCTTATTCCCATCATCCAAAAACTAAATTATTTAATTCCCTTAATCGTATTTAATAGAAAATGTGGGTGTTTCTTGTTACTATCCCTTAAATACCACAGCAATAAATCTGAGAAAACTATATTATATAACATAAAGCTCAAGGCTCAGTGATTATCGTAATAGTTCAGATAATATTCCTATTACCAAATCCTTTTGTAAGTCGGGAATAAGAAGGCAATTGATTTTTTCACAAATATTAAATTGCGATGTATACTACAATATCGTTCCACAACGACATTGGTAACGTAAAATACTGACCGTAATAGGGACGCAGTTAATTCGCGCCGGAGTTCATTTTGTCCGTTAAGCTTTGGTCTATCTGATGCTGACGTTTTCCCTTTGTTTTGTTGCTACGAGATTTCTTTATAAGCCGGGAAATAAAATACTTGTACCTATATCAGGATATTGGACCGGCGTTAGTATTAGAATAATCCCATGGTGTTCCGTGGGCGCCTTGATAAATGATTCTTTAAAGCGCAAAGGGATTGCATTTGGCCTTCATCTCAAGTATGTATACAGCAGTGCTGATGTTTGGCGGTAAACTTATATACGGTCGTAGGCCAGGTGTATATAGAAAAATGGCCTACCACCAACCAAACCGAGAGATGATCTGAACTGGGAATCGAACCAGCAACCTCTGGATTATGAATCCAACTGTGTATCCACTAGGCTTACGATCAATTAACGAACATACACACATACGTTGCTAAAATACTTATCTTCCGTTTGCTTCGCCGTAGTTGGGTAAATACTATAAATAAGCACAAAGTCTAACACTACGCTCAAAAACAGTGAATAATAAGCAACATTATCTCCCACGGTAGTAACACACGTCTTTCCGCTGGATTTACTAACGCTAGGCGTCGGGCCCGGCTTTGCATGTATTTATCAACCGTCAGTTTCAAGCGGGTAGAGGATTTGCTGACGTTATCAGGGCTCAGCGAGAACGTATTAGAGTGTAAGAATTCAGAAACTACAGTCATATCGTATTGTTGTTGAATTATTGTTATTTCATTAAGTGGTTACTTTATAGTTGTTAGTTTCTTGATTGTTGTAACATTATTGTTGTTACTTTAAGCTGGTAGCGTTAACGTTGACGTTGTTAGAGTAGGCTAAGCTTGAACACAATCTCATCCTTATGTTTAGTGACGATGATGTAAAGGATGTTATGCGAGTTGTTTCATTACTCATCATCAGCCGGGAAATGTCCACTGCTGGACAAAGGCCTCCGTTATGGTACGCCACATCGACCGGTCCCGAGCCACCTGCACCCTGCGACTCCCTGCAACTCTAACCAGGTCGTCGGTCCATCTAGTAGGGGGACGGCCTGTTCGACGTTTCCCGATACGTGGTCGCCACTCGAGAACCTTTACTCCCCACCGGTTATCGGTCTTGCTACTTCATCTCACTGACTCGTCGAGCTATGTCGGTGACCTTCGTTCGTCTACGCATTTCCTCATTCCGGACCTTATCACGTAGAGAAATTCCGAGCATAGCTCGTTCCATTGCTCGCTGAGTGACTTTGAGCTTGTTTATTCGTCCCACAGTAAAGGACCACGTTTCGGTTCCGTATGTCATCACTGGCAACACACACTGATTAAAGACTTTGTCTTTTTCGTTCGTTCGTTTCATTAGGTTGTTGTTAAAATATTTTTAAAGATGTTTTCAAATTATTGTTGTTACATTTGCGCAAGATATAAAGCATTGGTAATCTAAGAACAGTTCATTTTACAGGTGGTTTTTAGTTCACAGTAACGAATTATTTGTCATAACATAAGCTGTTATTATTTCTTTTTATTGTTGGTATGTGTTAGATAGATATATAGACTGACGACCTGATAAAGGTCGCTGGGAGTCGCTGGATGCAAGCGGCTTGGGGCCGGTACCTTGGTCATTTAGTAACTCATTCTGACACAAAAGGCAATTTTTACCGGTAATTCGTTCCCACGGGATATATCACGGCACATAAGGCATGCAGCACTCAAATATCCAAACACTTAATTATTTCGAAACGGCATTAGCCATGGGACAATTACGGTGAATTCTTCTTTAGCAGTTATCTATATATTGGAGGATGCAATCTCGTATGCATTCACAAACTCATTAGATTACCTTAAGACAGTTCATTGACCCGCAACAAATTAAATTTGTTGGTTTTAGTTCTCAACTAAACGTAACATGTAAGAGTGAAATGTTAAGAATTCGATATATCGATATATAATATAATATCGATTCTCGTCTCGATTTCGATAGCTTTTTGTCTCAACTAATTTATTAAAAATTATTGCCACAAGATAAACAAATTGTAAAGCTGTCACATTAATATTAAACTTATGATTAATTTAGCATCCTAGTTTCATAAACTTTCATTAAGTGTAAAGACAGGAAAGTTTGTTTGAAAACTGTACCGTTTTGGAGGTTACTTTAGGATTAATTTGTCTCAAGCGATGTAATACAAATCGTGTATCGGCGGCTGTCTTATCAAAGATATTATCCTCAACATTCATATGTATTTTTGCGCGTCTACAAAACTCAAGATTCTTTTTACAGTATGATCACTCGGGGGTGTTTGGGTCATGGAAACGCCTGTTGGTTACGATTCCTTAGACTAGCTCGTGATGGCAACAACAAATCAGTGACTGTTGATGACGTCATTAATTAAGGTATATTCAGCTACGTCCGGGGGCGGGGGGAGGCAGGGTGTCGCAGGTGAGGGCTACAGATGGCGCTCGATTTTAATTTCCTGTGCGAACGACACGAGTGCAGTGGAGGAGCGATTTATTTATGTAAATAAATATTTCACCCCCGCGCCTTCCTACTCCTTTGCCCCTTTTTCCATCCCGTAAATGTTGATGGCGTTCGTTTGATGGGAGTTTTTGATAAATGAGGAAATCCGTAGGCGAACTGAGGTCACTGACATAGTGAGCTGAAGTGGCAATACGCAGGCCACATCGCTTGTACGGATAACGGGCAGTAAAAGTTCTTGAGTGGAGTTCTTAGTTCCATATACTGGGAAACGTGTACCAGGCCGTCTCCCTACTAGATGGATCGTCGATGTAGTCGCGGGGAGTCGCTGGATACAACGTGGCATACCATGAAGGAGGCCTACGTACAACAGTGGACGTTTCCCAGCTGGTGATGAAGAAATAAACAGGCACTTTCTGAGCCAGGCTTGGCAGCAACTCTTATCCTCTATTTTGGTCATATATCTTAATTTTTAGAGCATTTTTTCGCAGAAAATATATTTTATCCGTTTGCTAGCCGGATTGCTGAAAAGATAATCCTAGTTTAAAGCTTTCAGGTCACAGAGTGGCCTGAGCGATTTACAGGCTGTAGGTCCAGTAAAAACGGGCAAACATCGTAAATCTCTGTTAAATACGGCGCGATACAGGATCCGTGTTTGTTTATTTGAAGAACGATTAGTCCGCGCGCCAGTCGCGTGCAGTAGTGTAGGTGACGGACAAAATGATAAAACCAACGTCTCTATTTATTTTCTATGCCAAAAGCAACATTTTATTGATGACCGTGTGCCTCCTTACAGTTCGTTGTTATTGGTAATAAAAATTAAAAGTTGAACAATATATCTTAAATATAACCCATACCTATATATTAAATGTGAAAGTGAGTTGGTTTGTGCGTCCTCAATCAGTCCGTCAATCGTACGTAACGGAAGGGCAGAAGAATGTCTAGATTTTTTGTATAGGGATAGTTGAAAGACATCTAGGAAGGCTTCCTTAAATCCCGATAGGGTATGTGAGAACAAATCAGATTATTAAAGATAACCACAAAAATTCAACAAACCAACTTTACTCAAATTTATTTTTTTATATTAGGTTTTGTTTTTTCGTTACATTGGTGAAGATTTTTAGTAAGTGAGTGATCACATAAAAACATTATTTTACGAGATAACTCAAATATTTAAAAAAAATTCAAACATTTTCAAATGTAACGGCTGTGTTCGCAGAGAGATTTGATGGTCTGCATTCGGACCAAAAGTCAGCAGAAATATTGCGGTTCAAAAATTATAGTGCAAATAAAAAATTGAAGTAAAAATCTGTTTAATAATGTACAAACAAAGCCCTTTTGTGACTCTACTTTGAAATTTCGATTCCCTAATGCCCCTTCTTAAATATCCATTAAAATATTTCATAAATTATTTCAGTTACTGGTGATAATCGGACGAACGGACGCACAGACAGACAGACAAAGACCAGAGTGAGATTATTTATTTGTGTAAGCCGTAGTTGCCTATAATTGCGGCAGCATTTAGAACTGAATTTGTGTGTGTGTGTCTGTGTGTGTAATTGCTTTGTAATGATGCTTGCTGTGTTGGCAACCAATAAAATAAAATAAATAAGGGTTCCGTTTTAGCATCGGATATTATGAACCCTAAAAAGAAGATATATTTTAGATCTCAACTGAAAATCAAAATGGCCGCGCGTCACCGAGGCCTTAAATTACATCATGACGTCATCTCCTCGCTCCAAAAGGTCTGCCGCGACGAGCCGAATCGTTATCATATTTAAAGAGAATTGGCTGAGTAATCAAGTTAATTTCACAAGCGAATAAATATTCATATCGAATTGAAAAGATCGATATCTTTGGGAAAGTTCCGCCGATGTCGAGCGTTTCCTACCGACTTGCGTTCGTCGTTTGTTTTGGTTCTTTGTTTACATTTGGTAGGCACGAAAAAGAGGGTTGGTGAATTTTTCGTCATTTCACTGGAAATAGTATTTTAAAAGATTACGTCTAAGATTTTAAAGAAAAGGGGAGTATACATTTTTGAATGTTTATGGAAACAAATATGTGCAGCTACATAAACTCTGGGAAGATGAACAAAAAGTTCGTGAAAATGAAGTAATGAACGAAAACTCAATTACCTTCACCGTTCTGGTAATGGACATGCGATATAAGAACTGAATTAAACTGTTTGATGTAAGTGAATAGCCAATATTTTCCATACTAATTGCAATTATCATTTTGGCTACGTTGGCCTAAGAGATAAAAAAATATATATTGAAATATGTTAACCTGATTTTGTACGGCAGAGTATTGAGTGATTTATTACGTTAGTTTTACAGTGAAATATATATTTATATGATCATGATGTCCTGACCACTAAGGAAGATGTAGATATGAATCCACTTGAAGAAAAAAAAATTTTTTCTATCTTTCAATAAAAAAGAAATAAAGGTCTCAGCAGTTTATCAATGGCCATTCATTACAGAAAAAGAAAAACAATGTAATCGCAAGCTTCTGGCATACACTTCAAAGTGTTTTGTGTAGAGACTCCCTCAATCCCGAACACAATCACGGACCCGAATATTAATTACTATTCCTGTTATTAGAGTTGGAGCGTCCTGTAGTAACTTGGCGGGCTGATGTTGATTTCCCAGAAACTATTTTTAATTTCCCCCAGGGCTAAGTGCGGCTTGGCTCTAACATATCAGACTGACTAGCAACAAAACTAATTGTTGATTGGGTTGATTAATTAATTTAATTTTAATAATCTATTATGACAATATTGTTCCAATAGCGCATAAACGATTAGGTCTCATCATAAGTAAAGGTTTTTAGCCACATAGTAGTAATTTCCTTACTATTATGGTACCTCATTGTATATATGTTTAATACTCTATTTTGTTTTAGAGGCGTTTATCGCAAGCTATAGTTTCGCAAAGTTTGTTTTAAAATCTTGATTTTGTGAAACAATGGTTCAAACATAAGGTTTTTGTGAGTTCGTAGAGTCAGGAAAAATAGGTAGTTTTCTCATCGTAAACACATACGTATATGATAAAGACTATCAGTACAAAAATTTATACTGTTTGAAGTACAGTTAATCATTAGTAAAATGTGTTGTATTCTTTTCTAACATAAACAACACAAGTAAGTCACACTGGCAGCCACAATAGCGCCAGAGCTCCATCCAAGTACTCTAGCGGCCATCTTCTTTTTGTCAGCTTTCTTCCGGCTCATTTATTAACCGACTTCCAAAAAAGGAGGTTATTAGTTCGGTCTCGCGACGAGCGACATCTGCTCGAGACTTATGTGTCCGACAGATGGCCCTGCAAAACATAAAATGCTCGCAAAAAATATAGACACACTTCAACGATCAAACATGCGCCATCATGTAGCGTTGACTGAAATTATTGCTGTGGACACGACTGTTCATCAGAGCTTGTTCCGTAAATAGCAGGTCCCTTTACTACCATTCAGACGCGAGGTAGATACAATTATAAAGTTATGGTTTTTCACGTTTGGAATAAATCTACCTCAACGAATAATGGGTGACAAATATGATGATGAACTCAAAGGTATTTGAATTTCATATTTTATGTTTTACTAAAGATAATTTCGTTACGCATATTATTTTGGCAGCCATGTTTTGTCAAATATGTTTTTCATAGTCAAAATTGATGATGTTGACCTTTGATTTTGGCTTAGTCAATATGATCTTTATGACAATAAAACGTTGCATTTATTTAGCGTTTGATTTCTAAATCAGTAAACTTTGGCGTACAAAGATTGTATATAAAGTTACAACAATCTGTCAATTTTATACAATTACGCTACAACTATATGCTTTGGAAATTCAAGTTCGTTTTGCATTAATATAATTTGCTGCCGTGTGTACATAATGATTTAAATCAATGTCTCTACAATGGCTGGCAAAATTGGCACCCACAATTGAGTAAACATAACCTCAAACTATTGAGGATTTGAAAGTCAAGAGGAGGATATGAAAAATCTAAATCTGTATATTTTTTTTACAGAGTATAGATCAACGCTTGGCCACGATCTCGCCTGATGGTAAGCGACGATGTGGCCTACGATGGTGCGCGTTGGTCTAGAAGATGCCTGTTCACCCTCGACTTGAAGACACCCAAGTTATAGTTTTCTTATTTTACTGTTGTCAATAACTTAGACTATAGTAAATCTAGTAGTCTTCAGGTGTACTAATGAAAAACTAAATGAAATGTTATTGTTGATTTTATTCCTTTGAACACTTTACATTTACGTCCAATTTCGATACGTTTATCACTCACGGCGGCACGCGTCATACTTTCTCGCTCACTCGCAAAAAAATAGCACCTGAGCTTTAACAAAATCTCGGTACCTAACATTTTAACTACATCTAGTTAGTCAAGTGCCATGTCCATAGTTTTAGCCAGTCACTGCGGCGTAGGCAGGACATTGCGTGCCATTTTTTCGAGCCTGCGAGCGAATAGTCCGACAATAAAATCGTTCGATTTACGTGACCGAAACGAATTCCGAATGCTTCTGTTTCAGAATATTTAGCACTGCTGCATTGTTCTCCACTGTTGCGAGTCCATAGTTTTAAAGTTATGGCTTTTAGTACAGCGATGTAATTACGTGCTGGGCTTAAGAAAAATGAGACTATTAGAATTATTTTAGGCTTTATGTATTTGTACTGAGATGATACTGCAGGGATGACATAAAGGCATCGAGATATCGACATTCTGCTTAACAAAATGGCGTGACAATATTATCTCGTGACCTTTATGTTAGCTCTGCTGAATTGGTTCGACATAAAATAACCTAACTAAAATAAACCTAACCTAACCAACAACGTTTATCCGCCATGACACTCCGCTAAGATGCTACAGAAGTCCGCCAGAGGCAGCACTATACATCCATCTAACTAATATTATACACATGAAAGTGAGTTTGTTAGTCCTTCTTTTACGCCGAAGTGAAGAAATACAATGTCAAATTTTTTATAGTGATTTTTGAAGGGTCGTTGTTACTTTTATCCAGATCGAACAAGTAGTTACAGTAGGATGACGTCAAGTCCACGCAGATGAAGTCGCGGGAAAAATAATACTATAAATGTAAAAGGAAAGAAGCAATAATTCTGTAACCACGAAATATCTTCAGAGTAGCACTCAAAACGGAAGCGAGTGTAAGCAATTTATGGAAACGTTTATATTACGCAATTTTTAGTATAAATTCGTAACGGAATAAACTTATTTACGGCCGTATACAATTTATTAGGCTCGTTAAAGCGTCATTGGAAGAGTCCCGTTTTCAAAACTCGGGATCAGCCCCTCAGCAGTGAACTCCGATAATTTGTTCCTCAACTTGCGTCGTACATCGGGGGCTTATGTATTGTTGATTGTTTAGCGTATTCCCACGTTTCTCGTTTGACAAAGCAAGCGTCGATTATCTGAATTATGGGGATTTTCATAGATCTCTTATACCTAGATACCGTGGGATTTTTCACTTGTCTTTAAAGCAGTAGCTTCAGGTCATATATGAGGACTGCACGGAGGAAACGGTTTAGGATTTTAATTCGAATTGGAAGTATTGAAGTCAGAAAACATATTTATATGACTTTTCCAGGCAAGCGTATATCGCAGGGTTAGTGTTAATGACTGGGTCGCAAAATGTCATCTTATGCGGTGAGATTGTGGTCATGACATACTGTAAAGTTTTAGGTTCATATTCCTGTCTATATTTAAGAAACTGACCTCAAGATAAATCAGAAAATATATGGTCAGAATCTTTAGAATCATCTCTTAATAGGATCCTGAAAGTCGCCCTAGAAATGAATTAAAAACAATGAACTAGTTAGCAGCTATTAGGACAAATAGTCCCCATTGAAACTCCTAAATATTGTTTCATAACGGCGAAATGTACATAAGCACTAATTTTGTTGGGACATATTTAACGACGTCAGCCATCTAGGTCGTAAAGATCGAAATACTTACACGGAGCAACTTTCCCCGCCGACTGAAATCTAATCCCGGCGTAAGTTACGTTACGCATAATGAGTTTTGTTAGCCTCGGAAACAATTAACGAACTTTTGTAATTTAATTTATGCTCATAATAGACCGAGACACGTCGGTATTTGTATTGATATCCGAACTTCGAGTTTAGCTTTAGTTGGTGGGTACATCAGGATTTCGCTACTACTAATTTTATTTTCCTTATTTTTTGATATTGTTGAAAACGTTGACCCGTAGCATTCAATTCCCTTGCACTACACCGAGAATTTGAAGCTTACTCAAAGTCGCGAGAAAAAACGCTAAAAAGTTTAATAGTAGTAAATTAATTGTATTATTAAAAGAAACTCATGGAAACAGGGGTAGCAACCCTAGAGACTTTTGTTCAGGACTTTGAAACCTGACTTCGAAATCCACAACATACTGAAACCACGTTTTCTATACTTTAGGTCCGGGCCCTTACTTTTAGTTATTTCTTTAAGAAGATAGATCAACGCTTGACTTCAATCTCACCTGATGTTAAGTGACGATGAGGTCGACGAAGTTACGCGTTGGTCTAGATGTCTATTTACTATTATTTCAAGATTCCCAAGTTGTACTTTTCAGGGAACACGGAAAAGTTCGTTTCAATTGTAGTACTATGCATCAGTGGAGACGTAATTGATCTATGTGTTATATTTCTTTGGTCTACAACTATCTTTGAGTTAACACTGCATGTCTTCCTTAAAAATATATATATTACTTTCCTCCTTGTTTAGCAGTAGGGTATATAGTTTCGGTTTATTTGATAATGATCAATGTATTGTATTTGAGTTATGACTAGAAGCAGACACAAATATAATGGAAATTATAAAGGAAATGTCGGTGTTTAATATGTATATGATATCAATACGGGTATGCCCTGAGCTTAGTAGGGGGACGGCCTGGTAGACGTTTCCCGGTACGTGGTCGCCACTCGAGAACCTTTACTCCCCACCGGTTATCGGTTCTTCGAGCGATGTGGCCTGCCCATTTGCCAGATGAGTTTATAAACTTGAATTATTCAATAAATATTAATCTTGACATGTTTTAATTTTAGTTGCAGTTATATTTTGTTTTAACTGATTATAGTTACAGTAGTGCCATATACCGACGCATCACGCTTGTCTTTCAAACTGTATTTGTCACCTTGTATAACCGAGTTTGCATACAATAAACGATTTTCTTATCAAAAGGAACTTTATTCCGACATGAAAGCTGACATTCTTGGCACGACGCCGCGCCGGCACTCCTGCGGGCGGCAAGTGTCGATCATTGAGGGCAACGCGGAGCCACGACGAGATACATTTGCGTTTGATATGATGTCGTTGTACTATCAAATATCAACGAATGCTTAGAGCACCTTTTCACCGGACTACACTGAAGCCAAGGGAGGGTATTACACGATTTTAGTACTCCTTATATGATTTTTCTGCAACTTATACCGGAACACAATCGTGCTATGAGAGATGATGTTTGGTGGCATACCTGGGTAACAGCTAGCCAGGCGGACCTAGAAAATGCCCTAGGACCAACCAAACCGAGTACTGACAGATACACCCACTGAGAATCGAACTATTGACTATCGAACCTTCGAACTGTTATTTCAACAATTAGCCGTGAGGCCACGGAGTTGGTTAAAATGTAATGTATGTATTTAACCGTTTCTGTGGCCTAGTGTCTGGACGTACAATCTGGAGGTCCCGGGTTCGATTCTCAGTGGAGGTGCTCGAACCGTCTCCGGATCTTGGAATAAAATCTCCCATGCACGCCCTAAATGATTATTTCAAAGTATTGTCTAAGGCACAATAGCACAATCACAACAGTTCAGAGCAAAAAACGTTTCTCCGAAAAAAGGACCAAATCGAAAATCGATTATGACGTGTACATGTGAGGGCGGATCCGGAAGTGGCGCCATAAATCCGCGGCTCGAGTCCGCCGGCGCACTTCCGGTGGCGCCCGCGCCCAATGGCGCCAACGTCAGTGGTTTTACATTCATTTTCCGTTTAATTTTTCGGTTTATGTGTTTGAGTGATCAAATCGTCAATAAATTGTAACAGGAAGTAGTTATTCATCATGAACAATTAAAAAACGAGCAGTTATCCACAATAAAGGTAAATAATAAATCCCGTACTAAAAACCACTTTACCCTTATGAGATCTGATTACTCCAGAAATCGGTGAAATAAGGACAAATCAACTACGAAAAACGTACACATTATACTATCGGCTACATATAGAGGTACAAAACCTGCACTTAAATGCAAAGTCTAAACTCACATTCATGAATACAGAAACTTTAATACCAATTGCGTAGATGCTACGAAGATCGTAGCGTATAGCTCGTAGCATAACCGTAGGGCAATGCTACGAAAACATCACATTCTCTTCACAGAGTCATTCCTCATACCCTCAGCATGCCCTCAAACTTAAACCGTTTGATAACATTTTGGCGTACGAAGATTGATACGGCCTCGTGTCGCGCCATCCATCACTCGCTACGTAAACACGCTCCGCTCTTGACAATACCAATAAGTGTCAATGTACACTATAAATAGATGAAACGTCGTAGACCGAGGAGACGTGTATTGACATCGAGATGGGTGTAATTGAAAGTCGCTTTGGATGGTGGTGGGGCTGAGAGCTTTTTATAGTAGTTGCATTGAAAATGTAAATCAAAACTAGAGGATGGACCCTTTTGCTCAAAATCCTTCTGAGTGCTGACAATCACATGTCGGGTATGCTAGTTGGACAAAAGATATACTAATATTAAATTTTTACAAAAGAATCCCTGTTTTACCTGACTGCGCCAGAAGGAGGGTTATGTTATCGAGAGTACGTTATGTATGTTTTGGTTTGTTTTGGCACGCTCTGCAGCCTGAACGGCTCCATGGATTTTAGCTTGAGAGGTGTCGTTAGATTCGTACTTA
The DNA here is from genome assembly GCA_910589575.2 of Carcina quercana. Taxonomy (NCBI): domain Eukaryota; kingdom Metazoa; phylum Arthropoda; class Insecta; order Lepidoptera; family Depressariidae; genus Carcina; species Carcina quercana. The sequence continues at coordinate 2,519,482 of OU342440.2, read as the reverse complement.
CTACGAGAGTGACACTGGGTATATCAAAATCATAATAAGTTAAACAATTTTGTACGATCCACGTACATTTAGTTTCTAGCTTAAGTCAGCATTGTACGGTGCCCCGCTGGTCGCGCCACCGCGCTCCACCAGTGCACACTCAACCGCCACGCGGTAAACAGAGAAAATCACCAAAACTAACGGTGTAAACGAAACTTAACAATAAACAGTTAAATAGTGAACTTCTGCACTCATTAATCACCTAAACATCAACTTTAACTACAGCTACATACTGCTGCGTGTACGGCGCTAACTGGCCCGTACAAATTTTAAAAATTTACTTTTACTTCAAATTGTTGACATTAATAGCCATGGCCTAGAAGCTGCACGGTTAGACTCACGATACGTAAGTACCGCGTTAGATTCGCAGTTGGGGTACTTATTGTTACTCAATTTACGGCGATTTCTAGGTCTGCCTGGCTACCACCGTTAATTCATGAGAGCCGCCAAACATCAGCGTTGTGTTCTGGTAACATAAGTAAAAGTAGGTAATACATAAACAACCGTCCAAGTGCGAGTCAGAATCGCTCACCGACGGTTCCGTACAGAATATGAATAATTAACACACTGAAAATAATAAATAATAGGAGGTAAAGTAATATGTATGGAAAAATGCCTAAACGAATACGCCTGTAGAAATCAACGAGAAATTATTAGCAAAATTGCTAACATTAAGAATATACCGATAGGCGCTGGAACAGTTTATAATCGTAGAAGCGATTTTAATGATATACAATTTAAAAATTCTACTTTTCAGATTTATTCCTATACGTGTGCTGTAAGACCTTCTTCTTGGAAAATTTCAGGATTCTAGGTCAATAGGAAGTAGCCTATAAATTTGATGCGCTGTCAAGGGAAATCGTCAAAATAAGCGGCAAAAGTGGCCATATATTTTTATTGCGTTGACTTACAAGTTTGGTTTCTTCACAGATCAAAAGGATTGCAGATTTGAGTATTGAATATTTTATTTTGATTTTATAACTCCGCGTGTTTCTGAGAAAAAGGGTCTTGATGGATAGACATTAGACATACTTTTCTTTTTCAGGTACGGGACCAAAAAAATTGTAAATACATTAACCACCCTTTTCGGAAAGAGTAGGAATACAAGACTTTGTAATCGTTAATCGGCGTTGCTGTTGATAGAGCTTAAATAAGTCATTCCAATGTTATACAATACTCGTGAGCTTTGACTGAAGTGCGTCTGTGTTTGTATAGGTCAGGTGAGGTCAGGAGAGACCAGTTCAAATAGAGAACCTGTTTGAGGTCTCTGTCTGAGTTGAATCCATTACACTTCACAGTATTTAATGTTGGTAACTTTGAAATTCGTTTAATCACATTCAATCAATACAGCTGTACTATTTATATAGCCCGAGGGGGTGTTAGACTTCTCAAGCGGCGACTTTTTCTAAAGCCATGACTGAAGTGAATTGATAAATCATCCAAAAAAGTATATTTTAAAAAACGAACTAAATTATTGAAAAAATCAGGGAAAATGGAGTTCAAAATGCTAGGATTTCTTTTTTATATGTATAATTTTTGGTTGATCAAAATATATTTTTTTTATATGCAAAGGAATTTATGTCGTGTCCCCAATATTATTATGTGTACAATGCACCTTTTTTTCGAGGGGGAAATCTTCTAAAGATACCCGGACTCCTTAGGAGAGAATCCGGGATATGTGAAATTTTTATTCACTAAAACCCCCTGCGGTGGTCATCCTCCGCGCAAGTCGAAGAGCCCTGGGATCTCCTAAGAACACACCAGAGCTCCACTGTTGCACCTAGTCGCCCATTGTGTATTGGTTAGTGTTTGTAGACAATTTATCATAAAAATGTCAAAACTTATAAATAATATAAGTGGATTAGCTAGTTAACTCGGTTAATAGTCATAATTTCACATCACAAACTTTACACCCATAAACAGAAATGCAATTACAAACATAAATCACGTGAGGAACACTCTGACGTCAGATGTCTATACTGAAATAAAGTTGTCTCTGTGTAACAAAGGCCATCCATTATAAGAGCGAAGAGTATAGCTTTATGTGGTTAACTTCAACGTCAAATTACACTCCATCTAATGGACTAAGATGTTTGTTCTTTATTGTACTAAGTGGAAATTGACGAATTTTATTACATCGACGACGTCTTTTTTCTATGGTTACGTTTTGTACACAAAAAACTACGACAAATTTTTTAATCTGATTGTTATAAAATTACCTCTATAATTTCTTATAGTCCAGACCATCACTTGCCTTTTCCCAGAAAAACTGAGGCGTGACAGAGTAACCAACACACTATCATTTACAATAAGGATGCTGAGCTCTGTATTTGGTTCCCGAGTCATTGTGTAGACGGCAGAGCGCTCCCAGTTGATGGATGACGTCGTGGGGATCAATCTTCCGCCGAACTCTTGTTGTCATCCACCTCATTCCTGCGCACACTACCGCATTGATCGAGCTTTTCTCAGTACATGCTAGGTTACTACAGTGTCATGCTTCCTAGATCAAACTCGTTCAAAATGAGACAAATACAAAATTATGAATGCGAACCTGATATTGTTTGTTTGTCCTTATGTCTTAGGGAGAATCAGAATGACTTGAGTTTTGGTATAGGGATACTTGAAGGGTCGAGAAAGTATATAAGCTACTTTTTATACAGATTGAACAAGTTATTCCCGTGGGATGCCATTTAAGAGGCTATGTTGGTAAGACCACGTGGTCGGTTTCAAGGTCAAATTGTTTTGTAGCTGTCCCTCTCCGAGCCCTATCCTACCCGAGCGCGTACGGTGAGACAGCATACATTATGCGATGTTATCCACTCGTTATTTGGATGTTTCGTAGTCCAGGGATCATTTGAAGGATACAGTATATTATGTAACCATTTTTTTAATACAGTATAATAATGAAATTTCAGATGTCGGTGGTTTTTCCAAATTGTTTCATACTCTTGTAAATCAGGTTCAAAGTTGGGGCTTTTTACTACCGAAAAATACAATACTTTGACGCCCTGTAACTCTGGAAGTATAAATTTTAACGAAAATCTGACTCACCACCGACACAGATATTTGTTTCTAGATTGTGTTTTGAAAATTTCATAGATTTTCATAGCTTAATACTCAAAATATGACTGGACTACGTTTGTATGGGCGCTTTGACAACAGCATACCCTCTTAAAGTCCTCGCGGACGCATGGAATCCGTTTTACTGGGCCATGCGTACAATATTTACGTAAATAAATATGAACACTTGGGACTGTATTCACCGGACTTCAGTTATAAAAGGCCAGCAAAAAAATTCCATTTCGATTTTTTTTGCAAACCTCTTGTTACATTTTTTATCGTTTTTGGTAGGTTGTTGTGTGTGTAATCATATCGTCCTGTGATGGAGGTTCGTCTGTATCTTGTGTACGTCTGACTATAGCTACATGTAATCGCTAGGCGGGTTCGTACAGTTCGCGGTAACATGAGTTTCCACTCAGCGCATTGCTAGAGGACCCCGGGCCACAGCTGGACCCATACCCGTCCGCATGTCCAACATAGCTGTGTAGGCTACTCTGGCTTGTTACGGGGTTCTACATCATGTTGCAAACATTCTTTTAATTATAACTCATCAAGTGTGAACAAACAGTTTATATAATACACTATTATATTTTTTCAAATATGTATATGTAAAGAAAAATATAATTTTCTTCATTTGCCGCGCCTGAAGTTCAAGTGCCATGGTGACATTTATTTTGTAATCTATGGTTAATGATACAGCTGTCATGAGAGGGCAATTTTTGAAACAAGTTACATACTCATACACACATATATAACTCATACTGTTAATTGTGAATGTTACATACAATAAAATCTTTCTTACAGTTAAATAAACCCAGTTATGTTTTTACTGACGGTATAGTCCAAATCACTAAGAATAGCACTATCTTATATATATAATAGTGCTATTTTTAAAATCCCAATCGAAAAAGATATACTAGTGGGGTAATTTCTGAAGTACACGCGGATGAATTCGCGGGTTAAACTTAGTATTTTATAATTGCATATAGAATAGCGATAAAAATCCTTTACCGTATCTGATTATGATTTATGTAACACAAACACCCAAACGGATCAAATAAAACTATCTCATTTTCAGTACAGATAATAAAGGCAGCGACCTATAACACTCCCCTGTGCTACACTGCATACGGGCAGTCGGGTTGCCAGTGGATCAGTTTTCATAATTCCAGCGCCACTCATTAAAACCCCCTCCATATTTAGAGCGTCCGAACCTATTTATTTATGCACAAAGGCGGAATTTTCGCGGGATAATCCGGACGACGATAATGGCACGCGTCTGAGACTAGTTTGTGGACAGATACGGATCTAGGTGGGGCGCTGATTCGACTGATAGATATCCGGGGCGTGGTGCGTATTCCGACCGTTTAGATGGAGACCAGTGATAGAGATAATGACAAAAACATTCAGCCAAAATTGTGTCGCGAAATAGGAGCGGTCATTGATATATTGATATTGGATATGTATAAATAACACACTGAAAATTACAAATAAAATAGGTAAGGTGAAAAAATGTGATGTGAAATTAAAAAAATCTAGTTTTCAGATTTATTCCTATAATTGTTGCTGCTAATTGCTGTAAGACCTTGCTTCCTAACAAATTTCAAGGTTATAGGTCAACGGGAAGTTTCCTTTAGGTTTTGATCCCTTGCGCTAGCAAAATAAATCGTCAAGCTATCTGGCATAAACTATTGTGTTAGAATTTTTTTTTCACCGATCGACAGACTGACGGATGGATCACCAAGTGATCCTGTTAGTGTTTCTTTTTCTTGAGGCACGGAACCCTGAAAATACCGTAGGGCGAACATGCCCTTCATCTGATTTTTCGGATATTAACATACTACTCTGATATAATGATTATAACTTTGCCACACTCAAGATTGACTGACTCAAAACACTGACAACTGCTTCGTTATTACAAATTTGCGATGCAATTTGACTTTTTCGGCTTTATAAATGTAAAATGTTGGGTTAAATTCCTCTTGTTTTGAGGCTTTTAGTTTTTAACCGACTTCAAAAAGAGAGGAGGTTATCAATTCGACGGCTATGTTTTCTAATGTTTGTTACCTCATAACTTTTGACGGGATGAACCGATTTGAATGATTCTTTTTTTTATTCGAAAAGTGGTGCATCCCATGTGGTCCCATTTTAATTTGGCCCAGTTCTGACAACGGCATCCATGAGAAAACTATATAAATCTTAAATTTGCCATAGTAAAAGTAGACTTTTAGGGCAATTGAAGTCGGTTTCCATTTCTATTTAAACGCATTTACTTGTAATGTCTCACTTTCAGCACACAAAAACCCAGTAACTCACTTATTCACCATTGAAATGCGTCCCTTATCTCACAGCAAAAACATCACTGAATACACCCCTGCACCGCTGCATTTGTAATGCATGGCTTCCCCTTATCCAGTGCAACTTCAGCCTCTATTAGACTTGCAGATATTTGTCGCGAAGCACGGACAGGAACTGGCTTCTGAAATATGGCTGGCTGTGAGCTCTTATTTATTACTTTTAAGCTGTGGGGAGCTGTGGCTTAAAGTTTTATGTCAGGTGTTAAGTTTCAGGCTAAACGTTTTAAGACATTTTAACGTAAAGCCATTTTATACTGTGTTACACTATTACTTGAGATTATTCTAGACAAGGTAAGGAATGGTCTGTTAACAGCAAACAATTGTACAGATGTAGCGTCGCCGCTGGAGAATGGCGCCACTAAGTAAGTGCTTAGAATGACCACTAGCAAAATATCGTTATTCCTTTACAACTCGATATGTAGATCATTCATTACCCAGCCTTATACCGTTACTATTCCCCTAGCTTTATACCTTTTCTCAATCAGGGCCGGCTCCTAAACCTAAGGTATTGGCGTGGGTAGTTTTTATGGAAGTGACTGCCATCTGACCCTCCAACCCAGAAGGGAAACTGAACCCTATTTTTGGGTTACGATTTTGTTAAGGCGCTACATTGAAACCCTAATGGGCGACTTGTGTGAGAATCTGGATCTGTAATATTAGAGCCATAGGGTCGGGAATGTCATCGCTCCGCGTGAGCCCTACGTTTAGACACGCGAAAAAACACATTTAATTCATTTAAGAAATAATCGTGAGGATTAGAAAAAACGCAAGTCGATAACTAACAATATTATTGGCCAGTAGTAACCAAAGCACTCGTAGCGGTCACCCATCCACTAACCGACAACGCCGAACGTTGCTTAACTTCATCAACGTTCTTCATCAACTGATGCAAGCAATGAATCAAGATCATTACCGACCGAAACCGACCGTTTTTTAACGTACGCTACCGATTGGTAAAATCAAGTTGGTAAAAAAGAAATATCATCATAATCATCAATAGCTTATATACATTCCCACTGCAGGGGCTCAGGCCTATTTTCCTACTGAGAGTGTACGGCCCATATAGTCCAACCACGCGGGCCCAGTGCGGATTGGCGGACTTCACATGCCTGTTAAAGACATGTAGGTTTCCTAACGATGTTTTCATTCACCGTTCAGCAATCAGATAATGTACTTGATTTAAAAACAACAACAACTCATAGGTACACGGCTGGATTCGAACCCGGAACCCTCAGATTGAGAGCCCACGCCTTATCCATTGCGCCACCGACGCTTGACTATGTACATATACTTCTTGTTTATATATACGAATAGCAGCATTGAAATAACAGTGATTTAAGTCTATGTGTTAACAGTTATGTACACAGCAGACAAAGACTGACACCAAAATTTATGAATCGATGTAAAGCGAGCGAAAAACAAATCACTTGGCTGTATTCAAGCGATACCATCGCCGCCATCAGATATACTCGTAAATCAAAACGAAACAGCAGACAAAAGACTCGGTAAATGAATACTTTTCCAATTAAATCGCGGACTTTTTAGAGTTCCGTGCCCGATGTGAGCGAACGGCAAAGGGAAATGACCCTCAGTTAAATACTGTTGACGATAGACGTCATTATTTCTGTGCAATCGAGAAAATGACGTTCATACACGAATATTATAAATAAATGCTAGTATGTTTGTTTGATTGTCACTCATGGGACCTCAACAGCAGATCTTATGAGACATCTTTTTAAAACAAAACGGTTCTTTATTCATGAATAAATAGCAATGTCGGAGAGTAATTTAACTGTAAAATGTATATTTTTTCATATGGATTCAAAGCAAGGAGTTTATATACTAAATTCCTTCATGCAAGGCCATTAAATCCTATTGGGATACACCTGCCACAGAGAATATAAACGCTGTGTAAATAAATCTGTCAAAATAGTTAACTAGATTTTTTGGGGAAGTATACACTGCCATTATGTTTTATGACAGATTAATTTCTACCTCTTCCACGCCATCTATTGACACCATTGATAAATCAACTGACATACGTCTCTTTCTGTCTACTTTTGACATGATGGTAGTTTGATGATAATGAAATTGACGCATACGAAATTGCAAAGCAGGCAAACATAACTTTTAATCTAAAATTTAATGATTGTAAAAAGGTGATTTATTTGCTTTTCCAATCTGTTTTGTAACAGTAACAACTTCATTAAAATGAAATGATTCAACGAAAAGCGCCAAAGCTCCTATTCTTTGAAAACTCTTGAAACATACGGAACCTTTGGCTACGACTCCAACTCACACTTGTCCGTTTTTTTAATTAAACGAACGCTTAAAGCCCATCACGGCTCATAGGGCTCAATAGGGCAATGTTTTTCGCCTCCCCCTCTAATGCCGATTGACATTTTTACAGCGGCGCGAACGCCAGGAATATTTTATTAGCTCCCAAGTCGATTGGTATAAAAGAGATTTCGTTACGTTAAATACTTTAGGCTTCACCTTTAAATAAGATTCTGAACACTTGGAGAAGGTTTTCAATACGCATTGAATCAGGATTCGATTATTGTTTCTGGAAACATGAATTACATCGATTACAGTCACTTTGAATGTTCAGGTATTTTTGAACGTAATGTTTTTGGTGTGTGTGATTTTGGAGACGTAAAACGTGACTATGCTACCTAACTACCTGTTTTCATCTAATAAATGTTTCTGGCGATCATAAAATTATTACAATGTGATCGCAATTCGCTTTCATCTCGTTTGATGGCAAGTGACGAAAAGGCAGAGCTAGCTCACTCAGCTTATGAGGAAGCAAATGTTATCTTTAATAATAAAAGTGCTATTAACACTGTTGAGAGGTGGCAGACAAAACGTGATGACTTAAAGCCAGGTGGGCACACAAAAGTGCCGTACCACCAGTCAAATTAAGTACCAATAGTACTACAACCCAAGAACTTAAAATTTTCAGTGTAATTGTGAAGCCACTAACGTCGCAGGCGGTTAAGTTATCTACGTCTATGTTATCTTCTGGTATAAAGTGTGTATTGTGTGTGTTGTTCATATAGGTTGTGTAGAGAGAGCGAGTGAGAGAGAAACAACTTAGAATCATAGTAATCACAACAATTAAGCACCACAATTGAACGCCCGGGGCTCGGAATTGCGGCCATAACTCGGTTTGTTGGAGAATCCGCTCGCGCTGCCGAACGTCCAGACGGTACGAATTTTTCATGAGTTGCTCCGACATTATATTTATAGATACACAGGAATTGTCGTCATAGTTGTTATTATCGTTTTCTATACTTTTTTCTTCCGTTCAGGCGACGACGATATGTAATTTGTCACCGTAAAAGTATACCTCTAAAACATAGAACTTATGAATAATGAAATAATTATATGGAACCAGCCTTTCATAAGACTTAAAAAGGAAAATAATTAAAACATTTTAAACATACTTTGAAGCCCATGGTACCAAAGTTCTTATAACATCTGGCAAATAGATTTGAAAAGAATTCGCTTAGTAGGAACGAGTTATTGCATTGAGGCGCAGCGCAGGTAACGGGGGGAGAGGCTGATGGACAGATGCCCTAGAAATACAAACACTGTTTCTGCGCAGTCAAGTTCATTTGTTAATGTTAAAGCTACAGTAATGTTGATTTCCTCCCAGTGATTGTTGCCAAACGTTTAGGAAGTAGTTGAATCGTAATAACCATGTTGACGTTCTTTGAAAAAAAAATATCCCGCTTTCCACTACTGCACTAAACCTATTATAAAAAACATATACCTACTTAAAATTCTTACTCTCATTTAAGTGCCTCAATTAAAGATTAAATTAAATATTTTATTCGTAGGATTACAAATATATTTTATTTATTATTAATTAAAGGATTTATTCAATGAGGACTAAGACATTTTCGAATCGCGCTTGTGCATCTCTGCATAAGACATGACGAGATCGGCGCAGATCGGCGTCCATTTTTCGCACCGAGAGTGAGTAAAGCGATTGCCTCATTCCCGTCCGCCGCCATCGCCAGCGGGTACTCCAAATTAACGAACGTTTTAAAAGTCGCCACTCGCCAATATTCGACACTTGCCGTATTCCACCGCTTCGTCATTATTCGTCAATGTGCGATGAGGACGAACTTCGCAAAATAACTCTCACGAGTACTTTTTGAGGGCTCAGATTTCGAGAGTACAGTATTCAATTTTAATAAGTTGCTGTTCAAAGAGATTTAAATATAGTAAAATAGATTATAGAGCGGACATTTTCATATTACAACTTTGATTTCGAAAGTCAGTGGTACGTCAAATGCTTTGTATGGGTGCGTGACGTAATGTAAAACTTATCTGAGTGTAGTATACCAACTAGCTTTCGTCCGCGACTTCATTTGCAGAAATTATGACACGGGAACTACTTGTTTGGTTCAGTTGGGACTTTCTTAATAACTTTCATCTTCTAGTTGTTCTAGATGTTTATCTTCAATGTTTTAGCGTAACTTTAGCATCAGGCTAGACGAGGGCCAAACGGAAAAATATAGCTAAAGTTATTATAGATACAATTTAAACCTTAAGTTTGCTCAATGCACCATTGGCTGGAGGTATATAACCGTATTTAAATCTTCAGGACTCACATACGTAGTCGGGTAACTTGATTTCTCTATTCAATACTCCATATCTGACATAGTTAGTTTTCAGAATGTCGTCTCTGAAGCGCTTCCAGCGCTAACCTCCAGGTGGTCGTCTATACGCTGGTCTCCGAATAAAGCGCTGCAGCCGTATCGGATTGCAACGCGCATGCGTATTTAAAGTGACTCACCCCACTTGTCAGCTGATCGCTTGGAGGTAGGAAGAATTGGACAAAGCCTCTGGAAGAAATTTATTTATTCCTTCAGTTGTTTTTACCCACGACGGAACGGAGACGGTATATGCGTTTAGGGTGAGAGGTTGTTGGTTTGTTTTATACTGGATAGTTCCACAGCGAACCAAGCAAACAAGTTTAAAAATTCTATTATGAATATTTAAAGATTTTAAAAAAGCCTACTTTAAATGGCATAAAGTAGACCGTAATCATTTATTCTGTGTGATTCACTATTATTATAAAGCAATCCTAAAGTACAACTTTCTTGGACATTTCATATAGATAGATCCTTAGAAGATTTTCTACGAGTATTTGTTTCCTGTACCGTCACTCGGATATTATAAAGTTATGAGTCTTAACATCAGTCAGATAGTCTTGCTGGTTGGCTCCTTTAGCATTTCTTTCATCTACACTCAACGCCTACCGAAACGCTCTAATAGGACGTGTGTGGACTTCCCTTAGTGTGTGAGTGGCTTACCCAAAGTGAACCAAAGCGAGCTTTGCGACACGTTGTTAGAGCGAGACACCAACACGTCACACGTTGGCATGAATGAGAGAGATGCACGATCAATATTTTGAGGTCTGCAAGCTGCGGAACTTATGAAATTTTTAGTAGTTCCATAATGTTTCGCTTTTGTATGTTAATTAGATCTTATGTCGCGTTGGTTTGAATATTGTAATGTTTTGTCAGTTAATACGTGGAGAAGTATGGAGTCGGCGAGGCCTGGAGCAGTGTGAAGGGCTGACAACGTCGCCTCTTTCAGGGGTATAAACTGGTACCTAAAGTAAAGCTGGTTCATTGTGGGCAAGCAATCTATTCCGCCTGACAAAAATAGAAATAATGTGGAACTAGATGCCAAACAAAATGGTGACGTTGCCATTCCGTAATATTTTTGATGAGATGTGAAGTGAAATCCGTAGACGAATGAAGGTCACCACATATCTCGACGAGTCAGTGAGCTGAAGTGGCAATGGGCGGGCCACATCGCTCGAAGAACCGATAACCATTGGGGAGCAAAGGTTCTCGAGTGGCGACCACGTACAGGGAAAGGTGTACCATGCCGTCCCCCTACTAGATGGACCGACGACCTGGTTAAGGTCGCGGGGAGTCGCTGGATGCATGTCCTATGTCCAGCAGTGGGCGTTTCCTGGCTGATGATGATGATGTGAAGAAAAAAGATGCTGAGGATTCGTAGATACGCAGTTGTGTTCAGTGTTCTTAAAAGCTTTAATTTTTACTTATACATACAGATTTTTGTATATTCAACAGTGTTTATTCTACTGTAATGTTATAAATGCTAGTTTGTTTGTTTGTTACCGCTTAAAGTCTCAACGTCACAACCGATCTTTATGGAATTTGGTATATACGTAGTCCATAGTATGGTGAAGAACATAGGCTACATTGTATCTCGGTGAATTAAGTGGTTCCCATAGGCACCGAATGAAGTCGCGAGAAAAAGTACCGGTTACAAATGGGTAGAAACGAGCCATACTAAAATATTAACAACAATTCGTTGAAACTTTGATTTATGAAAAATTAATTTTGAAATCAGAGGCGTAGAGTGACGCCAACCATTAAACATTTATAGAAGTACGAGTAATTGGGCAGTCTGATGCAGAGCTCGGGTTTTTGCCGAAAAATATGATTTTTTAGCTTCAACGAAATGCCACAAAATTGAGAAAAAAATTAAAATGTTTATTATTTAGATGTCACAAACACAAATGATGTTCCACTAGGCTTTCGTGTAGATTTTGCTTCAGCGCTTAATTTTATCTATAAAACAATTCGTTGTTAAATGTAACAAATTTTATCTACTCACTTTACACGGACTATATTACGAATATATTTACGTATTTACTATTACAGAACACAGATATACAACTGCATACTTCAATATATATATATATATATATAAACGTATGAATATAATTACCATACAAATAAAACAGGTCTATGGTTAAAACAAGGCAGACAAAGACACACAGATGAGAAAGAGAGAAAAGATGCTAATAGACACATATGTAGATTCTATATCACTTTCTCTAAAATTAAGAGTACATAGAGCGACAGTGGCGCCCTCGTTTGCTCTTTTCAACAATTATTAAATAATTTCAAAAACAAAGCCAGACTTTTGTAGTTATTGCTGGTTTATGGTTTAACGACACATTATGAATTGATTGTGTGTAGTTAAAGCTAGCTGTTTAGGCTGTTCAATTTATAATAATTTCACATAACCTAAAAATGAATTCTTCATGAATCGATAAACCGGCTTGTGTATAAACTCCGTCTTGGTTTTTAGAATTATTCCATAAATGCGGAGTAATTTAAAAAAGAACGAATGAGGGCGCCTCTGTTGTTGTATGGAGTTTTAACTAACTTTGACATTTCTGAGATTGGAAAGTTACAGTCTTGTCAAAGATAGTATAATTTCAGGAAATGAGTTCAAGAATCTCCATTTAGACATTAAAATCAAGTCATTTTGAACAGAATTAATAACTGCTAATTTTTATTATTTTGCCAGTTAGTTGTTTTGCGATTTTAAGGTTATTTAAATAAATAATTTTAATATCTTCTGACTAACGAAACCTATTCATGTATGTACTTATAAATCAAGTCAAGTAAACCAATTTTGTGAAATTTCTCGGCCCGCGACGTTTTCTGGTACGAGGTCGCCACTAGAGATTTCTTACAATCAACAATTAGGTAAATAAGTTACATTTATAAATAAGGTAAGTAGTTGTAGAAATGGAATATGAAGTCAAAATTGCGTATTACCAATTTAATTTCAGTAAGCAGTATACATAAAATGACTTGGTTTTAATGCTGGTACAGTCAGCTGCAAAACTGTTAAGAATGTTGAGTTTTTGTAAACAATACAGTCAAACTAAAACTGTATTACCGATTTCTCTAACACGGTTTGATCCGAGTATTAAAATAGAATTCTATCAGCTGATTGTACGAAACAAATAATATATAAGCAGACAGTTACAGATGTAAATATAACACATTTAAAGCATTAACAGAATCGAACCGAAAGTAAAATAGAATACGGGAGACAGAGTGGTCGTGATTTGCGATTTTTGAATAGAAAACATATAAAAATGACTCGGCAAATAAAAGAATCGAAAGAACGAAAAGTGAATTGAATTTCCATCGTCGGTATGGACATTTGGAGCTGCGAGTTTTTGCTCGATTCATTTAACATTCATTTGTTATTTTTGACTTACAGGGTTGGATTTCAATTTGATGTCTGATGGTTTTATTTGAATTTGAAAGGAATTCGGGCCGTTTTGTCGTTGTGAAATGACGCGAAGTTGTGGAAACGTTGCGTAAAATGACACATTAGTTTTGTTATTAATGATTTCGAAACGCTACAACTTTTAATTGGTGGAAAGATATTTGTCTATGCATTTCTAGGTAACAACGTGTTATTAAAACCTGCTTCCTGATTGCAGCAGCTCTATTGTTTTCCGGCAAGCAAAACAATTAAGCTACAAATGTAGGTTTCTGTGTGAGCACGCTTCCGTCCTGCGTGAGCGAAATGAAGGCGTAGAGCAAACCAATGCTACATAAAACATCGTTTTTTTTCTATGTATGAAATCCAACCCAATATTTACTTACGTTCCTTTGTCACCCGCCAATTTATCAACTGAAAAACCAATAACTTTCAGAAATCAATGAATACAACAAACATTCGTATAGCAAATGCCGTGTACCTGTCGGGCTCATCGCCACGTGGCAATACTCACCTGAAACTGAAGAAATGTCATGTTAAATAACCCCGCACATTCAAATGATCCAAAGCGCTGCCGTTGGATTTCGGCTTTAGAATAAATTGGAAGCTTTCTAACAGAAAGCTATAAAACTATGTCATGATGTGTCGTTGTAAATAGTAGATTGTTACACAAGGGATGAAAGTGATTAATTGCGTCCCGATATATTTAGGAGGCATTGATGCTTTCACCCGAGTTAAACACTTTACTTTTTATTTTCACTGTGAGGAAAGTAGAAGTGTGTTTGAATTTGGGAGAACTTCAAAGGTGTGTGTGAAGTCTACCAATCCGCACTGGTCCCGCGTGGTGGACTATGTCCTATACACTCTCTGTAGGAGAGTAGGCTTAAGCCCCTGCGCAGGGGGCATATATAGGCTGTTGATGAGTGATGATGAAATAAATAACTCTCCTTCTTAGAAAATTTTTAGTTTTTCAAAAAGAAAGGAACAAATTGCTTTCTTTCTACTTTTTTAAAATGAAATACACGCTTTTAGTATTTATATATTCAATATAGTGTTATAGTCTCGGTGTATGTTGACGGTTATCTTAGATGTCAACTGTCAAAGTCAGAGTGACAACGGTTCTTGGATTTTGTCATGTTTTGAGGAGGGCATTCCAATGTTAGCAGTAAAGCAGATCAATGGGTGCCGCGTCGTACCTGCCATTGTAATATTATGTCAAATTGAATAGCAGCAAATGTTTTCATGGAAAGATTGTTTGTATCATTAAGTAGTAATTCTTATTTGATTGTAACGAACTTAATACAGGTTTGGGCACCGGCAGTGCGCTCCATATTTAGTTGTACCAATAATATGAGTTCAATTGAGACAGGAATGTAACCATATATTTAAATTAAAATCAAATATTTTACACGTAGTCGCTGTTCATAAAAAATGTAACAATTTTAAATTCGTTGAAACGTTTCGATTGGCTCGCCATACCCAACTCGCAGTAATGAACAATTCGGCCATTTTGTTACAGGCCCGCGTGCCGTGAAATAGTGAGGTTAAAAAATGTGCAGCCGAAATTCAATGGACAATAAATTCGTTTGCGGAGCTTGCTGTCGTATGATTGGGGCAGCTGGGTTTTATGTTAAAGTTGCATCGTAGTGTTACATCATTGTACAGTCTTGCGGTAGACGTTTTAGCATAAATCAGGGAAGACTTAGGCTAAGATAAGCTTTTAGAACTCCTAGTCTAGTAATAGTACATTATGTGAATCTCAAAAAGATCTTCTAATGTCGACGCCATAATTTCACGGATAACTTTGACAGTACATCGGATACGAATGCTGCCACAGTTCACCCTGATAGTTCTCATAGTGCCACAATTATTTACTAAATGAAATATTGTCATGTATACCCTAGGTAACCTCACATTTTAAAAGTAAAACAAATTTGGTTACATTTTTCTACACACACTTATGTCAAACTAGTCCGTGAAATTCTGGCGTTGACTTTAGCAGGCGCTTAAACACCCGCTGTCCAATGCAGGCAAATGTCATTTATTTTCACAGATGAACAAGTAGATGCCTCTAAAAAAATCTTGTATTTATTTTGATTACAAGAAGTCCTTCCATTTTTAGCTCTCATTAAAACTCATTAGTAAAGATAGTTCCAGAAGCAATGAGGTTACCGAATGTATTCAATTAAAACATTGAAAGCAACCTCTTCAAATGTGTATGTAGGGCAATAAGCTAGCAAATGAAACCGCAGCGGTACCAGGAAAGCAGAGTGAAGCACCAATATCGTATCCATACGAGATATCCTCGAGGTTTATATCCCTCTATGTAAATAGTCTTCGTGATGGATATTGGGGGAAGGCCTGCCGATGTGTTGCAAATTAATGTTTTTTCCGCGTCTTGAGTTGATGGAGCAGTGGATTTTACTGACGATATTCTGGAGGCTTCCATGTATCTATGTAAACGATAAATATGATTGAATACTTTTTGGTGGGTATCCTAAACCAGGGACCACTGTAAGATACTATTTTTTAAAGTATAATAGATTTGACCTTCCATCTCAGCTGATGGTAAGTGACTAGACCGTTGAATGAGAAGTGTATTCAGAAGCCTCAAACTAATGAGGCTCTGGCTCTGTTTCATACGTGAACAATAGTGCTATTAACACTGCTGTTTGGCGACATACTTTGTGTTTAAAGATTGTAGGAGACCGAAATTCTTGGTTTCATTTAATAAGCAAAAAGGCTCTCATTTATTGATCAACTAGCTTTTGGCCGCGAGTTCGTCCGCGCGGACTTCACAAATTATCATACGGGAACTACTCATTTAATAGGGATAAAAAGTTGCATGTCCGTTTTTCAGCCCTTCTACTGTCGCTGTACAAAAATCAAGTCTTTCTGTCCCTCCGTTACGACTGTAAGGAAGGACAAAGAAAACTAATAAACTAACTCCCTTTCGCATTTATAATATTTGTGTAGTCTAGATTAAAACAGGCCATGTTAAAATCTAATATGGCCGGACCACGGGAGGTGCCGCGTCATAATGCGGTCAGAATTAGTACCGGTGTGATTACTGACCGTTCAGAGGTTCCGATTAACCGGCCATGTAGCTGACCGTGCGGTGGTAATCAACCAGGGCCCGGAATTAATCGCCATTATTGATTCTGGAGTAATTGGGGCGCCGGCCGGCTCGCAATCCCTGCACGCGTCTCGATCGCGCTTAGGTAGCCTTATGCCAGTAAGAATTGAGGTTTTACAGTAAGAGTTCAAGGTATTCCAGTAAGAGTTCAAGGTATTCCAGTAAGAATCAAAGGGGTTAAAGAACAAAAATTGCATGGTAAATAATTGGCAGTAATGAAGATTTTACGAGTAGAAACTCCTTGGATAATTATCATCATGATAATTGTGCCGTCAAACGCTAGCATAGACCGAGTCTTTTTAGCTTCAGGATAAGAATGCTTCTATCAAATGGCTTTATAATCACTTTCCGACGGGCAAACGATAAATCTATCCATAGGTAAGAACTTAAGTATTAGGTCCTCATGTAAGAGCATGTAAGAAAGAAAGAAAAAAAGAAAAACGTTCTACCTATGTTTGTGAACAGTATGGCAAAAGATACGTTTCAAATATCGAACGTCTGTGTCTATATCTAGTATCAGATGTGGTGGAAGCGAAGTGGAATGTTACATAGGAGAATGGTAGATAAATATGTAAAAATTACATTTAGGCTTCATTCAAAACTGTGTGTATCTAATACACGTATTTCAGAGTTAATTAAACCAACACCACACGCTCTAAATGAGAGCGGCACCGCGTGATAATGCGGTCAGAATTAGTATAAGTGTGATTACTGAGCTGTACTAACGGCTCAGTGGCTGGCCGTGGAGTATAATAATAAACCTTGGACAGGAAATAATTGGCATTGTTGATTCTGGAGTAAGCACCAGCAGGGGGAAGATTGTTGTGTAGCGCCTCGTTGAGGCTTTTGGGTTCGTACACTTACCATCAGGTAAGATGAAGGCCAAATGCACACTCATCATACATTTAAAAAACCGGCCAAGTGCGTACGTACCATTATCTAATATAAAAACAGCATAAAATCATGTACTCGTATGTTGTATGGGAGCCCCCTTAAACATTTATTTTGTTCTATTTTTTAGTATTTGTTGCTATAGCGGTAATAGAAATACGTCACCTGTGAAAATTCCGACTGTCTCATTATCACGGTTCATAAGATTCAGCCTGGTGACACACGGACAGACAGCGGAGAATTAGTAATAGGCTTAGTAATTTTAAACTTTGGGTACAGAACCTTAAAAACATCGTTGACGAATCTCTGTAAGCGTCTCGGTTGGACTACAGCAATAATTTTTTCAGTTCCAAATAAGATAAAATTGCCAGTAGATTCATAATCTTGAAGCTTCTGGCTTTTCATCCAATGTCCTTTTCATTACTTAACACAAGGTGAAACGAAGGCCAATAATTGTGGATAATACTTAAAACAATTTAATTCTCATTCTAAATAATAATTAATATATTCTAACGATCGACCTATTTTATTTCAACTGTCTTTTTACAAACGCTGTTTTCTATACTCCCCAGATTTGTAAGTAAAATTCACCAGTCAGCGGGGAGCGAAATAAATTGCTTGCGAAAACGTGGCCGGAGATAAAAAATGGAATAAAAAAGAAAACTGTTGTAGCATCAAGAGTGGAGTAATTAATGGAGACGTCCAGAGCAGGACGATAACGAGAGCCCTTCGTGTGACGTCACTAAAAAAATTAATGCTCGAATATTGTTGGCAGGCTTTGGAATTTCTGAAACAATGACTTTGTACTGTGCAGACACTCGTAGTACAGTCAATCACAAAAGTTTTATGCACAAAATAAGTGAGTACTCGACACTGAATTACATTAGGGTTGAATTGTATTTTATTCCGTAACGGACACTCAAAGTAAAAATACGTAATAATTTTAATTTTTTATTTGGATTTTGAAAGAAATTAGTCTTCACAATTACAAAAAATCTAGTCATCCTTCATTTTACCACCATGATTTAGACGCAAGCCACTCGAATCTCCAATGGAATGAAGACATAAATAAAAGCAATCTCATAACACAACATCGATACCAAATCGATGTATTTAACACAATTGAAATTCATTACAAACAGACCACTAAATCGAGTTCTCGAGGGACACTCAATTCCGATCGATTGGGCCGCGTGTGTCGAGTTAATGTAATCGATTGAGTTGCTATTGTTACGCCATCTGTCGGTAGCTATGACCCATAAAGTTTGACCTTAAATAAATTATTTATGTTATGTAAATTGAAGTGAGTTAAGTTCTATTTTGAAGGGGAGCCGCCTTATTACCCCAGTGGCTAAATCTTTGAGTGTCGATTTGTGGTCTAGGGTTCGATTCCCAGTCAGACCTAAAGACCAATCGTTATAGTGGGAATCACAACCAGGTCTCCGGAGATACTTCTACGCAAACCCACGGCTTTCTCTTCAGATATCATCAAGTTAGATAATGGCCAAATGTGGACCCATTGTTCTATTTTTAAAAATCTAATGAGAAAGCCAAATTAAATATATATATAAAATAAATTAAAATCCACTTGCAAACACACACACACAAACAACAATGATAAATGACAAGTGACACAATCTCAATCCTAAGAACAATCCATCCATCAAAGTAGAATCCTTTTATATTCAATGCAGAAAAGAAAGCATCCCTGTCCTACCCCACTATCCACTAGCCTTACAATCATCGCCTTGATCGAGTTTAATCCAGTTTGATCCGGTTTGATCCAGTTTGATTTATATCTGAGCCGTAGTGATGGCATCGACTGATTACTTCCTATGCATTAGCGTTGATGAATGTATTTACATTAGAAATCCAAGGCTTAGTTACAGATCTAGCTGAATGCTTCGCGCAAATGGTGCTAAATACAGATCTAATTCCAATCAAGCTTAGTGTCTCAGTCGCTCCTGATTAAATGCTGTAGAGCAGACTGAGACAATACTATTTCTATAGGGTCATAATTAAAATCAGTTTATTAACTTTATCCCTCTCCTAATGCTTCCATACTAAATTTTTGTTGCCATAATCTTTTTAAAATAGAATAGCTGGGTTTGATAAGTAATTACCTAAAAGTAGGAGACACAAATTATAGTGTTGCGAAATAAATATCATTAATTTACAACTTTATAGTTACAATAGCAGTTCCGCAGCTAATGGTGCATAGATGGCGCTTTGAACAATAATCAAAAAAAGTGTTAAAAATGAAATTTGTGATTTACTGTGAAGTTGTATGTTGATGATACTCATTTCGCGCCATTTATTTTGAATGTTTGATGGAAGTGGATCGCCTTAAGGAAATGTTTCAGTTTCGATTTTCATATTCGACATTTAAATACTACTAATTTGACTTAAACACCACGAATTTCATTGCAACTCGTATAAAGTTAAAATTTTTGAGAAAAATATATATGTTTTGATGAAATATTCAGTGACGAGACTAAAACAGTAGATGTTTTGAAAAGACTACATGAACATTAATAAACTTTAAGTTTTGGATTTTAATGGTCGGCCTGGCTGATGATTATGATTGGGTAAAAAAACATTTCAAAATGACACAAATATTTTGAACAATCATTGCTATACAGAGCACGACTCGAAAAATTGTGTATATTGTGCTAAGCGCTAATAATTTAATTTAATAATATACTTGATGGATACAATATAATGAAAATGATATTTAAATATTGCATACAAAAACTAACCTAGAATATTTGCATGCTGTTTCATTAAGCTAGATATGTGATACTCCGAAACACTGTACCTGCCATTTCCATGTTACCATACCTAACGCAAATAAACAAGATATAATTTGATATATTGTTATTTCATCGATTTTTTACGATATTGGCTATGTACTACGATTAAAAGGCTGTATACATCTAGTTTCATATACAGTGCCCTATAGCTATCTCTGTGTTGAACAGCTGACAAAATGAACTTTGAATTACAAAACATAACATTTTAGCGTTATTAACCGATTTCAAAAAAGGAGGAGGTTATCAATTTGAACGGTATGTTTTTTTAAAATTATTTTTATGTTTGTTACTTCACAGCTTTTGACTGGGTGAACCGATTTGGCTGATTCTTTTTTTATTTGAAAGCTGGTGCTTTCCGTGTGGTCCCATTACAATTTGGTCCAGTTCTGACAACGGCATCCATGAGAAAACTATATAAATCTTAAATTTGCCTTAATAAAAGTAGACTTTTAGGGCAATTGAAGTTGGTTTCCGTTTTTTTTTTTGGAACGCATTTACTTGTTTCTTACATAAAATGTTATCAAAAAAACTGCAAAACAATTCTTTTTCAGTTGTGAATAGAACTCGCAATAAATTCAGGGAAACAATTTTAAATATCGGAGTGGTCTGCAGGGGCGGGCGTACGGGACCTTTTTAATCGCAACGACCCGATCTTGGCGTGCCCCCAAAGATGACATTCACGAAAAATAATTACGCTTATTGAATAAAAGGCATAAAAATATATCGTGCGATTCACACTTAGCCAGTTATACATATGCCCTAGATGACGGTTATACTCCTAGGTATACAAAATGGGTTAGCACTTGGCCATCGTTGCACCTGATTTTAAATTACGGTTTTTCAAGGCATTGGCAATTTTTTTGTATTTGTTTGCTGTAATGTAAAAGTGCTATTAATACGGTTATTTGGCGGCTGATTTAGATAACAAAGTGGTAACAAAGTAGTCATTTACAAAGTAAACTTAAAAAGATCGTAGCCTTGCTTAGATTAAAAAATTATTCAAATGTACGAGTTTTTAATTGTAATTTGTTCAAGATATGTTCTTACGTTTGCGATGTTGGAATTAGTTGTTGTTTTTACTATATTACTGTGGAGACTTTTTGGTCTGAGCGTTATTAATTTTGTTTTAGAACTGTTTGAATTCATTACTGTGCCTTTCTTGAAAATTTATAAAACAAATAAAGTCCATTTTTGCATGTATCAGAAATAAACAGCCAATTGCTTTGATGATAATGTACTAGTGGCGCATGCGGTAGAAAAAGTTTAAAACTGACGAATCTCTTTTCTCCGCGAGTGTACACTCTCTGGCTTCCTAATTAATTAATAAACGCAGGCAGACTATAATGTACCCCATTATAAAGAAAAATTCCCTTAACAAGTAATGTTATATTTCTTTAAGGAGAATACCTGAAGAATACATTAACTAGGTTGGGATATATCTCGATCGCGTGAGATACAAAATTAAATACTCCAAATAAGTATAAGACGACGAAATCTGATGTACTGTCATCAACAAATAACATTAGCCTTTAAAAATATGGATTGCACTTTGCTATTAAACCTGATGTTTGGGAGCAGACTTAGATAACAAAGAAAAATTATCACGAATAAGTTGGCTTTACACATTACAACTTTCTTTGGATAAAACCAGTTCAACTACGGAACCCTCCACTGGGCGTGGCCCGACACGCACTTGGCTGCTTTTTTACTTTATACCTAGAATATTATCTGCTCATTCAATGCAACCAATCCAATCGTACTGACCAATCATTCGGTAGTAGAAGACACTCGAAACAGAGCTCCACAAATATTTAGAGAACGAACACGATTGGTTTACTTAACAAGAATCAAACAAAACAAGCGATTACAAACGGAAATTACCGAATCTCCAAAAACAACGTATTTTCTTTCAATTCCCCGAAGTGTATTGTGTGGAAGTGGAACTTGGTACCAATATTATGGTACAAACTTGGAGCAACTCTCGGCTAAAGGGGGCACCAATGGTCGGGCAAGGTCTAACTTTCATAAACAAATGGTTTTGTCGATAGCGTAACGTTTTGTATGAGGTCAACTTTCAGTTCTTCAGCAGGATGCTTTTATGAACCAATACTTGATTTGGTGAGGCCTTAATGATGGCATTAAAAACTTTTTTTAAATAAGCGATTGAAACTTAGCATGCAACTCAAATGAAATCACATATTTCTATACTGTGACTCATTGTTATCTATGGAAATCTTCGGAAAACTTACAGCTACTAATAATTCAAGTTCCATACTGTTCCATGTTGTCAAGATTTTTCTTCAAAATCTTTGCCTACTTAACCAACGCTTCGTTGAATTTTGTAACGAAACACACGAAAATCCTCAAATTTTTGACGTCTAATCATACAATTTGGTAATGTTCTGACCGTTTTAGACAAAATGCTCGCATCTAGAGACCCTTCAAAAAAGCTCCAGCGAAAAACACCCTGGGTAATCGCGATTTCTGGTCCAACATTCTACTCGCTAAGCCAATAAGCTTTCTACAAAATGAGGTTGGTTTCATAACAGTTGGACAACCCCCAATCTCTTGTGTCTCGGCAAATAATACTGATGAATTCAGTCGGGCACTTAGAGAAACTTCAGAATAGGGATCCGAGGAGTTAAGTACTGTTGTTTAGTTGAGTTGTCGATTGCGGACGGTTCACAAAAGGCCCAATTCTGTTTTCTTATTGCTCTAATGACGGTATTTTAGTGTTTCTGAACAATATTTAATGGCTGTTTAGGTTGGGAATAAAAACAACTGCGGGCCGTTTTAAAGGTGATCGTTGAATTTCTAAGTTGGAACACGTTTCAGTTTGTCGCGGAGTTTTGTAAAGATTGTTTTATGGAGTTCCCGGAAATTAGTGACACGATTTCAGATGTAGATGAGTACTGAGATATTTTTAATGGCTTCGAAATACAAAAATTAAGTTTTATTTTTTAAGTTTTTGATTATTGTTTACATTATAAATTAGCATATAGAGTGTGTAACAATTCTAAATCTAGAGTACACAATACTTATGTTTAAATATATCTATCAGCATCTACAAGAGGCACCAACTCATCCAAGAGTTGGAATTTCAAATAAGTACCTATTAGTACTGTGATTACGAGTGGAAGACAAAGGCGTAAAGTAATTCCTCTGTTGAAAATGCTAAACATTTCGGCAATCAGCGACGCGCGTAAGTGCTGTGCTGACTTCCATCGAGCAATTAACAACATTTGCAATTCAATATCCATCGTCGTTAGCGACTCAAAAACTCTGTCTCCAAACCTAAAATTAAAAAGTAAACACAAACTGACTGGCCAAAAAGATAGCACAACTCCTTGCGCGCCATAAAGAATAAAAATTTCTAAAAGTTTAAAAATGAATTACCCGGAACGTGACTTTATAGAGGAAGTATTGTACAATTTCAGCTCTAAATTCTTAAATTCTTTTCTTAATTACGTTTATTCTTTACTAAGAGGAACTCCTTTAATTTTAATTCTCTCCGCTGTTTGTGGAAGATTTTTAAAATGAATTTCAGATTTGTTTCTAACTCTTTCCTGTGAAACTTGGCGTCGGGTGTATGTACCTGAAACAAAAAGAAAGATATATAAGCTTGATTGTCACCCATACTTTACTGAGGAAACGAAATATATTTTGGAATAACCCATGTCTTTCTTACAATTGTTTACAGGTGTAATGTAAACAATTATACATAGACTAGCGTCCCGCCCCGGCTTCGCACGGGTGGACATTTATTTTGGCATAAACGTAGAGTAAATGTAATCTTTATAGATCATTACAGAAATTTTCAGAACTTTCCATAAGAGTTAGATAAGGACATATATATATATTTTTCACCCATCGCGACCAAACTCCCTTACTTTCAGCAGGACACCAAGGGGTATTGACTACCCCAACGGGAAGTTGATCGGAGTTGGTGGTGATAGAGAAAACCCTGTCTTAACGTACTAGCATTAGCTTTATATATATATAAGATTAGATAAACAAGTATTCAGAATTACCTATACTTACACAAGTTTTTGAAATTGTCACATAGCAGTTTCTATATTTCAGTACAATCTAGAAAATATCGAATAGATTCTCGAAATGTTGTGATATGTTTGTCACATGAGTTGTCCTATTTTATTTGACTTATTATTTAATATCTATTGTTTCAGTTATGTAAATCCATGGTATCTATACTTTACTCGTAGGTTTAAATCTACATACATAAAAAAACAATTGCCGTGCATTAGTCTCGCCAAAACCCGAAAATTGCTCGACTGATTTGGATGTGCTTTATCTTAAAATATTAACGGGATCCCTCTCCGAATGCTTCTATACTAAATTTGTGTTGCCATAATCTTTTAAAATAGAATAGCTGGTTTTGATAAATTACCTATTGTCATTACCTACCTACCTAAGTTATTACTTGTAATTAATTACATTATTGTTAACTATAATAGCCGTTACGCCGCTAATTGTCCTTAGATGACGCTTTGAACCAGAATAATAAAAAGTGTGCAAAAATAAAATTTTTGATTCACTGTGAAGTTGTATGTTAATGATACTCATTTCACAACATTACAATCCGATGTCCTATTTTCAGATAATTACTGCACAAAGCCAGCTATTCAATTTTAAAAGATAATGCCAACATAAATTTAGTACGAAAATTTGATGGGGCGGGATCCCGTTAAGATCAGAAAAGGACCAAAATACTAATTGAAATTTGGGGTCTACAATCTGTCGGGTCAGCTAGTTTTGTATAAAATTTTACATCTTCATTGAATTTTTCTTCGTTAAAATGAGAACTCTGCGTATATTGAACATCTTTATAGCCACGTTCAAATCAGAATAAATCGAGCCACATTTTTTTGTTCTGTAAACCGATCCAAATATTTCTCATAACATCGGCGGGGGTGGAGGCGAAAGAATGAAGGAAAACACGACCGGGAACGAAGGGACGGATTGAATGGGAACGAGTATTTCCTCGCCAGAGAATTCCCGATTGGAAAAATGAAAATAATCGTCGATTCCGACGCAAACTTTACAGGGAAATATGTTTCTGAGGTATTGGTAGCTTTTAATGAGTGGATTGGTTAGTATCTATCAGTTTATGTTGGGTTGTGAAATACACGAAGAAACATTATGTTACAACCAGCTTGCTACTATCAGTGCTGTTTGCAAGAATTGAACTGGCATATTTGTCTTTTATTAGGCTAGGCCCTTATGGACCTCATTTATATCGAAGTCATCCGTCAGAGAACCAAAGTGACCGACATAGCTAACAGTATTAGCAGACGAGTCATCGAATGGAGACCACGGGCTCTATTTTTGATTCGCTCTACGCGCCGCAAGCGCTCGATTTTTACTGATTTTCGTTCGACTTATGAAATTTGGTATTTTTGAATCGCTCTTCTGCAACGAGTGGTCGGGACCACTCTTTGTGAAGGCGAGCGATAGACTAAACGTCATCGTCGAACACTGACATTACCACTTATTGACATTGACAGTAGGAACTATTCTATGAACTTTGCGTTCCGTTTTCTATGCATGAATTACCGGTTTTATTTTTCTGCGTAGAACGTATAAAATTAAACATTTTAAGTTATATTGGCAACACCTGAGGCGAGTGATTCAAAATTACTGTCAAACCTGTTTTCATGCGACTTGCAGTCGATCGTGACTTAAGTCGTGTGCGACGAAGCTCGTATGTCACACGAGCGAATCAAAAATAGAGCCCCATGATTTAAGTCGTGTGCGACGAAGCTATGTCACACGAGCGAATCAAAAATAGAGCCCCACGTCTAGGGAAACAAGCTGGACATGAATGGATGCGGAGAGCAGTGGGCCGAATTCAGTCGCGCAGTTTTGGAGAAGGCTGCCGCCAGCAGTAGACTGTCGCAGGCTGTACATGCCGATGATGAGACTAGGCCCAAGACTCGTCACCCTCATAGGAGCTTGCATCTTTCCGTGTGGACATCCGTTATATTGGCATTAGCAGTGATATTAGTGTGCGCATTTTGATTCCCAATGAATAATGTACTTACCCTAAGTACCCCTAGAGTTTTATTTCTCTTTACCACCACACTGGGAGACAGGCGAGGTTACTCTAAAGCCGGAACCACAAAACAATTTTTTTATTTTGTACCTCATCTTTGTTACTAACAGAAATAATTAGAAAGTCCCAAGAGGGTTACGTTTTGTTGGTGAATGGGCACCTTGACGACGCCCACACGGAGCTTGAGACCTCCTACGGTAACCTTTTGTTAGAATATTTTCGGTCCATGGGGAAAAGCTATCTATTGAAGAGTTAACGAACGTATCCTAACAATGTCGTTATAAGAAACTCCTCAGAGAACTTTGTGTTGCCTTGTGCTTTGCTGTGAGTTATTTAGAGGATACCTACTACTCATAAGTTCTTGATGTGGCTTGATGACATATTCAAGAGCGTGGTCATTCCGGTAAATCTTTTTATGGGAAGATTATTTGCTTTGTGAAACCACGAGACACGTTCCATCGTACCCAGTGACGATAATGACGTTGTATGGAAATCATGCTCACCCAGAAGCCTCGACATTTGAACCATGTCACATTCACCTTTAATTTCATTTGCTTCAACACACTACTTAGGAACAAGCAAGAGTGAATGTGACATGGTACAAAAGTGGACACATTTTTTTACTGGAATGTACGTATAATCATGAGCGGTATATCATGTTACTTGGACACTTAAGGAAGAACTACGCTTAACGACGTCGCCTTAATTGACCAATGGTATAAATTGACACATAGTGTCAGCTTTTTAATCCTATATACGAATTTTGATGATTTTGGGCACAAATATAGATTTTCTGGATAAGTCCGATATTTATAAAGTCTATGCACATGAAGTAGTAGGAAAAAGCTTGCTGTGAAATAATTTCCCATTTTGGTGGTTGCGGTAATTAAAAGATTTTGAAGGTTTGTCGGGAAGTGTTTTTTGATGGTAGGTCACTTGTTCAGCTCTCTCTTAACTATTTTATAACCACATATATATCACACATGATGTGTGATGTCAGCTCTCCCATAGCTATTTTATAGCTACATATATATCACACAAGAGAGAGCTGAACAAGTGACCTACCATCAAAAAACACTTCCCGACAAACCTTCAAAATCTTTCAATTACCACAACCACCAAAACGGTAAATTATTTCTCAGCAAACTTTTTTCTACAACGTTATGTGCTACAACTTTATAAATATCGGACTTATCCAGAAAATCTATATTTGTGTGTTTGTGTTTGATGTTAACGGTGTTTTTGTGAAAATAATAAACAACACATGCAGCAAGTATTTACACTCGTACATTACCATATTAATACGCCGTCCAAGCAAATACATATTTCATATTAATTTAAAAATGAATATTCATGGCCATTTGGCGTCCAGTAGTAATTTCTAAATAGCTATTACGTCCTCCTATTGTACCATAACTGCCTGCACTCCCCTGCAATTAGGACAGTGTTGAAAAATGAACGGAAAGTCTACCTTTTTCCAAAGCTGTTAAGGCTTTAAATTATTTCTATGCGTGCTGCTAAGTGTGCATTTAAAAAAAGTAATTTTAAGAACTACAGTTTCCTAATTGTTTTATTTTGTAATTTATGTTAAAATTGAAACTTATATTGTTGAATAAATTATTACACATTTCAGATTTATTATACATATTTATATTAAAAATAAATAGGTATAATAATCTTTTAGTTTTAACAGGAATCCGGTTAGAATGCTTCAAAACAAAATTTATTTCGCCATAATCTTTTCAAATACAGTAGCTGGCTTTGATAAGTAATGATAAGTAATTATAAGTAAATATAATTACCTAAAAATATAGCATCGGATTATAGTGTTGCGAAATGAATATCAAAAATTTACAACTTTATTGCCAGCTACAAAAGCCGAAACGCAGCTAATGGTCCCTAGATGGCGTTTTGAATAACAATTAAAAATGATTTGTAAAAATGAAAGAAAGAAAGAAAAAAATAATTGCCAAGTAAATAATTTTTTACACGGTGTTTAGATAGTAATTTCAATTAGTTCGATGTACTTAACCTGTCCACAGGTGTGCAAATATTATGAACATATCTAATAAGTAATTTAATTGTTAAAAATTAGTTTACATCGCATGCAATGATTTTCTTCGAAGTAGTACAATGATCACTCATTTCGCGACATTAAAATCCAATGTCCTATTTTTTACATAATTACTTCAAAAGCCAACAATCCTATTTGAATATATTATGGTAAAATAAAAGTATGAAACTTTTATCCGTTAAATAGCCATGTGTTCTGTATCAATATCGAAAATGGAACTCATATGGCGGAATAAGCGCAATTTAAGTAAGTTTGTCTATTCATTTCATAAAAAAAATTACACAAAACAATTCGTTTTTAAAACTTTTGTTTGTTTTCTATGTGCAGTGCATTTTATTATCCGATAAAACTCGTCAATGCGTACAGTGCCGCGGGCAAAACATTAGTCCTGACAAAAAATGAACATTAGCGGATTAAAGCCCCCCCTCCTGTCCTGGATTAATAGTCAAATGTCGTGATGTAAATAAATTTAAGGGGCCGCGTTTTTAATTCACACATCTGTCGCACTTGCCCTTAAGGGGTGCGGGGTTATTAGCCTTAAATAAGGTCAGTGAGGGATGATCGTGTAAAGCCGTGTAAAGGGCGAGCAGTCGTTGATATTAATTTATTGCTTTTAGAATGGCTGTTTTATAAGTTATTAGATTCGATTGTTAGTAATGGACAGTTGATTATGCTTAAATGTTTTGTATAGAACTGTACATTATATTCAAACTTACATCTGTATAAAGGGTAGGGAAGAATGATTTGACGTTATCCCTCTCCTAATGCTTCCATACTAAATTTCTGTTGCCATGAACTTTTAAAATAGAATAGCTGGCTTTGATAAGTAATTACCTAAAAATAGGAGACGAAATTATAGTGTCGCAAAATAAATATCATTAATTTACAACTTTATAGTTAGCTACAATAGCAGTTACGCAGCTAATGGTTCATAGATGGCGCTTTGAACAATCATCGGAAAAAAAGTGTTTAAAATGAAAATTTTGAGTCACTGTGAAGTTGTATGTTAATGATATTCATTTCGCGACATCACAATCTGATGTACTATTTTTAGGTAGTTACTACACAAATCCAGCTATTTTATTTTAAAGGATTATGTCAGCAGAAATTTAGTTTGAAACTTTGATGGAGGTGGATCGCCTTAATAGATTTTTAGTTGGTAAAAGTTCATTCGGTACTATCTTTTCATACTTGCTGTATGATATTAGAATTTTTCTTCTTCAGATGTAAATTGTTAAGTTTACTGTTTGAGAAACTAAAATGCATTTTAAAAGTAAGCCATATTCTTTGGTATGACTTAAATTTCTATTCTTCAATTGTGTTTCAAAATGTCGTTTTCTGAATAAAGCAATACGCGAAAGAACTGATTTATTTTTAAAACAGCCGAACAGATTTTCTTCAAACATGGCTAAGAAGTAAAAGCCAAGGCTTTGTATTGGAATCGGTCGAAACGTATGAGAACTAAACTGTCACAAACAGAGGCATCCAACTCATAACTTTTACTCGTACCTCCTCTCTCCTGCTATTTTTACGTTAAAGGTAAAAGGACTCAAAGTACAGACATTGAACATTTATTGAAAATATTCCAGTCAAGGGAATTGTTGGGAAGTTTATATTGTTTAAAAACCGAAACAAAGTTTTCAGAATTTTTAACTAACCGACGTTGTATGTATGTATGTAACCGTATGTTTTAAATCTAATCGAATTATTTAAATACATTTTCCGAAAGGGTAGTAGAGTCATATTATATCTTAATGACATCAAAAAGATTTGTAAAGAATTTACTTTAAGGAAGAAAAAAAAGACTTTTGAATGTCTTCTTTGCATTCAAACTTAACCATCATACAGCAAATAATGATAAAAAATAAAAGAAGTGTCTGTGAGCATTTCTTCAGAGCAGAAAACACAAAACGAAAAGTAGCCAAACAAACATTACTGGAGCCCGTCAGCAAGTGAACGAAGCTTGCCCTGCGACGCCCCGCCCGCCCATGCCGCCCGCCCATGCCGCCCGCGGTTGGCACTAATTCAATATACCACCGCACTCCGTAAAACATGCCAGATATAGATTCTTAAATTCTTTTCCGAGATTCATTATGATTACATATAACCACTATAGAAGATGAACCACTTACTACCTACACTCTAACTTACCACTTAGACCGCTCTTTCGTTTTTGCTTAATATTCATAACGGTAACAGGTTGACGCTTGAAATATACACAGAATATTTAGTTATATATTCACATTAAAAATAAATACATAAATTAAAATTAAAATATATAAATAAAACAAATATTTAAGGCTCCCATACAACATACATGTTTTTTTGCCGTTTTTAATACTCGTACGAAACCCTTCGTGTGCGAGTCTGACTCGCACATGTCCAGTTTTTCAATTAAAAAGCGTAAAACACATCATTTAACTCTTCAGCTGCACGCCAGGAGCATCAAAGCTCCGGTAATCACTATGCAAACACGTGTAACAAAGCGAAAACTCATTCCCGTGAGGGATCGTATCAGCTAATTGCATCATACGTGTATGAAAGCTAAAAATCAAGAAAATGTCGGACATCCCGTGTTTTTGTCCGGCGCGGCGTGGTGCAGCGAGAGTATATTGGATTAGTGCGCCGAGCACGGCCAAGAGCTCTGCAGTATACGCTTCCTTTATATTCTAAATTAACCCTGGAATTAATGGAGAATATACTCTTTGACTCGAAACCTCGTATTGTGCCTTCTTTTCTTTGACAGATTTGAAATACATCTACCGTCTAGAGGCTCATAGTCCGGATTTCCATGACGTCGAAACATAATCTGAAGGTCGAGATTCCGATTCGCGTCTGTCCAGATCTCCGTCTGGTAATTTCTTTGGCTGGTGATAGACACCCTTGGCTAGTAGAACGCTATCTACAGCTACAACGTTATCTAAAATAGTATAGTATGTGATTTTTCCAATTTCTGGACCTTGTGGCATGTTTATGAACTCGAGGGGTTTGCCAGTACCCACTGAAGAGTTCTTTATAAGAACCGCCAGATAGCGATATCTATCGAACAATTATAATCGACCAATGTCTCATGTTTCAAATTTTATTTCGAAATTAGAATCCCGCTTTTCTCATTTTTTAAACTTTTCAAACTATGACTTAATTGCACTTCGAGAAGTACATACAAAACACACACAAAAACAACAATAGTTACTAGCAAGTCAACTTTATCTATTGTTACAAGTTTCCAAGCACATAATTGTTGTAATAGTGGAATAATATTATTCTATTGGGTTCAGACATTAGCCAGAATTGGCGCCGTGCCTCGGCTTCCTATGTTCAAGTAAATAACTTGGGCCAACACTACCTATATATTATTTATTTACCTATTTTATATATGTACTAGCGAGCCGCCCTTGCTTCGCAGTGTTACAACGTACTTATGTGACTTAACTCGGCTTTTAGACAGCGTATTCAAGATAAAGTATGCATCAGAATTTAAGTTGAATCTCCAGCAAAAATGACAATCCAGTTTCTAGCAAAGAAACATATGTACATAGGGACAGGCGAATATTCAAGGGAGACGGACAGCGTTGTCATATGTATCACAAATGTCTTACTGCGATCATTAATCAGTCTGTACATAGGAAATCCCCATATGAAGAATCTGACGTGGCTTTGCATGAAAAGGCTCATGTCTTGCAGTGAACTGGCATACCAATGGTTTTGGGCAAGTTTACTACCAGCTCTCGTTTTGAACTAAAATATAAACATGAACACCCATTCTCCAAGAGTACCGAGTATTGTACCTCTAGAAGCAGTATGTGACAGTAAATGGGGCATAACTAGGCATTAGACGAATTGGCGGAGAGCCAGGCGGGCGCCCCGTGGCGGACCGCAACATTATCTATATCACTGCCGTACATAATACATATAGGTTTATTGTTATAGTCATGGCGTGTAGTAATTATGTCCTGGGCAGTTTTACTGCAGTGGGCGTGGACGTTATTTTGAGGTGGTTAGTTACCATTATAGTCGGAATATCGGAAGGTTTTTTAGGGTTCCGTAGCTAAACAGGAAAATGGGGACCCTTATAGGTTTATAGAATCACTTTATTGTCACTCTGTCAATACTTTTTTCTTCAGAATTATGATGTTCTAAGTTGAAATTAATATCAAATATTTAAGTCTATCCCTTGGAGTTGTCACAAGTAAATGCGTTCAAAAAGAACTGGAAACCGACTTAATTTGCCCTAAAAGTCTACTTTTCCTAAGGTTAAGCTTTATATCGTTTTCTCATGGATGCCGTTGTCAGAACTGGACCAAATTGAAATGGGACCACACAGAAAGCACCACATTAAAAAAAAAGAATCATTCAAATCGGTTCACCCAGTCAAAAGTTCTGAGGTAACAAACATAAAAAAGTAAAAGAAAAAAAATATATACCCATCGAATTGACAATCTCCTCCTTTTTTGAAGTAGGTTAAAAAATAAAACTTCTGCAAAAGTCAATGCAAATAAAAAGATACGGCTGTACACCTATTTTGACACTTGCAAAGGAATTAAAACCTTACAGGGTATCCCGTTGAATTATAATCCTTAAATTTGGCAAGAAGCAATCTTATAGTACAAATAAAGGAATTAACCTAAAAACCTATTTTTTATTCTTATATTGCATTAACACTACATTAAAATCACTTTGTGTATTCGATCGGACTCACATTTTCTTTTGCGCTTGTTTGGTGACCTAATTTATGATTTTTTGTGTCATAGTTGTTCATATTCTGTACGGAACCCTCGGTGCGCGATTCCGACTCGCACTTGGCCGGGGTTTTCTATATCTCAGAGGTCTTATAACATAGAATATGTAGTATCAAGGAACGCTAAAATTTTTGCTAGTGGCTATAATTAAGATACTTAATTATAGCTTATATATAATATATATTATAATTTATATAAGAAATAAAATTTACTGGGGGTGAAATTTTCGTTTTCTCTTATGTTAGCATATAAATAAATGTCAAAATTCAAATTATGTGCCATTTTGGTTCGACAAAAATTATGTATACATTGAATACGACACAAATTAATTTATCTAATCAGAATAGCAGTGTTTATTAATTTATGATGACATATATTTTTTAATTAGTCAAATAGTTGCGTATAAGTCTACATTCAAAAGTTTTTTCAATCATTAAACTTATTTTTAATAACATCATTCTCTCCAGGACACAATTCCAAAAGTAGCCACATTCAGTAACCAACTCTGCTAAAACGTTTTATTCTATTTGCCTTCTAGTATAAGGCCTCAATTCGTCCACTTTCCGCAAATGACTCATTTATCAATTTGTCCACTTATTTTTTCCGCTTTGCCAAATATTTTCTTGTCGATATGTCAACATAATTTCCCCGATACAACCACTGTCCATCCATGTTAGAAAATGTTCGATCTGCGTAAAAGAGTTTGTCATTTTATTCATAGCTCCGCTTTCCATCTGAGAAAGGGGTCCTTATTGACCTTAGACGATCTTATGTGTATCAAAAGAATTGGGGTGATCCAATTTGGCAATTGCAGCCAGAATTAGTAAGCACCATATTCGAAGTAAACAAATTTGCATTTCATTCATTCGTTCAATGAGAATATTAATCGTTATGATTGTAAGATATGCGTAGGTATTATAATCTTTTCAGAAATAGTATCCAACATGAAATAATGCGAGCAATTCTTATACGTAAACTACTTATGTCCACAGAAATGTCCACTGTTGGACATGGCCTACTCCATAGTGGCGAGACACTTGCGTCCAGTGACTCTCCGCTAACACACAAGTGTTGCCAGTGACTTCACCTACGTGCACTTCAGAAATCCCACGGGAACCAATTAACAGAACGGGATAAAAATACCCTATGTCCTTTTACATGTACTACACTATTGATGCGGTAAGTAGTAGCAAACAGACACACATCCACATTATTCAAATATAAAGCCACATGATGAAGGAGACGGAAAGCTAACTCTAAAAATACAATGACCAAAAAAAAACATTCCGAGGCCGTGTTATAATGAACACGCATGAAGCAACTAGGTCAGACATTTCATTTGTTGTACACAAGCTACACACAAATGCACGCCAAATAACGTCTGACCATTTCACGCATTATAAGACGAAGTGGAATCCGTATATTTCATACTGATTCGTGCGAAACAATATAGAAATACAATACTCTTAATACCATGAACCTTGACTCTCTCAGTATTTAAACATAAACTAAGCCAACCGAATCTGTAGCAGTACAAGTATGTTTCGTACCACCGAACAAACTTAGCCTCGGATCCATTCAGGGGCTTATTGCCAGCGTCAATTACCAAGCCATTCTGCATGGCACAACTCCAAAATTCAACCCTATTAATCTTCTGTGCCTAAATTAGTGCCAAGTTACTATTTACCTACATATAAACTTCACAACTGTTTGTAATGCGTATAAATAAAACGACTCATTAAAAGAAAATGGTTTTAACGAGAATGCTTGCATGTGAAATTTCTTTTTAACATAATCTTTTTCAATGAAAAAAAAAGACATCGGATTGTAATGTCGGGAAAATTATTTTTTCTCTGGTGGATCGATACAGTCACCAGTCTACAAATCAGCAACAAGAAATGACACAACCATAGCAAACTATTTCCTTAACCAAATCTCTAATTGCAAAACCGTATCATCTGCCGTCTTGTGCAGTAAAATCCAAACAAATAGGCGCATAAACAAACACTACCAGTACTGGAATAAAACGGCCTCAAATTTAAGCAATTCTCACCACGTACTGGAGCAATTCAACGTAAAGAATAAGATGTGTAAATAGTAAATACCGGTGCCATTAGGGACGCTTGGCACGAATTTGCATTAAGATTAACGACCTAGCGCTCTGGGACTTGCAGGTTGTACTATCTATAGTCCAGGAACTACACGACACTTTCGTGAAAGTTATGGGACTACTAGATTTATCATAGCGAAATTCATTACTGTTTTATTTTCTTTTGTTTGCGAGTTACTGCCATGAAATCATAGATGTCGCCGCCTGCCTGATAACACTCACTATTGAAACGTTTTTGCTCGCCATATATAGTGTTTTAACGTATGTTTCTGATTGTCTTAAATATATTCGTTTTCTTTATCTAATGCAGATTGCAGTTGTTTTAATAAGGTGATTGTAACAAAGAAAAAGTAACAATACAAAACAATCAGGAATCATAAAAAAGGAACAGCTCAATTTTTTTACTATGTCAGCCCTGTGCCTGTTCTTCATTATTAAGCCCAGATGGGATAAAGGCCAAGCGCAAACCCATCATTCATACAACAAAATCAAAAATATTTACCAAATAACCGTATATAACTGTAGCCTCTACCAGATGAATAAATATAACCTATTCTAGCAATAAGACTATCTCTTTTTGTGAGTAAAATAGAAAGTTTAATGAGAAATTGTTTTCTTTGTCACATCAGCGGTATAAACAATTGTCACGAAATTTGTAGTGTGAGGTAGACAGAGCACGGAAAAAGGACAATGGATACTTTTTATCCCAAACCATCAAATTATGTTAAATGATGACTTTACTTCCATACGATTAATTAAATGGTACTCGTAGGAAATAGGTAAAAAGACTAGTTTTTCTATAAATTTGTTAGCAGAGGGACATGCTCCAGCCTTCCCTTTACCTAGAGAGAGGTAATTTTAATGAAAACACGGCGGCGCGAATAGCTCCCCGGCTTCACATCTCGTCGCTAAATACGCGATCCGTTGAAATATGTACGCGCGAGAGCACCCAGTCGCGTGTGATGACGTGTAATTTCTCACAGGGGCAATCAGTGGTCCTCCCTTTTTCCTTGTCAAGCCAAGAGCTGCGGTTGTGTTGCGAAAATATGCCGCGGAGCATGTTTGCGGTGAAGTACTCCCACAAACAACGTCGCTCATGACCGAAATGTCTTACAAGAGTTTAGTTTCGTTGGAGTCATTCGTTGATGTTTATCAACCTTTTTGTGTGCAATGGGTATAAAGCTAGGCCTTCCACCTGTAGATATACGACCATAAGGCCCTTAGATTTGAAGTGTGCTTACCGAGATGCCTCAAAAGCTCTGTTACATTTCGTAGGCCTTGTTGTATTGGTGATAGATAACCAGGTACCAACAGGACTCGAATTCAAGACCTCCGGATAGCAAGCCTAAAAGCTTAGTAGACTACGGAGGCGATTGAATCATTTGTACTATAACGGTGGTAAAGTATTATTATTATTCTAAAAGGGTTTGCAATTGAGCTCCATCTCATCAGATGCTATGTGACCACAGACTCCTAAAACTCATAAGAATATAATGAAACTATTTTAGTCATAATTGAACTGCAGGCTATAAAGTCACACGGAAAAATAAAATAAAATATTCTGTTATTTACCGAAATTCGATAGAACAAAGCAAGCAGAAAACAAGGCCTTGACACTAATGTAAGATAACTCACGAAATGAAAAGTGAATTAGTTAATAAGGATTGTTTACAAAAGATTGTTGTTATAGCACTGAGTTTCAGTAGAACTCACTTTTACGGTATAGAAAAGCTAAGAGAAGTTTTTATAAACAAACTATTCTAATTTGCGGAGTCTTAGTAAGATTTCAGTGCTACAAAACTTACTACAAAGCACGACGCGGTTGCCGTCGAATTTCCTTTAGTCGCTTTTCGACATCGACACCCATAGGCAGACTTAGACGAAATAACACAGCCAATAAGCTAAATAAATAAAAAGTCTTCATTTGTTCGTTTCTTGTGGCCCCACAGCGGCTGCTGTGGATGTCGGCGTTTTTTGCGGGACGTTTTATTCGGGCGGAAATCGCAATAAGTGTGAGGGGAGATTAATGTCCCCACCGACAGATTCGCCGACACAACCACTCTGATTACGAATGCTGTATCTACTCCATCCATCATAGTGGCTTATGTTTTTCTTTCTGTCAATTCTTGAGGCGCGAAGCTTCCGTGTTTACGATTTTTTTGAGTGCCTCGCTGTAGTTATACACGTAGGTATGAAATATTGTGTAGGTTCTTGATATTCCAGAAGCCTCAATTTTACGAGGTAATTTTATTTTTGCTTACTCTGTTGATTGTACTCCAGATAGTAAACTGGATATATAAGTACCAGTCACCAGTAAATGCGTTCAAAAAGAACTACAAACCGACTTCAACTGCCCTAAAAGTCTACAGCAATCGTCCCTTAAAATGTTTATAATTAAAATAGAATTATCATATTTGGTTTTGTTTGATTTCCTCAAAAAGCGCTCAATAAATTTCGATGAAATTTATATGGGACCACCTCTGAAGTATGCTCTACCAAACAAAAAATAATCATCAAAATCGATTCGCAATGGGCGGAATTATCGCGTAACATACATTTAAAAACCGTCGAATCGAGAAACTCCTCTGTTTTTGAAGTCGGTTGAAAAGGAAATCGACACATATTTCTGGGAAAGATGACCTCTTCCAACAGTGGCACCAACTCTTAGCGAAAATTTTCGTAAACACCCTCATGTATTCTTCTAAAAGCCTCTAGCATTAGGCCGTGATTAAATAGTTTCTAAATCCCTCATTTTAATTATACATTTTAACAAACGTGTACTATGAAGAACATGATCTATGTACCATAAACAAATTAGTTTCAAAGTTTCGAACTTGTTTCAAATATTTGATCAGTAGGCTATCAGAAAACTATCAAATGTCGCAGCTCCTAACTTATACAGTAAATTAGAAAGCCCTAACTCTAGATTTTATCGCGCCAGACTCACCCTAGGTCACAACAATGCGTCTAGAGGTCATCGCAGACAGACGAACTGATAAAAGATACGAGTATGTCATTATAATTTGATTTAGTTGAATTCGTTAAGTAATTGATATTCAGCATTTGAATATGTTTTAGAAGCATTATTGAAATTAGCGAAGAAGCGTCGGTGGCGCAATGGATAAGACGCGGACTCCCAATCTGAGGGTACCGGGTTCGAATCCAGCCGTGTACCTATGAGTTGTTTTTCAATTCAAGTACATTATCCGATTGCTTAACGGTGAAGGAAAACATCGTGAGGAAACTTGCATGTCTTGAACAGGCATGTGAAGTCCGCCGATCCGCACTATGGCCCATACACTCTCTGTAGGAGAGTAGGCCTGAGCCCCTCCAGTGGGGACATATATAGGCTGTTGATGATGATTGAAATTATATTAAACAGGTTTAAATGATTTAAAAATTATAATTACAAACGATGGTGATTTAATTTTCGAAAAAATAATAATTTTCATTATCAAGAGATTCCATTCCATACTCGATTACTTGTAGAGTAGAGAAGGCTCTTGAACAGTGGACATGCAACTGACTACGAAAGCCATAACTAAGCTATAAAGGACTCATAAACAATGTTTGAATGTTTAAGAGTATAGTAAATAGCCTATTAAACAGCAGTGACATGAAAGTGTATGAACATTATAATACGGCTCGAT
The DNA here is from genome assembly GCA_910589575.2 of Carcina quercana. Classification (NCBI taxonomy): domain Eukaryota; kingdom Metazoa; phylum Arthropoda; class Insecta; order Lepidoptera; family Depressariidae; genus Carcina; species Carcina quercana. The sequence continues at coordinate 2,480,452 of OU342440.2, read as the reverse complement.
TCTGCATTAGTTTTACACCGCTCGCTGATGACATAGTGCGGAAGGCCAGTAAACCCAACATCAATTCCAGGCGGCTTTAAAAGGCTTTCAGTAATAAACCCACCTTTTACGTTTAGTGTATTGAGGGTGTAACGTAGTAACGTCACTTTAATGGGCGGGCGGCAAAAACATAATGTCGCGATGAAACCTTGTTTGTTTCTGAACGCAAGGATGGCCTTAACACCAAAATAGTACAACTAACGAAGGTGAAATTAAGGTGGTTTGGTATTTGAAGCACTTGAATTACATCTCCAGCCTTTAAAAATCAGCCAAGTGCGAGTCGGGCTCGCGCGGCGAGGGTTTCGTACAGAATATGAATGATAAACATACAACATGAAAGAGAAATAGTTAGTAAAATAACAAAAATTAATTAATTAATTAACGACAGGCGCGTAATTTCGTAATCGTAAAAGCGATTTCATTAATCATCATCAACAGCCTATATATGTCCCCACTGCAGGGGATCAGGCCTACTCTCATTCAGAGAGTATATGAGCCATAGTCCACCACGCGGGTCCAGTGCGGATTGGCGGACTTCATATGCCTGTTCAAGACATGCAGGTTTCCTCACGATGTTTTCCTTCACCGTTAAGCAATCGGATAATGTACTTGAATTGAAAAACATCTCATAGGTACAAGGCTGGATTCAAACCCGGAACCCTCAGATTGAGAGTCCGCACCCTATCAACTACGCCACCGACGCTTTTTAGCGATTTAATGAGATATAATTTACAGAAAAATTGCTTTTCAGATTTTTTACTATACTTGTGGTGTAAGACGTTCTTTTTTGCCAAATTGTAGGATTCTAAATCGATGGGAATTACCCTGTCGGTTTGATGAATTTAAATTGGATACCTCCACGTGTTTATGAGATCACTCACTCGACGATCACTCAGATACGAGTATACAGTAGACTTAGAAGAAGACAAGTGACGGCCGAGTTGTTCCACGCATCCACGCTGAGGACCGTTTCCGTCACAAATTCTACCGATGATCGCCGATAGTTACACAGACAGGCTGTATCAGCGCGGCTCCACTCGCTTTTTAACGCGCTATCGTTAAGGGAATCTGTCGAATTACTCTCATGAATATTTATCAGTTGGTCTGGTACCGCGGGGCGACAGTAATGGCTGCACAATGACGACAGTGTACAGAGACTAACTGGATTCTACGGTTGCTAAGTGAATGATAGTAGAGCTTCAACAGTTTTTCGACCTAAATCAGCTATTTATATAATATTACAACGCTGCTACTTTCACAGTGTATTCTATACAAGGGATATATACCCACCTTTAAGTATTATCACTCCTTGTTTGTACACGTTGTATAGGTTGTAAACTCTGACAAAAGTTTCATACTAGTTTTCTTTTGCCTTAATCTTTTAAAATAGTATGGCTGTCTGCTTTTGTGCTTACTGCACTTATCTAAAAATAGGACATCCGATTATAATGTCGGGATATGAATATATTTAACATGTAATTTACTAAGCGTAAATACCTCTAAACTTTACTGAACAACCACTTAGTGTAAATGACAAATGAACATTGGAGATTGTTTCAAGTTTTAGTAAACGGATGTCGAACTGCGTTATAAATGGCGCCACACCGATTTCAACCTAAGCCTAGACTTAGGCAGGCTCATAACGAATAGTTCGTCCTAGTTGGAAAGCGATCCATCCTCAGTTAGTCTGCTAAGCGCACTATTCGTTACACTGCCCTGCTATCCGTACACATTAATGTGTGGGTCGTCAGCTTCCTCATAGAGCTAGGGGAATTCTACGCATGCCAAATTTTAAGGCAATTTAGGAGCAATCAAACTTTAGCATTCATAATTTAGCAGCAATCATGACTCAGTTACAGCGAGTTGTTTTTCGTGTGTCAGCTGGAGACATGGGTCTCCAGCTGACACATGCCAGGAAGGCAAACCAGTGAGGTTAGGGCTTTAGACTATAGTCAGGCATTTAAAGAACAATGAGAGCAATGAGAGCCAAAAAAATTAACGATCACATTGATAAACTGTTGGATCTACGAACGAATTACCGTGTGTAAGCTGGCGACCCGTGTCACCAGCTTACACATCTGTATCTTCGTAATTATTCAAGTTACGATTATGTATTGTACCTCATATTTTAGGGCAAAATAGCAGCGCCAGGCGCCAAAATTTTCGAATCTCTAGTGCTAAAACTGTTTGAGCTACGAGCCGATATGTGTGTGTAAGCTGGTGACATGGGTCGCCAGCTGACACATGTTGTATCTCTGAAACTACATAAGTGAGAACTTCGTTTTAAAGATCAGATGAGACCATACAATAGCAGCGTTCACGAGTCAAAATTTCAAATCTCCTGGCTGTCTAGATTCAAAGTTATAAGCAAAAAACTATTTTCCCGCCAAAAAATTCAAAATAATCGCACGGACGCCGCTGAGCGGGCCGTTGCCGTTCCGTGCGCTACGCTATTACAATAGAGTTTCAACTTAGCCGTCATTGTTTTAAAATTCATTTTAACCAGCACGTTCGTATCGATTCAATTGGTACATTGAGCGTGTTAGACCAGGAGCCGACTGAAATAAGCAATGGTATACTACCGATTATCTTCATAGAGAGATTACGAACGATCTTCACCAAATTTGAGGTCTAGCTAGAATTTAACCCTTCACCGTTAGTGCATAATTCAAATCTACTAATTTGACTAATACGGAATCAAGATTTAGTTTAGTAATGAATCAACATATAAGAAATAACACTTTATAATAACACTGTATGGTGTGTGTGATATAACACAATATAAGAGGTATATGAAAATAACTAAAAATAAATGTTTGAGAAATCTATATCATGTTTTATTCAATAATTGCTACTGAAAATATACTAAACTAGCTTCCGCCCGCGACTTTGTCCGCGTATACTTCAGGATATATTCTACTTGTTCGATAAGCATAGAAGGCATCTATCTCCATTTCCAGCATAAGGTACAAAATAGTGTTTATTCTGTTACGTAGGCTAATAGTTTAAAGAAACAAAAGAAATTTCAATATCTGACGTAGTACATTCAAATAGTCTTCACACTAATATTATAAACGCGAAAGTTTGTATATACGAATTACATATTCTATGGTCGGTTGCTAGGCAACGCGTTTTTGTTATGCCAAAATTTCCCATGTAATCCCACTAATATTATACGTGTGATTTTGTACAATTTACACAATATGTCTTTATAAATTATAGCCTATATGTTATTCTGATGTATAAGCTATATTATTGTATAGTTTCATTCAAATCCATTCAGTAGTTTTCCGTGAAAGCGTCACAAACATCCAAACATCCAAACTTTCACACTTATAATATTAGTAGGATATCGAGCTCAACAATTATTGATCATATTGATATAAGCTGTTTATGTTGCACATATACCTCTTATACTATGTTATATCACACCGTAAAGTGTTATCCCTACTAGTCCGTACTTTCCCTACTATCCCTACTAATATTATAAAGGCGAAAGTAACTCTGTCTGTCTGTTACGCTTTCCCGCTTAAACCTCTCATCCGATTTTGATGAAATTTGGCACAGACAATCTTTAGACCCTGAGAAAGAACATAGGCTACTTTTTAATGCGAAAAAAGGGTTTTGTCGAAAGGAGTTGAAAGGGGGGATGAAAAGTCGTATAGAGGTATCGATCGTTATTTTTAGAGCTATAAGCTTGAAACTTATTTTTTAGGCTGTTGATCGATATAAAGTCCATAAAATTAGTTGAATACTAATTCATTTAGGTTTGTTTTCGGTGGTTACGGTTGTCGAAATAGTTTAACACCTCACCGATAGATGGCGCCACCGTCTAGATAAAACGTGATATTGAAATTATTTTACAGCTCTATGTATACCTGGAGCCTTTCAATTGATGAGCTAATCAGATATAGTAAAGCATGAGTCTGTTTGACATCCATGCAATTGCACAGCAATCAACAAGGAATAAAAATAATGCCCCATGAAAATTGGTAAGCGATTAGATTTCAAACAAAGGAAGGATTACGTGTTTCACGGATATATAATGGGGATTAAATTTTGTATGGGAACTCTGTTGTTTTTGAAGTCAATATCATGAAAATTGATACTCAGTGTTATGAACTAAAAATAAAAATGACGTGTTTTAGCATTTTAAAAAATCCTGCAATCCAATCTAATATATTAAATTTTCGTGTCAAGGTGTTTATAGTCGCACTCCTGCGAAACGGCTTGACCAATTTTTTTTGTTTTTTACATATATTTGGTAGGTCTGAGAATGTTGCACCCTCTTGCACCCACCCCCGTATTTTGATCGCGATTTTAGAATAATGGTACGTCATCGACAGGAAGTCTCGCGTCAGTTTGATATTTTGTAGTACTACGCCATGTAGTTCTCACGGGATAAAACCTAAAGTCCACGCGGGCGAAGCCGCGGGAAGAAGCTAGTTTCTTATATGTTGATTCATTACTAAACTAAATCTTGATTCCGTATTAGTTAAATTAGTAGATTTGAATTATGCACCAACGGTGAAGGGTTAGATTCTAGCTAGACCTCAAATTTGGTGAAGATCGTTCGTAATCTCTCTATGAAGATAATCGGTAGTATACCATTGCTTATTTCAGTCGGCTCCTGGTCTAACACGCTCAATGTACCAATTGAATCGATACGAACGTGCAGGTTAAAATGAATTTTAAAACAATGTCGGCTAAGTTGAAACTCTATTGTAATAGCGTAGCGCACGGAACGGCAACGGCCCGCTCAGCGGCGTCCGTGCGATTATTTTGAATTTTTTGGCGGGAAAATAGTTTTTTGCTTATAACTTTGAATCTAGACAGCCAGGAGATTTGAAATTTTGACTCGTGAACGCTGCTATTGTATGGTCTCATCTGATCTTTAAAACGAAGTTCTCACTTATGTAGTTTCAGAGATACAACATGTGTCAGCTGGCGACCCATGTCACCAGCTTACACACACATATCGGCTCGTAGCTCAAACAGTTTTAGCACTAGAGATTCAAAAATTTTGGCGCCTGGCGCTGCTATTTTGCCCTAAAATATGAGGTACAATACATAATCGTAACTTGAATAATTACGAAGATACAGATGTGTAAGCTGGTGACACGGGTCGCCAGCTTACACACGGTAATTCGTTCGTAGATCCAACAGTTTATCAATGTGATCGTTAATTTTTTTGGCTCTCATTGCTCTCATTGTTCTTTAAATGCCTGACTATAGTCTAAAGCCCTAACCTCACTGGTTTGCCTTCCTGGCATGTGTCAGCTGGAGACCCATGTCTCCAGCTGACACACTAAAAACAACTCGCTGTAACTGAGTCATGATTGCTGCTAAATTATGAATGCTAAAGTTTGATTGCTCCTAAATTGCCTTAAAATTTGGCATGCGTACAATTCCCCTAGCTCTATGAGGAAGCTGACGACCCACACATTACACATTAGGCTCAGGTCACGGACGTAGGGAGGGGTGGGCTTTCATAAGGACCTCCCACAACATTTCCTTGAACAGATTCCTTACTGGCCTTTTCTTCTTTCCTTCCTTATCTCCTCTGATTTCCTTTTCTTCCTGATCTTCTATATTTTGACTATTGTTTATCCATTATATGTACACACACACACACATTATGTAGCACCACTTACCCCTTCTTATTTATAGGATTCTTCTGCCCTAAGGTTGCCTGGAAGAGATCGCTCTTAGCGATAAGGCTGCCTTTTTTGTACTTTTTATGTTCTTTTCTGTTCTGTTTTGTTTTGTGTTTATGTGTGTGCAGTAAAGATTATTTGAATTTGAATAATAAAAATACATTACAAATAAATCATCCTTAGACCATCAGTGACTCTGTCTCACTGACCCTTCTATCTGTTTGATTACTTTTAACAACGAAATGTCAAAACCGTATTAATTAAAATTAACTTGTAATTAGCCTTTGTACAAAGCATACAATAAAATTACATCCCATTAGCTCAATAGTTCGTCAGTGTTAACGTGAATAATAATATAATCCATAGGGAAAATTTTACCGCAATGCCTCTTAATATGACTTCCATAAAGATGGAGTTAGCTGTTAAATCGTGAAAAGGCAGTAAACTAGAATACAGAGTTACTTTAGCATTTATGTCACAGCTTGTATTATCACACGCGAGGTTCTCTGAACGGGAACCACTTAACGTATCGATATAAAAATGACCTACGTCTTTCATCACATACTACCGAATTCCATCACAATTGATTGTGCTTTTGAGGCTCCAAGTGGTTACAAACCAACAAACTAACTTCCGCATTTATTATATTATTAGTAGCGAATAGATGAAAAACTACAGATCACATTTAATTTGATGGACCTAAAGCAGCGCTCAACATCCTGGAACTCTGTGACCCCCTTGCTCCTGACTGCGGACCTGGCTGAGATCCAACGATACGTCGCTCCCGGCGCGGCGGGATCCCACATGGATCTGATCCCCACCTACGAGTATCAGTTCCACTAAAATCGCTAAGCGCATCACAGGTTTATCTGGGCTCAATGAGGAAGCTTGAATTTATGCTGTTAAGTCGAGGGGAACGTCAAGATAAGCAGTGGAAGGCATTGTGATGTTTTGCAATTTAAAAAATTAAACGTTTTTGTATTAAAGGAATTTGCTGAGAAATTAAATGAGCTACAAATCCTTTTTAATAATGTAGAGGATAATTGAGAATTTGCAGATTAATTAAAATGCTATGTACTTACTGACACGCTCATATAATATGAATAAATCTGTATATTGATTGAAATATGAATGTCCTACCTAAAGGTCTTTAGCTAGATGTTTGAAATATTGAACGTTGATCCTTTTGATGATGTAGATTACCAAAGTAATTTTTACCCTTTAGAGGGATGAACAAGGGTGAAACGTTATATGTGGAAACCACTTGAGCTACAAACCTAAATAAAATATTGTGTAGCGCACCATCAATAAATTATCATTTGAAAGTCTACCCTTAAAGGGATGAAAAGGGGTGAAATATTTTTATATGAGCTGCAAACTTGAAATTTAAAACATCAATACATTTGATGATGCCATGTACCATCAATAAATCATTTTTTGAAATTCTTCCCCTAAAGGGTTTAAAAAGGGTGAACAGTTTTTATATGGAAACCACTTGAATATACGAGTAAACTTGAAATTTGTAACATATACTTACGTTTGAGGTATCAAAGTACAGTATTACCATGGAAGATATTTCCATGTGGGTAAAGGCGTGGGTGACGTAATAGTAAAATTGCAAGCAGATAATGTAGTTCCTTATTTAAATCAGATTTCTCAATAAACGATACGTATATTATGAACTTCCTTGCACCTCTTCAACACCCAAGGTCGATTCCCGCTATCTTCAGAGAAAAATAATGACAAAGTATTCTCATAGCGGCAACCATCTGTATACCTAAGCCTATAAACCTCGACAACCGGATCCCACCTGACCGCTTTATTTAAACCCGCGATAGTACCCCTCCCGCCATACCCAGTGTAAACTTGGCAGTGACAGGGGAAAGAGGAGATCAAGTTAAGTTGGTAGCGCCATATCACTCGGAAGGCTGGGGACGTCGTTTTAGATAACCTAACAATGGCGCGCGCGCTTGAAACCATTTATTCCACAGCTACCTTAGACTCACAAAGGTGAGTATACGCAAGATATGGGATGAAATATATAGAAAGAAAACTTGCGCGTGTTCCCGATAACAAAGTGTAAGGCTTGTTCGTGTCTGGGAAATGTTGTAGTACAGAATGTGTTACCTAGGTTTAGAGATGATCTGTATGTACATGTATCTAAAAATATTTTCTTCAAACATGCTTGGAAATTTGAGCATTATTTTGATAACATTCTTCGAGATAAATCGAAACTGCTGTAGCCGAGCAGCGACTGGCAGAAGTTGTATAAAAATCCATTTCTGTCGTCTAATTTATAGAATAGAATAGAAAGCTCTTTATTATTAAAAAAGTAACGAAGTTTTACTCCGGAACATTGCAACCAAGGAGATACCTAATCAAAGGTTTTATTGAAATTTCTAACTGTTTTTTTTAAATAGAAAGCTTTTTATTGCGCCTGAAAAATTATTGTTGTTCGTCAATGATTTTGAAAAGTAATTGTATTTGATAAAATGAGTTCAAGAGAAGTCAATGAATGTGATTACCTAAATTTAACGCCACTTGAAATTCAGGAGGCGCCTTTTTTTCTTTTTCATATTTCTCTCTTCTCATATAACAGCAAACATAAAATTTTTTATTTGTACTATATACACAATAGATTTGTAAGGTAGAAATGTAAATTTTGTATTTATTCTGAAGATACCATGAAGGTAAAAAGATTACCGCATCGCCCGTCCTATTGGCTAAGTAATATAGTTTTAACTTCATGGAAGACACACTGTGTTATATAACACTAGCTTCCGCCCGCGACTTTGTCCGCGTGTACTTCAGGATTTATTCTACTTGTTCGATAGGCATAGAAGGCATCTACTCGTATCTCCATTTAAGGTACAAAATAGTGTTTATTCTGTTACGTAGGCTTATGGTTTAAAGAAACAAAAGAAATTTCAATATCTGACGTAGTACATTCAAATAGTCTTCACACCAATATTATAAACGCGAAAGTTTGTATATACGAATTACATATTCTATGGTCGGTCGCTAGGCAACGCGTTTTTGTTATGCCAAAATTACCCATGTAATCCCACTAATATTATAAGTGTGATTTTGGACAATTTACACAATATGTCTTTAGAAATTATAGCCCATATGTTATTATGATGTATAAGCTATGGTATTGTAAAGTTTCATTTAAATCCATTCAGTAGTTTTTCCGTGAAAGCGTCACAAACATCCAAACATCTAAACATCCAAACTTTCACATTTATTAGTAGGATAAAAGAATCATCAGATGCAATATGTATGAAGCAATAAAAACTCGAAAATGTCATATTTTTAAAAATGTCTTCAAATAAAGTATATTTGCTTTAAATATGGTATAGTCAGCGTCATTTGCGCAATTTTTTATCATGTCATATTCACTTTGGCTTGTTAGTATTAAGTGTATCAAAGATATATCATTTAAATGTTAATTTGCCAGGGTTGCATATATTATATGAAGTACATAATGCACGTACGAGTATAGTATTGAACATTACCTTTTTTAAGAAAATAAGGAATATCTATAAAATAAAACTATAAAACATTACAGATCTAATTAGATTCAAAACAATATCTTTTTTAAAATTATAGCACTTTGCTATGTTCATCAAATTATACACACGTCAATGGCGCGGCGCACCTTCCAGAAACGGCCTGGTGGCAAAGAGGCATAAATCTCAATCATAATTTGTGTGCGTCAGGCACGGGCCGGCGCGGTCCAATGATTGATGGCCCCTGGCCCCGGCGCTCATTCCGAATTCAAACGGGCCAACGAGCGGCGGTCGCGCTCCAAAATGGCCGACACCTAGTAAATTGATTAAAAATCTATTAGCTTGATATTTGGATCATGACGTTTCATTTGATAGTGTCGGCTATTCAATTAGGTTATACGTGAGTACACATTGTAAACGCTATTAGATGAAAGCAGAATTTTCCGTTGACACAACATATGGATTAATAGAGCACGAAAACATCGAACAAAAGATTCTAATTTAGTACTTCGTTTAATAAATTTACAAATATATGTGTAAGTTATTCGGCTTGACAAATAAATTGATATTTAAGCATGGGACTGTGTAGGATGAATCAATATAAGTTAATCGCAGGAAAGTTATATATAAAAAATAGTTTCCAGAGACTTACAAAGTTATGATTCAAATATTATTGAACAATTTTGTTGCTGTTTATGAAATAAAGTTGAACTTGCTTTCAATAAACATTCTGTGACTTACGCCGTTGCCTAGGCCAGCCGTTCGTCCGTTCTCATCGCATCTAAAGCGAATAGTTTCTCTTTATAATATTTGAGGCACGTCCATCCAGGGCCCACAGGAAGGTTGGCCTTAATTTATTAATAGATTGTTTATGGGACCGCTCTGGGGCCCTTCGCGGCCTAATAAATAGATCACCGTTAAAATAATAATGCGTTTTTCGGGGCCCTCCAACGCAGACATAAATTTTATAGGATTAAAAGGGTGACGTTATGTCATCGGACCGATGGAAATTTTCGGCAGTTATTCTTTTATGTGCGTTTTGTTTTATTGATGCGATGTTTTAGATGGCTCGGGGACGGGTTTATGATGACCTGTGACCTAATTTCGGGACTCGACGTTGTTCCGAGTAACCGTTCCGTTGCGAATGGCCTGATGCAATCATATTTTAAGCGTTTTGTGCGAACACGGACTGAAACGCGATTTGACAGTGATTTATTTCTTGTATATTTTTTATAGTACAAAATTGCGAATGAATAAAGTGGACGCCGATAAAATTGTGTAAGATGATACAACTAATTCGGTTGTCTTTTACAAGCTTTATATTCTAAAAAATTGGGTACATCTGTACTTGTTTTTCTTCAGATTAAACATTTCATATATAGAGAGATCCCGAGAATTTTTACAGACCGTAAAAATTAAACTTGAAAATAAAGAAGAATAGCTTCAAATCCAGAGTTTAGAGTTCGTTTAGATATTTTAAATACTCATATAAAAGAATCTGCATGGGTTCGCAAAATGTGACATTGTCGGTTGGAATCAGTATTGTAACTTAATACCAACTTCATTGCTTAAAATTCACTAAGCGTCAACACCATTACTTAAGTTACAATTACAACTACACGCGCGGATCGTTTAACTTTAAGATCTAAGTTAGTCTTAAGTACAGCAAAGTTAGCCAATGTGAGGTGTACGGGGAGTGCATAAAGTGAACTACTATTGAATGCACTTCGTTACGCAAGTTTCAACTGTCTCATCTGGTGTATGAGTCCACTATTGCTTGTAAGTATTGAGGGACTGAGACACCACAGTAATAATAATTGAACTTCTCCTAAAGTGTCAGCTAGCGTATTTCATACACATTATCAACAGCCTATATAGGTCCCACTGCAGGGGCTCAGGGCTACTCTCCTACAGAGTGTATGGGACATACTCCACCATGCGGGACCAGTGCGGATTGGTAGACTTTACATACACCGTTGAATTTCTTCTCAGGAGTGTGCAGGTTTCCTCACGATGCTTTCCATCACCGAAAAGCCAATGGTAATGATTTTTACCATTCGTACATAAATTCCAAATAACAAATTGGAACTCACCTCGATTGTTCTAGGACTGACGTTCTACCCAACTGCGCTGCCACGGCTGTTTTATACACGGCTTTGATTCAATTTTGAAGGGAATGAATGAGCAACAGATTTTGTGGATTTTCTCTAAAAGCGCTGAATCTATTTCGATAATATTTATACGGGACCACCTCTGAAATATGCTCTAACAAAAACAAAAAAGGAATCATCAACATCGATTTACAATTGGCGGAGTTATCGTGTAAAATACATACAAAAAACATACAGTCGAATCGAGAAGCTCATTTTATGAAGTCGGTTGAAAAAGTAACGATCATTTTTTCTTTGAAATCGCCTTTACAGGCTGCTGTTGCCGAAACGAGGAGATTTTAATGTCGGTATGCAGGCGCGTTTGAGTTCCGTTTATCACAATATCAATGTGTCATTTTTAGTTCTTAAAATATATATATATAAATTGATTGCAATGACAAAACCAAATAATATCGGTACGGGAATACAACCTCAAAATACATCACAATATTCGTGAACGTTGCGCTGAAAGTATATAATTAGGGAGGATTTATGGCACGTCACATGTTCGCCCGTAACGAGGATTAGGTGATATTCGCGCGGCGTGACAGTGACATTCCGTTTAAATTTACAGTCAATATTACTTTATGGTATTTAAAGCTTTGTGGTTTCATACTTAAAATAAGATCACTGTATGTTTATTAAATATTTAAAAAAAATAGACTTCATTACCTATTACTAAATTGTCATCATCAGCCGGGAAACGTCCACTGTTAGACATAGGCGTTCTCCATAGTATGCCACAACGACCGGTCCTGAGCCACTTGCATCTAGTAGGGGGACGGCCTGGTACACGTTTACCGACACGTGGTCGTTACTCGATCGCGCTGAAACTTTAAACGAAAACAAAACAATACGAGACGGAAAGCAACAAAAGCCAAGGGTATCTCGTATTAATTAGGAGATGAGTCGCTTACGAATTAAACTGTCCATCATAACAATGTAAACGATCACCGGGTTTAATTAATCATGATATTATGTACCGAAGGGCTTGGGTCGCGGCTGCGGGGTTCCGATAACTGGGCGGGAGGGTCCTTGTTGCAAGATTCAGGCTTGGTTACAGTTGCACGCTTAGATCTGGGCTTAGTCCAATTTTCGAGCTTAGGTCTGGGCTTAGTCCATTATAGATCCGGGCTTGGTAAAAGTTACTAGATTAGAAATGGGCTTAGTCTGAATTGTGAGCTAAGACCCGGACCTGGTCAAAGTAGTTCGCTTAGGTCTTGATTTGACTTAATTTGCTACGTCACGTATAGTCCAAATTGCAAGCTTCCATCTGGGTTTGGTAAAAGTAGCCAGCTTAAATTTGGGTTTATTTTAAATTATTACGCTAGGTGGAAGTTACAAGCTCAGATCCCGAAGTGGTCCAATTTATAGGTCAGGATTTTATTCTACGCTTAGTCCAATAACAAGCTTGGATCAAGGCTTTGTCCAAATTTTGCTTAGATCTGGGCTTATAATAAATTGATAGGTTAGATCGAGACTTTGAACAATAAATACATAGAAGTGTTTATTTCTGAAACTTAATATATGTTCGAGTAACAAGCTTAGATTAAGGCTTCGTCCAAGTTGTAAACACAAATCAAGTACGTAACGTAAATCCAAGATTGGTTGTAGTTGCCCAATTATTCTACATGAGCACTCTTGAGATCAGACCCACCCTAGAGATCAGACCTTGAGGACAGGTGACATGAAGATCATGTTACAAAAAGATAGAACATGAAAAGAATACTGTGAAGAGCTCGAGTATAATCTGATGTTACCTTGCATAATCTAACGTTACGTATATTCTTACGCGCCACCGCACCCACTAACTTTCCGAAAGTATTTTTGAAAAACAAGCGACCTCGCCGAGGGTCCGAGGGGTCTAATTAAAAAGCGGCGTGTAAGCCCGGATTAACTGGCACAGAAATAATGAGGTGATTTGCTGAATAATGTGTTGATCGCTCTCAAGATTCTTTTTACCTTAAATTTAAGTATAAAAAAATATAAATCTTCAGGCTCAGGACTTCTTGCCCTTCATCTCACTTCACGGTAAGTGACGATAAGGCACTTGAACGGAAAATGGAAAGCTCACCCAGGATCCTCAAGACAATGACGTGTTGTCTCTGCTTCTTCACACCGGCAAACAACAGTGCTCAGTTGGGTAGAGAGTCAGTCCTTGAACAATCGAGGTCTGGGTTTGATCCTGGCTCGTACCAATGAGTTCTAATTTTTTATTTAGAATTTATGTACGAATGATAAAAATCATTACCGTTGGCTTTTCGGTAAAGGAAAACATCGCGACGAAACCTGCACACTCCGGAGTCTACCTACCCGTACTGGTCCCTCGTGGCAGACTATGTCCCATACACTCTCTGTAGGAGAGTAGACCTGAGCCCCTGCAGTGGGGCAAAAAGTTCTTTCTTTTATATTTATTTTTCTCTGTTATTTTTGTGTGTGTGTTTTGTAAACATTTTCTTGTGTACAATAAATTGTTTCATTTAAAAAACAATAAATATTACATACTTACCAACGTACCGAAATATTTACTCTGCAAAACAAGACCCGTATTTCAGAAGATATACCGGAGCAAATCGCCTCAGCAATCCGTCAAGTGGGCAGTAACAACGTCGCCGAGAGAAAAAAAACCGCCACAAGTGTCACTCCAGCAAGTTCACAATAAGACCACCGATAGAGTAACGAGTCGGAAAATTTTATGTTCTTACAAGTCTGCACTGAAAAGAAAGCAGAGAAATCGACTGTAATTTTTCTTGACACTTCTCGTAACTGTTTTTATTGATATTTTTTATTAACGTATCAAACAAAAACACGTTATACACGTAAAAATATCAATTTACAGAAAATGTCGTAAATGTGTTCGAACAGAATAGCAAATTAACTTTAAACGTTTCCAAGATTATTTTAGAACAAAAAGGTTCCATACAATTTAGGCTCATTATAAGTTTAAAAGCTTCTCTCATTTCTCAGAAATCATGTTTTATCAATAGTGGAGTTTTCATTCTGACATTGACATAAAATACGATAGTTTAGAATTTGGTTACATTAATTTAAAAAAATCACTTATTAATCTACCCTAAACCACTAAAAATTACATACAATGAGCTGCGATGGGACACCCGTTGTTAGCTTACGTCCGATCGCACTTAGGCATTTTATGCATATTGGTTTAAACTTATCCCTTCTCTCAGCTCAGTAAGTGATGATAAGGGCAAATAACGTTAGAAATAGATTATTTAAACATTTTAGTTCCAAATCATTGAAAGAAAAAAGATTGGTGGCAGGACATTTTCTATGTCCACCTGGCTACCATGCTGTTACCTAAGTCTGCTGCCAAACAACAGACCGAAAAATGGTGGTGAGCATGCTACGAGAAGTACACCACCTTGTCCTGTGATAGGATCCAATATTAACGCCCAAATTTAGTATCTGCTCATATATGTCTCGCTTGGGAAGATAGTTGTACCTCTAGTTAGACAGCGTTAGAAGACACCACGCTACCATCTGACTAGACCCACAGCACGCAGAGCGGAAATATCGACTGGAAAATATCTAGTTTGTTAGTTCGGAGCGCGGCCGTAGATTGGATTACATCCAGCGAACGAGAGATTCTGGTACGATCCAACACTGATTTTGCAGAGGTTGTTTCTCTAGAATTATCCTCTCGTATTCTGTCCGCGGATGCTGCACTAGACGTTTTACTCGTATGTGGGTGCGAGTTGACTTCAAATGTTCTTAGAGAATGTTACCGTGATTTTTTTCTTAAATCGAAATAAAATTTAGAACATGAACTTGGG
Source organism: Carcina quercana (assembly GCA_910589575.2). Classification (NCBI taxonomy): domain Eukaryota; kingdom Metazoa; phylum Arthropoda; class Insecta; order Lepidoptera; family Depressariidae; genus Carcina; species Carcina quercana. The sequence goes on along the minus strand of OU342440.2, from coordinate 2,465,300 downwards.
GCTCTACCATAAGAAATGTTTCGTTGTGACGGATTGCTTTCGGATTTGGTGCAATTTGTATGGATTCGGAATTCAAAAATTTTAACGGATTTCGATCGGTCTTTATTCATGGCACCATAACTGTTTTGACACATGTTTTGTTTGACTTCCGGTTTCGAGTCAGTCGCCCACATTCACTTCACTTCGCTGGGCCCACGGAAGACCAGCGCTGTGGTTCGTTCGTATTGCGGATCACACCATATCCGGAGTGAGGAAAATGTACTAGTCAACACAACATGTACGATAATAACGTCTCGTTGCTGCTACTCGTGGTGTAAACCAAACTTTGTTCTAATGTTATTTTCTACTTTTAGATATTTGTCTTTTTTATAGCGTTGTTGTAATTCTTGTCGTGCTAGTTAATAGTGAAAATACCACGTAAATAAATTAATTTCTTTCTTTGCATATAGATTACTTTTCATCGGATTTCAATAGAGCATATTCGTTACTTGTACTCGTAGTAAGATCTATTTTTAAGCACTTTGCCGATCGACTTCTTAACGTTTTTAACCGACTTCAAAAAAGGAGGAGGTTATCAATTCGATGGGTATGTTTCTTTTATGTTTGTTACCTCATAACTTTTGACTGGGTGAACCGATTTGGATGATTCTTTTTTATTTGAAAGGTGGTGTTTCCCGTGTGGTCCCATTTCAATTTGGTCCAGTTCTGACAGCGGCATCCATGAGAAAACGATATGAATTTTAAATTCGCCTAAGTAAAAGTAGACTTTTAGGGTAATTCAAGTTGGTTTCCAGTTCTTTTCGAACGCATTTACTTGTTAAATTTAGCGAAACACGCGTTTAATTCTTCTCCTAAGAAATACAAGACGTTATCCTGCATATATGCAAATGGCTGATGTGTATGTATGTATACACACATTTCAGATATTTGTTGGTAGCAGGTGGCGCCCTCGATATTGACTTACTAAATTACCGTAACATACGATACTATGCAAATCGAGCCAGCTGTACTAGCTTGTAGCTTGAAAATTCAACTTGAACGAAAATTACTTGTAGGTGTTCTCATGCAAGCAAAAGAGGCACATATAAGAGAACAGCTGTCTTTCGGTTGCTGTTGAGATTTTCATGTATTTTCATAATTATTTACGCGACTTCGCCTGGTTGTTAAATACGCCTTGGGAACACTTCCACCATACGGGCTACATGAGTCTATGAGTCTCCATCATAGACAAAATCACCAAACTTGGCAGGCGGATTGGTGATCGCCGTAATATGTAAATATAGATAGACGTGTTCCCGTACCCTGTGACTAGTAGTTCCCAAGTCAGCCTTTTCTGGAGGTTATGTCCTGTTCCAAAACCTAGACCGCACGGCACTTGCAACTACTTGTTGCCCGCGACTTCCTGCGTGGAAAGTCTATACTTTAGAAAGGGAATACTTTACAAGAATAAAAAGTAGCTTTGTGACTCTATGCCACGGTCTGTCGCTACACTTTCTATATGGAAAAAGTCATGTCGATATTTTGCTCAGTTTCTGCATGAAAAAAAAGACAAAGCAACCAAACAAAACACTTGTTCTAGCAGAGTATTAAATAAATACTAAAACGATGTTTCTAACCTACAGTTTTTTAAGGGACTACCAACTCCAAAGCCTTGAATATAGGCGAAAATTGGCCTGCCTTTCTGTATTCTATAGGTTACATTTTGTAGAGTGCGCGCAAGAGCTGTTCATGTTGATTCCGCCATCGCCATTCAAGTATCGATCCAACAGACGAACAGCAGGGCTCCACCAGTACGTAGTTGACATCCCTATGGCTCGCACTAAGCGTTTTGCTTCTAATTTTATCATGCGTACAGCCAGGGAGTGGAACGCGCTGCCGGCGTCTGTATTCCCTGAAAACTGTAACTTGGGTGTCTTCAAGTCGAGGGTGAACTTGCACCTTCTAGATCAACGCGCACCATCGTAAGCCACATCATCGCTTACCATCAGGTGAGATCGTGGGCAAGCGTTAATATATACTCTGTAAAAAAAAAGAACACTAAGAAAGTTTTACCTAGATCTTGAATATGTGTCTTTCTTAGGGAGAGGAAATCTGGTTACGAGGATTGGACTCAATCTTGGTTGGTTTTGAGACATATCACAATCAAACAATTATTCAACATCAGAGAGGTTGTTTCTTTGTTACCTTTTGCGCCTCAACCGCATAACGAAGCTTGATGAAATTGGACAACAAACGTGGCCTAACGCATGGCCATACATAGGCTAGATTTTATTTCTTTAAAATGAAACCGAAGTGCAAATGTCCAGGGCAATAGTTAGTTGCAAATTACAAGAGTTAGTATAAATGGGTTCTATCTCAACATATTTTTCAATACGGTACTTGGAAACTCACAAGAGAATCATATTTTCCCAACTATCGCTGTATTGATTTCCTACGAGGGCCGTGATAGCTGGGGAGCGGAATATTGAATATTTTATTTAGTAAATATTGCAATGGGTCTCGCAAAACTGATTCGTTATCGAGGTTCGAGATTGGCCTTATATATTTTTGAGATAGGCATCATATTTATATTTCGTAGAAGGCTTGGCTTTTCTTTTACATTTTTCTTTCGATCTCTTTTGGAGTAAAGGGATAAAGAGATTAAATATTTATGTTTTGTAGCAGCAAACGTTAGTTTAGCCGTTATTTGAATTTGATAAATAAATAATAGACAATAAGTATTTTCTTTATGTAAATTGCTCTGAAATATAGTTTCTTTTGTATGCCTGCAAATATATGATTTCGTGTGGGTTTACTCTCTTTCTTGTTCCTTTGCAGTGTGTCGAGGGAAATGTCAATCAAAGGTGAATATGGCATGGTACAAAAATATAGTACATATTATTGTACACGAGTGTACAATAATAGCCCCATGGCACACGTAACTGTAATCTATGTACATTTGATTACACGAGTTTTGTGACGGGGTTCTATTTACGAGATTGACAGATTACCATCGTAATTGCGGTGTCGCGTGCTGTTATCACTGTAATTGAATACGGGACAGCGGGACACGCGGCGTAGCGGGACACGCGGGACATGCTGAGCGGGACTCCAAGCCACGCTGTCCCGAGGGATTTTATTATTTATAGCAATGTTTTACTTTCTGGATGAGGGCACAGCATAAGCCTATCACTGATTACCGTTGAAATGAAGACCATCATCATCAGCCGGGAAACATCCACTGCTGGCCATAGGCCTCCTCGATGGTATGCCACATTGACCGGTCCCGGGCCACTTGCAACCAGTGACTCTCCGCGACCTTAGCCATCGTCGGTCCACCTAGTAGGAGCTCGGCCCGGTATTTCCCGGTACGTGATCGCCACTCCTGAACTTTTACTCGGTTATAGGTTCTTCGAGCGATGTAGCCTTGCCATTCCTACTTCAAACTCACTAACTCGTCGAGCTATGTCGGTGATCCTTGTGCGTCTCGGGTTTCCTCATTCCGGATTTTATCACGTAGAGAAATTCCGAGCATAGCTCGTTCCATTGCTCGCTGAGTGACTTTGAGCTTGTTTATTCGGCCTACAGTTAAAGACCTCGTTTCGGTTCCGTATGTCATCACTGACAAGGCAACAACTACTGGTTGAAGACTTTTGTCTTTAGACGCTGAGGTATTTTCGTTGAAAAATACCAAATAAAAAATAATATGTATTATGCATATAACGCTTCCCTGACTAACATACCAACAACTAATTCATTCATACTAATATAATAAATGCGAAAGTGAGTTTGTTTGCGAAAGTGAGTTTCTAATTTCACGTCGTAACGAAGGTTCAATGACCTGATTTTTGCATAAGGTTAGTAGAAACGTCGAAGAGGGATATAGACTACTTTTAATCCCAATGGAATAAGTTGTTTCCATGCAGACGAATCACGCTCAAAAATAGTAGCTGGCACAATAAAGGTCAAGCGCAGGGTATGCGGAAAACAAACTTTAACAAGTCGTTACCCAAAACATCGCAAACAGAAAGCAATACCACTTAGTTACTGCCGCCGCCGCCGCCCGCCCAGTCCCGCCGCCCGCCCAGTCCCGCCGCCCTTGCCGGTTCCACATCCATATTCAATCGCATCGAGTCGAGAAAGTGGCCCGATATTGATATTTGACAAATAAAGTAATATATCAGCGCACATTAGAGGGGTCGAAGCACATTTAGCCCCCGGCACAGACATAATCTTGACCGATAAGGAGAGCGCGTGGATGCCATTACATTTATTGCCGAACGGCGGGGGCGCGCAGAAGTAACAAAGTGGACTTGTGACAGAGTTGAAATTAGGGCATCTGCAGACTGACGATCATGCCAGATTTTTCTACATCACCTTGCATCATACGTGCGTGGACCGCTACAGTCGCTAACCGTATGCGCTTTTGATCCTACGAGAGGTATGTTATTACCAAATTCAAATAGCGTGGAATGTGTACTATAAATTCAAGTTACAAAAAAGATGGGGTAATAAACAGGTATAACATTTATAAAAACAACATGTTTTAATTTTCATTTCTGAAACCTTTCTTGATATCCGTCTTGATATCTTTCATGTTGTCACTTTCTGATACACTGATATGTACAATGGCGTTGTCGCAGCTTACCTCGCCTCATATCAGATCGCCTGCCATTCATCGATAGACAACTAGGCTAAGAAGTAGTGAATTGGTCATCTCTTATTGGTGTTTGTGTCTCAACGATGTTTATCATTTTTATAGCGTGAACTATGGAGGTATATTATCTACCGAGTTAACCTTTTATTATATGATAGTACTTTTACCCTCTGCTTCGTATTATACTACAGACTAAATGGCCAATATTACTTAACGGAAAAATTTTGAAACGATGCAGCCAACCCTATCCTACTGTCCAAATACAAACTCCTTGGCAATAGCGCATAACAAATGAAAAAGCCTAAAGTTTTGTGCCAAACGGTGAAATATCAACGGAATATCATTTCATAAAACTATGGAAGGCACATGGCTCATAAAAATAACAAATTCATTTCATTTACATACTGACAAAGAAGTTAGAACTAGCAAGGCATCAATCAACGTCAAATCGTTCAACCATCCGGTCGTTCTTGTGCAGCCAGCCTTATAACCTGAACGAATTCGAAAGTCCATCAAATGGTTCTACGCGGAGGGGGCTCTATACTTGGATCGGTTTATACATTAATATGAGTTACTCAAACGACGTGGTAACGCATTAGACGTAAGGATATTTTATTGCGGCGATATACTTGATCAAGTAACTAGGACGTGTGGCTTGCTGACGCGAAGATTATATGACTGGTGGACTTGTTTATTGTTAATTTATGACAAGTGAGGGTGTTGTGACGATATACTACTTGAATATAGAGTTAGTAAAATCAAGGTACAATCTGAAAACACATTCAAGTGTAGTCTTAAAAAATAAATATTTGAATACAATCTTATCCAATGCACTGTGATACTGTAGAGGGATCATTTTGTTGGCTTTGGCGAGTTCAACACATTACGATTGATGATGAAGCCAAGAGGCAGGGAACTCTTCAACGGCTACTAGTAACCCCTCGAGTTTGGGCTAATATTTTTCGTCTTGAATTGTACTTTTCAGTGCTTTACTGACAAGATTGTGTTAACTGTGATTTATTTGAAACATATATTAATTTCATCCTGCTGTAGACCTTATTGGTAGAGATCTCAGTTCCAGCGTAGATATGTTGCAAGCATTACCTGAAAGAAACAAAAAATACAATGTTAGCGAATTGTTGACAGACTGAAACACTACGAATATAACAACAGACTATCCAAACTTTCCAAATTTTTAAGGCCATGGAACAATCAATAACCCCTTGGATTCAAACAATTAATGACAAATATTAATGAGTATCTTTAGCCAGCGACAAAATTCGCGCGGGCTTCAGAAATCCCAAGGTAACCAATTGTTCGATCAGGATAAAAAGTAAATGTCCTTTTCTAACCCTTTCACTATCACATCAACAGCCTATGTACGTCCCCACTGCAGGGTCTCAGGCCTACTCTCCTACAGAGAGTGTATGGGCCATAGTACACCTCGCGGGACCAGTGCAGTTTGGTAGAATTCACATACATCTTTAAATGTTTTCCTTCAGCGAAAAGCCAATGGTCATTATTTTTATCATTCGTACATAAATTTCAAATAACAAATTGGAACTCGTAGGTACGAGCCAGGATCGAAGCCAGATCTTGATTGTTCAAGAACTGACGTCCTACCGAACTGAGCTACCACGGCTTCAACAATATTAAAAAAGCAAGTCATTATGACGTTCTTTTACGATGGGAAAGAAGGACAAACAAACTCGCTTACAGATTTACTAACTTAAACCTAAGATTACTAACACTATGGATATATATAATATTCGTAAGAAATCGCGGAACCTTCGGTACATACTTCATAGTACAACAGTAGAACCATCCAATTGAGAATAAGTTTTTTTTCTATCCAGTCACGCAATCTTCACTCTAGCTTGTATATATCCTTTTTGCGACCTTGATATTAGTAGTGATAATGTCCAATCTCCCCACAGAAAATACCTGGTTGTTGTGACGTTCTAGAGGTATTATAGAGATTCATATTCAGCAGTGAATTTCTGACTAGAATTTAAGGAGAAATAGTCATAAATTGTTAAATCCTCATATCCAACGATACAAACAGAAACTTTTACATAAATAAAGTCAGTTATTTCTTTTACAAAAAACGGTACATTTCATTGTAGCAGAATTGCGAAACAAACAGTCTGAGATTGTGCTTCGGGCAGATTGGTGTAGGGTTGGCAATGCTTTTCTATTAAAAATATTAGAGTATTATACACGTTTTACCTTTTATTCATCTGCATTACTTTTTAATAAATAAAGAAACATATTTTTATTATTAAATCAAAAGCGCAATACTATTGTTTATATGTTTCTGGTACTTGTAATAAATTGATGATCGATGAATTTGGCATATAGCAATGGGAAAGAAAATATACATTTTTTTTACAGGAACTTTGAGTCATTTTTAGGACACTTAACTTTAATACATTTTAGGCAAAATACAGTATTGTCTTAGAATGAAAGTTATTGTGAATGCATCCCCATCCTGTGAACGTTGAGGCTACTTAGCTTTTCGTCAAAACATACATCGTGAGAAGGTTAAAAAGGACAAAGCTTTTTAATCTATTGTTGTGACAAAGTAATTATATAAGAACAAATGAACAAAGTGCAATAGAAATTGAGAACCGTCCATGAACTAAATTGTAATATCTAATATTTTAAGGAGTTATAGTTAGATTATATTTTAGCCTTAAAACCTTTAGTTACATTGTTTTACTTTCTTGGAGAAGTTGCAAAAAGAGTATGTTCAATTTTTTCATTTTGAAACGGTTGGCAGCCCTACGAACCACCGCAAAGAGTGCTCCATAGAATAAATCAAAAATTAATTTATAATATTTCATCTCATCATGCTGCTTGTTCCTCCAGTATTTTATCTCCGTCGTGGAGGATTATGCATTATCGACTTTCAAGATTATTTGGGAGCGATTTCAGATTAAATTCATTTTGGGGTAAATGTTTCTCTTTCAATGAAGGTTACTATTGGTTAGAGGGTTTAAAAGACATGGATTCTTAAGTTGTACAGAGATTTTATTTTGTTAAATGCGCACACGACTAATCTTCACAATGGCAGGTAGGCAAGAGAGAGACAGTACAGAAAGAGCGAGACAATACATATTGACATTGACATTACAGTGACATTACGTTTTTCGTTTACAAATAAATACATTTCAACAGTTACGTTTAGAATATCCTGAATTTACGTTTAGTCTGTAGTAATCATGGTTAAATATAACTACTTTATTATGCAGGGTATCCCACGGCTATGCCACACTGAGAAAAATACTTACTTTTTTAGATAATTTGCTTTGTCTTTTTTAATGTGCAACGTGCATTTTCCAAAGATTTTCATTTTCTACCAGCATAATAAAAAAAAATTACAGCAACTTTTGTTTCACATTTGACGGGATCTATTCAAGGTCCTTGAACGCGGTTCAAGTTATTTAAAGAATCGCACTGAAGTCTTTTCTTACGCAAAATCATCTTTCTATTATATTTAAAGCACTTTTCATCCGTGTAGCACAGCAGTGGGAAGCACCTGTATTTAACCTTAGACAAAAGGTACTGTGTTTCAGGGTTTTGACACTATTATTACAATATTAAATATATTTATGCAAAAATGTGTCCATACATTAAAATGACAGAATGTTTACACATATATATTTTCGGAAAAATTCACCCATGACGTTATTGAAAGCAACTATATTTACAGTACAATTAGCAATGCAATCTTCGAACAGTTATAAATGTCAAAATACCCTTAAAAATATCGAAACAATATTACTTGGAAAGTAAATGTGAAAGTTAGTTTGTTGGCTAAGAAGTCCACGCAGATGAATTCCCAAATAATATTTAGGAAGTTACAATGTCAAATAGCATCTGATTACTTGACTATAATTCAAATGATACCAATCTATCTGTTCGCTCCCGAGTTCGAATACGAGGCCATACGCATAACTGTTACCTCCTGAACTACGCCAAATCAATCAACCCCCAACGCCACGTCTAGTTACACATCCAAGCAACATAGTAACATATAAGGCAGTACATCCGCCGGCTGCACATCACAAAGTCCATAACTTTTGACGTGTCCCTCGCAAGAAACTTTTACATTAGTGATGAAGTTCCCCTGGAACTTACTCCGTTTACTGTTGAGAATCTACGCGGTGACTGGAACAAATCTTTGCGAACTGGACGCAACTCTGTTTGCTTTTAGCTTAGGTTTTTGCTTCGATTTTCTTGGATCAAGTTAATGACGCGTGAAAGATTCGATGATAGGAATTGTTGTATTCAGGACGATGGCGACGACGAATGACGATGCGAAGTTGCAATGGTAGGTCGCTACAATGTCTTGAGATTACAATAAACCCAGAAGAGTGGTATGCGGAGCGGCACACTACGAAATTGTTGTAAGGCTGCGATTAACTGAAGTTGTTCCTGTACTTGGACCTACACGAGGAAAGTCCTTCTCTAGCAGTGCGGTAAAAATGATAATGTCCAAGGGTATTTTTGCATGATAACAAATGAGCAAAATTGTTGATTGGATCTCGGAAAATGTCAGATTTGGGACCAGACCTAAAGCCGTAATGACCGAGCCTAAGGCGTTTGCATCTAGCAAAACTGAAGGTTAATAATGTGTATTAAAAGTTGAAAGCAGCTTTAAAATTATCAAGAGGTCTCGATCACACACGTCACCAGTTCAAACTGCGCAATCAATACATAAAGAGTTGTTAGTTGTGTACAAAAAGGCAATACTCCCACGCAACGTAATTTCCGCCGGCAATGGAGCGTGAGTTCTGCCGAAATTCCGCTAAAATTCCGTTCGAATTCCTCCAATCGCCGCGACGGGCGCGATTGTGCCATGACGTATTGGGCGAACACAACGATCGATGGATGTGATGGACTGCTCAACTTTCCTTTTAGTTGGAACAGTCACCCGACTCTTGAAGGGATGTTTGTTTGACATTTTATGGATATCCCTTAATGGTGCGTATATCTTTGCATTTCCAAATACACGGCGAGTCAAAGACTGCTAACAAGAATTTGTACATGCGTAGTGTTTCATTGATCTAAATAAATGTATGTGCTGTTAATGTAACTTAAATAGAAACACAAATTTGCTTGCTCTATCTGCTGTTGTGTATTGATTTCAATGATACGTTAGATCTGCAGTTTATGTCGATGGTTAATTTTGTTCAAACAGTATGTCCACAAATATTTGTTTTGTTTTATAGTCTCTAGCAAATACCAACAATACAAGATAAGTACATCAACACAAAACAGAGAAAACTTGTTCGAATCTCAGCTTTTTCTATTCAAAAATGTAAATCGGGGTCGTCACAGCCGAAAGGCAGGAAATGCATTTGCAAATTAGATTCCAACCCCCTGCCGTCGGCGTTATCGGGTCTTCAACCTACTCGCCTTTTAACCTCCGGTCACATGAGGAGTTTCGGAAGCATCCTTTTGTCTTTGGTTTATTCCCAATTTTTCGTTTGCAGTAATGGAATCTCTTTTAAGCAAATTCGATTTTCGAATTGAAGGAAACGTAAATAGAATTCAGATTATTAGGTAACCATTACTCTTTCTATTTATTTAGCTTCCGTTGATAATTCTTGTTTATATTTATTCGTTGCTACCTAATTTAAAAGGTTTCCGTAACTCCTTCGTTTTTCTGATGTAACTTTTATTACGTTTGAATATTCTTTTATAGTTAACTATCTGCATGAGAGATATATATATTTAATATATCTTTCGGTCCCACTGGTTGCATTATAGAAGGATGAAATTAACCATTTCAAAATGAAAGACGAAGTGGTCACGTCTGAAACAAAACCCAAGAAACGACCCATAACACCTAGAGACATAAACCTCAAGAATTTAGGACGGATATTCCTTCTTTTTTTCAATTCCGCAAGTGTGTCCCCCTTTAGCAATAAACAACTATAGTGGGGTATTAAAGAGAACAGCAGGGGAGCTTTGGTTAAAAAACGTTGGTACCCCGTTCACGCTCGATTGGGCAAGGAAATTGCGGCGCAGTCGGTAGGATTGCTAGGAGTTTACATGCGAACCGAATGGAATTAAGTTTTGTGCAATCGGAGTTGAAAAAAAGTTAATTTGTTGTCGGATTTCGTTCCGTGCGGAGCGGTGGGTTTTGAATTTTACTAGTTGAACAGGGCAAGAGTTACTGTCACTCGCATTGGATAGTCATGCAAAAGCTAGATGCAATACGGTCTGCCAATATAAATAAACTGTGCTATTTTGAAACTTTCTAGAAAACACGAGATACTTTCAACATAGTATTAATTTTTTCATGTGATTAGAATTTCTCTAAGTGCTTAAAGATTTAAATGTTTATGTATAAATTATTAGGTACCTTATAATGTTAAAAAAGTCAGTTGTTTGGTAAATTAATTGTATTGTTCAAATTTATTTTAAGGAGTTTAGTTTAAATATTAGTTAGTAACTGTATATCAGTGGAGACTTGATTGGTCTATGTGTTATATTTATTTTGCACTAGCTTCTGCCCGCGGCTTCGCCCACGTGGACTTTATTTTTCGCATTAAAAAGTAGCCTATGTCCTTTCTCAGGGTCTAAAGATTGTCTGTGCCAAATTTCATCAAAATCGGTTGAGAGGTTTAAGCGAGAAAGCGTAACAGACAGACAGAGTTACTTTCGCATTTATAATATTATATATAATATAATTAATCTTATATTAACACTGTATGTCTTCCTAGAAAATAAATAAATAAATAGGAATAAAATTAATAAAATATATTAAGTAGCTAGCTAACTAGACGACATTATAATAAAATTTTAGATTGCCACCGACAATATAATACAACTAAAATCTACAGAAATATTACTCAACTAAAATGAGTCGAAAGCTGAAATATTCCAATCAATCGAAACCAATCCAAATACCGAAGGCATTAAAGTTAAAAACTCAATCAAACACTCAGACCCCGAGAGTGGTCCTAATGAGAATCGTACTCAATTGTCCCAGAGAACAGTTCTGTGTCGTTCATAGAACACCTTGTATAATGGGGGTGCTATTGAACCGTAAGATTTATGTAACGGGTTCTCATTGAGCTGCCGACCGTTTGATTGAGAAGTACGATCGCCCGAAACTAGTCCGCTGAATAGTTCACTGTTTTCCAGTCAAAAGCCGTGATGTACCGCATTGTTAGGGTTGTTGTCTGAAAGTCAAAATGATTTACATTAAAATACAAACGAATGAATAAAGTTTATACTCGTAAAGGTCGTGTTAATAAATTCAAACACTGACTTTTGTGAGTCAGTTCATTGCCATCCATCCAGAATTACTAAAAAATAATACGTCTATCATAAAGGTATCAAAGTTTATCACAAAATTTAAGCTACAGAAAAGAAAATCGTCAGATTTTTAGGGTTCCGTACCCCAAGGGGTTTAAACGGGACCTTATTACTGAGACTCCGCTGTCCGTCTGTCACCAGGCTGTATCGCATGAACCGTGATAGTTAGACAGTTGAAATTTTCACCGATGATGTATTTCTGTTGCCGCTATAACAACAAATGCTAAAAACCAGAACAAAAAATATTTAAGGGTGCTCCCCTTCGATCAACAATTTGTTGATCGAAGGTGCTCCCATACATCAAACTTCTTTTTTTGCTAGTTTTTGCTCGATATTAATAACGGCAACAGGTAGACGCTTGAAATATTCACAGAATATTGAGCTACATATTGACTTTAAAAATACATAATTAAATTTTAAAAAATATTTAAGGGGGACTCTCATACAACAGACATGTTGTTTTTTGCCGTTCATATAGATAATGGTACTGAATCCTTTGTGCGCGAATCCGACTCGCACTTGGCCGCTTTTTTATGTAAGCTTTGCACTTCGCCTCAATCTCACTAGATGAAAGCCATTGGCAGTTCATAAGTGACGAATGCGGCCGTCGTTGGCTATAAATGTGCACACTTAGAAACCTAAATCTAATGAGCAACTGGCTCTGCTACCTTTTATATCGGAACACAATAGTGCTGTTAAAACTGCTTTTCGGCGGCAGACTTAGCTAACATGGTGATAGCTAGCCAGGCGGGTGTAGAAAATGCCCTACCAGTACCATCACCAAAACTAAAAACTGAGTACTGATATACCCCCTCTGGGAATAGAGCCGGCGGCTAAACAACAGAGGCGGTTGAAATCTGACCTGATATCGATAAACACTGTGTTCTATTTTTGCTTAATTTATGAAATTATATTAGTATTCCATTGTCAATGTAGACGTACTGTGAAAATTTAAAATTAGTTTGGTTGATTTTTCCTATTTCTGGTTAACTTGTTCATGTACTAAACACGAGCCTTAAAATAATTACGAAACGGAATTTTCATCGACGCTACCTGTCCGTTTAAACTTGATAGAAATTGCCCTAAATTCTGAGCGTCATATCTAGCTAAGAGGCGTGAAATGGGATGCCATAATTACTTCATATTTACGCGATCTCTGACGAGCTGAGTGGTAAAAATTGGCCAATTACGAGGAGAAAAATTACCAAGGTCCACCTTTTAGATCTCTCTAATTGGGTAAGTGGGCGGGTGGTTTGTTGTGATGCTTTTTTGTTTTGTTTCTTTGTTAATTAATAGAGGGAGATCAAAGAAGAGCTTGTCCTATTCTGATCGCTTTTTTATTGAGGACAGTAGTCGCAATTTTAGTGGAGGTTTAAGTGCCACGGGAAGACAGTCTTGACGAAAATTATAAGATGGTTTAAGGTCCACTGTGACGACACTTATTACTTAGTTTTTTTCATTTTTTTTATATCAGTTCAGATCATTTTCCTCCTAGCTGTTTAATATAATAATCTCCTTTACTTATTGAAAGAAAGAGGAAATCTTTAAATCAGAAAAACGTACATGGAAATTTTAATATAGTATGTAAGAGTAGTTGTCTTGTAGTAACTTTAAGTGCAAGGTGACTAAATACGATGTTTTAAGGCAAATTTTCATGCCAATTTCCTTGAACTAAACTTCTGACATCTCCACAAACACGCAGTTCAATACTACCTGCTACGATTATACTATGGAAAACTATTTTCCGCTTCGTCAACGTACATTTCAGAAACTGTTTTAGAGATTAAAGGTCCTGCTTTATTCCAGTCTTCAAGAGATTTAAATTCCATCAAGCTGTGTCTGTAATTTGTCAGATTATTATTAAAATAAATAGTGTCAAGGAATAAAATACTCAAATTAATATAGATTAACGATTAGATAAACGGAAATTGACAAACCACAAATAGATATTGGACTCAGTTTTATTTTAATTTATTTTTAAATATTGTAAATATTCTTTTCGGTGTACTAATACAGTTATATTGATTAATTGTTTCTAGATACTCGTAACTTATATGACACTGATTGCTTCTGAAATGACTGACTGAAATCTAAACTAAGAAAAAGAAACAGCTTTTTTACTACGGAGCGCCCTTGAGAGAAAGGGATGCAAGAAATGTAGTTCCAAGCACCAGCTAGCGATGGGTTCGTTGCCCATTGCCGCTCATTTAGGTAAACTACATGACTAGGTCTTCTACTCGTACCGTTTCTTCATTGCAAATATTATCATGCAGAGACAAATTGATAGACGAAAAGTGTTATATATATTTACACAAATATTCTCCACGGTTTTATTCTTGTATAATTTGCGAGTTTCCTCGAATACCTATTCTGGAATTCTGAAATATTTGTGTCAGAGAGAATTAGGTCTAGCTTTTTGGGGTTCTAAATAGGCTTTTACCGTGAATGGCCCGATATAAGCTAGCAATTCTGAATTTAGAGTTAATTAGTAACCTAGATAATACCTTTTATAGTAGTACTTTGGTTACCATTAACCAAATTAGACTGTGAAATAATTAAGCAGCTATAATGTTTTGAAGTGTATTTTAATGTTTTTCGAGGTACGTGTAACTAAAAAGGTTTTGTCACAGAATTTATATATTGTATGTCAATAATTACTAAATGTTACATATATTTGGTACTGCTGACGCCCGAGTAGTGACGTTTGACGTTCTGTAAACACACCCTCCCGCACCGCTCCCATCCTTCAAGCACAGACTCAGTTATGCGTTAGACCTGTAGTTACTGCATGACGGGCATCGCAAATAAATATTGTTCTATATATTGCAGCCATACTGCACTCACATTATAGCATTCCATTCTTCAACTATATCCGTCCCCGGTCAACGTCCTCAACTATCAAGTACACAAGTCCAAACAAATGAACCGACCGCGTTAACGAGGATCGAGGGGACAGGGGGGCACTCAGGGACCGAGATTGTAAGAGAATCGACAATAAGTGCAGGGGTAACTGCACCCAATCTCACGGAATGGAGTCCGGCCCTGATTTATGGTGACTAAAAGCGTTTGGCGATGGTGTACTGGATGGATGGAGGGTGGGACATATTTCATAAGCTGAAGTGTGAAGGTAAGCTCTCTCAAGTAGACATGGGGAATTCGATATGTACAAGGTAAATTAACATAATATAGCTTCATTGTACACCAAATACATAATAAAAATGGAACATTAAACTTAAAAACTTAAAGCAGAAAAGTATAAAATAATTTCTTGATAATAACTTAAAATAAATGTACAACAGGCGGTCTTATCCCTAACAGCGATCTGTACCAGACAACCTACGGGTAGAAGAATAAAAGCATAATATTTTGTGTGTATGTAACAACAATACAGATAAGTAATAATAATAAAAATGCCTTTATTAATCACGATAATTTTGTTAACAATTTTGGTCTCTAATAAAGACTGGTATTATATTACATAAAGCGTCGGTGGCGCATTGGATAAGGCGCGGACTCTTAATCTTTTGAGCCGGGTTCGAATCCAGCCGTTTAGTTTTCAAGTACAAATTCAAGTATATTATCCGATTGCTTAACGGTGAAGGAAAACATCGTGAGGAAATCTGCATGTTTTGAACAGGCATGTGAAGTCTACCAATCCGCACTGGTCCCGCGTGGTGACTATGGCCTACATACAGGCATACACTCTCTGTAGGAGAGTAGGCCTGAGCCCCTGCAGTGGGGACGTATATAGGCTGTTGATGATGACTATATCACATAGCTTGTTAACTATTAAATCTAGGAGACATCTCACTCGCTAGCTAGAATACTTTTTGCTATCAGAGACAGTGTTCCTCATTTCAGTGTAGTAGATTGTACGATTTTAAAAAATTAGAACTGGTTGCGAATGTGTGATAGGGTGGGTGTGAAATGGTGAGGGTTCTGTAACGTAATTTAATTATGTAATAATAACAATAAAAGATTACACATCCATTACCTAACAGCCAAAAAGATCACACTGCCCTTTTCAGATTTGAAAGACTAGAAAGTACTCGTATTATGAGAATGGGCATTAAAAATTGACTCACCAAGCAGAAAGTGATGAAAAAACAACAACACGACAAACGGTGAAATTTTCAAGGGATAATCCACCAGACCCGAATTCAAATGTAACGAGATTACTGCTCAACTGCCCTCTAGGTCGGCTTCATCTATTTTCCATCGCTCAGACCTCTCAAAACCTAACAAATAGTCTGCGTAAGCAATATTCCAGCGGCCACTTGGTTATATTGGCGAGCAAGACTGTCGGGACGGAGAAAATTCAGAAGCCAAATAGCCTAATAAATCCCGCATTCCCTCGAAAGATTTTCATGAGAATAGTTCGCCGAAGATATAAGTGAAAAGGGAACTAAAAGTTCCTCAAATTATGAAGTAGCAATTTATTATTACCGTTTCGGTTGCCATCATTTAATTTATACCCTAAAGTTGATCCAACATGTTCCTAGAAATAGAGCCTCATAACTATATATTAGAAAATGTTGATGTAATACATTTTTATGACCGGAATAATGATGTAATTTGAGTTGATAAATGTAACACTACATTGTGGGACGCGATGGGAATTTTTTCGTAGCGTCGATATTCTAAATTTAAGTCGCTAGCCCAGGCGGTAGGCTATGCGTTGATGTTTCTGTCAGTTAGGGAACCCTTCTTATACAAATATAGAACTTAGTTATATAATCATCATCATCAGCCGGGAAAAGTCCACTGATGGACATATGCCTCCTTCATACGTACGCCACATCGACCGGTCCCGAACCACCTGCACACAGCGACTCCCTGCGACCTTAACCAGTTCCTCGGTCAATCAAGTACAAGGGCAGCCTGGAAGACGTTTCCCGGTACGTGGTCTCTTAGAACTCTTACTCTCCATAGGTTATTCAAGCGATGTGGCCTGCCCATTGCCACTTTAGTTCACTGACTAGTCGAGCTATGTCGGCGACCTCAGTTCATTTACGGCTTACGGTAGCGAAATTCCGAGCATAGCTCGTTCTATGGTTCACTGAGGAACTTTGAGCTTGTTTATTCGTCCCACAGTAAAGGACCACGTTTCGGTTCCGTATGTCATCACTGGCAACACCTACTGATTAAAGACTTTTGTCTTTGGACGCTGAGGTATTTTGGACGAGAAGATATGCTGTAACTTCCCGAAAACTGCACAGCCGAGTTGGATTATTAGACCTCTTTGTCGAAGTGAATCATAACACGAAAATATTAAAGCTGCAAGAACCTACTAACCAATTAATTAATTCATGGCGGCATGATTATACCGCCCAAAATGTTCACTTTTTTGGACATGGACAATTTCAAAGATAATGCTACTCATGACTCTTTCAATCCATAACA